>OU426988.1:245310246-246510246 GCA_911387755.1 Chrysotoxum bicinctum | reverse complement strand
CCTGCTCTAGATAGCCTGGCTATTGACAGAATCGTTTTTTGGTTTTACGTGGATACCTGCCGATTACCGGATCTACCCCACGGGTGGCCTACCACCATCGGGGTCAGATTCAGTCCTGACCATTATCCCCAAATCAGCCGAAGCCGATCCAGTAGCAAAGCTGTGATATGTTGCAGGCATGTGCACACCTCTTGCTAGGAGGCGAGGTCTATCTAACACCTCTTGAATCCAGGCACGCCTGGAAACCATATATCTCCGCATTTAGAATAAACAACGCCATCACGATACTCCCACTAAGGGGGCCTACCTCATAGATAGCTTGAAGAAAGCGAACACGCACGCGACAGCTGCACCTCTCTATCCGAAGATAGAATAGGAGAGCCGGGAGATATACTGCTCACAAACCTTGTGCAACTATCTCCCGTGGAACCAGAATATAGCATCCGGTGGGCTTCGCAACCTCTAGGGTAACACTTGCAGATGAGTTCCTGCAAAACTCAAGGTCTGCCAGCCTTAGATATACACGTCCTTAGACCTGATCGAAGTAGAAACCACGTCCAGATATGCGTACTCCTCAGGTGAGTTGTAACACACTCCTTAGCGGATTCCTACTTTTAAAGGATACCGTCCCATTTGTTCCCATCTAGTTAGTTCAGTTACTTGCGTAACCTATCCCCATCAACTAACGTTGACCTCTCGGCACCCAGGCACAAGGCCTGTTTGTGCATATGAGTGGAAAACAATAGCGAGTTCGCAAAGCCCCGGACAAGCCATGCTACTCAAGCACGCCATCAAACCCACCTGCCCAGTCTATTGACAGTAGGGAGACCTCGAACAGACCTCCTTCTATAGGAAGTCGAATCTAGGACGAGTTGCTGGAAGACTCGAGTCAAGAAGAAACTACGCTGAAGTTTACTGCACCGCCCAAAGGTTCGAGGCAACTACAGATGCTCTAAAAGGTTCGTGGGTGTTACAGAGAAAAAGGACCCAACTACTCTCAGTTCAAGAGACATGGCTCTTTTAAAGAAACATAGGAAATTGGTAAAGAAATATGAAAGTCTGTTGGCAAAGGCTGCCACTATACAGATTGCTTCCTCCCAACAACAGAGCGACAAGAAAACGGTTAGCAAAGAGTAATTGCTGCCACATCTAAGTCTATCCCTAAAAAGATAAGCCGAGAAAAGAAAAGAATATGTCGGCTTACAGCAAGAAACTGCAAACCATCGCTACATCGAACCTGAAAGGGAACGAGAAAGCAAAGGTAGGTAACTCTTCTGGGACAAAGTCAGTTTCGTCCAAGAGGGCAAAATCGGAGGATACAGCCAAGACTGATGGTTCTAAAAAGTTTAAAACCAACAGCTTTGCCAACACCCCGATCGAACTACAGGTAGCCATTATTAGTCGAGAGGATCCGGATGGGAAAATCACGGCCAAGAATTGCTTACTGGTAGAAAAAGAAATCCTTAAAGCCAAGATGGCGACATCCGAAGATGATAGCTCTGAGGACTACACCTTCGACGGAGCTGGTTGGCGGAAAGGAGTAAAAGTGGTTTGCCGTGGAGACCAGAAATCTCTGGAGTTTCTCACTCACACAATCGTCAATGTTGGTGAACTGTGCGAGGATGAACCTCTAGGGGTTCTTCCTGTTACGGCTCTACGACTTCGCCAGTAGGTTAAGATATGGATTCCTCCTCCTTCCATGCACGAGGACTCATCCATTATTAAACTGATGGCAAAACATAATAAGGAGTTCTACATATTGGAATGGAAGCTCCTGAATTCCAGAAGAGTCTTAACGGGGAAGGTAAGGACATCGAGTTCTTAATTGACAAAAGATCTCACCTCCTCCTGAAAGATAACGCAGACGTGTTGAGATATGGTCTCGGAACCGTAAAAGTAAAGAAGTATGAAGGCAAAGGGGAGCCAAAAGCTGCTGGTGGTGCAAATTAATTTGCAACAGCAACAAGGATAACGTGGCAATCAGCGTTGAATCCAATGAAGGCAACTTCGTCTTGGCGTCAGCGTACATGCCGGGAGATGAAGAAGATCCTCCATCAAAAACGGTCCTCGATCTAGTGGATTACATTACAGCAAGAGGGACGGGTTGGGTAAGATATCCCGCTTTTTATAATCCCGTTTTTTTAAATCCGGTTTTTGTAATCCCGTTTTTTATAATCCTGTTTCTTATAATCCCGCTTTTTTAAAATCCCGCTTTTTTTTATCCCACTTTTTAAAATACCGTCTCTTATAATCCCGTTTTTTAATATAATCCCCTTATTACGACGTGTAAGCAGTGAGGTATGTAAGGGGGGCCATGCTGCCCCCCTGCAACCCCCCTGCTTGGGCACACTATAGGATTTGTAGTAGGTGCGAGGTTGGGTATATGCAAAGTTTCTTTAGCATTTAAGGAATCTGGAAAATAACCAACATAAAATCAATAAGTTTTAGCTACGTATTCTAAAAAATGGGATTAGCGGGATTTGGCGGGAATTTAAAAAGCGGGATTATAATAGATCGGGATATTGAACAAGCGGGATTTTAAAAGACGGGACTTTAAAAAAGCAGTATTTTAGGAGACGGGATTTTAAAACTTTTTTTTCGGGATTTTTGAAAAGCGGGATTCCGATACGCTCCCTTCGGAATAGTATACTTTGATAACAAAAGTTTTGACCAAAAACAAAACTGTCCCAAATAGATGGCTTTGCTCCATTCGGCATAGTAAGTTATTTTTAAATAAGTAGTTAAATTAAAATAAATAAAAATAGTTATTTTACTCCATGCCTTATCATTCTTTTAACATTTTTCAATTTTATGAAAAACATTTACAAATGTTTAAAAAAACAAAAAAAAACTATTACTCTATTAACTTGAATAATACAATTAGAAAACTCACCTTATAACTATCATTAGCAGCCTTCAGAATGTTGTACAGCTTGATGTAAACATAGTCGTTCCCAAAGTATCCCACACTGCTCACAATAGCCAACTCTTTGGCATTCGAAAATAAATCATTCCGCTGGACTTTCGCAAATAGCAATGGTTTCTGATTGGTGAACAGGTGATAGTATATATTAATTATTTTCATCGTGTGTGTCAATATATTATCGATAAAGCTGTGGTGGCCGATGACATTTGTTGTTAAAACATTGCCTGCAAACGAAAGAATAATAAAATTTATTTTCACAAAAAAAACAAAAAAAAAATATATTAAAACATAATCAAATACGAATTGAAAAAAAATTGAGAGAAAAAAACATTTTATTGTCCGAAGTGATAAATCGGTAGAGAATCCCCGGCATCGAATTATCATAACTCAATTACCAAACAAAACCATGGAAGTCATGAAAGCCGAAAAAATTATTATTATTAGCATTTAAGGACCAGGGGTGGATGGATCTACGAGTATAGTATAGCCACTTTGATTTCGCATAAATGTGGGGTTGAAAGCCTTGGTTAGTGGACCGGTTCATGCGGAAAGAAAGGGTAAATTATGAAAATGAATCGAACGCAAAGTGCACCATAAAAATGAGGGAAACAAACAAAAAAAAACAACCCTGAACTCAGAACTCGCATCACAACTATAAAGCTCGATTATTAATTAATTGAAATATTACGGGCATTTCCGATGCTAATTTATATTTCGAGGTATTTGCGCATTATATGATATGCATTGCTTTTCCAATACAATTCCAATACTTAAACTACATCTAGATTGGGTTTGTGGATTCATACGATGAGTAAGTTTTTTTTTTATTTTTTGATTTATTTGCAAAGGATTTCATATGCATATGTATATATGCTAAATGCGATTATACAAAACATATATTCTGTAAGGTGACCATATGGTATTTACAAAAAAAAATATCAGGCCTTTAATTGTTTATTTTTTTGTAAATTTACAGCGAAGGAAAGGACAAATATTTTTGAATAATCTAAACCCTACCTGTTAAGTGTATTTTGTAATGCTGGATCTACTAACAGAAACTCATAGTACAAACGAACTTTATATTAACGCACAAATACACACATACATACACGGTTAAAAATTCTGGGATCTTTTTTAATACGGCCCTTGTATTACAGCCGTATGCAATACATGAATAATTTGTTTTTAATATTCCAACTTTATTAAACATATTTTGTAATAATTTGGTATTAAAACTCAGTACATATCCCACTAAAATGTTTTTTTTAATACTTTTCCAATAAAATTTAATCTTCAAATACTAAAATATAATATTTCTATATTATAATCTATTACCATTATTATTGAAAACTTATATTTCAATTAATTTGTTATTTGATTTTAGTAAAATATCTGGTTAAAAGTGACCATAATAAAATAATGTATTGAAATCTAATATTTTACTGTATTAAAATTGAATAAATTTTGTATTTAGCCCGAAACTCTGGACTCAATGCTCAAGAAATACTTTTTAACTCGTACTTGAATTGAATATCGAGGTATTAATTTTGAACACATTAATATTAGATTTTAATACATATGTAGGTATTGATTTTTAATATTGAGTATAATTTTGTCGAAAGAAAACTCCGTTAGTTTGTTTCAACACGTCGGCGGCGCACAGAGGAGTATTCGACCCCAAAATCCGGTCATAAGTAAAAAAAAAAAAAAAATCGCATTCGACCCGTTAATTTTTGCTTTTCGCATTCCTCAATACCCATGCTAACTAAAACCGGTTTCAAATAATAACTGTTGACCCCCTAATCCTCAAGATCTTAGTCTAAATCTAGTCGATTTTATAAGCTCACGCCACATAAGCTTATTTTGTTTTCTAATCATTAACACTGAAGTCTGTTTTTTTTATTGTGATTTGTGATAATTGTGAAAAATTTCTAATGGATGTCCAAGGTCAAAGTATGTACTTTATTTTAATACAGAAATGTGCATATATTTTATTGATAAAGTATTAAAAATTGAGATGACAAGAATGCATAGAAAAACATGAAAATTTATGTAATTTTCGGTGGAAAAAAAAGTGTTTTTGTTATAGTTCCGGGTACGGTCGGGCAAAAATTTTTCTTTTATATTTAACTGTACATTTTTGTCATCTCATGTACATAAAAAAAAGTCACCCATCTTGTCACATTTTTTTTTAATAGGGTTTTTCAGTCTTGAGGTATTTTTAGTCAATTTGCCCTTTGTTGTTTAAAAAATTATGTTTAATTTAGATATAGAACCAAATTACATTCAAATGACGAAAAGATCATTATTCATGATCTTTAAGGAAAGCAACAAACGAAAAAAATTCATGTATAAATAATTAAAATGAATTAAATAAAATTGAAAAAAAAAATACTTAATTAAAAAATTTTATTTTTCTTTAACCCGAAATTTTTTTTCAGTGTAACTTTTTAATGCATCATAAGCTATAAAATAATATTTTAGGCCAATTCCAATAAGAAAAACAAAAAAAATATTTTTGACCGGATTTTGAAGTCGAATACTCCTCTGTGCGGCGGCGTCGTCGGTCGGCAACATGGAGTCCCTAATGGAAAATTTAGTAAGATTTACATTAAAGTGAAAAACGTGGAAAAAAATACAATCATTTAAAAATCAGACGCATGAATTATCTGAATTCTTAATTGTTTTAAATGAAGATATCCTTCTTTCAAGTAAGTAATAAATAGCAAGTTTAAGTGCCATATATTTATTTAAAATTTTTTTTTGTTTTAGTCTTGGAAAACGAAGAACTGGTGAACTGATTTACTTTGAAAGATCGAGACGGTGTGCTGATTCCAGTGGATTCCTTGTGCGATATGGTGCGGCAGTATTCAGGCTGTGCCTGCTTCCTTGAGGTTCTTGACACTGCTGATGGAGAGCCTCCTTATCAAATAAGTGAAAATTTGAAAAAACAAGTAGCAGCAATTGGGAGCTCTCTTCTTTTACACAAAGAAGTAAGTAACTTTTTCAATAGTAAATTTAATGTACCTATATAAATAAAATTTTCCTAATTTTACAGGGATTAAAAGCACTTATAAAAACAAGCACAGTGGCATACATTTTGGATGAGTACGCTAAAGGATTCTTCTCGAAGGGTGTTAGTGACGGCGGGAGCTGAGTATCTGCTATTAATTTTCAATACTATGTGGGTTCAAAAGTAATCCAATCAAATCTTATAAATAGTATTGAAATTTAATAAATAAGTATTAGTTTTCAATACTATTTGGGTTCAAAAGTAATCCAATGAAACATTAAAAAGTATTAAGATTCAATAATCTTGTATTACATTTAAACTCTCTTTGGGCTCAAAACGAGTAAAACAAATATTCAATTTAAATGAAAAAATATATGTTTTCAATATCCAGCGTATTAAATTCTAATATAAATGCATTTAAAACCAATACAAGAAGTGATGAATTTTATTTTTTTGGTTTAAATACTAATACTTATGTGTGTTACTATTTAATAATTCGAACTTGTTTTTTAATACAAAACGGTATTGAAATTCAATATCTCTTCTACTGAGTTTGAAAATCAAATATCTTCACAGCATTACATTTAAATACCATTTTGGACTGGTCATATATGCAACCCAAAAAATATTAAATTTAACGCCAGGATTTTTAACCGTGTACCAACGCGCAAATATACCATACAAATCTTGGGTTGTATCAAACCTGCAAAGTATTTTAGCATTTGACAATTTCCATTACAAGATGGGAATGATGTCAATCGGTTAGTAAATCTCTGACAGAGGGAGTGAGATAAAGTTAAATAACGTCAAAAATAGTCGGAGGATTTTGTTCAGTGTGACCAGCGGCTATAACTGAAAAAAGACATCAAGAGCATGATTACACGATTCTTTTTCAGATATTTTGTCTATCTTTTTTTTTTTTTAACATATTTCATGTGAGGTGAAGAAGTTCGCGGAATGGAGCTATGTTTCTACATACCGCACCCAAACTCTCAAAAAGACGAAATACGAAATGAAAGAAAATAGAATGCCCGACTGGGTCGCACGAACTTGCTCCTATGTAATAGACTAGGAATTTTAAAAACGAATGTTATTATAGAGAATACTGTTCATAAGGATAAAATTAATTTTTTTTAAATTCTTTTAGTAGTACACTGAAAATAAAATCTAGGTATACTTATATGAGAAAAATGTAGGTTGATCTGATAAAAATTTTTGTCAAATTGATAAAAATTTCATAATTTTGTTGAGATAACAAAAAATATTTTGTTGTATCCACAAAATTATTTTGTTATGCTAACAGATTAATTTGTTGAAATAACAAAAATATTTTGTCAATATGACATAATTTCGTAGAATTTACAAAATTAATTTGTCATAACATTATATATTAACAATTCTTTTGTTGTATTAACAATTTTTTTTTGTTAGTGTTAAACATTTGTTTTTTTTTTATTATTATCGGATTAATAAAATTTGTTTGTTAAATTAACAAAATTGTTTTGTTAAATTAACAAATTTGTTTTGTTAAATTAAAAAAATTGCTTTGTTTAATTAACAAAATTGTTTTGTTAAATTAACAAAATTGTTTTGTTAAATTAACAAAATTGTTTTGTTACATTAACAAAATATTTTGTTAAATTAACAATAATGTCTTGTTATATTTTGTTAAATTAACAAAATATTATGTCAATTCAACATAATATTTTGTCAATTTTACAAATTTCTTTTGTTGAATCCACAAAATTAATTTTGTCAAAATAGTTTTTTTTTGGATTTAAGTCCATAAAAATTGGCGTTCCGTCCCTACGATCTCACATGCAACCATCTGTGAGGGCGTACAGACAATACGCAATTTTTGCTAAGTTCAGTTAATCTTACATCGATTTTTTAACAAAAACCAAATGTGAACTACATATATCATACACAAAAGAAATGTCATCATCAAAAATATATACGCGCTGAATTTTTTGTTTCCTTACAAAATAGTCTTATCTATCTGATAATATTATTTTATCAATATTACAAAATAATTCAACCCCAAAACAAAATATTTGTCACTTTAACAAAAATGTTTTCATTTTTTGTTAAATTGACAAAAAACAATTAACAAAAACTTTGTGATATTGACAACATTTACAAAACAGATTTTTTGTAGATACAACAAACATTTTGTTAACATCACAAAAAAGTTTGTCGATGTGACAAAAATCTCTGTGCATTAACAAAACTTGGTTTGTTAAACTGACAATATTATTTGTAGTGCATATTTTGTTAAACTGACAAAAAATAATGCTGGATTATAAAAATTTTGTGAAATCAACAAAATCATTCTTTCGTATTCACAAAAATTTTATCAAAACGATAAAATTGGTTTGTTAAAGGTCAACTAAACGTTTTTGTCAATATTACCTAGGAATTTATTTTCAGTGTATAAGAGATAAAAACAGAATACTATGGAAATATGAATTTATGGAAGAACAAAAATTATAAGTGGTTGTAGTGTTTCTTAAAAAAATAATCAAAAAAAAAATATTTGGTACGCCAACTTAAAGGTTTTATTACTGTTCGAACATTTAGTCGTTTTTGAGATATCGAATTTCCAAAAAAAAATATTTTTTTTTTTTGTTTGTTCAAAAATTCAAAACATAATTATTTTTTTTTAAGTTTTGAAATGTAATGTTTTTCAAATTTTTTAGAAGCATCTCTATAAAAAATTTCATTAAGTTATGTAAAGGGTTTTCCAATAAGAGGTGTTATTTTGAATAGCCCGCTATTTCGGTAGCTGTCACTTTTGAAGCTGTCATTTTTTGACATTTGACAAGTAGAAACTACGCTATTAATAAAAATGGAACGATACACGCTTCAACAACGCATTGAAATTATTAAAATTGGGTCCTTGAAATGCATGAAAATGAACCGGAATTTCATCGAAAAATCATCTTGACTGATGAGGCCCATTTCCACCTCGGAGGCTACGTCAACAAGCAAAACTGTCGCATCTGGGGCTCGGAAAACCCAAGAGCTATTGTTGAAAAGCCTCTCCATCCTCAACGCGTGACTGTTTGGTGCGGTTTATGGTCCCGCGGGGTCATTGGACCTTACTTTTTCGAAAATGAGGCTGGAGCAACAGTTAAGGTCAATGGATTGCGCTATCGAGAGATGATTAATGATTTTTTATGGCCTGAATTGGATGGTATTGATCTGGACAACGTTTACTTTCAACAAGACGGCGCTACGTGCCACACAAGCAATGAAACCATCGATCTTTTACGGGAAAAGTTTCCGGACCGTGTTATCTCTCGAAGAGGTGATTACAATTGGCCACCGAGATCTTGTGATTTAACACCTTGCGACTTCTTCCTTTGGGGCCACGTGAAAGATAAGGTCTACGCCAACAGCCCAGCGTCGATTCAAGACCTCAAAGATGAAATTCGTGAGGCTATCGAGGACATAGGGCAGCCACTTTGCGATTTGGTTATGGAAAATTTCATGAAAAGGATATGGTCCTGTAAGCGTGGTCTTGGCGGCCATTTGGCTGATGTTGTGTTCCATTATTAACGGCATACCTTCCTCTTTATAATGAAATAAACATCGGATCATTTATCTCCAAAAATGCCATTTTTCTTTGAATATCAAAATAATACCTCTTATTGGAAAACCCTTTATATAATGAAAAATTCAAAATTTAAAAAATTTTGGTAGGTACAGTCAGTAATATCTTAATCTCAATTTTTTTGTATTAAATTATAGATCGTAAAAATTAATTAAAAAAAACTGTTTATTAAAATTCTCGGAACCGTTTTCGAAAAAATACGATTTTCGAAAACCATATTTTTAACATTTGTATGGTAGGTACCCTTGTTTTTAGGTAAAATATTTTTTTTTCTCAAATCTTGTATATTATATTGAGAAATTTTTAGTTATAAAGATTAAAAAAATCTAGCATGGGGTTTCCGAAATATTGAGTTTTGAAAAAAAAAATTTAAACTTTTTTTAAAAAATACAAATATTTTTTTTTGAAAATTTGAATACGCAATTCTATTTAAATTGTTGGGGAGCCTTAACATAAAAAAAGTGATCAAAATCGGTTCTACCGTTTTTAAGAAAATCAAAAACAAAAAAAATGGTTCTAGGGGGTTACCATTAATAACCACTTTTCGGAAACATTTTTCTAACCATTTCTAGCTTTAATTAAATGAAATTTTGTTGTATCTTTCTTTTTTAAATCTGTCAAACAGTTTTTGAGAAAAAAAAATATTTATAAAATTTCGTTATTTTTGGTCTTAAAAAAAAAAAAAACGTGTGGGGGAAAAAATTAAAAATACTATCTTCCAAATTAAAGAGAATCAGCAGAGCCGTTTAGGCTGTAGTCGAAAAGACAGACAGACAAAATAATTGTAGTATAACTGCTTTTATATGATGAAATATCACCTTGCGATTCATAAGCAAGTAGGCGAGAGATGTATGTGATAGCGGGGGTACACAAAATTTCTGAAGTTGAGAAAATTAAGGAACTATTATTCTTTCTTGTGGAGTAATCGCTCTTTCTACTATCTGCTTTTCTTTATTTCTCGAGTATGTTTGATTTTCTATTTGGCGTTCGCTCAGTGAACTTCACGGAACTGAGTAGAGTAAGGAGTGCAAACAGATTACTGCTTTTCAACTGAACAAAGTTAACTTTAATCTAAGATCGCTGTGTTTAAAAGCGTCCATGCAACCGAAAGGAAGCCAAAAGAGAAACAGATTAAAAATCGTTTTCGTGTAAAAGCAGTCTATTTCGTATCAGATAACATCTCTGTTAGTTAGTTGGAAAAATTTGATGTTGTATCAAATACTTAACATCCCTGTTTAAACATAAGTCTATTAAACATTACGTTACGTAGCGGATTCCAGTTGTGCGTTCTTTTTCTAGCAATACTTAGCTTTCCTTTACTTTGAAACTCTATCAAAGAGACGTAATAATAGTCGGAGGAGTTAGTTCAATGTGAACACCGTCTTGAAATTAACGATTCAAATTGCAATGATAAGTTTCAATGATAGCTTAGTATGCATAAGTATAACTGACGATAGTTGCTGGACATGGTCCAAAAATATATTGAGTAAAGGAAAGTGGAGATTTTTCAGTTAATTTCAGCAGCATGATAGTTATGTACATCTATATAGAGCAACATGTATGTATTTAATTTAAGACATTTCTACTTTTAAGTATAAGTAAAAGGGACAAATTGTGGCAAAAATAGAATTGTGGCTTGATTTGAATGTATCCAACTTGTTGCCACCACAACTCTGAATTAATCAAGTAAATTTCCATTGACCTTACAAAATTGTTCGGGTATTGGAAGTCATCCAATAACTTATTCGTGGTTTTCAAAAAGTATGGTATATGATGATCCAGAGGTTATTCCACACCATACTGTGCATGTAAGGGGGTGCATTTTAAGTTCAACAATTATTTTTGGATTTTCAATTCTGCAATTTTGCTTATTCACGTTACCGTTGAGGTGAAAATAGCCCTCATAGCTCATACTTTGTGAATAAACTACTCGTAGTTGTTCTCTCGGAACAATTCTTCGAAACGCCCGAGTATATCTACTAAATTGCACTTGTGAATCATTTGCTTTCAACTCGTGAACCAATTGAATCTTATATGGAAAAAGGTGTTATTTTCAAAAGAAAAGGAAAAAGACCACCTGGACATTACCAAGTGCTGAGAACGTCACCTGGGTGGAAGTTTTGGGGTTTTCCTCAATTCTTGCTTACAACTAAGCTGGTCCAATAAAATTGAACAACGTTGGTTCCCTGATTTGTGCTGAGTGTTTCCATTATAAATTTCACAAGTTTATTTAAAGTTAATTCTGGAAAAAAAAGCAATAAATTGATTTAATAATTAAATCATAACTTCTCAAGCTGAGTAGGATCACGCATACATATAATCTTTATTCAGCCTTGCCTGCTTGAAGAACTTAAAGATGTGGAATATTTTCAGAGATTTTAGTTCACTCCCTTCTATCTGATGCCATTTTAGATACCTATGTCTATGAGGCATAAGTGCATAACATCTACCTAATATATCGTCCGGTGTTGCCTCGTTCGGCACATTTTCTATGGCCGAAAATGCTTATGGACTGCTCCATCGAAAGAGTCAGTTTAGTTTGGGTCGAATAGTTGGTTCTCTCTAATCCCCAGAAATACAACAATGAGTATTGTAACCAATGCACAGCAGCGCTTGGTACAGTGCATGTTGCAAAAACCCTAGATATGACACTTGTTCGGGAATCTTTTTAGTTAAATGTAGTTGGGTAAGCGATTAGATTTTTTGAAAAAAAAAACGTAACACCAAAACCAATTTTAACTCTTTACGCAAGTGAACTATGAAGGTCCGATTTTTGCCTAGCTACCTCGTCGGCTCGTTCATTACCCTCAATTCCACTGTGACTAAGAACTCAGATAAGTGTGACATTAAAGTTAAAGTTCAGGCTCGTCTTAATATTGCTGGACCAATTTAGAATATGAAAAAGCCAAACCAATGGCTTTACCAGCCTCCCATCCCTCTATTAAATAGCCGTATTCCGGTATTGATTTGATAGTAGTTTAAGTATTTTGCATACTTCCCTTGTTTCCAGTACTTCAACGGTGAAAGGCTCTTGCGGAATATGGTAGCCGTAAAGACCGATGTAGGTACACGTACATTTAAAGACTCTGAGAAAATTCCCGAACCGACTCCAAACTCCATTTTTTAACCATCAGCAAATATGTTTGTGTGGAAGCCTTTCTTCACAGCGTTATCCTCCCTGTTCTTTCTAGATGGAAGTAAAACTTTAAAATTCTTACTGATACCCACTGTCCGTAAGTTTTGGCAACGATCGGATTCTTTAAGTCTTAACGCACTGCAAGTTTCTTAACATTTAATTTTTAAGTCGAGTTGTGAAAAGTGAAGAAAAGGCTTAAGGCATCCGTTGGACAACCGAAGGTTCTTAGAACCTTCTTAATACGCTTTGTGAGGCTATGACACAATCCAACCAAATGTTAAAAAATCATCTACGATTGCATGGCCTTGACCAAATGTTTTACAACAGGCATACAGGTACAACCCTCCTTAACCCGTTCTTCAATATTTATTTTCCGGTTTGATTAAGGGTTGCCAATAGTTGCAAAAATGTTTGGCCTTCAAAGACGAGGACACAGTTTAATGTTTGATTCGAGGAAGAGTAAAGTGCCTTATTTAGTTTTAGTTGTAAAGAGCGTCAGTTCATTTTTAGCTTGGTTAGCCTCTAGTCCACAGCTCATGACCCATAAGTTCTCAAATCCATCTTCTTCATTTCACTAATCACAGGGCTTAACTTTCCGCATAAGCAACCGCCTTGATACCACATCTCTCCCACTTATCCAGAATTTTGTTTATGACTAAAAGCTACAGAAGAGGGGTCAGAACACCACCCTGGGGATATAGTCCTCTACACCAAAGTCAACGAGAGATTCCTGAATGAATTCGGCTTAGTACGTTGTTGAAAGCTTCTCAATTGAATAAATTGAATGCCCTTCACAATTTTAAGCACGAAAGAAGTTAAATTAATTGATCTAAAATCCTTCTCGGAGTCATAACCTCGCCTAACGACTTTTGGTACAAAAACTGCTCTTACATGTCTCCAGGACTCGGGTACTTCGTTAAAGTACAGACAGGAAGATCATCTCCAGCCAAGAACTTTGCTAAGTATTGCAGAATCCTTGAGGTTTTCAATTTGTTGGCAATATTCTTTCCAACTTTGTCGCTTGGCTGTTGCAATCGCTTGCTTGTAGACTCGTAAGACAGTCTTTGTAGTGTTTGTGAAACTTATTTTGAAATTTATTATGAAACAGATATTGGAGATTTTTCGAGTCATTTTTCTCAGGTTGGAAAGGTCTTAATTTCATCATGCGTGAAGGGTTAGGTTAGGTTAGGTTAAAGTGGCTGCCATTAAAGCATCTTAGACCAGTAGATAATAGGGAACAAAAAGGTTCCCTACTAGTTAAAGCAATTTGGAGCCTCTGATGAAGCGAAGAAGAATTTTAATGTCTGTGTTTATGAGATAGTTTAATTCATTATAGAAATATTCTTCTAGATGAAGTTTGCATCTGTAAGAAAGAATAGGGCATGTACAAAGAAGGTGTGGGATTGTTTCCTCTTCTTCTTCATCCAAGCAATTCCCGCAAAAATCGTTTGATAGTACACCAAGTCGTGCGGCGTGTCTACCTATAAGACAGTGTCCAGTTATGGCACCTATTACGGAGCTGATCTGAGATCTACTGAGATACAACAAACACTATGACCGCTTTAAATCCAGTTTGGGCCAGATTTGGTTGTTCGCCAAACAAGTGGTAGTGTTAAGCCATCTTGTATTCGATAGTTCCAGAGCAATTCGTTTCAGCATAAGTTTACTAGTAGCTATAGACGACCCTTTATTTGCCCTATCGGGCAAGATAGGCATTTCGGTTCCAATTCTGGCGAGTTCATCGGCTTTACAATTCCCCGGAGTGTCCCTGTGTCCTGGCTCCCAGAATAGGTGAATATTAAACTGTTTCGCTATCTCCATCAGAGACGATTGAGTGTCTTGGACTGTAATGGAGTTTGAAGAGACTTGATGAGAGGGATTTGAAAGCAGCCTGATTATCTGAGAAGATGCGGGTATTCGTACTAGACATCACAATACTTTCTTTATTGCCAGAATTTCCGCTTGGAATACGCTACAATGGTTTGGTTGGCGGAAGCAGAGCCAGAGACTAAGGTTTAGTCCATCTGAGTACACTCCACCACCCACTCCGTTTTCAGTCTTCGATCCATCTGTATAAAAATGTACTGATTTATTTCTTATCAAAGCCCCTTCCTCCCAAGCTGACCTTGAGGGGAATGGTGACTTCAAAGTTTTTATCGAAAACTAACAAGGGAGTGATGTAGTCAGAGTGACTCGGGAAAGTTCCGAATAAATTCAGAATGATGGTGTGACCAATAGAGTTATTGGTCCATTGAGAGATAGCTTAGAGACGTACGGTAGGCTGCCCCGTCGTTGTATGAAAAAAAAATCTCGAATTTTTTATCGAAAGGGGTAAAGGCTGCATATTAATGAGTAGATTCCGAATATGTACTTCCTTTTTGATTTGGACATAACTTTTGGGCCTCTACCGCGAAAGTTCCGATTTTTTTTCTTCATACAACGATGGGACAGCCTAACGTACGGCTGTGCTTGCGGCCATTTAATTGCTGTAAATATCAACGGGTGTGAGGTTGAGAAGTACGTCTAATGCAGTGGAAGGTGTCGGTCGGAGGGCTCCGCTGATGCACGTACACGCTGAACGCTGCACTTTGCTTAGTTCATCGCGATTTGTCGCTTTATCTAAGGCCGTCCACCATACAGTCACCCCGTAAGTGAGTATCGGTCTAATGATTGCAGTAAATAGCCAGTGAGTGATTTGTGGAGACAGGCCCCACTTGTTCCCAACGGCTTTCTTACAAAAAAAGAGAGCTACTGCGGATTTTCTTACTCTTTCCTGAAGGTATATTAGGTTTCTAACTTAACTTTTTAACTAAAATAAGACCAAGGTATTTAGCTTTATCTGATAAAGTAAGTGGAACACCTTTGATCGATGGAGGGTCTAGTTGTGGAATTTTGTATTTCCTTGTGAAGAGGACTAGTTCAGTTTTATGGGGGTTAACACCTAGTCCACAACGATTTGCCTATTTGAATAGCTTGTTGAGAGTGGTTTGCAAGAGTTCTATTAGAATTTGAGGATGCTTTCCTGATACGGCAATGGCAATGTCGTCAGCGTACGCATTCATTTTGAATCCCTCTTTTTTTAGGCTTATTAGCAGCTCATTAGCTACCATATTCAATAGAAGTGGGGATAGGACTCCACTTTCTTGTAGTAAAGCTTCCTAGTTCCGCATTAATAATTCTGCTTTTCAGCATGAAATTTATCAGGTCACCAAGTGAGCTATCTACGTTGAGGTTCTGCAGTGCCTTCGCTATTGCAGCGGTGTCGACATTGTTGAAAGCGCCTTCTATATCTAGGAATGCAACGAAAGTGTACTCTTTGTGATTTAGGGAGTGTTCGATGGTGCGTACCAAGGTATGTAGCGCAGTTCCTACCGATTTTCCTTTACAGTAAGCGTGTTGTGCTGTACACATAAGGCATGGTTCTATAGCGCTACGCAGATGAATATCAATCAATCATTCCAAAGTTTTAAGAAGAAATGACGATAGACTGATTGGTCTAAGATCATTCGGTGTAACGTGAGAGCATTTACCAGCTTTAGGTATGATACGTGAAGGGTCTTTCGGATATATTAAACTGGACAAGAAACTTGAAAATTCTAAATTCACTTTGATGAGCTTGCACTTTAAACATTTCATGAATGTGTTCTTCAATCTTCATTAGTAACTTCTCCAGATTAGCTCTCAGAGTCAGGCTTTCACCCACAATTTCAACATTTTGTTCGTTTCCCAGTCTCAACCATTCACTGTAAAACTGTTGGCTTTGGCTTATTAAATGCTTTGCTACGATTTTCGGTAGTCTTTGGTCTGGCATTTCTAGTGTTTTCAAGATATACAGGAAATGTATCCTCAACGTGAAAATAAACATTGGAGGCAGCCCAGTTTCCAAATGCAGCATGTATGTCGGTGTGTTTTCTGGAAGCCTAAAAATTTTCTTTATAAAATAACGCAGTAACTTTTCCACCTCCTCATGCTGGTAGACACCCCAAATCTGCGCTGCTTAACACATGATGGATCTCACAACCGCTTCAAAAACTTTGTATTTAGTACTTGCTGCTACATTCTTTTTGCTTAAGATACCTTTCCAGTTGCAGTTGATTGCTTTCTTTGATTCTTTTAATTTTTCTTCAAGATGCTTTTTGAAAGATAGTTTAGATGTGATTGTCACTCCAAGATATTTGTACTCTTTGACTTTTTCGATTTCCAAGTCTTGCCACTTCCACCTTTCATCATGTGCATATCTCCCAGTTCCATTTCGAAATATCATGATTTTTGACTTGCTGATATTTACTTCGAGATTCCACAAAGTGCAGTATTGATAAAGCTTGTTTATCATCATTTGCATCATGGAAGGGGTCTGGGCAAATAAAACAATGTCGTCGGCGTAGAGAAGAAGTTTGATATTGATTCCATTGAAATCAATTCCTCTAGGCAAGTACCATACGTAGCCAGATCATCTAAAAATATTGAAAATAAAAGTGGGCTTAAAAGACATCCTTGTTTAACTCCTGAGTCCGTTCGGAACCATTCCGAGAGTTTGCTTCCGTCCCAAACTGCCGTGTTATTTTCTTCGTAGATGCTTTGTATTATCTTAATGATTTTTGATGATAAGCCAAAGTTACTAAGCTTTAAAAAGAGAGATCTTCTGTCAACGCTGTCAAAAGCTGCCTTGAAATCTACGAAGAATACAAAGAGTTTCTTTCCTTTATCTAAATATGATTGGGCAATACTGGTAAGAGTGAAGATGTTATCCACCGTTGAGTAGCCTTTGTCTAAAACCTGCTTGAAATTCACTTAATAAGTCATTTTCACGTATCCACTCCGTTAATCGCTCTAAGAGGATCCCCGTAGAGATTTTCATTACCGAATTCATAAATGAGATTCCTCTATAGTTACTTGGGTCTCTGGCATCTCCTGTTTTGAAAATTGGCAAAATAATATTTTTCTTGAAACTTATTGGAGCTTCTCCGTTGGTGTAAATAAAATTGTACGACTTCGTTAGTTTTTCAATAAATTCGGCTGTTGCGTTTTTGAAAAATTCGTATGGAATACGATCTTCACCAGGGGCTTTGTTTGATTTGCATTTGTTTAATACTCTTTTGACATCTTGAACTGTTATGTCCCTGTCCAAAGAAGGTGCATCCAGATAAGGAAGAGCGTATTCAATTTGGATAGAGTTACTGTTGGAGTTCAGAAGCCTTTGAAAATGAGCACCTAGTTCATTTGCTTCAATTTGAATTTTTCTGGTTACTGTAGAACATTAATTTAAGCACCTTTACCATTTTCCAAAACGATCGAGAGTCTTTGATGTTTTCTAGAGATCTTGACAGATACTGTATATAAGACTTCTGTTTCAGTTTACACATATTTTTGTACGACCAGTTAGCTTCCTTGTATCTGCATTTCGCAATTTCACATCTTGTGTTTTTTAATGTTCGAAGACATTTGAATGATTTTTTTCTTGCTGCAACGCATTCCCAATCAAACCATGGTTGTTTGCCTTTCCATCTTCCCGTTGATTGAAATGGCTTTGCCGCTTCCAATATACAGGATGTAAGGGAATCCGTACATTGAGGGGATAGAAGAGTATCTTCTCCAAACGATCTCAGCTCTTGGTTAAGTTTAGATTGATACCGAGTGCACCAGTTTTCTTTCCATTTCAACTTCGGAAGTAAACGATTTTCAGCTGGGTATCTTCTAGCATCTTTAAAAAATGTTGACGAGATTGCGATTGGTAGGTGGTCGGAATAAACTATATCTCGTACTTCCAGGTCATCAATGTAATCAAGCCATTTTCCGCGCAACAGACAGTAGTCGATTGTTGAACATGCATTTCCTCTTATAAATGTGAAATGTCCTTCCTTGTCACTTTTAGTTCGTCCATTTAATAATGATAATCCAATAGAATCACACATTTCAATAAACTTTTTCCCATTTTGATCAATTTTCATGTCAACTGCACCTCTATTTTCCTGGATAGCTGTTGGTATAGTTTCCGAATTAAGCAGTTGTATATTGCCAACTCTTGCATTACAGTCTCCTATCACCATGATATCTTCTTCTCCGAACTCAAATAAGAAGTTGTACAGACATAAAAAATCATCTACCCAATTGTTGCAGTTTAGATAAACAGGAATAATGAAAAGCTTGTTTCTCTCGGACGTAACTTCAATTAACACTCTATCTAGCACAATTATATATCGGGTTCCAAAAGAAGATTCCATTTCCTTTATTATGCCGTATACAAAACCCCCGCTGGCTCTCCCGCATGTAGAAATTCTCGTAGCTGGTATCCAATGAAGCTTATGGTTGTTAAAATAATTTTCAAAATTTTCAAAATTTCTCTCAACGAATGTTTCAAATAATACAAAAATGTCATAATAATTGATAAGCTCAAAAAATCATTAAAAAGGAACTTATTACCTAAACCTGATACATTATATGAAATTATATTTACTGAAATATTTCTTAAACAAACATTAATTTTATTACTATTTTTACTTTGGCTGACGGCATTATAATTCATAGATTCGACAAAAATGTTCACCATTAAGCTAAATTCACAACAAAATCTGCACTCAGATCCACTTTATTGCACAATTTAGTATAAACAATTTGACTGAACTTCTTCCAGTCAGTATTTTTGGGATTTCAGTAAAGGGGAGGGAGGGGTTTCTAACTCGAAGTTTTTTATTGAAGAGAATCTTTCCTATAATCCGAAAAAGAATTTATACAAGAGCAACTCTCCAATTCTTCAGCATTGAATTAAAATGGTTTTTAGTTATAGATACATCAAGTTTATGCTCCCATTCTTCTTGAAATGGTCTGAATATTTTTAAAAATAAACCCAACTTGTGGCCGTTATTTTTTTTTAAATATAAAATTGCCAATGTCAATTTCGACTTTGTATAAATAAAATATGAAAATACCACTGAGTTTTTTTTTTTTTTAATTTAATATTTCACTTGAAAAATCTCCCCAGGACACCCTTTCCCTAACGCATATGGTCACCACAAATATGCATTTTTCGAAATTCCATTACAAATTATAAAACAGAGTTTATTAAGTTATTTATATTTTAATTCACATTCTTGGCCATAAATATAATGCAACAGTTTTGATTAAATCAAGCTGCCCACACCGATCGACGATGGGCAGCAGAGAAGGCAATATCACAGTGAAGTTGTATCAAAGGTTTTTGGAGAAAAAAAAATTAGAGACGGAATTTAAAAAATAAAAACCGGCATTGCAGTGATGTGGGTTGCTATGGCAAATTTTAATTATATATTTTTTTTTTTTATTCTTTTGTTTCATTTACATTTTCATTTAGATGTTGAAAGTTAGCTACTTTTTATTCAGCAATAAATTAATATTCAATTTATAATTGCAACAATTATGTGCGGTTGAAATGGTGGTAAATTAAATGATTCGTAATTTTCCGATAAATTTAATTCAGATTATTATTAATAATAATCAATAATAATTATATGTACGAGTATATTGATAAAGGTTTTAATTGTGTTTTCACCTTTGTAATTATGCTTAATGACGATGTAACCAAGCAACCAATGGAAAATTATTCGCCGATAAAGGATTTACACTTTGGCTTTTTTTGTTCATTCAAAGGCGATTTATAGGATATGTACGTACATATTAAATTTAATGGCAATTGTCGGGAATATGAGATTACCTAAAGAGTTCATAAAGTATTGCTTTATAAATTTGTTTGGATTGTTAAAAGACTTAAAACTGTGTGATTTATTTTATTGCCACATTTCGAACATTTTGTGGTAATTTTTATTAATAATGTTAAGAAACTTTTTTTTAATCTGTGCGGTAGTTTTAGTAAATATTGGCCATAGGGGGGATTTGCTAAGGAGGGTTTTAACTAATCAATTACATTTAAGCTGTCTTGATAGCAATGCTAAATCGCCAAGATGGGAGACCACGTAAACAGGAAACGCTTCTTTCACAATATCTATTGTGTCTCGAGCTGTATGTGTGTGGTTGCACCGTCTTGTTGGAACCACATGTTCACCAAGCCCCGCTCAGCTAGTTAAAACGGCCTTCTAGTATTAGCCTGTAACAGCAGCGGTATTGCTGATGCCGCCCTCAAACAAATGCGGCCCAATCTCTCCTCCCGCGTGACGAGAACACCGCACCACACAGTTGCTTTGAGTGGACTTAATGGCTCTTCGTGCATCACACGCGGATTTTCAGTGCCCCAGAAACGTCGGCGTAACCGCTTATGTGAAAATGCGCCTCATCGTTTATGATGATATTGGACACAAAATCGTCCTCTTTGTTGTTGAGATTGAGTATGGCTTGAAAGTAATTCACAAGCGACGGACCCGACGGACAGCACGCATTAACTAATGCACTGCTGGCACTTTGTACGGGAACATGCGTAAGTCGTTCACTAAAATTCGCTGCAGGTTCCGTCTGGTGATGTCTAGTTGCGTGACCCGTCATCTGGTTTATATTTCTTCGTTCTCAGCGACATCTACAGCCATAGCCGTGCATGGTATCGTCTGTACGAGTCGAGTAGCTAAGCGCCGGAATGCTTCCAGTAAAGGGGACAGGATTAGGAAATCACCCTGCGCTAACAGCACCGACCGATTATTGGTAAAAAAAGTCTAAAAAATTATTCCACGCTCTTGCGGAGTACAGCCCTCAATTGCTTATCCATTTGTATGTAAAATATGATTGACGTACGACACCATTTGCAAAAAATATAACATCTTCGGAAAGAGTGATTAATTTTGAGTCACCTTGTACCTAATTATGCAATCTTAATGTCAAGATTATTTTTTACTTGTGGTTTATAGGTACTATAACACTATGCATTCGTAAAAAAAATCGAACTCGAGATTTTGATCAAAGTTGTCATTACGATGATAGCGATGAGGAAAAAAGTTGCTCTCACAATAATTCTGTCGGTTTGTTCGACTACAGCCTAAGCGGCTAGGTCGATTTTCTTTAAACTTGGTAGATATCATTTTATTTTTCTCTCCCC
The DNA here is from genome assembly GCA_911387755.1 of Chrysotoxum bicinctum. NCBI lineage: Eukaryota > Metazoa > Arthropoda > Insecta > Diptera > Syrphidae > Chrysotoxum > Chrysotoxum bicinctum. Next base: position 246,488,542 of record OU426988.1, on the reverse strand, counting down.
CCACACGTTTTTTTTTTTTTTTTCTTTTTCAAAAAAACGCACGATTTTTGGAAATTTTTTTCTCGGAAACCTTATTAGGTAATAACATATTTTTTTTTTTTAAATAATGAATACATACGTCAAGAGTACAAAAAACAATTATTTTTTTTAATTTTCGAATTTTGGCCGAATTATAGAGGGCGCAAATGTCGACTCATCAAAAAATACATGGTCCCATGGCGGACAGTTAATCTCCGGATTTTTTTCAAAGCTCGATTTTTTTTTTTATTGAATTTTTGAACAAATTGTGGTAAATTGTTACGTAAGAAACCTTCCTTTAAATAACCCCTTTTGTTTTTTTTTTGTTTCAGTCCAGCCAATTCTGAGATTGACTGTCCACCATGGGACCATGTATTTTTTGATGAGTCGACGTTTGTACTCTTGATGCATGTATTCATTATTTAAAAAAAAAAATATTATGTAATTACCTAATAAGGTTTCCGAGAAAAAAATTCCCAAAAATCGTGCGCTTTTTTGACATTCTAGACCGTACTAGTACCTTAAACGAAAAATAACGGCACCTGCCATACAAGTTAGACAGATTCTTAAGTCAAAAAAAATTAATTTAGTTAAAGCCACGCATGGCTGAGAAAAAAATCAAAAATATGGATTTTTATGGTACCGCCCTTGGAACCATTTTTTGTTTTTGATTTTCTCAGAAACGGTAAAACCGATTTTGATCACTCTTTTTATGCTAAAGCTCCCTAAAAGTTTGAATATTATTGTGCATTCAAATTTAAAAAAAAAAGTTATTTGGATTTAAAAAAAAATTTTTTTTTTAAACTCTATTTTTTGAAAAACACATGCTCGATATTTTTTTAAATTGGCAAATAAAAGTTTCTTAATAAAATCTATAATATTTGAGAAAAATTTTTATTTTACCTAAAAATAACTGTGCTTACCATACAAATGTTAAAAAATCGTTTAAAAAAAAAAAGATGCAAGAAAATTTTATTTAGTTAAAACTAGCAACTGGTTGAAAAAAATTTTCCGAAAAATGGTTATTGAGGGTACCCTCCACAGAACCATATTTTTTTTTTTTTTCTGATTTTCTCAAAAACGGTACGACCGATTTTGATAATTTATTTGGCTAAGGATCCCCAAAAACTTGAATAGAATTGTGTATTCAAATTTGCAAAATTTTTTTTGTTTTTTTTGGATTTAAAAAAAAATCAATATTTCGAAAACCTTATGCTAAATTTTTTTAAAGGTTGATATATAAAAGTTTACCAACATAATATACGAGATGTATGAAAAAAGTTTTATTTTACCTAAAAATAAAGGTACCCACCATACAAATGTTAAAAAATGGTTTTCAAAAATCGTATTTTTCTCGAAAACGGCGCCTAGAAAGTTGATAAAAAAACTGACATAACGGATTTTAATGAAATTTTTTGTTTAGATGCTTCTAAAAAGTCTTAAAACCACTGCATTTCAAAACTTTAAAAAAAATATTTTTTGAGTTTTTGAAAAAAAAAAATTAATTATTCCTCTGACGCGTTTTGTCAAAAAATATTGCAGATTTTCATAAACAAAAATTAATTTCTTTTAGTGAAAACTGGATAAAGGATGAATAAAAATTGTTAGATTTTTTCAAGAACTTTACAATTGATTTGATCATTTTTCATTATTTTTTTCTCTTTTAAAAACTTCTTCTCTTAGATATTTATTAGATAAAAAAATTTCTTTTACTCAAACATAAGGGTACGTACCCTAAAAGTTTTAAAATTTTTTATTTTTCTCAAAAACAGCTCTTAGAATTTTGATAGATTTTTGTATGAATCATTTCCGTAAATTTTTTTGTATGCAGAATTTTAAACTAACACGTTATTAAGCTCACGTATATATGTATACACATACATATATTTAGTATACTTTTTAGTAGAGGTTTCAATGTATTTATTATGTACATCGCAGGCCAAAAGTTTAAGTGCAATCTAAAATATAAAAAAGACAATGAACAATGTAGCAGTCCCACAGGTCTACGAAATTTCATCATTCGACAACAAACGGAAGTTCTCCATATACATAATTAGTAACAATTTAAAAAAAGTGGGTGGTTACCACTCCCTCTTAATGAAAAATATAAAATTTTCAATTTCTTTCTGTATGTATACTTCAAGTTTTACCCCTTTACTAATTTTCATGGCTTTACAACGGAATTAAGAGTACATTACATCACATTACATCTTACACTACTCCGTAGATAAATCTACGAAGTAGAGACACAGAGAAGCACTGGCAACTGAGACCATCGGCTTAAGACAATACAACAGAGAGAGACGCACAGAAAGAAAGAACAACAGAAGAAAAACAAATGTCAACAGCACACGGTTCGTATTTGAACGGTCCCCCATCCAAGTAATATACTCTGTTCAACAAAAATATGCAGTGTGGGCAAGATAGGACGTTTGCCTCGCATTAGGGCTACAGTGGATTGCATAAATCTGTCCTTCATTAAAGCTCTCACAGGGTTGTCGTAGTGTTGATTTTAAATGGACCCTTTAGTTAAAGCTTTAAAATCAAAAGCACCTCAACAGAAACCCAAGAAAAAAAAAAACTGAACAAGTTAGCAAATGAACAAGGGTAACTCTGAATGCACATCAATATTTAATAGGGGTTGAATATCACCAACAGCCATAGGCCACAGCAATTCAGTGCACATGCACACTCAGATGTGCGGTCAATAGTACGTCGGGTCTGCGTCAGATGCAATCGAAAATTTACGGCCGCACAAACACTTTTTTATGGAGGAGTTCTTTCAATTTAGTATGGTGCAAAAATATAGCACACTACTGATTTTAAAAAAGCTCTCCCATAAAGACGTGTACTGCATATTTTTGTTGGATGAAGTATAACCGCGCACAATGATGCTTGATTTCGCTGAGACTTGCCCAAAATAATCTAGAAGAATTTTTAAGAAAGTGGTTGAATGCTACGCCCTCGATGAATAAAAAATTCAAATTTTCGATTTTTTCTTTTGTGCGAAAGAAAAATATTTGCTACCAAAAGCTCGAAAAAGCTTAAATATATATTCCTGCAATATTTTTGAAGAATTGTAAATCGAATATGTCGAAGCCCCTTCTGTTCATTTTCAACTCTTCTCTAAGTAATGGTGTTTTAATGGTGTTTGACTGCTGGAAAAGCTTTTATATAACTCCAATTTTTAAATCTGGCTCTAAGCAATCTGTAGAAAACTATAGACCAATTGCTAAGCTTCAGTTAATTCCAAAAGTTTTTGAATCCCTAGTTAAGAAAAGAATGTATGAGGCTGTAAAAGATTTTATTTCCCCCTTTCAACATGGATTTGTCAGTGGAAAATCTACTGCAACAAATCTTACATTGTTCACAAATTTTTGCGTGAATTCAATGGAAAGTGGCAGTCAAGTAGATGTTGTGTACACTGACTTTTCGCAAGCGTTTGACAAAGTGAACCACAACATATTGTAAAGAAAACTTAAGTTACTAGGTTTTCATTCTCAACTATATAAGATGACAAATAGGGTTTAATGTGAAAATAGGCCCAGAAAAATCAGAAATGGTTTCAAATGTCTCGGGAGTTCCTCATATCATTTCATATTCTTCATGTTTAATTTTTGCAGATGATGTTAAGATAATAAAGTGATTAAATCTTCATCAGATTTCCAACAATTTCAGAATGACCTAGATAACTTATCTGAATGGGGTTTTCTAAATGACCTTTCATTAAATACCAGCAAATGTAGTATAATTTCTTTTTCAAGATCTTCTTCTCCGTCCATTTTTTGGTATAAAAGTTTAAACTACGAGCTTCAGAGAGTTTATAATCATAAAGATTTAGGAGTGATATTTGACTCTAAGTTAGAGTTTAAGATGCATATAGACTATATTATTTCTAAAGGTAACTCTTTGCTTGGGTTTCTAACTAGGAATTCTAAAGATTTTACATGTCCATATACGTTGAAGTCTCTTTATGTCAGCTTCGTCCGTCCTGTTTTGGGAATATTGCAGTGTGGTTTGGTGTCCGTATTACAATAACGCTTCAAATCGAATTGAAAGAATCCAGAAAAGATTCACGAGATTTTCGCTTCGGCAGCTAAACTGGAATTTGCCCCTGCCTTCATATGAAACTCGGTGTATTTTAATTGACCTAAAAAGTCTTGAAGCAAGAAGGGTTTACTTCCTCGTTTCCTTTGCGAGAGATATTGTGACGGGACATATAAATTGTCCACCTTTAGTATTGTTATTTAGACCATACAGTCCAGCTCGATATTTAAGACCTAGGGTAAACAATTTTTTCTTAAGCCCGCAACATTCAACAAACTACGGTACCTAGTAATGAACCAGTTACAAAAGCTGGTAAGTCTTTCAACAAATATGCTGATGTAATCGATCCAAATTGTTTTAGAGATGTTTTTAGAAGAAAAATAATTAACGTTATTGTAATCAAGTAAAATTAAGTAGACCTATGTTAAATTATTATATTTATAACAGTTATACTTTTATTCTGTTTTTGTATAATGAATTGCAATAGTAAAAGTTTTGTAATTATAGTATTTTAAATTGTTAAGTCTAAGAAAGTTTATACTTATAGGCAATAAATAAATAAAATAAAATAAAATAAAATAAAATAAAATTGCGTTTTGACTATACGATCAGATCAGTATCCTAAGAGTTGGTAAAAATCGACCAATATTTGCGTCTTAGAAGGGTACGACAGCATCTCACTGATGAACCCACTGTCGAACCTGGGCGAAACGCTCTTAGGAGCTGAGGTTCTTTTGAGCTTTCAATTGAATCTAACTCAATCACTCCATTTAAACTGAAGTAATTTTCCAAATTTCTCAATCTTCATTGTTAACCAATCATGCAGCCAAAATAATTGAATTTATATCAATAAATTTGGCATGTGAGATTTTTTTTTTCTAGAATTTTTGTATGTGGTAATGTAGGATAATGGCTCTCTTATCCAATGATAATTTCCTTTAAAAATGAAAGACTTCTTTAATTTAAATTAGATTAATATTCAACTTTATTTTAATGATAACATTTGTAGCAAAACGACCGCTTCACAATAAGTTAGTTTGACGACTATATCCCATTCCCTGTCTTTCGATCGTTCTTAGTATGTCAGTATGTGTGTATTGTCTTGTCGCTGTAATAAAAGGTCTTGTGTCGGTCGCATGTTGTCGCTGTCATTTCTCATCCCACAGTAATATCTAAGGAATATGGGGCGACAGTGCTTAGTGACTTACAGCTCCCAACCATTCCTGTGTGCATATTGTCACCCACAAGAAATGGAGTTACATTTTAAATCTGGATATGGAGTCCGAAACAGAGACCTAAAACTTTTAGAAACAAGGAAATTTTTGTTTCACTTGAACACTATCGTAGAATCTCCTGTCTTTTAATAATCCTCTAGATTTAAATGATGTGGCAGTTCCATGGCTGGAAACAATTTTCAATTTTTTTTTATAATTTGTACCCGAGTGGCTGGATCCTGGAGACAAGTTTTAGAAAGTTGGTAGGCGGGCCATGATTAGCAAAGGATTTTCCGTCAGTCGATCTGACTTCTTTTTTTTTGCTAAAAACTTTGGAGCGCATTTTCGACATCCATATTAGAGACATTCTTAAAGGATGTCCTTTCGAAAACTTTCGACATGCATACCTTAAGGGTTAGTCCACTGTAAAGTCTCTCCAAGAGTGGACTATAGGTATTAGCCAAAACAAAGCTGAACTGATGCTATTTACTACCAAAACTAAGACACAGATCTTCGCTCTTCTCCAGTGCAAAATATCTAACTGTTATTCTACACCCCAAGTTGAACTGGAAACTGAATATTGAAGAAAGAGTTAAGAGGGCCTGTAAACCCTTCTACGCTTGTAGTACTCGTAAAATCTTTGGTAAAGGGTGTAGTCTTCAATATAAGATGATTTTGTGAACATATACTGCTCTGGGGCGACGATCCTCACGTAGGTATGATTCGATTGTATGGTGGCCAGCACTTATAACAGCATATAACATCGATTAACTCAGAAATGTACAAGGAACTGCTGGCTTTGGCAGCACAGGGCCTCTAAGATCTTGCACAACTGATGCCTTAAACTTGACTGACTACTACATCCCTTAAATGGGCATCAGTAAGGATTTTAAGGTTATGTTCCCATCAAAAAAGGACTAGGATTATGACGCTTCGTAACGAAAGGCTTCCAGACAACTATCTTTACTGATGGCTCAAAGATGGAGTATGGTGTTGGTTCAGGAATATTTTGTGTGCCTTAGGATATGTCTAAGTCGCTTAGGCAACCCAACTTTTCTATTGTTATTCAAGCTGAATAACTAGCTATCAGGGAAGCATGTAAGGTACTCAATCAAGATACAAACCAGAACCGAAATAAGGCTCATATATAGCCCCCAAATTGTTTCAGGAATGCCCGGATGAACTTGCTAGCCTCAATATTAACCACAATGTTACTGTAACCTGGGTTCCGGGTAATTGTGGCATTGATAGGAATGAATGGGCGGACGAACTTACCAGACAAGGATCAGCACTTCATATCTCACTTTTGGAATGAGTCAACATTCCGCTCGGAGTTATGAAGGGCAATATTTTCTTAATTTTTCTTAGCGAATCAAACCGTGGGTGGAGCAGTTTAAGTAAATGCATTATAATATCTAGAAAGGTTTGACCCACCTGGCAAGACATAGCCAGGATCACAGCTACCTAAAGCGGACCAGTGTTGTCACTTTACCACAATTGTGGTAGATCTACCACAACTTTTTAAGATTTACTAAATCTACCACATCTACCACGGTAGTTCAAAATTCTACCACTATTTTTTACATTCCCTCCAAAAATAAAAATTACAATCAAAAACATAGAGGAAATATATTTCCTCTATGATCAAAAATCTACTATAACTATTACAACACAATTTGTTTATCTTAATTTTTTCTGAATGCAGCAGTCAGCCTTCTACTACATTTTCTGGACAGACTTCTTTAGTCATGAAGATGGTTTCTATAAGACATTTTATGTTACAATTTTGTTTGCCTATAAAAAGTATAGTTAACACACACTCCAAGGAATTTTTCTTTAGAAGCTTATTTCTATTGTTTTTATTATGCCTTCTGTGATATCGATAAAAAACGGTTAATTTTTGTGGTATAGCTAAATCTTGAAGTGAATTGATTTTAAATTCAGGCTCGTTAATAATATCAAAAATGAGGAAATTTTGAATAAGAAAATCAACTGAAACGTAAGTCTAGATATTTGTTTTCCATTTCCAATCAGACTTATTTGGATTTTTGATTTCTTAACCAGGAAACTTTCGAGCGACTATCGACTTCTAAACAAAATGAAAGCGAAAAAGTACTATTTGAGATTCATCAAGAAAATGCTCTATATCTACGGACTACAAAAAGCCTGCTTATAAAATTCCCCAACTACTTCAAATTTTACAAGTTTAACTTACAGTGGATCACAGCTTATTTGACCCACACTTTACTCAAAACTTTAAAAGAGAATATCTCTTCAACGAAGCAAGTAATCAACAAAATAAAAACGCGGAAATGTCAATTAAGTTTTTAACTAAAACATAACAACTTAATTTATTCATTTTTTTTTATTAAAACTAGAAAACAAAATAACAAAACCAAATTAAAATCAATTCTTCAGGGTAACAGCTTATTTGACACATTTTAAAAATCGAGTAAAATTATTATTATTTATTAATAAAAAGACACATTTTGCATAGTTTTAGTATTTGGTATGTCCCCTAGACTGGGCCAAAAAAATTGACTATTTTTTTTTTTGAAAGATATATCGAGAATATCATTCAGAATGACAAAAAAAAATTTTCGTAAAAGTTTGAGCCCTTAATATCAATTTTAAGAGGGCTATCATCGCTAATTTTGATTTTTAGTCATAATTTCATGTTTTGCGTCAGAACTGACAAAACATTGAAGTAAAAAAAATTAATTTTGACTTACTTTCATATAAAATTAAATTCCCTACAAAAAAAGTCTTATTGAAAATTTTCGTCAGATAAGCCGTTTTTGAGTAATTAAGCTTAATAAATTGTTATTTTTCTTCGATTTTACTTTTTTAATTTGGAATTTTGTAACTAACGAAAAATAACAATTTATTAAGCTTTACTCTTCGCACAATATATCGTTCATCCGATGCACTAAATATTTTGTTCGGAGGTTTTCTTCCTTTATTTTCTATTCGATTTTCGAATACAAAACGGTGGATAATAGCTTTGACCGTGCCATCTGGTATGTTAACAATTTCGGCTATTTTTCGCCGAGAAAGTCCATTTTTATGATGATGAAGCACTATTTGAAGCTGTTTAACTGTTGTTCGTTTTCCCATCTTCGTAACACGTATTGCTTTTGCGAAAAATAACTAAAACTAATAATTCTATTTGAATATAAAACAAATAAGAGAAAGAAGCAAAAACCACCGTTATCTCGATATTTTTTCTAAGGCAGGTGATCTCTAAACTCAGTGGGTCAAATAAGCTGTAGTACTAGAAAATGTAATTTTTTTTTTTTTTTTTAAGTTAAACATGGTGTTTTAAAATAAAATTAATTGATTCAAATGTCATGTTCAAGATGCTCAGGAGCCATACTCGATTGAATGTAAATATAAGGTGTGGGTCAAATAAGCTGTGGCACACTGTAAACTCAAAATACTTGAAACAGCGCATTTTGAAAACAAAAACAAATTAATACAATACAATACACGCAAATTAAAGAAAAATCTCCCGATTGCCACGAGTTTTCATTTATAGGTTGATTTATGTATATTTGGCTAGATGGAGTTAGAGGAGGTAGGCAGTTACTGATTGAACTGAACACATTCAAAAATATAACCAGGAAACTGTAATTTATAAAATTAAAGAAAATCTTCTTGCGTACTCGTATTACATTAAGTTTGTGACCAGCTAATAAAAAGGTTCGATTTTTCAAGTGTGCATCTCCAGCTGCTTCAATTCTTAAGTCCAAAAGAATTTCAAAAAGGTCCGTTAAAAAGAGTTTTCCCTTTTAACGATATTCTGCAGGAAGTGAGTGCGATCTCCACCCTTGCTCTTTGATAGTGAAAAAATTAATGACATTGAAGGGGATGGATTGATTTAAGCAAAGAGATGAATGTATGTGAAGAGTCCATGTTTTCGAATTTTAGTATATATGTATATGTTCAATTTAGCTGCTTTACCACATAGCAGCGCTGCAGCAGAAAGAGCCTTTTCAGAAATGAATGAAATAAAAAATAAAAAACAAAATTGACGTCAAAACTATAAACAGTCTTAGTTTTGTTAAGGAAATGACAAATAAATCTGATATTTTTATTCCTTAAGCAGAATTGATCCGCTTTTATTTAAAATTTTAATTTGTTGATGGTAAGTTTAAAGATATATAATATGTATGCATAAAGAACAAAATATCACAACAAATATATTTACATAGGTACTTAAATCAATGTATAAAACTTTGTCTTTATAAATGACTTTAAGTGCTTTTGAATTAATATCATTTGGGAAAAATTACAAATCTACCACACAAAATCTAAATCTACCACTGTTTCTCATCTTAATCTACCTCGGGTTTTGAAATGGAAGTGACAACACTGAAGCGGACACTGGCCAATAAGAGAGGCCTCCAGCGAAGCTAGGCATTCTCCACAACACTCACTGTCACAGTGGCGTAGATAGGGGGGGGATCAGGGGGATATATCCCCCCCCATTGGGATCGATAATTGTTCAACATAACCAGTCATGAACCAAATAAGTTAAAGAAACGCACTCTGAATTTTTTTTTTACGTCTCTCACCAATTGATAATAGGTAAACGTGCAAGAAAAAGTGCTTCCATCCACCGATATATATATTTTAGTAAAGATATTAGCTACACTGCCGGTTTCAACGTAAACTCCCGAAAGAACTTTCTCCAGTCAGTAAAGAGAATAAAAACAATACAAAGAAGCATGACCAACGAAGTGAGATTATTAAAAATATGTCTTTTTTAATAACAGTGATGTGATAAGCATTGGATGTTTACTTATTTGCAGGATCGTTTGAATGGTTTAGCTGCTCTAGCTATTCATCGCGAAATACCTATACTAGCAGATTATAGAGATTATAAGTGTTTTATCTAAAAAGAACCGAAAACTGGATTTTATTTTGTGATTTATTTTTTAAATTAATATTATTTTACTTACTACAGTACCTTGCATAAGTAAAACCGCACCTGTAAAAATGCGTTTTGTAGAAAATTAAAATGAGAATGACACTTTATTATTTTTTATTGAATGGCATCACTAATTAAGTAAATTGAGAAGAAAAAAAAGTTCCGTTAGTTTCTCTCCTGGTGGTTAAAAATTAAAACAGATTTTTTTTTGTATTGCAAAAGTATAACCGCTTTTTTATTTTTATCTGTTTTTTTTATTTTAAGTAAATTTTTTCGGCTAAATTAGTAAAGGACATTGCTGCCCCTATTTTCGACCAATCTAATAATTGTTTTTGACATACTGTTGACAAGGTTATTTAATATAGAATCGTCTATACAGTTCCATTCTTCCACAATCGCCTCTCGCAGCTCAGCAACACTGTATAATTGCCTATTATGGGCATACATTTTGCGGGTCAAAATTCCCCAAAGATTTTCAATAGGATTACAATCCGGAGAACGTGCCGGGAACACCACAAAATGTATGTTATTCGATTCGTACCATCCCAAACTTTGACGACTAATGTGAATTGGGGCATTATCATGCTGGAAGACATGCCGAACTCTACGAAATCGTCTTAAGTAGGGTTACCAAATTATCATGAAGCACCTGGGTGCAAGCTGAACTGTTCATCTTTGCAGAGGTGAAGGCAAGTGCAACCTTACCACGGCCGCAGAAGGCCCCCCAAACCTTACAACTGCCACCGCCAAAGTTCCTCTTGGATAAAAACTTTTTTCCTTTCTCAGATCGTGCCAATATCCGTTAAAACCACCTGACCCATCAAGATTAAAGTTTTTTTTTGCCACCAAAAATAATCTTAAATAATCTAAAAAAAAAACATTCATTGAATTATGCCATTTGGAATAACAAGAGTTAAGTGTAAATTAATGGAATGTTACTTATGATTTTCCTATTCCGTTTCATGATTTGCTGTTAAAATTCTTACTTTTTTTTGTAGACTGTTGTCATCATTTTGCACCGAACAATTACTTTACTGCTTTTTAAGGCACGAAAAACCGTTGAAACCAAAATTCCTAAGCCCAATTCGTCACGAACGTCTGGCAAATAATGCGCCGAATTGGATGCAGCATTTATTAAACGCCTCTTATCTCGACGTGTCAGCTTTTGCAGATGCCCGGGTCTTATTGTCGTCTCATAAGATTCTGCATCTTATAAAAGAAATTTCGGACGACACGATCGGATCTTTAAATTTTCCTACCAATAGCCCTTAAGCTTAGGCCAGTTAACCGAAAAGCTTGAATTTTGAATTTTTCCGTATCGCTTAAATGCTTACCACGCGACATTGTTGCTTGTCATTTCGAAGCACATAACTGAATGAAGCTTCAGAGAGGTTTGCATTGTGCGGTTATGCTTTTTAATTCTTAAACACCAGAAGAGAAAATAACGGAACTTTTTTTCTTCTCAATTTACTTGATTAGTGATGCCATTCAATAAAAAAAATAGTAAAGTGTCATTCTCATTTTAATTTTCTACAAAACGCATTTTTACAGGTGCGGTTATACTTATGCAAGGCCCTGTATATCAATATTTATTCTAATTCATATTCAAATTAATGCGTATAATATATTATCTTTAAAAAATATAATTTTTTTAATTTTTTTTTTTTTGTAATTATTAAAACTTTAAAAATAAAATGCACGACTGGGTCGCACGAACTTGCTTCTATGTAATCGACTGGGAATTTTAAAAACGAATGTTATTAGAGAAAATTGTTCATAAGGATAAAATTAATTTTTAAATTCTTTTAGTAGTAACAGAATGCTATGCAAATATGAATTTATGCAAGAACAAAAATTATAAGTCCTTGTAGTGGTTTCTTTAAAAGAAGCTTTTATATACAAACTTTTTAAAAGCTTTTTAAGAAAAAATTTTGGTACGCTAATTTAAAGTTTTTGTTAATGTTCGAAAAAAAATTAAATTTACGAAAAGAAATATTGACCCGTTTTGGAGATATCAAATTTTCAAAAAAAAGAAAAAAATAGATTTTTTTTTCAAAAATTCAAAAAATATTTATTTTAAAGTTTTGAAATGCAATGTGTTTTAGACTTTTTAGAAGCTTCTCTATAAAAATTTTCATTAAGATCCGTTATGTGGACAATGAGAAATTCAAAATTCGAAAAAATGGTTCTATGGTAGGTACAAGCTGTAATATCTTAATTTCAAATTTTTTTTTATTAAATTAAAGATCGTAAAAATTGATTGAAAGAAAAAAAATTTTATCAAAATTCTAGGTGCCGTTTTCGAGAAAAAAAAGATTTTTGAAAACCATTTTTTTTAATTTTTTAGCATTTGTATGGTAGGTACCTTTATTTTTAGGTAAAATAAAAAATTTTGTTTCACATTTTGTAGATCATATTGAGAAACTTTTATTTATCAAGTTTAAAAAAAATCTAGCATGGGGTTTTCGAAATATTGAGTTTTGAAAAAAAATTTTTGAAGTTTTTTTTAAAAATCCAAAAAATTTTTTTTTGAAAATTTGAGTACACAATTCTATTTATGTTTTTGGGGAGCTTTAGCAAAAAAAAAATGATCAAAATCGGTTGAACCGTTTTTGAGAAAATCAAAAACAAAAAAAATGGTTCCATGGGGGGTACCCTCAATAACCAATTTTCGGAAAATTTTTTTCAACCAATACCTAGATTTAATTAAATGAAATTTTTCTGTATCTTTATTTTTAAAATCTGTTGAACAGTTTCTGAGAAAAAAAAATGTTTATAAAATTTCGAAAAAAATTCGTATGGGGGGTACCGTTATTTTTGGTCTTAAAAAAAAAAAGAAAAAAACGTGTGGGGGGAAAAAATTAAAAATGATATGTACCAAGTTTAAAGAAAATCGGCCGAGTCGTTTAGCCTGTAGTCGAACAGACAGACAGACAGACAGACAGACAGACAGACAGACAGACAGACAGACAGAATTGCGAGACCCACTTTTTTAGTCTTCGCTATCATCGTAATGTCAACTTTGATCAAAATCTCGAGTTCGATTTTTTTTACGAATGCATAACTTGCCTTATAGTACCTATAAGTCGCAAGTAAAAATGAGCGAACTAGATCTATCCCCCCCCATAGCGAAAAGCTATCTACGCCACTGCACTGTCATAGCTGGAAAGAGAAACCGTTCTCCATTTCCTCTGCAAATGCCTTGCTCTGGCCCAATTTAGAGCACAATCGTTAGAAAGAGCATTTTTTGACGACATTGACGAACTTTCGGAAATTAAGATCAAAGACTTGATCTCATTTCTCAACGCGACGAAATGGTTCTGGGAGGAACTTCGGTTCTTCTGTTCCGTGACCACCTTTTGATTAATTAGAACCAGAATCATCATTCTTCTTTTTTAACTAAATCCACACTGGATGACTACGTGGGAATGTCCACAATTTCCCATATCAATTCCCCACTCAGTTATGGTACCAAAATGGCGCACTAAGCGCTGATTGGGCCACAGGACTAGACTGCCAGTGGTTTCCATTTAACCTTTAAGCCTAACATCAAACGTACCATCAAATATGGAGCTTCCTTCTTTACCCGTACTTCTCGAATGGAGAATTTTTGGCATTTCTTTATTTTCCCCCTCACTGTGATCATCAATAACTCGTTAGCAAATCAAGAGTATTCATAACCCTTCGAGTGTGAACAAATTGAAAAGAAACTAGAACCACGTGTTTCCGCGATACTGGTTTGGCCCCCACTTGCAATGTACAAATGTACATCATTCAAATAAACAACTTTTATCAGTCACACACAAAGGGCCTTGTGAATAAAAAAAAAGCTAAAGCTAAAACTTGGATTTTTAAGTAAAAGCTTGATTTTTAGTGAATAAAAATAAGCTTAAGCTAGCTAGTTAAAGATGTTTTCTAGTAATAGCTATTTTAAAATAGCCAAAGCTAAATTCACTTAGTTTTAGCTTGTTTTCCTAGCTTAAGCTTCAATTTGTGTGAATAAAAATAGCTTAAACTAGAATATTATAGTTAAAGCTACAAAAATTTCAAGATTTTTTCGACCTGCCTAGAAAGCTTTGACTAGGTCTTATTTTCAGTATTAACTTGTGCGAGTTGTTAATTAAACATAAGGGAATATCTCAAAAAATAGGTCTGTGAACGTATAGACCCAGAAACTGACATACGAAATGTTAAAAACATTTTTTTGCCGAAAAATACTTGCCCTGTAGAACAGATAACAAATTTAGGCAAAAAAACTTTCCTTTCGGTCATACATGTACCAGTTTTAGCTAAAGCCAACTAGCCGAAACATGTGAATAAAAAAACGAACACCTTAAATTACGAAGCTTAAGCTAGAATTTTCCAGCATAAGCTATTTAGCGTTATCATTTTTTTATTCACATAAAACAAAGCTTAAGCTAGTACTGTCTAGCTTTAGCTGCTAGTAAAAGCTATGACTAGTTGGCTTTAGCTTCCTCCAAAAAAAGCTTTAACTTTTTTTTTATTCACAAGACCCAAATTTGGACACCTCTGCCAGTATGCGATGCTATCGATCGTCAAGGCAACACCGTGACCCATAAATCCAACATTTTCTTACAACAGTTTGACCTACATATAGATATTTTTTCCATCATATTTTTTTTTTAAATTACCTCTGAAAAAAATGACTTAAAAACGCTTTACTTTTTGCACTACTCACCTGCAATCAATGTTGTTGTGACTTGCATCAGGTCATTCTGGCAATTTAAATCCAACGCTGTCGCGTAGTTATGATAAGCAAACTTGAAGCAAATCTCCACGAAGTTGAACTCCGTCCAAATCTCGCGGAAATCGAAAAAGTTGAATGCTTTCAACAGGACTTTCAGTGCATAAATAATGCCACACTGTGGAGAACATAAAAAATTCATAAAAAAGAGATGAGTTTTTTTTTACATCCTCACAAACAGGTCAAACAAGATTCCTACCAAGCAACGATTCAACAACAACTATACGACTAAGGATTCCTCCTTGGTCGTCGCACTTACCTGCAAGTTTCTATCATTCAACTCCATCAGCTTATTTGTGAGTCTGTATAAAACTTTGGCCAAAACTTCGCCATTTGCCAATCGCAACTGACTGTGTTCGCTGAGTAAATCACGGATTGGAATCGACATGGCCTGGAAGAAGCGATAGTCGTAGAAGTCCCACAACAAATTGAAATTGGTGCGATAGAGCTCCTTCGAAGACATAACGATTCGTTCGGGTATTGCGGCGGTACCTGGTACTGTGCTAGATGCAGTCCTACCAGCCACCTGCGTTCGGAAGTGCTCCTGTTGACGACTACTATAGTAGCCCGATGTTTGAATAATAAAACGGCACAAGCAATCAGCGGTGTGCTCCCTGACGCGAGAATCATCGTCGCCAACAAGTTGCAAGAGTTCGTCCAGAAATGTATTCTGCCACAAAGAAGAGAAGATTGATTATTATCATCGTAAGGAGCAAGGATGGTGAATTTTTTTTTTACTTTGATGATATTTTTCTTTCTTATTGAATGTTTGCCATTTGGTGGAGGGTTGTTTGGAGCCTCGAGGTATGGAGTTAGAAGAACAAAGTGAAAACAGATTGAATGGTTCCTAAACATAAAAAGCCATAAACCAAGCAATTGGGACCGCAGAAACTACATTGAATCAGCTATTAAGTTTGTTTTCGCTGGAAACTTGAAAAGGGGGAAAATTTGTTTACACGAGTGAAACCAATTTATTTTGCCGACGATAAAATCAAAATCGATTGGATGTGCGATGGGAATTCGGTTGGGCTTTATTATGGGAACTGATGGTGATGGCAGAGGCATACAATGGCAGATAGGGCTATTTTTGCGAATTTCCCAAAATACAAATAATTGACATCGACGAAATGCTTGGTATTGAGGGAGATACTCTTGTATGGAAACAGAAATAGGAATTCTAAAACTCTGTACCTGGTGGATTTAAAACATAGAAATATGTAGTTTAAGGTTGGCGAGAAGCTACTATGCTGTGAAAAATATTTGACAGCAGACATTTTCAAGTCTTTTAACTTTCCAGAAGCAAATCAGGTTCAACCTTCGAACAAGACGGAAGACGGATGTTTGAAAAATTATGTGAAGGAAAGAAATTAAACTATTACCAGCACTCAATTATACACGCCCTTAGTTAAGTTGGTTTGTTTAAAGCTCTGAGCTCTTAGCTGAACTTCATAGTTCACTTTAGTTTCCATGGGATTAAGGTTTTCAAGGAAAAATTTAGTTGAATTGTTGGGGTTTTCAATTATTAGGGGGGGGTAGTGTGAGGTATCAACCAAATCCTTCTTATATTTGAAAGGCCCATGTATGTCATTATGTAGAGAATATAACATCGTTCAAATACCAGTCTTGGCTTACGGTAGCAGGGATCTGAATGCTCAAATTTTCAATGACACCTCACCATAATTCCGGCTGAACTTAAGCGTTGGGCTGTGTTATGTTCACCTTAAGGGCATCGGTCGATTGTAATTTATTCGCATAGAACCTCGACTTCATAATACCTCACAAGTAAAAGTCTAGAGGGGTAGAAACGCATGACTTTGGTGGCTAACTCGAATCACTTTTACGAGAGTTAACCTTGCCCACAAATCGTTCGTTCAGAATATCAATCGTGGAGTCCGCTGTGTGGCAGAAAGGGTATTTCTGTTGCAAACACATGTCGTCTAGGCCTGTATGGTTCAATTAAGACTATAAAAATATGGAAATCATCGTTCTGTAGCGGTCGCCATTGACGTTGACCGGCTGACCGGTTTGCCGGCCTAAAATCTTGTACAGCTGTAGGGCCAAGTCCGACGCATAATTCGTCAACTTGAAGTGAGTTCTTATGCACGGCGAGGAATCGATTGTACACTTTCACGGACCGCGACGGTGTTCTCTTTTCTTTTGCTTTTCTTTGACTTACGAATTTTGGTTGATTTATAACCGAACCGGTCGTTATAAATTTGGTCACCAAAGGTTGAAGAGTTTTTTGTGAAGGGCCACCACGTCTACCATAAAATGGGTGCAACGATTGCACTAACAAACCCTCATTTTGATAATAAAGTTTTATCATTTGAACGTGCTGTTCAATCGTGTAACATGCCTTGGTTGTTTGGCATCAAATGAGTAATATACAACAGATTTGACAAATGTCACAAAAACAACATTGTCGCATCAGCTCCAAAATATACCCAAAATCTACATCTGGACATAGCTGGATTTGATGAAAGGATTTTAGTTAATCTAGAAGTTTCGGAGGTTTCTTCTATTTTGTCACAAAATATATAATCCAAGAAGATCTTTTCGATTCCCTCAGTTTTTTTATACATACATTTTGAGGAAAAGTTTACAGAAGTCTGCAACGTTCTCTTACCAAGAATTCCACCACTAAAGTTTCCTTCCTTTTAAAAGAATACATGATAAAGAGGACATAAAATGTCACGGATTTGTTCAGAAGTGAAGGTTCTACTAGATTGTAAGTAAATGGGATATTTAGTACTGTACTCAAGCTTAAAAATGGTATTCATCAGGGTTCCGTCCTGGGTCCAATATTATTAATAAATTACATCTAACTCAGTATTCCAACAGAATTTTCGATGCAGCGACATGAGTCCCGAATTATTTCACTTTACTGGGTCATAAGTCCCGAATTAAATTCGAACTGAAATCGGGACTTATGTCCAACCCTACTGAGACATAAGTCCTGAATTTTTTAATCGAAAATGATACATAAGTCCCGAATGAAAAAAATAAACAATTTTATATAAAGTGGGACATAAGTGCCGAAAAAAAAATGGGGACTTATGTCTCTGCGCCGAATTTTTCTGGTACTAGAGTAGCGTTCGCAGATGACATTGTTTACAGCTTGGATTTTGTATGATAAACTGATTATTCGTAAAAAAAAACACTAAATTTATGTGTTTTAGGCTGCCAGGTGATTTTTTCAGGGATATTGATTTGTTTTTCCACTCGTATGATTGTCAAAAATTTGTATGTTGCATTGCATGTATGTGGAAGACTTATTTTTTTTTATTCATAATCATTATACTTCAAGTACTTACGAGTTCTCTTCGACTGTAACATTTATGAATGTATCTCTTCAAACTATTCTGCTCAAAAACAAGTTTTAAACATAATCTACTACGGACTTACTCGGTCAAAATTTCAATATGGTATAGCGAGCTGGAGAAAATCTTATATGTAAACTTATGGATCTCTTCTGACAGACCAAATTTTGTATAGACTAATACCACCATTTATTAGACTTAATACAACCCAATTCTTAATCTAACTTACTATCTATTATATAAATCTTACGTTGGAGTGAATTTAAACTTTGAAGACAGGATGAACTGAGATGTGAATGATACAATTAATTCTCCGAAGCATGCGAGTAATAGGTTCGTTAGAGCCATAAGCGGTACGGTGGGTGGGCAGATAGAAGAGACGAGGATTTTTTGGATTACGAAAATTGTTGTTGAAAGAGATGAAATTGCAGAGTTGTGCAGTCAAAAGATCATAAATATAGTCGATGAATGAATAGAATGTCGCTTATTGCTCTTAGTGCTTTCAGCTTATTTAAGTTAATTATTTGAAGTCGGTCTCTGATAAATAACAAAGCTACTTGTGATGACGATATCAATCATCGCGTAAGCGTAGGGTGGATGAAGTGGCGGGAAAATTCTGCTATCTTTTGTGACCGAAAAATGCCCCCTAAGCTGAAAGGAAAGCTCTATACTTCAGTTGTGCGTCCAGCACTCACATACGGTTCACAATGTTGGACAATGTACAAAAAGTATGAGAGTAAGCTAACGGCAGCTGAGATGAAGATGCTTCGTATGACAGCAGGAGTTACAAAGCTTGATCGAATTAGAAGTACGAAGATCCGAGGAAGCCTTCATGTTAAGAAAACCATTTCCCAAAAAATTGAACACGACCGACTCAGTTGGTATTGCCATGTTCAAAGGAGAGATCCTGAGAACCCCGTCAAAAAGGCAATATCATACAACGTTCCAATTCGGAATAAAAAGAAAGGTAGGCCTAAACACTCCTGGTACAAACAAATGCAAAAACACCAGCATTCAGTTGGCCTCAGAAATGGAACAATACAAAACCGGGAGGCTTGCCGCCGATTTCTGAGGTCAACCCGGCGAACCCCACAGGCGGATCACTAGTGTGAAGCAGATACGTGGGAGAGTTATGATCCCCTCGACATCGAGATCATAACAGCGCCGAAGAAAAGGAAGAAGAAGAAGAATTGAGGTCGGTCTCAATGCGGAGGTAGAACCAAAGGGTTATTCCAAGACAGACCACCAAGAGTAAAACGAAGGAAACGAAGAGTCGTCGGCAAAACAATGAAGTAGATTAGAAGTTTCAGACAAGAGATCATTAAAAAAATGAGGAAGAAAGTCGGAGACAAAACGGAACCCTGGGAAACATCAGCATTTATTTTGTGAAGATCAGACTTGAAACCGTCCAATACAATAAGTATTAAACGATCTAGAAAGTAATTCAAAGAAGAAGAAGGGTTTCGTTGATACCAAACGCATGCATTTTCGATATGAGAGCCTGGTGCAAAACTCTATCAAGCGCAGTAATTTTACTTTCTCCAAAACAATGTTAAGATCTGTTTGCTGTGAAAGCCATATTGGCGGTCATTTAGAAGCTTTCGATCTTCGAGATATTTCTTGAGCTGATGATTAATCAGCGATTCCATGACCTTGATCTTGACATGGGAATATTTGGTAACCATTTCAATATCGTTAATAGAAAGAATAAAAAAGAGAGGTCGTAAATGGCTGCCTTGTGGGACCCCAAAGATAACTTAAGAATTATAAGAGACCTGAATCGAACTTTGTAATAACGGTTTTTCAGAAGAAATCCATCTTCTTCTCCTTCCTTTTCTTCGGCGCTGTTATGATCTCGATGTCGAGGGGATCATAACTCTCCCACGTATCTGCTTCACACTAGTGATCCGCCTGTGGGGTTCGCCGGGTTGACCTCAGAAATCGGCGGCAAGCCTCCCGGTTTTGTATTGTTCCATTTTTGAGGCCAACTGAATGCTGGTGTTTTTGCATTTGTTTGTACGAGGAGTGTTTAGGCCTACCTTTCTTTTTATTTCGAATTGGAACGTTGTATGATATTGCCTTTTTGACGGGGTTCTCAGGATCTCTCCTTTGAACATGGCAATACCAACTGAGTCGGTCGTGTTCAATTTTTCGGGAAATGGTATTCTTAACATGAAGGCTTCCTCGGATCTTCGTACTTCTAATTCGATCAAGCTTTGTAACTCCTGCTGTCATACGAAGCATCTTCATCTCAGCTGCCGTTAGCTTACTCTCATACTTTTTGTACATTGTCCAACATTGTGAACCGTATGTGAGTGCTGGACGCACAACTGAAGTGAAGAGCTTTCCTTTCAGCTTAGGGGGCATTTTTCGGTCACAGAAGATAGCAGAATTTTCCCGCCACTTCATCCACCCTACGCTTACGCGATGATTGATATCGTCATCACAAGTAGCTTCGTTATTTATCATAGACCCCAGATATTTAAACTTTTCACACTTGGGAAGCACTGCTCCATTCAAATAAATGTTTGGAATACGCCTGTGTGGATCAGAAAATGGGCAGCATAGGTATTCTATTTCAGAAGAAATCCATATTAAGAATATAGGTTCAAACCCAAGGGTGGACAGTTTGAATAGAATAAGTTTATGTGAAATTTTGTTGACGGCCTTATTGAAAGTGGCTAAAGTGGAAGAGCCTAAAGGATACTAATTCAACGATGTAAGGAACCCATTTAAAATACATACATTTTAATAATATAATATATATTATCTTTGAGTTTGATTTAGCTTATTTTCGATGAGAAATGGGTCACTTTTATAAAGTAGAAATAGGTCGAGGAAAAAACTAGGTAAATAATTGAAATAATTGCAATCATCGATAAAAGATTGTTACAAAAACTAGCGAAAAAGTTGGTGATTGTTTGTGGTTCGTTTGAAGTATCGTTATTAAAAGATTGATATAGAGAGAGGGCAACCATAGAATTTTCGTTTAAAGTTGACAAATTGGAAAAAGGCTTCAGGGTATTGTATACAATTTTTATGCATTCGGTAAAGTGAAGATGAGTACCAAGATCTTTGGAGTAGTCAGTTGAGAACGAGAACGAAGGAAAATTGACCAAAAATTATTAATTTTGTTTCGCAAAGATCGTAGCCTATGATTATACCAGTTTGGAGCGCTAGGTTGAGATGAATAAGGCGGTTATAATTAGTATAATTTTTTTTTGTTTTTGTGATTTGTGTTAAAAGTTAACGAACAAAAAGTTGGCCTCTTTTATGTGAGCGAAGAATACTTCTTTTGCAGAGTTTTTATGTTTCTAAGGTTTTGAAAGAGTTCTTTAGATAAAGTGGCAATATAACAATCAGAAACTCTTTATAACACAATTAAGGGGTAAATAATTTGGCACGTGTGAACACACAGCCAATCTACACATTGTCATGCCAACGTGATCGTCACAGGTTTTGTGAAACCGCCGCCGAAAAAATGCGACCTGTAAATCGGCAAAGAGAATGTTTATAAACAGTAAAGGCGTTTTTTTCTTTATATCAGAGCAGAGGCTGAGTTGTGAAAAAAATAAATTGTGTTTCTTTTCAAGCTCAGAGCTTCGAATATATGTTTCTTTTTTCGTTATCAGCATGTTCTGAGCGTGTTCAGAGTGCGCTCCATGAGTTTATACAGAAGTAATTGCACATACAGAGTTTAATGTTTAACACAAGCATTTGACAGATAGAAATTAACAAAAAATAAGGTGACAGCAAACTGTTCAGATGTGTTTTAAAATCAACTCGGACCGCTCAGAGCGCTCCGAGCACGCTTGATTCCGAACTCTGTTCTGAACTAAAAAAGAAAAACACTTTCTATAGAGCAGAGAAATCTTCAGAGAAAGACGCTCCATCCCATATGTAAGCTTTGTTCTTTTTGAACAGAGCTCTTTAGAATGTGTATTGTTTTACTCGATAGTACAATCGTATACAACTAATGTAGAAGTGCTTCCCGAACGATAGAGTCGAAAGCAGCACGGCAATCAACAAAGAACAGAAATAAAATAAATTTAAATTTGGTGGTGCAACAGCTCGGAGTAAACAAGAACCTATAGTGACTTACAACTCTCAACCATTCCTGTGTGCGTATTACCAGGAACGGAGGACCTACAATTGTCTGCCGATTCCGAACGGGTAATGAGCAGCACTTTCCATGACAAGAGATACTCTTGGAGAATTTGGCAGTTCCTCGCAAGAGGCAGTACACCCCTGAAAAACCATTATGCCAAGGGGTACTACAAAACAACAAAGAACACATTTATATTTTTTCTTTGTTCTGATATAAGAATCGGCAATATTGTACAGTACAGTACAGGTCTGAAATCGGCTTGAAAATCAGGTCAGTATATTCACAGTAAGCCCAGCGAACAACTTAGCACTTGTGTTTAGTAAAGAAATTTCTCTATAATTGGATTCTTCATAATAGTATCCTTTTTTGAATAGCGGGAAATTTCTTTATTTTCTGTTTTCACGTTTTCGGAAAGTTGGTTGAATTCAATTAGTAAACAGCAATAAAAATTCATCAGCTGCGTTGCATCTAGAGCTCAAAAAGAATCTGGTCATGTACAGGTGCCTTATTTACTTTAGCTCACTCAATTATTATCAACGGCAATGCGTATTATATTATAAAGGTGAGCTGATACTTGCGACAGAAACTACCAGATAGTTTGGAATGAGCTACAGCAAGTCAACATCATGTTTCGGAACTCCATTCAATACCACAATAATATCCAATACCAAAAAAGATTGCAAGCAATCAAGCCAGGACCAGATGCTTTCAAAAACATCAATAGGATCATTGGAAAACAGCCACAAATACCGGAAATTATCAACAACAATGATTCTGAAGCTTCCTCGGCCGAAGACAAGGTGGAAGCGTTCGCCGAATACTTCGAAGGAAACATCACACCGAACCCACCTACTGACCTAACTTTCTTACAAGAAGTTGAGGCAACAATTCAACAAACACTACAATTGCATCCGGATCAAATCAATTTTAATAACATCAATCCAGCAAATGATCCCACTGATAGTCCACATTTATGCAATCTAGAGTAAGTTGAAGAAATCATCGGCAATTCTTAGCCAAAAAAAACGTCTGCTGGACCAGATGGTGTCTCCGACTACATCCTTTAAAGGCTGCCATATGCACAATCATTTTAAACAACTGCATCAACAACTGTTACTTCCCTCAGAAGTGGAAAACAGCAAAGATTGTGCCAATTCCTAAGAAAGGTGCTTTCAACTACAGGCCACTTTCACTTCTCAACAACATCAGCAAATTCCTGGAAGAAGTAATACTCCGAAGATTGAAGAAATTCTGCTGTGAAAATTCCATCATCCCTGATATGCGATTCGGCTTTCGAGAAAAACAGTCAACGTTGCATCCACTGGTAAAATTCCAACACGATATCACCACAGCCCTCAACAGCAATCGTGTCACCTTCGGATGCTTTTTGGATGTCCGAGAAAGCATTCGATAGCGTGTAGAGAGAGGACCTAATCCACAAACTTCATCTTATGCAAGTACCTCCGACATTAATAAAAATTCTCTTTTCTTTCCTATCTTTCAGGAAATTTTTCGTTCAAGTAGATAGCTGCAAGTCAAACATGAAGACCGTCAGAGCTGGAGTCACCCAAGGCTCAAAACTAGGCCTTTTCTACTCTCTACAACTTGATGACTTCAGACCAACCTTCTCCAATTGGATGCGAGAACCTTCTATATGCTAATGACTCGCTCACCTACGCCACATCAATATCACCACTAATCGCTGTCCAAAAAGTAGAAACCCACATCAACAGACTCTTCCAATTCTACTCGAAATGGGGCATCCGAATCAATACTTCCAAATCGGAACTTGTCTGCTTCAGGAGACCTTCAACTGGTAGAGGCATTCGCACCGCAAAAATTTGCAGAAATTTGGTCTTAAAACTCCCTGACGGATCCACCATAGTGGCAAAGCCAAGTGTCAAGTACCTGGCTGTGCAATTAAACAAGTTGCTAAGGTTTAACTTGCACTCTAGAAATGTTCTGAAAAAGGCCAACTGGGCCTTCAGCCGTTTGCACCTATTGCTGAAAAGAAGATTAGGTCTTAGCCAACCGACAAAGATATTGATCTACAAGCAGCTCCTATTACCAGTGATCAGCTATTCCTTTCCAGTATGGTTTTCCATCTCGAAGACAGCTATGAAGGAACTTCAACTATTCGAAAGGAAGATACTGAGGATCTGCACTGGACTCTACTCCGACCGTCAACGACAGAAACACTACAGGAACGAACATCTCTACACAGAAGGGAATTTAATCCCACTGGACAAATATCTAGTTCATTCAACGAAGAAACTAATGGGGAAATGATACTCTTATGATCGACTTCGAGTTCCATACATCAATGTTTTGATATTACTTCAAACCAATAATGAAACGGTTTTCCTCAAATTCGGAAACAAGTTGTCCAATATTTATTGCAAACACTGATATAAGTTCATCGAAAACCCGTTGTATTCAAACAAGAAAGTTTCAATCTTGGACCGAATTTTATTAAATTCCTTGATTTGATTTTTTAATAAAACAAAAAAATAAATAATAAACATTTTACTATTTTGATTTCCAAAAAATCTACCTACCTACCTATTTACCTAGCGACTCACCATAGATATACATCCGTCGCTGCTTATAAGAGCTCTGGTAAAATTTACTTAACAATTCGACCGAGTGGCTTTTCGATTGTGGATCAATTTCATTTATCTCACAAAACCAACAATTGATTGCAGAGTAGGTGGGGTTGGGTACCTTCATCCTCGTATACACTCTTACCGACCATCAAAGCCCAAACAGCGGACATTTCGGAAATAAAATTCCAAACCAACTCTTCCAGATCAAAGGGGTAAAATAAATACACTCGTAAATCCAACTTTATTCAACCAACAAACCGACCGTCCACTTCTCACAGCCCAGGATAAAGGCACCTACTTTCAATCAATTTAAAATAAATTTGAAAAATCACAAAAATCCTTCCATCCATCCTTCTGGCTCCAGGCTACAGGCTCCAAACATAATAAGAGGCTGAAAGTTTTTACAAAAAAAAAATTCAAAAAAAAAAGAGAAAAAACTCACCTCATAAGTACTGGCAATATCATTTCCGTAATATTCTCGAATTGCATCATAGTCCAGATTCGATATAACTTCAGCGTATTTATTCAGGACCAACCAATATTTATTGTGATAGCACAGGCGAAGTTTGCTCAATAGCAATTTGGGGGATATGATGAAAAAATCTCCAGCTTCTACTTGTCGTGCTCGTGGTTGATGGTTCTGTTGATTGTGGTCGACCGATGATGCAGCGTATGGTCGAATAGGACTGCCACTACTAGTACAATTGACTTTTTCGTCAGTCGCAACTACCGATTTTCCATTACTTTGGTTGTGGTCGACTTCAAAACATTTCAATAGATTCCCAATAAGTGTATCATCATCATCAGCATACAATAAGTGGTCCTGGTCCTGGTTCTGGTTCTGGGTTTGGTTGTGCTCCTGGTTCAGATCCTGGTCAGTGCTATTACTCACTCCAATGTCATTAGTTTCATCCGGTGAATGTTGGTGACTTTTACTGGTGCTGCTCTTGCTACCACTGCTAAAGGCTGCTGCTGTCTTTTTTTGGATGAAGGACGCAGTCAAATATTTGGACATCAGCAAAGGAAATATTTTATCAACCGCATTCAGGGAATGTATGACCACTGTATGAATATCGTCCTGTAGACCCTGTATTCGCATAAAAGAAGATAAATATAAATTCAATAAGACATTTTAAGAATGTATTCAGCAAACATCAATGACAAGGGGAGAGGAAGTGAGGGTGAGGATGAGGCGAATTTTCAAGAACCACAGACAAATCCAGCGTAGGAAGCCGAACAAAAACTTTTCTTTTCACTACCTACTCCATAAAAGTTGGGACTATCTTCATTTTTTTTTTTTTTTTTGTGTTGGGAAAGTAAATTCCTCAATCAGGAGCAGTGAAGGACTAGTGGTAAGGGTGCTGCACCAAGGCCCAATATGCGGAATTATGTAGTTTAGATAGCAAACGCGTGGTTTGCCAAACCCTAGGGTCAAAACAATATCACGGAGGTAATCGAATTGAAATGTTTTTGACTTCTACGGACTGTAGTACACCTACAATGAGCATAAATTAAGAATTTTCCATCCAAAAAGAACTGGGATGATGACGTCGCTGTGACGAAAGACTTCGACACAATTATCTTTACTGATGGCTCGAAGATAGAGTGTAATGTTGGTTCAGGTATCTTTTCTGAGACTCTTAATATGTCTTGATCTTTTCGGCTAGCCGACTTTGCTAGTGTGCTAGTTTGCTAGCTGAAGTACTAAGGAATTAAGGGAAACATGCAAGTTTCTCAAACAGGATCCGAGCTATAACCGGAATTCGGCTATTATCACAAAGCTATTAATTCGAGTATAGCATCCCCCAAATTGATCAAGCAATGCTGGAATGGACTTGCGAGCCTGAAAATAAACCTAGGTCTCACTCTTATCTTTTTCCTAGGTCATAATGATATTCATGGGAATTAATGAGTTGACGATCTGACCCGCCAAGGATCAGCCACTCATACATCACTTTTTCGGCATTATCAAGGGCAATATGCTAAAAAATTTTCTTAACTAATCGAATCCTATGTGAAACAGTTTGTCTAACTCTAGTATATCTTGTAAAATGTGATCCCCCTATAATATGCCCCGAACACTTGAATTGATCCGCAGACCCATGCAAGACATACCCAGGATTGTTGCTACCTATAGTGCACACTGGCCAATACGAGAGAGTATAGTGAAATTAGACGTTCCTCACAATACTCACGGTTGTAGGTGTGGAAATCAGCAGGAAAGAGAATGATCACTCTATGGGATTACTTTCCGCTTCAACAAAATGCCTAAATTGGCTCATTGTAGATAGTTTCGGATACGGATGATTATCGCCTTCAGTGATTTATCTCTGATTCCATGTGTTTCTGCTAAGCCTAAAACAAGTAATAAAAGATCAAAACCTATTCTTTCTTATTTTGAAATCAATCCGTGAGAGAATATCTATCAGCATGGTCATGCGAGTTGTGGTATCAAAACGATGCACTTCAGGTCTACTGGGATAGATTTCCTACGGTCTCCATTTCTATCTACCTACCTAACTGCTCTTAAATTAATACAACCACCACACATGTCTTGACCAAAATTCCGAAAACTATACCCCCCTATGCCAGCATCAGCATATTTGCGGTACGGGCTACGATACGATTCTAATAGATTAAGCTATTTTTACTACCATCACACAATCTCACACTTTTCCTATCTAACCTATACAATTCTTTTGATATGGGTCCTGAGAAGGGTGCATCGAATCAAACAGAGCAAGCGCCCTCGTCCTCGGGTCTCTCTCTCTTTTTCCCTCTCTATCTCCCTCTCTTTCTGTCTGTGTGTGTGTCTCTCTCTCTCTCTCCGTCCCTCCCTCCCTCTCTCTCTCTCTCTCTTGCGTGTTAATAACAATGCTGGTATACTACAGGGCTTTGTCTTGTCTCCTATTCTCTTTCTCATATTCATAAACGATATTTTTTCTGAAACTACTAATCCATAAAATTGTTTTGTTCATGACTGTACTCGCTGATTTTCATATCCGTTTCTAGATGTATATCCTTGTTATACGGATGTGTATTTAAAACGGTAACATATGATAAGCTCATTAAATTCTGATCTTGATAGATGGAACCTTAAATGCTTCAAGAAATTTGCAAGAAATTTTTTAGCCCTTCTGATTTGGCTATAAATCTATAAAGCCTTGTTATGGTATGTGTAATCCTTATAAAGTGTGTGCCATCTAGTGATTTCTTTTTAAATCATAGGTTATTTTGACATTGACAGCTGTTTCCTGCTCGAAATGTTTGCAACAATACTCATGAACCCCGTTGTCGCGCGCACAGACGTGAATGTGGCTCGCCATCGATCTCAACAGCTCAACATTTCACGCACTAGCCTGAGGAGAATTCTGCACAAAGATCTCGGATTATTCGAAGGCGCACGACCATCCGCTTCGTTATAGCTTCGCAGTTTGGGCCTTTGAAGAGAGCTGTGTCAATTGCGATAGATTCGGTCTTTCTGACCCGTTCATCAAAAAGATTACTTGATTGCAATCAAAGTAGACCAAATCAATCAATTCTAATGTCAATCTCTTACCACTGAAACCGATGAACGAAACGAACGAAAAAAGATATGTTTCGTTCATTCAGCATGTTCTCAACCATTTCACAATACCAAATAGGAATAAACATGAAACAGAATGTATATTCCTTATTTTATATACAATGGAAGATGGCGAGAACGAAGCAACGAAGTAGAAAAAAGCCAAACTTTCGTTCATTTTCACATTGGTTCGGTATCGGTCTGAACGAAACGATTGGAAAAAAGATATTTTAATTGAATGAACGATTGAAAACATTTCGTGTCGGTCCTTATCTTGTTCGAAACGAAACGGCTGGATAAAAAATGATTTTGATTGAATGAACGATTCATTGAAAAGATCGAATCCTTGAACCAATCAATCAATAATTGATTCGATCTTTCAAATTGAACGATTGGCACAGCTCTACCTTAGAGCAGCTTGAACTTGACAACGACTTTGGGCGAAAAATCATCATCAACTTTTCTGACGAGGCGCATTACAAAATTGCCGCTTGGGAGCTTGGCGGAAAACCCACACGTTATTGTCCAGAAGCCAATGCATCCACAGAAAGTGACAGTTTGGTACGGATTGTGGAGTGGTGGCATCATTGGACCATTTTCCTTCGAAAATGAGACTGGGAACAACGGTTCGGTTAACGGTGAGCATTACAGAGCCATATTAACCAAATTGTTTTTTTTACTAAAATTGGAGACATGGATTTTGGACGATCTCTGGTTCATGCAGGCTGGCACTTCATGCCACACAGCACATGGCATAATCGACCTTTTGGGCACCAAATTCCCAAATCGTGTTATAAGTGTCTTGGCTATTTCCGCCTTGGAGCTGCGATTTGGCACATTTAGACTTTTTTGTGTGGGGAACCGTGAAGGACCAACACTCTAGAAACGATTCAAGCTCTTAAGGCCAATATCAATCAATCCGTGAGCTACAGCCTGGAAATTGGAGTGACAGAATGCGCTAGTGGAAGTTCAGCCGAGGCAATTCAACTTCGGACGTACTGTTAATTTCAGGTATTCTTTCTTTAGTGAAATGTGGAACGCTTTACCCTTCCCATCGCGATTTTCAGACTTTCAAAACCAAGATGCATCGGTATTCCTTTTTTAATCCTCTCCTCCTTTTGTCTTTTTCGGTCAAGCGAAATATTTAGAACCCATGCCATTATCTATGACTGGCACTGGCTTCAGAGACACTAAAATGCTTCTATAGTATATGTGTGTTTGCGTTAATGACCATCTCTTATGGACTGAGCCAAACACGCAGCGAAATTCTTAGGTTTTCTTAAAGGATGCAACAAATTTGTTCCCCCCTCTGATCTGGCTACACTGAAAATAAAATCTAGGTATATATGATAAAAATCTAGGTTGATTTGACAAAAATTTTGTCAATATACGTCCAATAAAAAGTTTTATCAAATTGACAAAAATTATAGAATTTTGTTGAGGTAACAAAAAATATTTTGTTGTATCCACAAAATTATTTTGTTATGCTAACAGATAAATTTGTTGAAATAACAAAAATATTTTGTCAATATGACAAAATTTCGTAGAATTTACAAAATTAATTTGTCATATTAACAATTCTTTTTTTGTTAGTGTTATTGTTTTTTTTTATTATTATCGGATTAACAAATTTTTTTTTTAAATTAACAAAATTGTTTTGTTAATTTAACAAAATATTTTGTTAAATTAACAAAAATTTCTTGTTATATTTTGTTAAATTAACAAAATATTTTGTCAATTCAACAAAATATTTTGTCAATTTTACAAATTTCTTTTGTTGAATCCACAAAAAAAAATTAATTTTGTCAAAATTGTTTTTTTTTTGGATTTAAGTCCACAAAAATTGGCGTTTCGTACCTACGATCTCACATGCAACCATCTGTGAGGGCGTATGGAAAAGACGCAATTTTTGTTAAGTTCAGTTAATCTTACATCGATTTTTTAACAAAAACCAAGTGCGAACTATATCATTCACAAAAGAAATTTTTTGGTTTCCTTACAAAATAGTTTTATCTATCTGATAATATTATTTTATCAATATGTATTACAAAATAATTCAACCCCAAAACAAAATATTTGTCATTTTAACAAAAATGTTTTCATTTTTTGTTAAATTGACAAAAAAAAATTAA
Organism: Chrysotoxum bicinctum; assembly: GCA_911387755.1. Classification (NCBI taxonomy): domain Eukaryota; kingdom Metazoa; phylum Arthropoda; class Insecta; order Diptera; family Syrphidae; genus Chrysotoxum; species Chrysotoxum bicinctum. The sequence continues at coordinate 246,457,834 of OU426988.1, read as the reverse complement.
CAAAAATTTTGTGATATTGACAAACATTTACAAAACAGATTTTTTGTAGATCCAGCAAACATTTTGTTTACATCACAAGAAAGTTTGTCGATGTGACAAAAATCTCTGTTTTATTTTGTTATATTAACAAAACTTGGTTTGTTAAACTGACAATATTATTTGATTTGTAGTGCATATTTTGTTAAAACTGACAAAAAATCACGCTGGATTATACAAATTTTGTGAAATCAACAAAATCATTCTTTCGTATTGACAAAAATTTTATCAAAACGATAAAATTGTTTTGTTAAAGGTCAACAAAACGTTTTTGTCAATATTATCTAGGAATTTATTTTCAGTGTATACCATCTTAAAGGCATACATCCGCCCAAAACTTGATATAACTCTCACATATCGGTGCCCCATTACTCATTTGAACATGTTGGATAGAATTCAAATTAAAGTCCTAAGACTTATAGGGGACACATCCATTAAGAAAACTTTTGCTTCTCTTGCAAACAGGTCTTTTATTGTTTTATCGCTTTTTCTATTAACAATACTCAAATGAGATAACCAGTTACATTCCTCCCCTTATACAATTTCGCCATAATAGTCGTCAGCTAGGAATGCTCATCAGTTTAGCCTTGAGCCTTACTTCGGGTGTACTGTCAAATATAGAGGTTCTTTCTCAAGCCGGACAACTAGAATGTGGAATACTTTATCGCTTCGATTTTAACATCTCGAGTTTTGCCCTTCAATGGGGCTTTTAAGACCAATCTGGCTCGAAATCTCTTATTAAATCCTCTTCAATTTACCTAAACTCTCGCACTGTGTTACACCATAATTATAATATGGGTACACATAATCTTTTTAATGTGCAAAACAAAAGAGCATTGTAATTCGGCTAATCCCCATCATTACAAACAAGAAGATTTACTCTCAGAATCGGGCCCGTTTTTTTTCAACAAAAAATAAATCCCACCGTTGAAGATTGCAAACAAAAATATTTTAGCTCACTCCTTCTATTTATAGTTGCTTAAGCATAAATTTATAGCTTCAGATACCTATTTGCAGGGAAGCACAACACACAGGACTATACACTATAGCAAGACGAACTGAACCAAAGCCAGTTCTTTAGTTCATTCATTCCACATGTAAAAGTCAACGAAAGCTTTTCAGCAATTTTTTTTTTGTATTTTCATTTCATAATCGTATCTTGGGTTAGGTTGAATTGCGTTGTTCATTTTGTAAGAGCTGCTTCTTTCCTCAAAACTCGAGATAAGCGAAAAGCATTCCTTTCATACTCGCTGTCTACGAGTATACCTTGAACTCCCTCGGGGCTGCATGTGCTATAATCTGCATGGCGTAGATACAATGAAAGGAAAGAAAAGAATCTACAAACTTTAATAGCTCCGATGGATGGCATATCGTTAAACATACCTACATACGGTTCCTCATATATAGAGAACATTGCACATAAGTAAGATGCTTCAGCTTCTGAGAGCTGATTACTCTACCTCCAACCTCATCAGATACAACACCTATCCCCACAAGCTTGTGTGTGCAAAAATATATGAAAAAGATTATACTGGCTGAGCTGAGCTATAGCTCAATGGAATGTTGTGCAGTTTGTCATAAGCACTTTTTAACTATCAATTCGATTATAAAGCCTCTTGAGTTAAGCATTGACTTGCTATGCAGCAGTCTTCGTCTTCCCTCTCTCATCGATGTCAAATTAACGTCAACGTTTTGAAGCAATTAAATTTTATTTAAAAACGTATACGAGTGTGTGCTTCTAAGATCGCAAATCCTGTGAACCCTTTTCATTTCACTTGAAACTTTTCGTGTGCTCCATGACCATGCTCTATGGAGAAAGACAAAGTTCTGACAACAAAAGCGATTCATTAAGGGATTCTTATTTTTTGAGGCGAATATTGTTGTTTCGTTTAATAAGTGAAGCGTCTTCTGTTTGAAGAGGCCTCCATGGCAACAACTTGTTGCTATTCACAACTTTCAACTTCCTTGCATTTCAGACAAACGCATTAACCTAACGTTATAACCATGTTTTATAGGAAAAATAGGAGAATTGGAGATTCGAATCAAGGAAGTAGTCAGGTTTTTCTTTCAGATTGTTCACGATTTCATGGATTGTCTTTAAAGGTTTATACTGTTGAATCTAGAATAGGCTATGCTAATAGTCGGAGAGAAGAACTTCAAAACAGAAAGATTGCTTGTATTTAGCGAATTCTCTTCGAGTATGGTCTAAATTTCTAGTGAGCCTACCAACATGGGGTTCAAGTTGAAATAATTGGTTTGAGCCAAAAACTTTCACTCCAAACGCACTCTTAAGCTAATGACTAAACTAAAACATTCATTTTAAATTCAAATTTATTGGTTTTACATTTATTCCACCCTCCCCGCGATTCTTCTGAAGAGGTGTTCTTCAAAGATTGCAAGACCATTGTGTAAGCTTTTTCATCTGTCCTACCCGCTGGTCTCTTTCCGAGTGGATGAAAAACAGCATTTGTTTAGCATGGTCCTAAAAAAGGCGACCCTTCTTCTCCCTCCTCCTATCGACCAATCGCACTTACGCCCATTATTTCCAAGGTCATGGAATCGCTGATAAATAATCAGCTCAAGAAATATTTCGAAGATTGAAAGCTTCTTAATGACCGCCAATACGGCTTTCTCAGCAATCGTTCCACTGCTGATATGATGGCATAATATCAACGAAAAGTGGAACAGACACAGATCTTTACATTGTTTTGGATAAAAGTAAATTTTTTGCACTTGATTTTTCTAAAAGATTTTTAGAAATTACCTTCTAGATCGTTCAATACATATCTTGTATTGGACGGCTTCAAGCCTGGTCTTCACAAAACAAATATTGGTGTTTCGCAGGGCTCCATTTTTTCTCCGTGTATCTTTCTCATTTTTATAAATAATATCGCGTTTGAAACTCCTAATTCACTTTATTGTTTTGCAGATCACAATACTCATACTCATTCTCAAATTCACGTGGAATTGGAACGGTATCGTAAGATAAGCTCATTAAACTCGTTTTATTTAATAGCATTTTTTAATGCTTCAAAAACTGTCGTTCTAGGCTATAGATTTAATCCCATTTGTATTTTGCATTTAACTTCAGTCAAGGCTAAGGATTTAATCCCGACGCCTGTCTTTTATATGAAATACCGTTCTAATAATTAAGGAATATGTAAATTATATGAAATACTTTTGTATCTTAGATTAAGTTCAACTAAATAAAAGTTGGACATTACTGAAGTTCTGAACTTTCTAATACCGAGTTTTGTACTTTCTTTAGATTGACCCTCGGTCCGATGACCTCTGCCTCAGCCCTAGCTGAAAAAAAATAAAATCCACGACTGCATATACTGCACTTTGTAGATACCATTTATAAATTTTCCCCCCACACGTTTTTTTTTAAGACCAAAAATAACGGTACCTGCCATATAATTTTTTTCGTATTTTTTTAAAAATATTTTTTTCTCAAAAACTGTCAAAAATAAAATGCACGACTGGGTTGCACGAACTTGCTCCTATGTAATAGACTAGGAATTTTAAAAACGAATGTTATTGGAGAAAACTGTTTATATGGATAAAATTATTTTTTTAATTCTTTTAGTTGTAAGAGACAAAAACAGAATGCTATGCAAATATGAATTTATGCAAGAACAAAAATTATAAGTCATTGTAGTGGTTTCTAAAAAAAAAAGCTTTTATATACAAAATTTTTAAAAGATTTTTCAGAAAAAAATTCGGTATGCCAACTTTAAGTTTTTATTACTGTACGAATGAAAATTAAATTTCCAAAAAAAATATTTAGCAGTTTTTGAAATATCGAATTTTCCAAAAAAAAAATTGTTTTTTTTTTTCAAAAATTCAAAAAATATTTTTTTTTAAGTTTTGAAATGCAATGTTTCTTAAACTTTTTAGAAGCATCTCTACAAAAAATTTCATTAAAATCCGTTACGTCGATAATGAGTAATTCGAAATTTAAAAAAATGGTTATTTGGTAGGTACAAAAGCTGTAATATCTTTTTCAATTTTTTTTAATTAAATTAAAGATCGTTGAAATTAATTGAAAGAAAAAAAAATTTATTTAAATTCTAGGCGCCGTTTTCGAGAAAAATACGATTTTTGAAAACCATTTTTTGACATTTTTTTACATTTGTATGGTAGGTACTTTATTTTTAGGTAAAATAAAACTTTTTTTCATATATCTTGTAGATTATGTTAAGAAACTTTTATTTATCAAGTTTAAAAAAAATCAAGCATGGGGTTTTCGAAATATTGAGTTTTGAAAAAAAAAAAAAATTTGAAAATTTTTTTAAAAATCCAAACAAAATTTTTTTGAAAATTTGAATACACAATTCTATTCAAGTTTTTGGGGAGCTTAAGCAAAAAAAATGATAGAAATCGGTGGTACCGTTTTTGAAAAAATCAAAAACAAAAAAAATGGTTCTTTGGGGGGTACCCACAATAAACATTTTTCGGAAAATTTTTTACAACCAGTACCTAGCTTTAACTAAATAAAATTTTTTTTTATCATTGTTTTTTAAATCTGTCGAAAAGTTTTTGAGAAAAAAAATATTTACAAAATTTCGTTATTTTTGGTCTTAAAAAAAAAAGAAAAAACGTGTGGGGGGAAAAATTAAAAGTGATATCTACCAAGTTTAAAGAAAATCGGCCGAGTCGTTTAGGCTGTAAGCGAACCGACAGACAGAATTTGAAGAACCACTTTTTTAGTCTTCGCTATCATCGTAATGTCAACTTTGATCAAAATCTCGAGTTCGATTTTTTTTACGAATGCATAACTTACCTTATAGTACCTATAAGTCGCAAGTAAAAATCAAAAAATTTCATTAAGTAAGGCTAGGTAATGCTTGAAAAAGTTTTTACAAAAAATGGTTATTTTTGGTGCACCCGTTGAATATTTTTTTGTTTTTGGTTTTCTCAAAACCGGTACAGCCGATTTTGAACATTTTTTTATATGATCTCAAAAATTTTTAATTCAAATTTTCAAAAAAAAAGTTTCTTAATAAACCTTCAAGATGTGAGAAAAAAAAAATTATTTTACTTAAAAAAATGGGTACCTACAAATAAAAAGTAAATTTCCAAATAAAACATTGACTTCTTTTTAAAATACCGAATTTAAAAAAAATATTCATATAAAAATTTTCAAAAAATATGTTTTTTTTTTAAGTTTTGAAATCCAATGTTTTTCAAACATTTAGGAAACTTCTCTATGAAAAAATTTCATTATTTCAAATTCGTCATTCTTACAATGAGAAATTCAAAATTTGAAAAAATGGTTCTATCGTACAGTAATTTACAGTAATTTAATTTATTAATTTAAATTTTTTACTTGCGACTTATAGGTACTATAAAGCAAGTTATGCATTCGTAAAAAAAAATCGAACTCGAGATTTTGATCAAAGTTGACATTACGATGATAGCGAAGACTAAAAAAGTGGGTCTCGCAATTCTGTCTGTCGGTCTGTCTGTCGGTTCGACTACAGCCTAAACGGCTCGGCCGATTTCCTTCAATCTTGGTAGATATCATTTTTAATTTTTTCCCCCCACACGTTTTTTCTTTTTTTTTTAATACCAAAAATAACGGTACCTGCCATACGAATTTTTTACGAAATTTTGTAAATATTTTTTTTTTCTCACAAACTGCACGACAGATTTGAAAAAAAAAGACACAAACAAATTTTATTTAGTTAAAGCTAGGTAATGAATGAAAACTATTTTTTTAGTTTTTGATTTTTTCAAAAACGGTACAACGGATTTTGATCATTTTTTTTTGGGCTAAAGCTCCCCAAAAATTTAAATAGAATTATGTATTCAAATTTTCAAAAAAACTTTTTTTGGATTTTTAAAAAAAATTTCAAAATTTTTTTTTCAAAACTCAATATTTCGAAAACCTTATATTAGATTTTTTTCAAACTTGATAAATAAAAGTTTATCAACATAGTCTACAAGATGTATGAAAAAAAGTTTTATTTTACCTAGAAATATCCAATTAATTTTAACGATCTTTAATTTAATAAAAAAAAATTTGAAATTAAGATATTACAGCTTGTACCTACCATAGAACTATTTTTTTAAATTTTGAATTACTCATTATCGACATAACGGATTTTAATGAAATTTTTTGTAGAGATGCTTCTAAAAAGTCTAAAATCCATTGCATTTCAAAACTTAAAAAAAAAAGATTTTTTGAATTTTTGAAAAAAAATCATTTTTTTTTGGAAAATTCGATATTTCAAAAACGGTGCAATATTTTTTTGTAAATTTAATTTTTATTCGTACACTAATAAACACTTTAAATTGGCGTTCCAAATCTTTGTCTTAAAAATGTTTTATTTTTTAAGAAACCACTACAACGAATTATAATTTTGTTCTTGCATAAACTAATTTTTGCTTAAAACACATGGCATCCTGTGCTTAGCTTCAACTGCTAAAAAAGTTGTTTTAGTTTTTTAAAAATTAATTTTATCGAAGGGGTTTTTGTATGGTTACATACATGCAGTGTACCTGCGAAGCTTCATATATTTATGAATTTTTGAATATTACAACAACAACTTGAATGAACTACCACCAAGTGGGTTCTTATTTGGCTGGAGTTATAGCTATTTCACGGTTGCCAAGCCGATCATCAGACTCCTTTATTAGTGGTGCTTAGCCTTTATACTATCAAGTTTAATCGAAAAACTTTTTGCCTTGACTGAGATTTGAACCCAGACCTAGCGTCGTCAGAAGCCAATGCCCTACGCATCACGCTACCGAGACCACATGATCAGGTCCATCCCAATTTAGGTTTTATCGTTTATCAATTATCACTTGAGGACTAGCGTTTTTATTAGTCATTCAAGTTTTGTTGTTGTAAATTCGGTTTCTTTCTATTTCTCCGAACTCTGTTTATAAGCCAACAATTCGTTGTACATTATAAGGAGGGAGATTTTAATGAAAGATTTGACTCTGGTCAAGTTTTTTTTTTAAATCTATTGAAGGGGTTTTTGTATGGTTACATACATGCAGTGTACCTGCGAAGCTTCATATATTTATGAATTTTTGAATATTACAACAACAACTTGAATGAACTACCACCAAGTGGGTTCTTATTTGGCTGGAGTTATAGCTATTTCACGGTTACCAAGCCGATCATCAGACTCCTTTATTAGTGGTGCTTAGCCTTTATACTATCAAGTTTAATCGAAAAACTTTTTGCCTTGACTGAGATTTGAACCCAGACCTAGCGTCGTCAGAAGCCAATGCCCTACGCATCACGCTACCGAGACCACATGATCAGGTCCATCCCAATTTAGGTTTTATCGTTTATCAATTATCACTTGAGGACTAGCGTTTTTATTAGTCATTCAAGTTTTGTTGTTGTAAATTCGGTTTCTTTCTATTTCTCCGAACTCTGTTTATAAGCCAACAATTCGTTGTACATTATAAGGAGGGAGATTTTAATGAAAGATTTGACTCTGGTCAAGTTTTTTTTTTAAATCTATTGAAGGGGTTTTTGTATGGTTACATACATGCAGTGTACCTGCGAAGCTTCATATATTTATGAATTTTTGAATATTACAACAACAACTTGAATGAACTACCACCAAGTGGGTTCTTATTTGGCTGGAGTTATAGCTATTTCACGGTTGCCAAGCCGATCATCAGACTCCTTTATTAGTGGTGCTTAGCCTTTATACTATCAAGTTTAATCGAAAAACTTTTTGCCTTGACTGAGATTTGAACCCAGACCTAGCGTCGTCAGAAGCCAATGCCCTACGCATCACGCTACCGAGACCACATGATCAGGTCCATCCCAATTTAGGTTTTATCGTTTATCAATTATCACTTGAGGACTAGCGTTTTTATTAGTCATTCAAGTTTTGTTGTTGTAAATTCGGTTTCTTTCTATTTCTCCGAACTCTGTTTATAAGCCAACAATTCGTTGTACATTATAAGGAGGGAGATTTTAATGAAAGATTTGACTCTGGTCAAGTTTTTTTTTTAAATCTATTGAAGGGGTTTTTGTATGGTTACATACATGCAGTGTACCTGCGAAGCTTCATATATTTATGAATTTTTGAATATTACAACAACAACTTGAATGAACTACCACCAAGTGGGTTCTTATTTGGCTGGAGTTATAGCTATTTCACGGTTGCCAAGCCGATCATCAGACTCCTTTATTAGTGGTGCTTAGCCTTTATACTATCAAGTTTAATCGAAAAACTTTTTGCCTTGACTGAGATTTGAACCCAGACCTAGCGTCGTCAGAAGCCAATGCCCTACGCATCACGCTACCGAGACCACATGATCAGGTCCATCCCAATTTAGGTTTTATCGTTTATCAATTATCACTTGAGGACTAGCGTTTTTATTAGTCATTCAAGTTTTGTTGTTGTAAATTCGGTTTCTTTCTATTTCTCCGAACTCTGTTTATAAGCCAACAATTCGTTGTACATTATAAGGAGGGAGATTTTAATGAAAGATTTGACTCTGGTCAAGTTTTTTTTTAAATCTATTGAAGGGGTTTTTGTATGGTTACATACATGCAGTGTACCTGCGAAGCTTCATATATTTATGAATTTTTGAATATTACAACAACAACTTGAATGAACTACCACCAAGTGGGTTCTTATTTGGCTGGAGTTATAGCTATTTCACGGTTGCCAAGCCGATCATCAGACTCCTTTATTAGTGGTGCTTAGCCTTTATACTATCAAGTTTAATCGAAAAACTTTTTGCCTTGACTGAGATTTGAACCCAGACCTAGCGTCGTCAGAAGCCAATGCCCTACGCATCACGCTACCGAGACCACATGATCAGGTCCATCCCAATTTAGGTTTTATCGTTTATCAATTATCACTTGAGGACTAGCGTTTTTATTAGTCATTCAAGTTTTGTTGTTGTAAATTCGGTTTCTTTCTATTTCTCCGAACTCTGTTTATAAGCCAACAATTCGTTGTACATTATAAGGAGGGAGATTTTAATGAAAGATTTGACTCTGGTCAAGTTTTTTTTTAAATCTATTGAAGGGGTTTTTGTATGGTTACATACATGCAACAACAACAAAACTTGAATGACTAATAAAAACGCTAGTCCTCAAGTGATAATTGATAAACGATAAAACCTAAATTGGGATGGACCTGATCATGTGGTCTCGGTAGCGTGATGCGTAGGGCATTGGCTTCTGACGACGCTAGGTCTGGGTTCAAATCTCAGTCAAGGCAAAAAGTTTTTCGATTAAACTTGATAGTATAAAGGCTAAGCACCACTAATAAAGGAGTCTGATGATCGGCTTGGCAACCGTGAAATAGCTATAACTCCAGCCAAATAAGAACCCACTTGGTGGTAGTTCATTCAAGTTGTTGTTGTAATATTCAAAAATTCATAAATATATGAAGCTTCGCAGGTACACTGCATGTATGTAACCATACAAAAACCCCTTCAATAGATTTAAAAAAAAAACTTGACCAGAGTCAAATCTTTCATTAAAATCTCCCTCCTTATAATGTACAACGAATTGTTGGCTTATAAACAGAGTTCGGAGAAATAGAAAGAAACCGAATTTACAACAACAAAACTTGAATGACTAATAAAAACGCTAGTCCTCAAGTGATAATTGATAAACGATAAAACCTAAATTGGGATGGACCTGATCATGTGGTCTCGGTAGCGTGATGCGTAGGGCATTGGCTTCTGACGACGCTAGGTCTGGGTTCAAATCTCAGTCAAGGCAAAAAGTTGTTCGATTAAACTTGATAGTATAAAGGCTAAGCACCACTAATAAAGGAGTCTGATGATCGGCTTGGCAACCGTGAAATAGCTATAACTCCAGCCAAATAAGAACCCACTTGGTGGTAGTTCATTCAAGTTGTTGTTGTAATATTCAAAAATTCATAAATTAATTTTATCCTTAAGAACAGTTTTCTCTAATAACATTAATTTTTGACATTCTTAGTCCTTTACATAGGAGCAAGTTCGTGCGACCCAGTTGTGCATTTTATTTACTTCAGAGCAGAGTCCGAGTTGTCAAAAAATAAACTGTGATTCTTTTTTAATTCAGAGTGTTCAGGACTTCGAATATGTGCTATTTTCGTTTTGAACATGTTCTGAGCGCTCTTTAAACTCAGAATCAAATAAACTAGCAGACGGAGTTAAATTCTTAACACAAGTATTTGACTGTTGGAAATACAAAAGGATGTGTTTCAAAAACAATTTAGAGCACTCAGAATACGCTTGTTTCGGAGGATGTTCAGAAGATGCTCGACATGCTCGAAATCTGTTCAGAGCTTTATTCTGAACTAAAAAAGAAAAAGCTCCTATTGCGTCCTTAAACGGATAAGCTTATTTCGATTTTAAAAGAAAAAAATCATAAAAATTGTATTACGAGTAGCTACACATTTACGAAAAATGTTCCAACCTTCTTAGCTCAGCCGTGATATTAAAAAACACAAACCTTCAAGGATGTTTTTATGTGTGAAAACTTCAGACCTTTCATTGGAAAAAAGAAAACATAAAACCACCATTATTCAAATGCGAAAGCATCAAGGTTAGAACGTTAATTCCATATTCCATTCAAGTGTCAATCAAACACCACAAACCTAATCAGTCAAGCCTCCACTTTACAAAAATAACTCATATCTACCCATCAACGATGGACTTATTTGCCACAACGAAAATGCGAATACTTCCGCATTTAAATAAATTTGCCAGCCGCCAGACTCAGGTTGGTGTCGTCGTGCGTCGTCGTTCTTTGTGAAAACCGCACATTATACGTATCTCCTCGCCCATGAAACCCTCGTCAATTTAATGACGACCAAAAAATGACAAAATACGATCCAAAGCAAATCATCTAACCTAAGCCGTGTCGCGGCCACTATCTTCCCCAGGGAGTGGGTTTAATTTTCGATTAAATGTCGCACTCGACGATATAACATAAAAAAATAACCAGAGCAGTTCTAATTTAAATACGAACCTTGATTAAAATTGCCAACAGCCTATTGATATGCAGCGGTGAGTGATGGGGACAATTTGGTTGCCAATTACCACCGTCATCGTTACCGACACCGTTGTCGTTGTTTTCATTGACATTGTGCCGGGAATCGGAATCGATATCGAACAACTCATTGCAATTGTGGTAGAAGCCAAGTGTGGACTGCACGAAATTTCCAATAATTATTTGCACATCGCCACGCAAAATTGGATCCGAATGATTGTAAAAGAGCAACACATCGGAAAGGATCTGCTGATGCCCCTCTCGCAGCATCCGATGGGCTTGATGGGGTTGGCTGGTACCGCCGCCGCCGATAGAGAAATCGTTGGTGGGCGATTGCTTGTGGACCAAATTGAATTTTTCCGCAGCGGATTTTCCAATCGATGTATCTCTTAATTGCGATGTTATTGGTTGAGCTGCATCCACCACTGATACCACTGCTGCTCGACCCTTAACGCTGTTGCGACTTGTTTTAGATTCAATTATTTCCGATTTTGAGAGAATTTGTTCCGATCGTTTGTGATTACGCTTCGGTTTTGGGGATTTCTGCTGCTGTGATGATGACGACGACGATGGCCCACCTAATTCGGCCAACAACAACAATGGGTCGGCACTTTTGCTCAGCGGTTGATTGAGAAAATCACTTGTGGTGCTCTCACCGAAGTGGTCGTCCTTAATTTCCAGAGGCATTAAGCTGCCAGCACTCAGCTCGCCCAATGGTGTAAACTCGCCCAGTCGACAATTATCGGTGAGGTGGTCAAAGTCCTTGCCAACATTCGAACTGCTGCTAGTGTCACTACTACTATGGTTGGAACTGTGGTTGCCCGCCGCCAGTTGCTCATCTTCCTCGGGTATCTGGAGGGCGAGTTGGGTGCGCCTTATCTCTGCAGAAGTTATTTCCAAAGGAATTTGCATCACCTCCGGCAGGAGACGGGCGCAATTAGCGATAACATTCAATGAAAGATGCTTTATGGAGACCCGCACGGAGCTATCTGATTGTAGATAACCTCGTTGGCCAGTCAATAAAAACTTCAGCGCAATGGAACGTGTCGTGTAATAGATGATGGCTTGTTCATAAATCGTTCCGATGTTAAGTTGCATTGCCTGTAGTCTGAGGTTGACACAGTCTTCAAGCTCGTCCACCAGTTGTGACTTTATGACGGAGGAGGACTCCTCCTCGTCATCTGTGCTGCTGCGAGTGTTCGTGTTGTCCATTAGAAGAGCTGTTGATGCCGTTGCTGACGCACTAGATAATGCATCATCATTGACCCCAGCACTTGTGGCAGTGGTGTTGCCACCACTAGCAGCACTGTGATGTGGTAATACCATTACTAAATCTTGCTCATTTCTGGAGCTCGAGCTATTGGTCGGAAGTGATACGTGACTGCTCAGAGATATATGGCTGTTTATGGATTCCAGAGAGAGATTGTCTACATCTTGTTGTTGCTGCTGCAATTTCTGCTGTTGAGGATTTATTGCAGCCGGAACTTGTGAGGTATCTGCTAGGGTCGGCAATGCTGCCGGCTTGGGGGTTGAACGGAATAGTTTTGTCATGGATTCTGCAAGTGAAAGGAAACAAAATGTTTTATTTATATTTGTAGACTTTTTTTTTATTTTAAAAACGAGATAAAACTAATGGATATCATTAAGCAATTGCGTGCATCCAGCAAACAAGAGAAGGGAACTTTTTTTTCATCCTCGATTCGTGTGCACTATTTAGCAAATGACCTGAATTGAAAATTTTAAGAAAACAACGGATACAGAGAGGCAAGTGCTGATTTCGTGAGTTGAAATTGTGTTTGGCTTACCGGCTGGCGGGTGATTTTGAATTGGTGGTTGATAAAGTACTTTTCTAAAAAAAAAAAAGGAAAGCAAATTTTGGAGAACACTCGCTACTCCTATATCGAAGTGAAAAGTAGAGCAATTGCACTTTGCAGTGGGAATTTATGTTTATTTTAGGAATAGACACTCACATCCGACGTAATCTTTAACGTTAAAAAGAACATGTACCCCGTGGTGTCCGTTGGAATGTCAGGCCGAAAGTCGGATTCCAAAAAGCTGACACCTTGAATCAAAAAAAATTGTCAGGTGTTCTGTCTCTTGCGAGGAAGTGACAATAGATAATCGAGGATTACGACTCTTTTGTAGTAAGATATTCTGAATAATGGAAACGAACAACTTGGGAACACCCTATGTCAATGAAAGAGTTGAATATATGCAAAGTCATTTATTCATTTATTGCTACAGATCTGGATTTTGTGATTACATAAGAAATCAGGTCTGCCCATACGGTTGTGGAAGAGAAACATCAACCAACTAGGCGGCCATTGAGAGGAACTCGAGACCTCCCGCGTTCAGTGAAAGTGTGCAGCAGAAACCGAGGGTCGATTCCTCGCCGAGCATAAGAAGTAGGCCTATCGCAGACTTCAACTTGGCGATTTTTGCATCGGAAATTGTAGTTAGCCCCGTACAAGATACAAGTATCGTATCAGTATCGTTATCCTATGACAAGTTTAAAACTAGATCAGCCTATCATCTTGAATGACTCGCAAATATTGTATTTACTATGCCATGCTGGAGTCCAGGGGGCAGAGGGATGTTTCTACCCTCATTCTCTGGGGATGTAAAAACTTCCAGGGATAAAAAAAATATAATCTTCTCGTTCCTAACATGGAATACAAGCGATGTGAATTAACACAGTAATAAAGATTCTTTTCAGAGCTTAACTCTTGGTTTTGGGACTATGAGGAACTTAGAACTTTAAGAGTATTAATTAATAAAGGTCCTATTCAGAACATAACTCATGGAACATCGGGAACATGAGGAATTAAGGACCCCCTAGGGTATGGCGCGGGAGGATGGTACCCACACACAAAAGAATCCCAGGCTTGAGGAGATAGAAGAAATTACGACAGCTTATGAATCGACGCAGTTAGCAAACGAAGTTCTTAAAGGGAAGAACAAAGTTTTGCCGTCCGCTCAAGTAAATCTGGTGAGTAACGCTAGTTACCAAAACTTAAAATCATGCCCAGGGTGTGATCTACATACATCATGACCGAAGTCAATGTCGGCACGTGAGGTCTGTTTGTGATATTTGTAAGAAGGTCGGGCACATAAAAAGTGTGTGTTTAAGTCAGAGAACAAGTTTGGCATCTACAAAAAAAAATTCTGTTAAAAATAGATTACAGAAGAAACGGTATGGCAATAACGGCAATGGTAAGAGATCTGATACGGTACATTATATAAATCAAATCGATTGTATGGATGTTGATGAGGTATCGTCGACTAGTTGGGAAACAGAACGAAGAGGTCGCAAGATATTCGTCAAATTGGAGGTTAACAACCACCTCATGGATTTCCAAGTTGACACAGGTGCTACGTCATCGCTGATAGGACTCCAAGGGTTTTGTGATTTAGGAAGACCAGAAATTGAAGCAACTGCGCGGAAGCTACAAGCATATGGTAAAATACCATTGGATGTTAAGGGAACAACAAAGGTGACAATATGTTGGAATAGCATTAAAAAAGAACTTCCTTTACTTATAGTTAACACGAAATGTTAAGTGAACATCATGGGTCTTGACTGGTTGGATGCTTTTGACTTTAGGCTCAGAGTTCCGTCAAACGATGACCAGATTTTGCAGGTAACAGATAACTCTCAAAGGCAATTGATTGCTCAGGCGAAGAATTTGTGTGAGAAATATAAAGCGGTATTTAATGCGGAGTTAGGTTGCTGTAAGAAATTCACTGCACATTTGTCTTTAAAGCCCGGAAGTCAGCCGAAGTATTGCAAGTATCGCCCTGTTCCTTACTCATTAAAGAATCGCGTCAAGAACGAGATAAAGCGATTGCGAAGTTTGGGTATTTTGGAACCGGTTGAATCGAGCCAATGGGCTACACCAATTGTTGTGGTTGAAAAACCTAATGGAAGTCTGCGATTATGTGGTGATTTTAAGGTGACAGTGAATCCTCAATTAAGCATTAATAGACATCCCATGCCACGAGTTAATGATCTTTTTCGCAAGATGGAAGGGGGAAAATATTTTACGAAAGTGGACCTTTCAGATGCCTATTTACAGATCCCTTTGGATGAGGAATCACAATCAATTTGCGTGATTAGTACGGAAGAGGGACTGTTCAAATACTTAAGGCTCCCTTTTGGAACTGCAACAGGAATTTTTCAAAGTTACATTGACCAAATCACTGCTGATCTTGAATTTTGTGCACCATATGTGGATGATATTGTTGTTTCAGGACGAACGGTGACGGAGCATTTACACAACCTGGAAACACTTTTGCAGCGGTTCCATGGAAAATTATGTAGTGCCATTTCAGAAAACTCTTCTACACAAAAATGTTATATTTGTAATGCTTAACAAAAAGAATTTATTTCTGTTGAAGAAAGGATACTAAGTTTAGCAAAAAAAATTAGTAACAAAAAATATTTCAACCCTATATTTTTTTCAATTTTTACTTGCGATATAGGTACTATAGGGCAAGTTCTGCATTTGGAAAAAAAATCGAACTCGAGATTTTGATCAAAGTTGACATTACGATGATAGCGAAGACGAAAAAAGTGGGTCCGACAATTCCGTCTGTCTGTCTGTATGTCTGTATGTGTGTATGTCTGTATGTCTGTATGTCTGTATGTCTGTATGTCTGTACCTCGAACTACAGCCTAAACTATCAGAGGTATTTTCTTCAAAATTGGTAGTTAAGGGTCTTCGGTGATTCCCTAGAGGAGAAATTGAAATTTTTTTTTTAGCTCCAAAACTAAGGGTACCCCCATACACCCGTAATCCAAAATCTTATTTATCTCGAAAACGGCTCTAACGATTTTGATAAAAAAAAATAAGTGTGATATTATGGACATGGACTACATTTTTCTCAAAAAAAATGTTGGGGTAAAATGTTATTAGGGGTACCTGCCATAGACCCGTTTTTTTGATTTTCGACTTTCTCATTAACGGCTCTAAGGATTTTAACCCAAAATTTTTAGCAGGAGTCCCCTTAAGTTTAAAATAATATTGTATATAAAAATATTCGAAAAAATATGTATTGGGTTTAAAAAAAAAAAAAAAATTTTTTTAAATCAATATCTTCAAAACCTATGAACGATTATTTTTTGAAATTATTTCCTAAAACCAATATTATTAAATAAAATTCGCATCCCACATTTTTCTTGAAAAATTTTAGAGAAATTTCTATATAAAAAATTTATTTAATAATAAAACGATTTTTTAAGGTTTATTTGCATAAATTCATACTTTTCCGGAAACCAGACGGCAATTTTATGCATTTGAACATTATTATCTCAATAAATCCATGTTTTATATTTATAAAATGTATCTTAAATTCCAAAGTACTTTTACATAAGAGCAAGTTCGTGCGATCCAGTCGTGCATTTTATTTTTTATAAATTTAGTTGTATTACAATCACTAAGGATGCAACACACGCATAGTTTTATTTATATCGTTTGAGCCGTTTTTAAGAAAATTCGTAACCTAAAGAAATTTGTATGGGTGGTAACCATAGAAATGGGTGTGGCCAATAGAAACTTTGAGCATGTATTAACATTGGCATCAGTAGGATTTGTGCCAAATTTCAAGTTCCTAACCCTGTTGCTTGATTCAATACCATCTTTTCGCTATTTTGCCCCACTGTGCATCGATCGTGGCGATGTTAATTGGCCGTCACGATCATGTGATTTGACACCGTTAGACTTCTTTCTTTGGGGATATTTAAAAGAAAAAGTGTCCGTCAATAAGCTAAAAACAATTCAAGAGCTAAGGGATGAGATAATTCAGCACATTCACGACATGATAGAAGGATCTATGACAAATATGTTTGAAACTTAATATCGGCCAAATGCTCGCTACAGCTTCGGTGGCATACCTCTATCCAATGGTCCATATTTTCAATGACTCTGAGACATAATTAAAGTTGAACTCAAACATATGGCCGATATTTTGTTTCAAACATAATTGTCATATAGATTCTTCTATCATAAAAAAAAATATTAAGATAATTCTCTGAAAACTATTTGTTTTATTTACAATTCACATCGTGCGTTTTCGTTGGACCACCCTTTTTTTTTGTCGATCAAGGCGATCACCAAGCAAAGCAGGACATTCCTTACAATACTCCTTGTCGTAATTGTGGGGATCAGCAGGAGAAGGAAATAGTCATTAATTTCCTCTTTAAATGTCCTGCTCTGGCCAGAATGAGCGGCCAACTATTCGGAGAGATATTCCTCGATGACGTCATCAGACTATCTGAACTGAAAATCAAATACTTGATTGCTTATCTTAACACGACGAAGTGACTGTGAGACAAACCTTGACGACTTCTGTAATGGTTATTCCACTATCTTAAGACAGCAGGATAGGGAGCTAATTAATCCTTCATCATATCCCAGTAAATCCAAACGAGTTTATGGTATCAAAATGGCGCACTCCAGCGCTATTTGGGTCACGGACCAAGACTACTCGTGACCATTTCTATCTACCAACCTACCAGTTCTTTGAACTAGTTAACTTATGTAGTTTAATTTTTAAGCGCGGCGCTTTAAATTAATTAATAGAAATTTAAATTAGTTAATAGAAACTCCGAAATCACATTCTGACAGCAGCTAAAAAGTCAATGCAGAAATATGTACTTACAATGTATTTTACGACATTGTAGTCCTTACAACGCCTCGCAATATCATTATCCTTTAATGAGAGTACTCTTAAAGGAAATTTCCATAACAGGGGTTGATGAACATAATCTCGAGTCATACTCGTAATTATAAATGCAAATGAAATATACAACCTACCACCAAAAAGCGCTTAAAGCTTTATCTGTTCTATATTGATAACAAGCAAGGCATGCCTAGAGAGTTAAATGTCCCCCAAATCAATCAATCATTGCGATGCATTGCTCCCCAAGGCTTCAATACAGTTGTTTATCTCCATCAATATAATTATCTTCAAACAAATTGTTTTCTAAACTCCGTCAAGGATGTCTCCCCCTAACGTCATCATTATAGGCATTATCCTGTCTCAACTAAATCCTAATCACTTCTACATTAGCATTCGAAATAATATACACACACATACATAGGCATATTTGTATTGACATTAACCTTCTCCTTTATGCTTGGCAGAGGGATAATCATTTGTATGGTTCATTTATCTTCTCATCGACATAACATGATGCAACGCCACCGCCGACAACACGACGATGACACAATTATGTAAATATGCTGCTGCTCACGTTACTTCCGTAAGGATCCCAGAGACAGCAAATTTAAAAGTCAACTGGCATAGATGCACAAAGACACATAATCAATCTCACTATAAGGACGAAGTGGGTACTCATCGAACAAAATTTTTCGACTCGAGCCAAAGAAAAACTGTTGGTTTAACAGGGATAACTATACCTGCAACCCTTACTCGTCGCCTTCCCGGCCAAATTCTTCCACTCTATTGCTCTAGCAACCAACTTAAATTGATCCTTTAGTGATTCTGGGAAGAACAAAAAGCGAAAGCTTACCTGCACTTGAATGCGAGAGTAAATTGTTAAAGAAAGAACCAATTGTATCACTCGACTTGCCGCCACCGCTGTCGTTTCCACTGTTGACACTCATCGTCGTAGTCGTCCTTCTCGGCAAGGATGATGCTCCTCCAGTTAAGGGCGGAATTACCCTCGACGTCGTCGAAGTCGATTCTGACTCTTTGTTGTCGGAATTATTATTGTCGTGCTCACCGGTGGTGCCACCACTGCCACCGCCGCCGCTACCACCAATTGTGATTTCAGATTCGAAATCAATGCTGTTGAATGATTCATTGTCGATGTCACTCAAGAACTGTGATTTGTCATCGCTCGAGCCACCACCGAACCCCTCTGCGGCATCACCTTCATCTTCAATCAGCAGGTCGACATTTACCGTCACTGCCGGTGCTGTCAGTAGAATTGGATTCACCCCCGATTTTGCCGAGGGTTCAGCCATTCCAACCGACGACAATAATAAATGGGGATCTTCTTGAAGCGGTTCATTTACTTCCAACAGGGTAGTAAAACCGTCATCGTCGTCATCATCATCATCATCGTCATCAATATTACGGTGATGATGTTGATCGTCCTTATGATTCTTAAGTTGTAACTCATCGTTAGCTGAAGTGCTTGTTTGATTGACGGTGCATGCAGCTACCTCGTCAACTGATATTCCCGAGGTACTACTGTTCTTCTTAGTATTTACTTTGGCATCTTCCTTCCCATGCCGCGACTTGTCATCGCAATTCGCATCAGAAATGGAGCCACTAGTGGTGGTCCTACTGCCAGCAGTGGGCCGATGCATATCCTGCTGTTGGTGATGTCTTCGTGGAGGCGGCGTCGGATGCGAGGGCGCTCCGAGGGACGAGGACATTTTTTCCATTCCTAATTTGAATGCATCCCTAATAGATTCCTCCTCCGTTGATTTTACTTTCGACGACGACGTTGTCGCAGCCAATGCGGCTGTCACTGGCATCGTTGACGTCGTCGTCTTCAACGATCCATGTTTATTCAATTCGGATGCATCTTCATCACCAGCACCAAGCAAACTTTGACTGCTACTGGCGGGGCTTGAAACCTCATAGCGAACAGCATCAGGCATCCAACATCTTTCTTGCGCCGCTTCTTTCTTTTTTGCCCCCGCTATCGACGAGTATGACTTGAATGGTGATGCAACTGT
The DNA here is from genome assembly GCA_911387755.1 of Chrysotoxum bicinctum. NCBI lineage: Eukaryota > Metazoa > Arthropoda > Insecta > Diptera > Syrphidae > Chrysotoxum > Chrysotoxum bicinctum. The sequence goes on along the minus strand of OU426988.1, from coordinate 246,438,103 downwards.
TGACGCCGCAGTCGAAGCCGAAGCCACTGCCACTCGCATCTCCGCGGACACCCCTTCGACAGCACCACCACTCACATTGCACGTCATTTGGAAATTTTTCAATTGGAATATTTGATTTTTTAATGATTTCCTCTTTCTTAGGTATTCATTGTGCTGCAGCTGGTGATTGCATAGGAGGTGCTCAAGTGTTTTTCCAGCGGCGGATGTGCCTGTCCCATCAAAGGACTGCAAAATTGAATTGATAACCTCGAGAGAGGCATTTATAATGGAATGACTCGAAGTGTGGTTTGTGTTGAGTAAGTGCAAACAAAAATCGTAGATTTCAACTATTTGCTTGGCGTCCTGGATGCTGCCACTGCTGCAATTATTGTCATCGGTTTTGTTATAATTATTATTATTGCTGTTGCTGTTGGAGTTGGTGTTGGAGTTTGTCCTCGTGCTGGTGGAAGTACTTTTCCTGCGGTAAATATGACGGGTGCCTTTGCTGTCGGCACGAATAATTAAGGGTAAGAGAATTCTTAGGAATCCCAAAGTTCCCAGCAGTATATTATTTGTATTTTGATGGTCGCCATTCAGAAGAGAATCTGCAAAAAAGAAGAGAACAAAAAAAAAAATGATAAAATATAATTAAGAGTTTAATGTAAATACAAAGATGGTTATTCAGAGGAAGTGTTCCTTGATTGAAAGGAATGGCATGGAACAACTGGACCTTAAGTGAAAAGATAACGGCTTTGTCGGGGGAAGTTCGCCCTAGCATGAGATTCTTTGAAGCAGGAATATGCAATTGATTTTGTTGACTCAAATTAGGAAATATTTGATTTAAGTTGGTTTCAAAGGGTTTAAAAAAGTGCTTTGGTGGGGGTGGAAATGGAGTAAGGATGTCGCTTTGGTACGTATAAATTGGTTTTGCTCACATATTTGATTTGGAAAGGGTAGAGCGCCTTTTTAACTTCTACAGATGGCGAAACAAAATTGATTCAAGCTTAATTCATTTCCATTTAAAAAAAAGAGATAAATTGACATCCCTTAGATTTTTTTTTTTGAAATCAAAACTTGTGAAATTTATAAATACAAGGTGGCGCAAAATTAATCATCCAATTTTCTTTTTGAATTACCTTTTTCACTTAATAATGAACAAATGATTCGCGATCAGTCGGCGATTTAGAAGCAGTCTCCAGGACGTCCGAGACAGAAGAGGTGCAGACATGGGAATTGCCCGGGACCACCATCTGATGGTTGCTACCGTAAAATTACGAACAGCTGCAGTTCGGAGATCCCATGAAAACACCCGAATGTTCAATTTCAACACCGATAGACTCAAGGATTCCGCAGTCCGCCAACAACTAGGGAACCATCTTTCACAACGATTGAAAACAATCAGTAGCACGGAACCCACCTCCATCGAAAAACATTGGTGTGCTGTGAAAAATGTTTTCATATCAGGTGCTGAAAGTATAGTCGGTCGGTCGCAAGGAAGAAATAGTGTCTGGCTTTCCGAAGAAACTTGGGCCAGGATCGAAGAAAGAAAACAGCTCAAAGCTCGCATTGCAGCAACGTCAGCAGCAGGCAGAATCGAGCGTACCGCATGAGGATGAGAGAAGTTCACCGTAGCGTGCGACGTGACAAGCGTAACTATATCAACCCATTGGTAACAGAAGCAGAAAAGGCCGCAAGTAGGTGCGACAGTAGGACCGTCTACAGAATTACCAAAGAGCTAACAGCTAGACGGATCACTGCTAGTTTCGGATGAGGACCAGATCAAAAGGTGGAAGGAACGCACTGTACCCCCCAGTAGAGAAGAAATCTTAACCGCAGTCAGAGCACTGAAGAACAACAAAGCGGTTGGACTTGACGGTATTCCTGCAGAGCTTTTACGAGCAGCGCCAACAACATCGTCTGAGCTCCTGCACCCACTCATAGAAAGAGCTTGGGAAACAGAAAGTTTTCCTGAGGAGTGGAAAAAGGGGATGATTGTCAAGCTTCCAAAGAAAGGAGACCTCACGCAGTTCGAAAACTGGAGAGGAATCTGCGTGCTGCTTGCTGTAGCGAAGGTTATAGCAAAAATCGTCCTAGGTCGAATAAAAGACCACGTAGAATACACGCTTGACGCCGAACAAGCAGGTTTCCGCACCGGATCTTCCTGCGTGGATTACATCAACACCTTGCGGATCATCATCGAACAGTGCATTGAATATCGATCACCACTTCACCTGCTGTTCATCGATTTCGTTTGACAGTGTCAATGGAGAATTTATTTGGCTTGCCTTGCGCAGGAGGGGCATTCCGGATAAATTGATTGCTATAATCAAGGCTACATATGAAGGATCCAAATGTGACGTTCTGCATAAAGGAAGGTTGTCAGATGAGTTTGAAATCCAAAGTGGCGTTAGACAAGGTTGTATACCTACTGTCACCAATACTGTTCCTGTTGGTAATAAGTGATGTGCTGCATGCAGCCTTGTCGACTTTAAATGGAGGAATTCAGTGGAATCTGCTATCACACCTGAAACATCTAGACTACGCGGATGACGTGTGCTTACTCTCTCATAGGATCATGGATCTCCATCAAATAACAAGGGTGGAGAGAGAAGCCGAAACCGTCACGTCGGGCTTAAGATCAATACGGCAAAAACTAAAAGGATCAGCCTTGGAACTTCCTCATCTACTCAAATAGATATTTCTGGACAACCAGTAGAGACGGTAGAGAGTTTTCAATACCTTGGGAGTATTTTCTCTACTGATGGCGGTACCGAACTAGACATAACCAGCCGAATCGGGAAAGCAAAGGCTGCGTTCGGAATGCTGTCCAAAATATGGAGAAACCGTGCTTCTTTATGGATGCAGTACATGGAAAGTAACACCCACTGTCACAAGAAAGCTGCAAACGTTCGTAAATAGATGTCTGCGAAACATCTTGCGGATTTTCTGGCCTAACCGTATCTTCAATGATGAACTTCATGCGAGGACAGGTCAGGAACCCATCGACTGTATAATACGAAAACCTAAGTGGCAGTAGATTGGACATACGCTTCGAAAAGGCCACGAGTGCATTGCGAGTCAAGCGATGCAATAGAACCCTCTCACGCAGCGAGGCAGAGGAGTGGGCCGACCCAGAAGTACTTGGCGAAGAACGGTCGAAGAGGAATCAGCACAACTGGGGAAGAGTTGGAGAGAGCTGAGGTACATCTCTAGAAACCGTACACGATGGTGCGTAGGAGTAGTGGAGGCCCTATGCCCCGCAAGGGGAACCACACGGATGTAATAGGTCTGAGGACCTAAGTAAGTGCCCGTTTTATCGCATTTTCCATGACTTCCCGCATTCCTGTTGAATAATCTCCTTAAGGGCTGCGATTGTCTGAGGCTTGTTGGCAAAAACCCGCGACTTCAAGTAGCTCCAAAGAAAGAAGTCTGAGATCGTACGCAAAGTCAGGCGACGAAGTTAATTGATTTTATTAATCAATTGAACTTCGGTCATATAGCTTTCCTCGTTTTCTCAGCGTAAGGTGTTTCATGGAAAGACAAGTAAGGCAGCAGAGATTGTCCAGCTATTTCTTACGAAGGCTTCCCACCATCAGTGGTAAGGGGTCTTAGTTCGAAATCAAATGTCCTAATTGCCAGCAGGGGCTTTGGTACCTGCTGATCTAGCAGAACGTTTTAGCCTGCTGTTTTGAGTGCCGCCAGGGGCGTTGTACCTGCTGATCTACCAGAGCGTTTTAGCCTGCCATGTGAGTGCCACACGGGGCGTAGTATCTGCTGATTTACCAGAGCGTTTTAGCCTGCTATGTGAGTGCCACTCGGGGTGTAATACCTGCTGATGCACCAGAGCCTGTTGTTTTGAGTAACGCTAAGAACATAGTACCGTCCGATGCCATCATAAGCCCGAAGTTAAAATAGTAGGACCAGTTTTAAGGCCGAATTACCAGATTACCCGAAACAGCAACCAGTATAACCGATACGAGTTAGCAAGACTAGAATCCAAAAGAGTTGATACACGTAAATCATTCGATTGCCAGAGTTCATTGAAATACTAGTAAACTATAATAACAGAATATTGTGTGTTATAAATATAAGAGTTATTTTCAATAAAGATTTTGTTATAAGGTTTCAAGATCTTTTCCTTTGAAGTTTCGTGTTTTCTTCAGGACGACCCTGACGAGACCGGCGGCGAGTATAATCTCAGCTGGAAAGCAAAAAGCACATCACAAATTGGATCCAAGCGTTTGCCAGTAACACTGATCGGCCCACTTCACGTAGTTGCTTTGAGTGGACGTAATGGCTCTTCGAGAATTACACGCGGATTCTCAGTGCCCCAGAAGTAAAGATTTTGCTTATTGACGTAAGCACTTAAGTGCAAATGCGCCTCATCAATCATGATGATGTTCGACACAAAATCATCCTCTTCGTTGTTAAGATTGAGAATGGCTTGACAGTTATTCACACGCAACGGACGGTTAGCGGGCATTAACTGATGCACTGTTTGCAATTTGTACGCGAACATGTGCGAGCCTTTCTATAAGATTCTCTGTAGAGTCCACCTGGTGATGTCGTCTGTTTGATGTTTGTTCTCACCGGCATAGGCAGCCGCAGTCACGATATTCTCGGCCGAATGACCAATACGGTCGCGGCCAAGCCCTGCATGGTTTCCTTTGGTTCCAATATGTTCGAGTCGAGTAGCTAAGCGCCGAAACGTTTGCCTAGTTGGCGCGAAACGATTAGGAAATCGACCACTTCAAAATTTAAGATGTGAAATTCAGCACCTACCAATTATGGGTCAAATAAATGGACACAATTATTCCACGCTCTTGCGGAGTATAGTGCTCAATTGGTCGTTTGTGTGTATACTGCAGCGTCTAGTTCACAAATATCAAATATTATTGACGTAACACGCCATTTGCAATAATTATAACATCGTTCGATAGGGTGATTAATTTTGCGCCAACTTGTTCATACAGTTGTTTAAATCGCAAAATAAAATTGATGAAGGTTCGAAAATAGCGTATTTCTGCATTGAACCATAGTTTGAATACGACTTAAAGGACTCTGCCGAATTTCTTTTTAATTGGTAGGTAACATTTTTATATTCCCCCACACTTTTTTAAAACCAAAACTTTTATATTTTCTCGAAATTTAAGAAGATATTTTTTTCCTCAAAAAACTGGTTCTCAAATTTAGAATAAATAAAATGCACGACTGGGTCGCACGAACTTGCTCCTATGTAATAGACTATAGGAATTTTAAAAACGAAAGTTATTAAAGATAATTGTTCATAAGGATAAAATGATTTTTTTTAAATTCTTTTTGTAGTAAAGAGATAAAAACAGAATGCTATGCAAATATGAATTTATGCAAGAACAAAAATTATAAGCCCTTGTAGTGGTTCCTTTAAAAAATAAGCTTCTATGTACAAAATTTTTAAAACATTTTTAAGAAAAAAATTTGGTACGCCAACTTTAAGTTTTTATTATTCTACGAGTAAGAGTTAAATTTCCAAGAAAAATATTAAGCCGTTCTTGAGATATCGAATTTTCCAAAACAAAAAATGACTTTTTTTCTAAAAATTGAAAAAAAAATAATTTTTTTTTTTTAAGTTTTGAAATGCAATGTTTTTTAAACTTTTTAGGAGCTTCTTTTTAAAAAATTTCATTAAAATCCGTTATGCTGATAATGAGAAATGCAAAATTCGAGAAAATCATTCTATGGTAGGTACAGTCAGTAATAGATATCTAGATTTCAATTTTTTTTTATTAAATTATAGATTGTAAAAATTAATCAAAAGAAAAAAAATTTTTGGCAAAATTCTCGGAACCGTTTTCGAGAAAAATACGATTTTCGAAAACCATTTTTAAGCATTTGTATGGAAGGTACCGTTAGTTGTAGATAAAACGAAATATTTTTTTCAAACCTTGTAGATTATGTTAAGAAACTTTTATTTGTCAAGTTTCAAAAAAATTGGTCTTGGGGTTTTCGAAATATTTAGTTTCCAAAAAAAAAAATTGAATTTTTTTTTTTAAATCCAACAAATAATAAATTGAAAATTTGAATATGTAATAATATTTAAACTTTGGAGGAGCTTTAGTATAAAAAAAATAGTTTAGATCGGCAGTACCGTTTTCGAGAAAATCAAAAACAAAAACAAATGGACCCAGGGGGCAGTGGCGTAGCGTACCATCTCGGCGCCCGGGGCGCACAGTGTGGGAATTCGCGAATTTAGCGGAATTTAATTCGAAAAATGGCTAGTCTCGATTGATTCCAAAACCGGTTTTTCTTAAAGCTAAAAGATTGTAGACAATGATAACAAAAGCACTGTTGGGTGGGGATTATGTAAACAAAAAAAAAATTGAATTGAAGTTGCAGTTGACGATTTTTATTCTGTATATTTGCTGGAAGAGATTACTTTGCTCTAAATTTTTTTTCGTGCGTTTGGTGTGTGTTTTAAAAAAAGTTTAATTTTTTTTATATTTCCTAAATATCAAGGTATAAGAATGTAAGTAATTTTTTATTTCACAGGGTGTTTCACATTTTTGTTTTGGTGATTGAAGTTAAAAAAATGTGTTTTTTCGATGTTCGTATCTTTATTAGAGCAAAACTTTAGTTATTTCGCGTTATTGCGCCTCAAAACAATATTCACTGCAAAGCTTGATTTATTATCCATCAAGAATCACTAAAATTTGACACCCCAATTATGTTGTGATATATTTTTTTTCAATGTTTCTAAATGACTATCCAGCAAAAAAATGATGGCATACCGTCAAAATCGAATAACTTTTTGGGATTTGGTTAGAAGAAGAATGTTATAAACTAAAAAAGCTTTTTTTATTTCACGGGGTGTTCCAAAAAAATAATTTTGTGAATTTGATAGTTACAACAAAAATACAGGGTGTTCAAATTCAAAGTTAACAGTAAGAAAAAAAAAGAACTAAGTTATTTAAAAAATAAAAAACGGAAACTATATCAATTAATAAAAAAAAAACTATTATATCGGATAAAGGGTGTTCCAATAATTTAAAAATAAAAAAAACAATTTTTTATTTAAAGAGCAAAAGTGCTTTTTATGCGTATTTTACATAAAATTTGATTTCATATGCTGCTTATTACATCAGATCCATATGTAGCAAGCCTAAGGTGTATTCCTAGAAGAAAACGAAATAACTTAGAGCCTGAGGTTCTTGAAATTTTGGATATTGCAAACTAATCTAAAATGTAAATAAAATGTGTTAAATGTTGAATTGTTGAATGTAGTTAAAATTATAGTAAAGGTAAAATTCTTCTTCTTCTTCCTTTTCTTCGGCGCTGTTATGATCTCGATGTCGAGGGGATCATAACTCTCCCACGTATCTGCTTCACACTAGTGATCCGCCTGTGGGGTTCGCCGGGTTGACCCTCAGAAATCGGCGGCAAGCCTCCCGGTTTTGTATTGTTCCATTTCTGAGGCCAACTGAATGCTGGTGTTTTTGCATTTGTTTGTACCAGGAGTGTTTAGGCCTACCTTTCTTTTTATTCCGAATTGGAACGTTGTATGATATTGCCTTTTTGACGGGGTTCTCAGGATCTCTCCTTTCAACATGGCAATACCAACTGAGTCGGTCGTGTTGAATTTTTTGGGAAATGGTATTCTTAACATGAAGGCTTCCTCGGATCTTCGTACTTCTAATTCGATCAAGCTTTGTAACTCCCGCTGTCATACGAAGCATCTTCATCTCAGCTGCCGTTAGCTTACTCTCATACTTTTTGTACATTGTCCAACATTGTGAACCGTATGTGAGTGCTGGACGCACAACTGAAGTGTAGAGCTTTCCTTTCAGCTTAGTAAAGTAAAGGTAAAATTGTTAACAATAAAAACAAAACATATAAAAAACAATAAAATAAAATTGCTTTTTATTTTACAAGAATAACAGAATTGGTAAATAAAAATTGTTTATTCCAGTGAAACTGTATTTTTTCGATAGGAAGTTTTCGATTCTTTTAATTTTTTTTATCCTTGATGATGTATGCCAGAAAAATTTCGTGATACAACACTTACCAATATAAAAAAAACATTGATTGTCTAGAAATAAAACTAATTTAAAACTTCCTTTGAAATAGAATTTCTTGTACGTTTTAATACCCTTTTTAAGATTGAAGTTTCTTTAGTTCATAAACAACGGCATTGACATATCTGTTTGCAAAAAAAAAAACTAGTAAAATCTGATAATAATTAACTTTTTTCTTTATTTTATTCATATTTGTATTAATATTAAACAATACATCATTCCTCAAAAGATTTTTTTGTAAATTATGATTTTCAAAAAGAAGGACTTTTTGGTGTAAACAACCTGTCACTTCAAAGCTCATTTTACAAAAACTTAAATAAAATATGACCAAAATGTGAGTTACATTTGATTGTATAGACATTTTCAATGTATTAAACAGAAAAAAAACTACACAAACATTTAAAATGCTAGCGTTATTAATTTTATTCCGCTAAATTCGCGAATTCCCACACTGTGGGGCGGGAGACCCATTTTGCCGCCCCCATTCAATACTAAATTAAAATTAAATTTCGAGACATCATTTCGCAGGCAATGAAGTATCTTTTATTGAAAGTAAAATAGAAATAGCGGTTTCATAAACGGATTTTACGAGCCTTACGAATGAGGCTCGTGAGACAAAGCTGCATCTGCGGATTCATCTCCATGCATGCGTTTTTTCCTGCGAATTGTACTCGATTTGAGATTGATTCCGAGTTTTTTCCAAAAAGTCTTAGAAAAGTCGATTGCGGCTTAGACGAAACGGTCTCTGCTCTCCACCAGGAGAGCTTTTAAAACGCAGAGTTTCTGAGCACACTTATCCACACTCAGTCCACATTGCTGCAGGTAAATCTGTGCGTCATTTTCTTCAGGTAGCTCTGCAGCTCAAAAGCCAAGAAAAGTGAGGAAGTTGAATGACTGCATGACTGTCAGAAGAAGACTGGCTACCGATCCGTCAATTCTTCCAGTACCTCAAGAACTTCCACAAACTTATTTTTAAGCGTCTTTACAGCTTCACGAGGTTCACTTTTTCTGCAGGCTTGTGACTAGATGCTTGAGATACTTCTGGTGAGTCGACTTCGTCTTGACCCTGCTCTGTGGTGGGAACGACTTCCAACTTCGACGGCAGGCACGTCTTCTTCTTCTGCCCGTAAAATAAGTTATGCATTCCCATGAATATTGGCCGGAGGACAGTTCTAGGCCACTCACGATTGTAGATGGAGGAATCTTACTTACATTGGAATCACTTCCGCTGCTGCTGGATGCCGTCGAAGACGTTAACGTAGCTTTTGAACCAGAACTAGAACTGAAATATTTCGCGTCTTCGCGTCTGCTTCTTTCTTAGCCTTTTTCCGCGCCGCTTCCTTTAACTCTTTTCATTTTCAAAAACTAGTTCAAAGGTTGAGTGAAGTACTAAGTGCTTAGTTTTAGAAGATTCAACAGTATTTAAACTATAAACAACACAATCGAAATAACTTTCTGTGATGCGGGAGGGAGCAAAAACATTGAGCTGGCTGAGACTAGAATAACGTTTCCGTCGAATCCTAGTTATCTTATCATATCTCGCATATGCATATCATATGTTTCGGAACACTCCCTTTCAGTTTCGCGAGAGTTTCGGAACGTTTTGTTTTAGTTTCGCGATCAGCGCGACAATACGGAATGCACTCTTACGGCCCTACTCACCGTCTACGAATTCACGAAAGCGGTCAACGACGAACCACAGATAGGGTGGCAAGTTTCAAATTTACATCATTGTTGTTTGTTGACTTGTCAAACGATCTGTCATGAAACATATGATTTCTACTCTACCCGCATCACCGGCGACATTTTGCCGCCCCCCTAGGCCTGCCACCCGGGGCGGACCGCCCCACACCCCGCCCCCCCTACGCTACGCCACTGCCAGGGGGCTACCAAAAAAAACAATTTTTTGGAATTTTTTTTTTCAACCATTACCTAGTTTTAACTAAATGAAATTTGTTGAATGTTTTTTTTTTTAATTCTGTGGGACAGTTTTTGATAAAAAAAATATTTATAAAATTTCGAGAAAAAAACCGTATGGTAGGTACCGTTATTTTTGGTCTTAAAAAAAAGAAAAAAACGTATGGGGGGAAAATTCAAAACCCATATCTACCAAATTTAAAGAAAATCGGCCGAGCCGCTTAGGCTGTAGTCGAACCGACAGACAGACAGACAGAATTGCGAGACCCACTTTTTTAGTATTCGCTATCATCGTAATGTCAACATTGATCAAAATCTCGAGTTCGATTTTTTTTACGAATGCATAACTTACCTTATAGTACCTATGTATAAGTCGCAAGTAAAAAGAACCCGAGGAAGGCACAAGAACTCGGCTTTTCATAGAATTCAACTTGGCGAGATTTACGTGGGGACTTGGGCCTTTTTGAAATTCGAAGTCTGTTAAGCATAAGAACCTGATCGTGTGAACCTGTCGTGCATTTTATTTCTTAAGCGGCTATAACGATTTTGATTAAACTTCGGCACTGTAAAGTCCTATACAAATATAAAAAAAAAAAAACTTTTTGGAAACATTTTACATATCGCATGCTTAATGGAATACTGACCCATTAGGAGATAGGTCAAAATTGAGTTACGTACAAATACAGGCTTTTGCAAGTCTCAGATCTCATGAATAGCTTATCATACTTTAATAATACCAGTATTCATGATTAGTTCATGAAATAGTTTTAATTTTATCCGTCAACAAGTAGGACAAATCCTCATAGGAAGATCTTTTCTTGCAACTTCCCAAAAGTCGTCTTTTCGAGTTAGGTCAGTATTCCATTAAGCATGCGATATATAGTTAAAATAGGTTTTTGATTTCTCTTTAATTGCTTATTTTTAATATTAATAGTACAGGATTATTCGTCCATTTTTCGGTAATGATACAACTAATTTTATTCCAGTTTTATATAAAGTTGCTTCTAAGTGAAACACAAAATACTGCATTCCAAAATTTAATAAAAATAAAACTTTTCATATTTTGAAAACACTACGAGTAGATATATTTCATATTATTTATTCCCCTAAAACTTTAACTTTCAGAAACAAAATTTGCTGGAGGTCATTTTCCTTTCAAAAGGGAAGAGATATCAAAAGCTAGTTTTATTTTGGTGTAAGTAGGTGCTAAGTAATACGAAGAATTATTAGAAACACGCTATTTATTGGAGAACATACCCAAATATGGGAATCATACTCGAGCTTTGGGTGATCAGATCAGAAGGGATGAAAAATGTCTTCCATCATCGGAGAAAACCTAAAAAACACTAAGCAGACAAGGTGATCTGTAATGCACATACTAAGAACTGAAATCTGTTCGGCTTTCTTAATGCAAGTGCCACTTATAAATAGTGACATGAAGGATTTCGCTTTAACGAAAGAAATCAATCTTAAAACGAATATGTATAATATATAAAGCTCGAGTATAATTCCCATAGTTGGGCAGGTGCTCCAAAAACTCACTTGAGTCTCTTGGATAGAATTCAAAAAAGAGCTTTAAAAATGATAGGTGATATAAATATAACAGAAACATTTGAAACTCTCGAGCCCTGTCGCAATGTTTCTTGTCTTTCACTATTTTACCGTAATTTTATAAACACTGTTCTAGTGAAATAGCCAGCTGCATTCCTCCCCTTAGACTATTTAACCGTAATACACGCGCTTCAAGGAATGCCCATCAGTTTACCCTTGAGCCCAATTTCAGACGTATAGTTAAATTCAGAGATTCTTTCTCTAGCCGCACCACACGAATGTGGAATGCTTTACCCGACTCTATGTTTCCCTCCCATTGTAATTTTCAGACATTCAAAATTAATGTGCATCGGTATCTCCTCTTAAATCCTCTCCCATTTTCCTAAAACGCTCGCACTATGGTAAAACATTTTAAGGGTAGTCATAATCCTTTTAGTGCGCGTAAATTATATAAAAAAAATCAGGAGCTCAAGGTACTGTCATCACCAAAACCTTTTAATGGATTAGAAGTTTCAGACAAAAGATCATTGAAGAATATTAGAAAGAGATTCGAAGACAAAATGGAGCCCTGTGGCACACGAGCATTTGTTTTATGATCTTCAGACTTAAAACCGTCCAAGACAAGGTGTATTGAGCGGTTCAAATAGAAGTTTCTAATCCGTCAAATGCACGCGTTTGCGATAAGAGAACTTGATGCCAAACTGTATCATTTTTTTTGGAAATATTAAGTTCAATATTATTACTTTCTCCAAAACGATGTAAGGATTTGTGCTACTTTTCGGTGAGATAAGCCATCAGATCACCAGTAGACCTATTGGTACGAAAGTTATACTGACGATAATAATTGAGAAGCTTCATGTCTTTAAAATATTTTTTGAGCTGATAATTTATCAAGCATTTTCAAGGAAGGGACGTGCAAGTGAATGTTGACGAAAGTTTAAAGGGGAAGAATATTCGCCTTTTTAAGGAAAAGGCTGGACAAATGCCGTCCTCCATCCACTCGGATAGTGATGGTAATAAATGCCAAACTAATTAATAACTACTACCCATCACTATTCACAAAGTTATACTGAATTTGTAAAGCTAACATACCTAAATTGTGTTATTCATTTTATCATGTCATTATGATTCTTTTTTCTTACTTATCTTTTACTTCCTTTTTACAACTTAAATAAACCACACTGAATTATTAGTATTAAAATCTTTTTTCTTTTATTTAATAAAGTCAACTAGTTTTCAATAAATATTTATCACGTTTCATCAGATAGAGTGGATAGTATAGTGTGGAAAAAGATTGGTTCCATGAAAACGCTCTCTATTACAGGAGGATTCAATAACTTCTGGCAACGTAGAACTAATTTAAAGTAAACTGTGCTGTGAACAAAATGATCTTATCTAATTGATCAAGAGTTGTTTTAAGAGTTAAGTTCATTTAAAATGTTTAAAAAAATAAACATTTTAGTTACTTCATTCTATCATAACAGACATGCTGCACTTCTGTTTCAGACCTAATGGTCTTTGTTCGGGTTCATTTGCTTGTGTTTCACTTTTCGTTCTCCGAAGAAGTTGTTTTGAGAAATACAAAAAAATCGAATTTATTTTATGTTCACTAAAAGTGGATTAGTAACAATTTTAAAACAATTTTAAAACATGGAACTCTTATTAAGTTTGGCGTTACTCACTTATACAATTCATATACCAGCCACCTGTTTTGTTCATATATAAATCGTGTAGAAAGTCAAAAAGTGCTATTAGACATTTATTTATATGTACATATTGTTAAATTAATAACTTTAATTTGAACAGCCGATTTTCTTCACACATTTTTAGTATCTTATCAATCTTTGTGTGTATAACAAGTTCACAAAAAAGTACCACTTTTTCTTTTGATAGAAACACAATCGCATTAATACCAAATGAATCAAAACTTGAACACTTGAGAATAAATAAACATGAAACTTCTAGTATCTACTCGTATATAGAAACTCTTCAAACTTTTAACGATGTGTGCAATTGAACGCCAACTGGGCCGCCGCCGGGAGTCCGAACTGAACTTCAAACTGTAAATATTTACATTACTTTTTTTATATGTCTGCCCAAACGAAATTCAATTTTTGTTTTCCTATTACCAATCATTACTGCCAGAGAACGGAAGAGGATGATTTAAAGTTTTTGTGTGTTCAAATGGATTCCTGAAAACGAAGACTGTCACGCTTTATGGTTGCAGACTTGAGTTTTCAACCATTTTGTTTAGACACACATACATAACTACATGTTATACGTACACTCCGTTTTAGTTGCTGAAGGACATCTTTTTTTTCAAACTAACAAGATATTTTCAATCTCATAGAACATCCATTTTTTTTTAAGAAATTAAAAATGACGTTTCACCGAACTCTAATCCCATTTGAAGTTAAAAATATATCGAAGTTCTATCTCAAATAGAATCCTAAATCGGAGTTCTAACTGGTTAGAACTTGGTTAAAAATGAGTTAGAACTCAATCAACTTAAAATGTTTAGTTAAGCCTAGTTTAGTTTTTGACAATAAATATCGTATTAGGTATTCGAAATTGGATCCGAATATATAGGAATGAGTAAATGTGGTGTTAGTTGGTTGAAAGGGTTAGAAGAAAACAGTTGGACTTTTATTAAAGCAAATCAATAATTTGAGATTTCAATTAAGATTTTCATTTGAGCCTTAAACAAAGAAGTTTTATGAATCTAGTATGACCCTACAGTTCGTAGGGTGAAGTGACTAACACAGTCAATTATTCCTACATGTGGACGTTGTTGCCCTTTTTATTTTTTTAAGGTCGGAGTAGTTGTAAATCGAACTCAGGCGCACCAACTAACCTAACCAAGGGTTTTATTCTTAACAATATTTCAATAGCCTGAATAAACTGAAAAATTATTAAATAATTTTTTAGGTTGAATTTAATTTTTTTTTTTTCGAATATTTTTATAAAAAATAATATTTTAAATTTGAAGGAACTCCTGAACAAAAGTTTTGTTTAAAATCGTTTGCGCCGTTAGTGAAAAAGTCGAAAATAAAAAAAAAAATGCACAACTGGGTAAAATACTTAGAATTTCAAAAATCAATACTATTGGAGAAAACCTGTTCATAAGAATAAAATAAATTTTTTAAATAACTAAAACAACTCCTTTAGTAGTTGGAGCTAAAAACAGGACTCCATGTGATTCAAGCAAATATTAGTTTATGTAAGAACAAAAATTATAAGTCGTTGCAGTGGTTTCTCAAAAAAATAAGCTTATATAAAAAATTTTAAAAACCTTTTTAAGAAAAACTTTTGTTATTTAAACTTTTTGGAAGCTTCTCTATAAAAAATTTCATTAAAATCCGTTATGCCGATAATGAGAAATTTAAAATTCGAAAAAATGGTTTTATCGTAGGTACAGTCAGTAATATCTTGATTTCAAAATTTGTTTTATTAAATTAAAGATCGTAAGAATTAATCTGAAGAAAAAAATTTTAGCAGAATTCTCGGAACCGTTTTGGAGAAAAATACGATTTTCCAAAACCATTTTTTAACATTAGTACCGAGGGTACCGTTATTTTTGAGTAAAATAATTTTTTTTCTTACATCTTGTAATTTATATTAAGAAACTTCTATTTATCAAGTCTTAAAAAAAATCGAGCATTGGGTTTTTCAAATATTGAGTTTTGAAAAAAAAAAAAAAAATGTTTTTAAAATCCAAAAAAAATTTTTTTTGAAAATTTGAAAACACAATAATATTCAAACTGCTGGGGACCTTTGGGATAAAAAACTATCAAAATTGGTTGTACCGTTTTTGAGAAAATGCTTTCATATCATATTTTTTGGAATTTTTTTTTTTCAACTATTTCCTATATTTAACTAAATTAAATTTTTTGAATATTTAAAAAAAAAAAATCTGTGGGACAGTTTTTGAGAAACAAAAATATTTACATAATTTCGAAAACAAAACGTATGGCAGGTACCGTTATTTTTTTTTTTTCCCCCTCACGGTTTCCGCCTTGACGATGGCGAGGGGGCTTACGTTTGACCCTCCAGCAATCCAGCTGCAGGGACCTACAACTAAGAGAAACCAACAAAAAACAGGGATGTTTATCCAACAAATAAATAATTATGGAAAAAAGTTTACAAAATGAAAATAAAAATCGAGTGGGGATATACACTCAAGTGTCGGCAGAAGTCACGGCTGCCGGCGAGGGCTTGGCTTCGCAAGAAGCTAAGTCGCCAGTGACAAAAAATGTAAACAAGCCAAAACTAGTGAAACAGCACAACCTTGCAGCGGCTCTTCTCCCTGCTCTAGATAGCCTGGCTATTGACGGTAGGGAGACCTCGAACAGACCTCCATCTATAGGAAGTCGGACCGAGGACGAGTTGCTGGAAGACTCGAGTCAAGAAGAGACTATGCTGAAGTCTACTGCACCGCCCAATGCTTCGAGGCAACGCAGTAACTACAGATCCTCTAAAAGATTCGTGAGTGTTACGGAGAAAAAGGACCCAACTTCTCTCAGTCCAAGAGACAGGGCCCTTTTAAAGAAACATAGAAAGTTGATAAAGAACTATGAAAGTCAGATGGCAAAGACTTCCACTGCACCCATAGCTTCCTCCAAACAACAGAAAGAAACGAAAACAGTCAGCGAAAGAGTAGTTGCTTCCACATCGAAGTCTATCCCTAAAAAGATAAACCGAGAACAGGACAACAATAACTCAACAGCTCGTACCGGCAAGGATACGAATAAGACTTCCCTCAAGAAACAGCAAACCATCGCTAAATCGAACCCGAAAGGGAACGACAAAGCAAAGGTAGGCAACTCTTCTGGGACAAAGTCAGTTTCGTCCAAGAGGGCAAGATCGGAAGAGACAGCCAAGGCCGATGGTTCTAAAAAGTTTAAGACCAACAGCTTTGACAACACCCCGATCGATCTTCAAGTGGCCATTATTAGTCGAGAGGATCCGGATGGGAAAATCACGGCCAAGAACTGGTTACTCGTGGAAAACGAAATCCTAAAAGCCATGATGGCGACATCCGAAGACGATAGTGCTGAGGACTATACCTTCGACGGAGCTGGTTGGCGGAAAGGAGTAAAAGTGGTTTGCTGTGGAGACCAGAAATCCTTGGAGTTCCTCACTCATACAATCGCCAAAATTGGTGAACTGTGGGAGGGTGCATCTCTCGGGGTTCTTCCTGTCACGGCTCTACCACTTCGTCAGCAGATTAAGATATGGATTCCTCCTCCTGCCACGCATGAGGACTCATCCATTATTAAACTGATGGCAAAACAAAATAAGGAGCTCCCCATATTGGAATGGAAGCTCTTGAATTCCAGAAAGAGTCTCAACGGGGAAGGAAAGGACCTTTTGTTCGCTATCGACAAAAAATCTGACCTCCTCCTGAAAGAAAAGGCAGACGTGGTGAGATATGGTCTCGGTACCGTAAGGGTAAAGAGGCATGAAGGCAAAGGGGAGTCAAAAGCTGCTGGTAGTGCAAAGTAATTTGCAGCACGCTAAAGCAGCAACGCACGACCTAATGCTCTACATGTCTCAGGAGAACGTGGATGTGGCCTTAATTCAAGAACCTTGGATTTGTAAGAATCAGGTGCTAGGGTTGAGGTCAAAAAATTACAACCTTTTCCACTCCACGTCAGAAGGTGATATTAGAAGTTGTATTCTAGCCAAAAAATCGATTAATGCTTTCTTTTTATCTAGGTACAGCAACAGGGATAACGCGGCAATCAACGTTGAATCCAAGGAAGGCAACTTCGTCTTGGCGTCAACGTACATGCCGGGAGATGAAGAAAATCCTCCATCAAAAACGGTCCGCGATCTTGTGGATTACACCACAGCAAGAGGGACACCTTTGGTGATTGGATGCGACGCCAACGCCCATCATACACAATGGGGTGGCAAGGATATCAATAAAAGGGGTGAGTCAATTTTTGAATACATTCTCTGTTCTAATCTTATGTTATGTAATAGGGGCAATCACCCTACATTTCGTAACAAAATCAGGGAAGAAATTCTAGACCTCACTCTTATGAGTAATAATGATAAGATCTCTGTAGGGAATTGGAGAGTCTCTTCTGAGAAATCCTTTTCGGATCACTTAAGGATACTCTTCACCTTAGATAGGAGAATAAATGATATTAAACCTTTTAGGAACCCAACTAGGACGAATTGGACAAAGTATTCAAAATGGTTGATTGAACGAATCGATCCTCCAGAGGAAGAAACGCTTTCGGCAACCTCAATCATTGACAATACTGTTCAAAATCTTACTAGTAAAATGATAAAGGCATTTGAAAAACACTGCCCCATATCTCGTAACATTAAACCCACTAATCCACCATGGTGGAATAGCGATCTTAAGAAACGAAGAACAGGGGTCAGAAAACTTTTCAACAAAGCCAGACTGAGTAAATCGGAGGAAGATTGGAATTTATATAGATCCGAACTTAACTCATACACCAAAGAGTTAAGAAGGGCCAAAAAGGATTCATGGACAAGACACTGTGAATCCATTGAGAACACAAGTGAGGCTGCGAGACTTCGAAAGATCCTTGCACACAATCCCACGATTCCGGGATACATTAAGCATCCCGATGGATCATGGTCGAACTCGAGCCAAGAAACACTTGAACTCTTTATGGAAACGCATTTCCCGGGCTGTAAGAATCATCAAGGACCGGGTTTTACACAACCACACACCTTAGATATCTTACAATCAGAACCAGAATTGGAACAGGTTATCACAGAGCAGAAGATTATGTGGGCAATAAACTCGTTCAAACCCTACAAATCAGCAGGACCAGATGAGATTATTCCGGCATTTCTTCAATATGCTCTACAGATAATCACCCCATGGCTTAGGGTAATCTTCAAAAGTTGTATCAAATGGAGATACGTCCCTATCAGTTGGAGGAGAGTTAAAGTAGTCTTTATTCCAAAAGCTGGAAAACCGACACACTCGACTGCAAAAGATTACAGACCGATAAGTCTCTCTTCGTTTCTCCTCAAGACACTAGAGAGAATTATTGATCTGCATGTTAGGGACCTACTCAAACCAAGCAACCTGTGCAACTACCAACACGCTTACCTTAAAGGTAAGTCAGTGGAGACTGCGTTGCACGAGGTCGTCTCACAAATTGAGAAAAGTCTCGAGCACAAAGAATACACCATGGCAGCATTTTTGGACATCGAAGGAGCGTTTAACAACGTAAAAACGGAGTCCATTAAATCTGCTCTAGAAGAAGTTGGCGTTGAATCTGCTATTGTGGACTGGATTTATACCATGCTCAATGGCAGAATCATTAGCTCGCAACTTGGGGATAGCAAAGTAGAGAAATCGGTTACAAGAGGCACTCCACAAGGAGGAGTAATTTCACCTCTTCTCTGGGTCCTGGTTGTTAACAAAATTCTCACAAGATTTAAGAATCAGGGCATTAAAATAGTAGCCTATGCGGACGACATAGTAATTCTGATATCGGGTAAATATCTTACCACCATCAAGGATATTATGGAATCTTCACTTAAAGAACTATCTTCTTGGGCAGGACAAAACGGTCTCGGGGTTAACCCTTCCAAAACCGAACTAGTCCTGTTTACGAAGAAAAGGAAATTGGAGGATTTCACTCCTCCAAAACTCAACGACATTCCTCTGAAACTTTCCAACGAGGCTAAATATCTTGGAGTAATTCTTGATTCCAAGCTAACATGGAAACGGAACACAGAGGAAAGAATGAAAAGAGCACTATGCGCTCTCTACACATGCAAAAAAACCTTCGGTACACGGTGGGGCATGCGACCGCAGGTCATCCAGTGGATGTACACGGCGATAGTTCGTCCCATACTTACCTATGGGTCGATCGTGTGGTGGAAAGCAGTAGAAAAAAGTAGCTATCTCAAAAACCTGAATAAGGTACAGAGACTAGCCTGTTTAGGAATAACGGGGGCACAGGGTTCTACGCCACAGGCAGGCCTGGAAATTATATTAAATCTTCCAGTCCTGGACGAGCACATAAGATGCACAGCAGCCAAAAGCGCAATTCGGCTTAAAGAAATGAACTTTTGGAAGCACAGTAGTTATGGTCATGGGTCAATACTGCATAGGTATGACACAGTGGCAGGGCTTAATGTGACGACTGACTACTTACCACCCAAAATAGATTTTAACAAACAATTCTCTACTACAATACCCCAAAGGCAGGGATGGGAATCCAACTCACTAATTAGTGAACAAGGTATCTCCTTCTACACCGATGGGTCAAAAATGGAAGAGGGAACAGGAGCTGGGGTGTTCTGTGAAGCTCTAAATATTAAAGAATCATTCAAACTCCCAGATGAGTGTAGTGTCTTTCAGGCTGAGATCTATGCTATTGAAAAGGCGGCAGAATTGGTACGCACGAAAGAATTGAACTCGTCTGAGATCACATTTTTCGTGGACAGCCAAGCTGCCATCAATGCCTTAGCTAGTGAGACTATAAGATCCAAGTCAGTAACAAAATGTCGAGACATGCTGAACAATATTTGTAGCACTAACCAAGTCAACCTCTGCTGGGTTCCCGGACATAGTAATATAGAAGGGAATGAAATAGCAGATGAACTGGCAAGGAAAGGATCACTATCAAATAAAAACAGCAGTAGCCATTTAAATTTAGAACCAAAAATCCCGATCGGAGTGATTAAAAGGAAAATAGACCTAATAACGAAAGAGCAAATCAACAACTCCTGGTCCTCCAGGGACGACTGTGTTATCTCTAGAAGTTTATGGCCTAGAATTAATGAAAAAGAAACTCGGTATATCTTATCGCTGAGTAAAAAGAACATCAGAATCCTGATAGGTGTACTAACGGGTCACTGCGCCATTGGCACAATGGCCACTAGAATGGGTGCATTTGCACCCGATTTCTGTAGGAGCTGCCAGGATGTCGAGGAGACTGAAACCATTAAACACTTGCTCTGTGACTGTCCGAACCTCCAAACAAATCGCCTTCGCTACTTCGGAAACAGGTTTGTTGGAGAACTAGACGATCTAACGCAGGTCTCAATGGCAAATATGAGAAAATTCATTGTAAGCTCAGGCTGGTTCGAAAATGAACCAGTCTACATAAGGAATTAGTTAGGAGCATCTCTGCTTTTATTAATAGGGGATCACAATGGACCAATAGGCCCCCGTGTACGCAACAGCCCTTGGGCTGTGCACACCCCTCCTAACCTAACCTAACCTAACCGTTATTTTTGGTGTTCAACAAAAAAAAGAAAAATGTGTGGGGAGAAAAATTTAAAAATGATATCTACCAAGTTTAACGAAATTCGGCCGAGCCATTTATAGGCTGTAGGCGAAGGGACAAACAGACAGAATTTTGAGAACCACTTTTTTGTGTTCTATGATCTATTATCGTAATGTCAACTTTGATCAAAATCTCGAGTTCGATTTTTTTTTCGAATGCATAACTTGCTTTATAGTACCTATAAGTCACAAGTAAAAACAGTTCTATGAATGGTACCGTTAATAACATTTTTTCTCAAATTTCGTTTGCCCAAAATGTAGTCCATGCCCATAATAGCACACATATTTTTTTTATCAAAATTATTAGAGCCGCTAGTTTTGGAGTTAAAAAAATTTCAATTCCTCTCCTAAGGAATCACCGAAGTCCCTTAAGTACCGCGTACCAGTAGCTGAGGCGGTAGCCCGAGGTACAGACATATAGACATACAAACATACAGACAGGATTGTCGTGCCCTATCATCGTTATGTCATCTTTGATCAAAATCTCGAGTTCGATTTTTTTCGAAGTGCACAACTTGCCCTATAGTACCTACAGTGACGAGCAAAAGTGGTCAAATGTTTCCGCTTACTTGAAAAATTGATTTAAAGTAAGAGTTTTTAATTAAATTAATTAAAATCTTTTTTATTTTTTTCATTTTATTTATTAAACTAAATTTTATTATTTATAATAACTTTTTCAAAAAATAATATATTATACAAAACAAAAAATATTCCATTAGTTTTTAGACTTGATTTGATTTTGATTTGATTTATTAATAAAAAAAAAACAGCTTTACATTAAGAATAACTTATAAATAGTACAGGATATTACAGAAGGATTAATTAGGACATGCAAGAATATATATTATATTAAATTAAAAATATAGCAAAATTAAATAACAACTATAGCAACATATAATTAATTATTAAAAAGAGTAAATTTAAGTTTATTAAAGTTTTTAAACGAGTTTAATAAAATTTATAGCAAAGTCGTGTGATGTGCTTTTTGCTTTCCAGCCGAGGTTTTGCTCGCCGGATTTCCAGGGTCGTTCTGAAGAAAAACACGAAACTTCAGTAGGAAGGTCTTTAGAACCTTATACAAAATCTTTATTAAAAACAAATCTTAACTTCATATAACAACTTAAATATTCTTGACTTCAATTAATTACACCCTGGCTGGTGTATCTGGTAACATCGGTTATTCTTCTTGTATCGGGGTCCTGCTGGTTTCCTCTAGAAAGCTTTATTCTGGCATCTGGTTCCTTCGTCAACTGGCATTCGGTATCGGGCCCCTCTTTTATAAATACGGGCTACGGACTACGCTCCTGGCGTTTACAAGATCAACAGTTTAGGGCCCTGGTAGGCACAAGATCAACAGTTTAAGGCCCTGGTAGGCACAAGATCAACAGTTTAAGGCCCTGGTAGGCACAAGATCAACAGTTTAAGGCCCTGGTAGGCACAAGATCAACAGTTTAGGGCCCTGGTAGGCGCAAGATCAACAGTTTAAGGCCCTGGTAGGCACAAGATCAACAGTTTAAGGCCCTGGTAGGCACAAGATCAACAGTTTAAGGCCCTGGTAGGCACAAGATCAACAGTTTAAGGCCCTGGTAGGCACAAGATCAACAGTTTAGGGCCCTGGTAGGCGCAAGATCAACAGTTTAAGGCCCTGGTAGGCACAAGATCAACAGTTTAAGGCCCTGGTAGGCACAAGATCAACAGTTTAAGGCCCTGGTAGGCACAAGATCAACAGTTTAAGGCCCTGGTAGGCACAAGATCAACAGTTTAAGGCCCTGGTAGGCACAAGATCAACAGTTTAGGGCCCTGGTAGGCGCAAGATCAACAGTTTAAGGCCCTGGTAGGCACAAGGACGTTTTATTCTTCGAACCAAACTGATGGAACGAAATTGCCGGACAATTTCAGACGACTCGTAAACTATAATCTAGCTCGTCAGCTTCGACCGTAGCAAACAAGTGACTTTCCTTCCCAAAAGGAGGTCCACTTGTTATATTTATCGTAAAAACTGAGTGTGAATTATATACTGGTCGAATGTAAATCACTCAATGTGTTCAACAAACAGTGACGTCATGATTTTATAGTGACTGCATATTATATTAAGACAAGGTATAAAATCCCTTTATCGTGGCGAGGTAACTGGTGTCGCTGGTAGCTGCGGCGTCGTATGGTGTCGTCGGTCGGTGCTGCGGCGGCGGCTGGTTAGTCATGGTGAATTAAATTACCCAGTGTGTTCAATATTGGTAGAAGCATGGAACGCTTCGTTACATACTACTCCCCCTTCGGAGACGAGAACCTTCTCGTCTTTAATAGAATTCTTCCTTTTATCTAAATTCATTTTCTTCTTGTCTTCGATGGAATTTCTCCTTTTTTCTAAACTTATTTTCTATATTTCATTTCTTTTATTATTTCTTTTCTCTGTTTGCTTTCTTTATTTTTCTTTCAGTACATTATATTTTTTTCTGTTCTTTTTTTTTTTTGAAATTCTTTTTAATTTTTTTTTTTTAATCGTTTTCGTTTCCTTATTTTCTTATTATTATTATTATTTTTTTTAACTATTCTTACTTTCTTATTTAACTTAATTTTCCTTTTTTTTTCGTTTTCCAAAACAACCTTAATTAGTAACTAGGTAACTCTCTTATTAAAAT
Organism: Chrysotoxum bicinctum; assembly: GCA_911387755.1. Classification (NCBI taxonomy): domain Eukaryota; kingdom Metazoa; phylum Arthropoda; class Insecta; order Diptera; family Syrphidae; genus Chrysotoxum; species Chrysotoxum bicinctum. The sequence goes on along the minus strand of OU426988.1, from coordinate 246,414,668 downwards.
CTTAATAAACTTTAAAATAAACTCATTTTTTTTTTTTTTTTAAAACTTTAAAACAAATATTCGACTTTTTTCGTCACAATTTTGGCCTTACTTCTTGTAGGGGAACGGCACCCTCTTTCGCTGCTCGCCATAACTTAAAATGGCTACGCCTGGTTTTATTATGCGGACGTCAATCTTACCGCACGTCCGTTGCATGTAAAAATGTTGGCGTCGGTATTTCGGGTTGTACAGTCGATGCTCTACTATTTTGATATCAATGAAAGGATCTACGGGCTTCGGCTTATGGACTCTTCTCTTTTGCTGGCTGGTGCTAATTGCGGGTTCGGTTGTGCGCACTTTTGCGTTGATCGAGTGTGTAGTGACGTGTACTGGTATAGTCTTCAACTTTCTCTGGTGGATGTTGGTGACAAGAGAAGTTGGGGCCGTTACAGTCGACGTGGGCGGTTTGTGGGAGGTTGCTTGCTGATTACCAGCAGGCGTCGCGGACGCTGGCCCTCTCACTTCGCTGACCGTTGCTTTGATTACTCTACCGGGCGTTGGTGGCAGGTATCGCTCTCTCGGTTTTGCGGCTCCTGACTTTGCTGATGTGTTTTTGTTCGCGATCTTTGTTTTACCTTCTAGTTTGGCCTTTACTAGAGGCGAACGCGTCACAGCGGTTGCTAATTTCGCCTTTTCTTGTTTTTGGCGTGCTGCGTGGCTAGTACTCGGAAAATCTGGCGGAAATACCACGGATCTTATCATTGGCTTCTTTCTTGCTGGTCTGGTCGGTTGGCGTTTCCACGGATGGACCCTTTCGTCGTCGCTGATCGTTATGAAATCCTTGTCGACACCCTGTGACTGTGACATCATTGTAGCTTGCTCGACTGCTAGCGGTTGACTAATTGCGCAATTCACAGTAAAATGTCTTCCGGCTGCAGGGGGTGTTCTCGCCTTCTTAATTACATCCTCACTTATGCCTGGCTTCCATGCTCTTCTCCGTAAGTTGTAGTGTCCTTCGGCTATTTTGGTGTGCATGAGCTCACTCGGCTTTCCCTGAGATGCCTTAAATTCCCTGCATATCTGACACCTGCTCACATACTTTGATATATCTCGATAAATTCCTGGCCAATAATACAACTTCATAACTCTGGACGCCGTCTTGGCGATGCCCAAATGACCGGCGGTGGCCACGTCGTGATTTTCAAAAATAACTCTGCTTCTTTCAGCAGTAGGAACGCATAGCTTCCAATCATTTTCGTGATTCGATAATGAGTTTACTACAAATCTCCGGAATAGACGGTCCTCATTCACTCGATATTCCGGGTAACATTCTGGTTTTTGCAGAACTTTTCTGGCGCGTTTTTCAGTCCAATCCTCTTGACTAGTGGTCATAGTGACTAAGTCGCTCTGTGTAACAGGCTGTGGATGACTATCTTCTTGTTTCATGACTTCCTTCTGAACAGAAATACACTGGTCAGTCTTCTCCTCTGAATTTCGAGGTTTCACCGGGTGCGTTGCGTTTTTGTCGGTTACGAGTATTACTCCTTTTATTCTTTTGGACACCTCTTCGACGCTCTCCAAGTTTACTTTTGTTTGTTTAACTCGGCTCGTCTCTAAAATACTGCGCCTGTCGCAGAGCATTGTGACACGGTGTGGATGGCATGAACAGTCTTCGGTTCGTCGACCATCTTCTCCGCAGTATGAACAAAACATACGGTAGGGGCGACGACATTGATTCTTATTATGTCCTCGTTGCTTACAATTCCAACAATGCGTTGCTCTATCATACTGAGCAGAGGACGTAGTTGGTCGGTTCCAATTGTTGTGTTCAAAAGATACTTGTGGTGCCGGTGGACGGTTACGTGATGTCATTCCGTTTGGTGGTGGCATTCTGTTATGCCCAAACAAAGGTCGCGGAATTGACTGCTGGCGGTTTCGGTCTTCACTTTGTATATATTCGTACTCTTCTGCTAGCTTCATAAGCTCGTCAAGAGTTTCAAAATCCCGTCTTTTGATATACATATGATATTCTGGACGTAAACTGTCGTAGATTCGATCTACGCTTTCCTCTAAACTCATACGGGGGTGTTTATGTATTAAGTACTGAGTGGCCTGGATAAAATCTTTAGCCTTTTCTCTTGTACCTTGTCGTCTTCTCATGATTTCATCCTCCAACTTGTGAATAAAACGGGCGGGCAGGAAATGTTGAAGGAAAATCCTGTGAAAATCTTCCCATGTCTTTAACCTATCGCGGTTTATGCGGAACCACTCAAGAGCTGTTCCTCTAAAAATCTCTGGGAGTGCTCTCAGCACATCGGTGGGTCGGATATCGTAGCAACTTGTTAATTCCTCGAGTCGTTCTATAAATTCCAATGCATTGCCTGATGAGTCAAACTTCAATCCCCATTTTCTAACCGTATTCATAACCTCTGCTTCATGGCTGAGTACAAGTCTTCCAGCTGACCTGTTTGTAAGCTGCGCTTCATGATGCGTTTGGAGGTTACTGGCTCCTGGCTCGGAAGTAAATACAGGGTGTGACTCGGGCGGTTTAGATATAAATTTACCTGCGCCTTGCATGTTGGGAACAGAACGTGTAATCGGCGGTACTTGGAAAAATATTTCCGTATATTTTTCACCACTTCTAGTATTTCCTGGTGCGGTAATCACTTCTTCCTCTTTATATTCTCTTTCAATCGTTGCTTTCTCGATTTCTGCGCATAAGTTCTGTGTAGACTTTCTCTGTCTTTGCGACTTTACGTAAGCGCTGAGTCGCGCTCTTAAAACGGCTATAGAGCCTTCGGTATCGAGTCCTAATTGACTCATTCGATCCACTAGCTCCTGCTTCCTCAGAAGGTAGATTGCTCCTAAACTGGCGAAGACATCGAACTCCTCTTCGCTTTCGGACATGGTGAGCTGGATCTTCGTTGCGGTCTGTTTGTTATATGAATTGTTTTTTGATTTCGTATTTTACGGGGATGGACCTTATAAGTCCCTGCTCGGGCGCCAATTTGTGATGTGCTTTTTGCTTTCCAGCCGAGGTTTTGCTCGCCGGATTTCCAGGGTCGTTCTGAAGAAAAACACGAAACTTCAGTAGGAAGGTCTTTAGAACCTTATACAAAATCTTTATTAAAAACAAATCTTAACTTCATATAACAACTTAAATATTCTTGACTTCAATTAATTACACCCTGGCTGGTGTATCTGGTAACATCGGTTATTCTTCTTGTATCGGGGTCCTGCTGGTTTCCTCTAGAAAGCTTTATTCTGGCATCTGGTTCCTTCGTCAACTGGCATTCGGTATCGGGCCCCTCTTTTATAAATACGGGCTACGGACTACGCTCCTGGCGTTTACAAGATCAACAGTTTAGGGCCCTGGTAGGCACAAGATCAACAGTTTAAGGCCCTGGTAGGCACAAGATCAACAGTTTAAGGCCCTGGTAGGCACAAGATCAACAGTTTAAGGCCCTGGTAGGCACAAGATCAACAGTTTAGGGCCCTGGTAGGCGCAAGATCAACAGTTTAAGGCCCTGGTAGGCACAAGATCAACAGTTTAAGGCCCTGGTAGGCACAAGATCAACAGTTTAAGGCCCTGGTAGGCACAAGATCAACAGTTTAAGGCCCTGGTAGGCACAAGATCAACAGTTTAGGGCCCTGGTAGGCGCAAGATCAACAGTTTAAGGCCCTGGTAGGCACAAGATCAACAGTTTAAGGCCCTGGTAGGCACAAGATCAACAGTTTAAGGCCCTGGTAGGCACAAGATCAACAGTTTAAGGCCCTGGTAGGCACAAGATCAACAGTTTAAGGCCCTGGTAGGCACAAGATCAACAGTTTAAGGCCCTGGTAGGCACAAGATCAACAGTTTAGGGCCCTGGTAGGCGCAAGATCAACAGTTTAAGGCCCTGGTAGGCACAAGGACGTTTTATTCTTCGAACCAAACTGATGGAACGAAATTGCCGGACAATTTCAGACGACTCGTAAACTATAATCTAGCTCGTCAGCTTCGACCGTAGCAAACAAGTGACTTTCCTTCCCAAAAGGAGGTCCACTTGTTATATTTATCGTAAAAACTGAGTGTGAATTATATACTGGTCGAATGTAAATCACTCAATGTGTTCAACAAACAGTGACGTCATGATTTTATAGTGACTGCATATTATATTAAGACAAGGTATAAAATCCCTTTATCGTGGCGAGGTAACTGGTGTCGCTGGTAGCTGCGGCGTCGTATGGTGTCGTCGGTCGGTGCTGCGGCGGCGGCTGGTTAGTCATGGTGAATTAAATTACCCAGTGTGTTCAATATTGGTAGAAGCATGGAACGCTTCGTTACAGTCGCAAAAGAAGGAAAATAAATAATAAAAATAAGAAAGTTAACTCAATTCAAGTTAGAGAAATGTTTAAAGATAAGTTTATTAAACTTTTTGTTTTCGATTCCAGACCTCATGTGACTGGGAATATTATTCCACAGTCTGACAGCATAAACGAAAAATTGTCCGCGTGATGTCAAACAGGTATATCTTGAGGAACGATTTGAAGAACAGAAATTAAGTTTGGAAAAAAGATAGTTCGGAGTCTCATTAATAATTAATTTGAAGAGAAACAAACAACACCGATACATGAAGAAAGCTTCCAATTTACAACCCAAAAGTTGACGAGCCTGAGATGAAATGTGATCAAACCCTCGCAGATTGAAAACGTAACGGGCAATAGCATTGAATGCAACTTTTAACTTTTGAAGTGAATTAAAATCAGGATCTGCGAACAACTCACACCCATATGATAACATCGGTAGGACAAACGATCTAACAAGCTTCAATTCCATAAACCTTTATTTTTGATTACTTGCTGCCCCAACCGTCGAGTTGCTTCACAATTGACCATAAATTTTAAATTGGATTGAGGTCAGGACTTTGTGCTGGCCGTGTCATCGTCGTAAACTGTTGATTTCTTAGCCATTCCGAGACAATTTTCGACGTGTGTTTTGAATCTCCCTCCTGCTGAAAAGTTATTTGAAGCCTGTTGATGCAGTAAAAGGTGGTAAATTTGTCTTCAAAATGTCTAAATATTTTTCTTTGTTCATGATGCCATCGATTTTCACCGAAGGACCAACAGAGTTCCATGAGAAACAGCCCCAAGCCATCACCGAACCTCCTCCATGTTTCTCGGTCTTTTGAACTTGATGTTGTTGAAATGGTTCTCTAGGACGTGACCAAAAAAAAGATCTACCATCCGTTCCTATTCTATTGACATTCGTCTCGTCCGACCAAATGACTTTTTTCCATTGGTCAATGGTCCAGTGTTTGTGCTTTTTAGCAAAACTAACCTGGCTTTAATATTTTTCGCTGAAAGCAGAGGCTTCTTCGGTTTCTCTTTAGCGTTTAACCCAATTCTTTTGAGTGCTCGGTGTGCAGTCCATGCACTAACTGGCTTGTCTATGTTTTGGGCTGCCTGCTTAGGTGTTTTGGACCCACAACTTCTCAACTCTCTTTCCATTCTTCTACCTTCCAAATCAGAAAGCAGTCGTTTCCGTCCTTTTTTTCATTGGGGAGACATCGATGTTTTTTTTTTTTTTTAATATTGAGCTCAGAAGTTTTTAAAATTTTCAAAATTTTGGACACTTCACACGATGATTCACCACTTTTTAGCAAAAAAAATTGCACGGTCGACGGTATTTTCACAAATTTTTTTTCATTTTGACAATAATCAGCTTTACACGTTTTAAAATGAACGATTTACCCACAACAAACTATCAACAAATAAAATTATCTTAACTGTTACTTGTTAAATAACAGTAAAACAAACAAAGCACAATAAAGAGGAACATCTTTCAATGAACAAACGATGTTAAATCTCTTGAAACTAAAACGTGCATAATTGGACAAAACCAGAAAATAATTATTATTTTTTTTTTTGTATAATATATTATTTTTTGAAAATTTTACTATACGTAATAAATGTGAGTTAAATAAACAAAATTTTAAAAAATAAAAAAAGATTTTAATTTTATTAAAAAATTCTTACTTAAATCAATTTTTCAAAAAAGCGAAATCATTTGACTTCTCATCACTGTATATCGCAACAGAAAGGCCTATCCCGTACAAACGCAGTGTAACTATACCCCATATCGTCATACATATACATACATACATACATAGAGTAAAAATTGAGCTACTAAACAGAGAGGACGAAGTCAGCAAGTTATTGCAGTTTGTTTAAGTTTTGCTTTCTAACTTAAAGCCAAACATGAAAGTTTTGTGGCGGCTTTTCAAATTAATTGATACACTAAAAACTTACTTAAAAGAGCCTGCAGAAGGAAGGGGCCTTGTGCATCAGGGGGATGAATCATGATGAGCTAACAGAATGCAGTTAGACCGAAACCTTATTTTATGTATAGGGATGATGGTTACAAAGTGGAAAAAGAATTTCTGAACTGAAATTAATTGAGTAACATAGTTAGGTGCACAAAGTGTTTCGTGTATCTTGACTTGATACTACTTGAGTGTGCGAAGCTTCTCAATTATAGAGCTTGAGTCACGTAAATAAGTTTCTGGGATAGTTTATAAAAAGAATCTTTTAATTTGAGGTATTTATGTACGGGGTTGAATTTACTCGTATTCTTCAAGTTACAAGAGGTTGATTCAAAGGTGGTTGCATATTAACTTATATTTTAAAGAAAATGCAGCAGTGTGTTGTGGTTTTCGTAGAAGACTTTTGAAACTGATTGGCCTTTCATAATTCTGTTAAATAAGTTTTTTGTTCGTATTTGTCAATTTTAATTAAATAATTGATAGTAGGTACTGAAAAATTTTGAAAACTGTTGTTTGGAATAGAAAACAGAAAAAATAACAGGGAAGTTCATACAAATGTAATATCTTTAATGGAAATTACAGAACGGCGGAATTATAAAAAATTGCAAACAAATATTTCGGTAGGTAGAAATGGCAACCACTGGCAATCTAGCTCTATTGCACAATTAGCGCTGACGTGCGCCATTTTGATATCATAACTCGTTTGAACCTATATGGACATAGGATATGGGAAATTTCGGAAATTACCATATTATTGGGATAGAGTTTAAAAAGAGAGGATGTACGAGTAGTTGGTTTCGATGTGTTTTATTGCGGGTTAGGTTTCGCATAATTTTCCGGACCACCACACTCATCTGAAACCATGTAAACTGTGTCAAACTAGGCAGCTGGTTGAATGGTGCTGAAGCAGTAACTCATCCGAGTGAGTGATCACTCAGCCTATTGAGAAAAGAGAATAAATGCTCTTCCAAATGATTGTGTTCTAATTTCAAACAGAGATTTGAAAAGCAAACTTATGCGATATGATAACGAATTTCCTTAATCTAAATATTTTGAAGCTTTTTTGCAAAGGTACTTTTATTTCGTGAGTTGAATTACGTTGCCAAAAACGCTATTAAGTGTTTGGGTTTCTTCCGACAATGAATGAAATTTATCATCATTGATCTGGCTGTAATTTATAAGGCCTATATTCCTCTAAAGCTTAAGGACAATTCCCAGATTCGGTCACGTGATCCAATAACTCACTTGAGTCTCTGGATAGAATCCAAGAGGATTTGTCGAGCCAATGTTTCTTGTCTTTTTACATTTTACTGTTATTTTCATAAAAAGTGTTTTATAGTGAAATAGCTTGCATTCCTAACCTTAAAAAATAAAGCTCTCAGCTGAGCAAAATGGCCTTATATTTTGTCATGTAAGTCATTCACAACCGACCATACAGAATACTGTGAATTTGTGTGATCTTGCGTTACCTTACATTTACTTAATTACTTTTACTTTTGGGCTATTCTGAATTTTTTTAAGAGAATTACATCATTGCTTTTCAAAATTTTAAGGTTTGTAAATTTCTATGCAAAAAGAATGGGGATGTTTTTACGAATCCTAAAGTTGCCATATTGTACAAATGTACATAGGGGAGAAGGGGGTACATTTGACACTTAGTTTTTAAAAGTCTGTATTTCTGAAAACTGTTAATGTATTCCATTGTTTCGTTTTGTATTTGATTTATTGAAGATTATGCTTACATATATTTTTTTGTTTTAAAACATTTCCACATTTTAAAGAAAAATATTTTCTAAAAAAAGTCATTTTGTCAAAAGTGCCCCGGTAGTAGGGCACCTTTGACTTTAAAAGGGGTACATTTGACAATGGTGGATTAAACCCCACATCGTGTGCATTAAATTTCTAAAAGTATCAACGGATCCAGCACGTCTGTTGTTTGAATAGTAAGAAAGTAAATTTTTGTTTTTGAACAATTTATTAAATAATATAACGAAAAAAAATAAATCAATAAATTCACTTTCTAAAAAAACATAAATTATTTCATTTATAAACATAAAAAAAATCAGTCCATGTAAATTTTAATTCAAATTTATCGATATCGACATTTTTTAAACAATTTATTTAATATATAATTTCCCAAAATCAACGTCAAACAAATATTTTTTGCAAAAGTCAAAGGTGCCCCGAAGGAACTTTATGAGTTTTTTTTTTTTTTTTTAATAACTAATATTATATTTTCACAAAACTGGCTTTTATTTATTGAACTTTAAGCATAGTACTATCATAACATTGATTCACGATAGAAAATTTTATTTTATTAGGTTCACAAATCGCTTACCGGTGGTCAAAAATTAGATCAGACACAGAAAACACGAAAACACGTGGTACTCCACGAAGAGTTAAAGAAAGACTGCCAAATTTCATGACGTTTCTTTAAATCAAACTAAGCTCCTTCCTTCATCCAAACTTTTCTTTTTTAAAAGCACGATCATACCGAAAAACACAAAGTCAAATGTGCCCCGGTGTCAAATGTACCCCAGCTTACCCTATGTATGTTTATTGCAAGTAGAAAGTACAAAGTACACTATTATATTTTGTCAATAAGTATCAATTGACTTATTAGACATTTATCAACAAAATTGATAAATCGGTATTATCGTTATAGAACATCATTTTTACTTGCGACTTATGTTCTATAAATAAAATGCACGACTGGATCGCACGAACTTGCTCTTATGTAAAAGTACTTTGGAATTTAAGATACATTTTATAAATATAAAACATGAACTAAAAATGAAAATGCCGTCTGATTTCTAGAAAAGTATGAATTTATGCAAACAAACTTTAAAAATCATTTTATTATTAAATAAATAAATTTTTTATATAAAAATTTCTTTAAAATTTTTCAAGAAAAAAATGTGGGATGCGAATTTTAAGTATTTAATAATATTGATTTTTGGAAATAATTTCAAAAAATAATCGTTCATAGGTTTTGAAGATATTGATTTTTCAAAAAAAATTTTTTTTCAAAAAAAACCAACAACTAATTTTTCGAATATTTTTATATACAATATTATTTTAAACTTAGGGGGTCTCCTGCTGAAATTTTTTGGTTAAGATCGTTAGAGCCGTTAATGAGAAAGTCGAAAATCAAAAAAACGGTTCTATGACAGGTACCGTTAATAACATTTTGCCCCAAATTTTTTTTTTACCAAAACGTAGTCCATATCCATAATATCACACCTAATTTTTTTTATCAAAATCGTTAGAGCCGTTTTCGAGATAAATAAGATTTTGCATTACGGGTGTATGGGGGGTACCGTTAGTTTTAGAGCTAAAAAAAAAATTTCAATTTCCCCTCTAGGGAATCACCGAAGACCCATAACTACCGAGTTTGAAGAAAATAGGTCCAGTGGCTTAGGCTCTAGATCGAGGTACAGACATACAGACAGACAGACAGACAGACAGACAGACAGACAGACGGAATTGTCGGACCCACTTTTTTCGTCTTCGCTATCATCGTAATGTCAACTTTGATCAAAATCTCGAGTTCGATTTTTTTTCCAAATGCAGAACTTGCCCTATAGTACCTATATCGCAAGTAAAAAATCGAGCTCGAGATGTTGATCAAAGACATAACGATGAGGGCGAAGACGAAAAAAGTGGGTCTCGAAATTCTGTCTGTATGTCTGTTCTACTACAGCCAAAGCCGCTTAGCCGATTTTCGTTAAATTTGGTGGATATAATTTTTAAATTTTTCCGCCAAATTTTTTTCCTTTTTTTTTTAACACCGAAAATAACGGTACCTACCATACGTTTTTTTCGATATTTTATAAATTTTTTTTAATTTTTAAAAGAATTAAAAAATTTCATTTAGTTAAAGCTAGGTAATGGTTCAAGAAAATGGTTATTAATGGTACACCTCTTGGAACCATTTTTTTGTTTTTCATTTTCTCAAAAACGATATAGCCGATTTTGATCATTTTTTTTATGTTAAAGCTCCCCAAAAGTTTAAATATTATTGTGTATTCAAATTTTGTAAACAAAAAATTGTTTTTGAATTAAAAAGAAAATAAGATTTTTTTTTGAAAAATTCAATATTGCGAAAACCCCATGCTCGATTTTTTTTTTAACTTAATAAGAGTTTCATGATACAATCTACAATATGGTACTACACAAAAAAAAATTATTTTTTTCGAAAATCGTATTTTTTTCAAATGCCGACATAACGGATTTTAATGAAATTTAAAAAAAAAAAAACTTCTAAAAAGTTTAAAAAACATTGCATTTTAAAACTTAAAAATAAAATATTTTTGGAATTTTTGAAAAAAAAATCTATTTTTTTTTTGTAAATTCGATATCTCAAAAACGGCTCAAAATTTTTTTTATTAATTATTTTATTTTATTGGAACAGTAATAAAAACTTTAAATTGCGTACCGAAATGTTTTCCTAAGAATGTTTTGAAAATTTTGTATATAAAACCTTATTCATTTTTTTAAGAAACCACTACGAATTATAATTTTTGTTCTTACATAAACTAATATTTGCTTCAATCACATGGCATCCTGTTTTTAGCTCCATCTACTAAAGGAGTTGCTTTAGTCATTTAAAAATGAATTTAATGCTCATGAACAGTTTTTCTCTCATAACATTCATTTTTGAAATTCTTCGTCTTTTACATAAGATCAAGTTCGTGGGACCCAGTCGTGCATATTATTTTATTTTGATAAACTGTGAATAGAGTTCATAGTAAGTATCTATTGTGAATAGTTCTATAGATAACACTGATATCGTTGTCAAAAATTCAATAATTGTAGTCAATGTTGTTGGGGGTACATCCATGAATTGTTTGCATTTCCTCGGATATCTTCCATTATTCTCACTACTTGAGTACTGAAATTTGGCAATTCAATACCAAATTCATTGCCCGTTTCATTCAAGGCATTAATCAAAGAAATAATATTTGTATAAAATTACAAAACAAATTAAATCGAAATAGAAATGAATAATAATGCCACCAAAAATTATTTGCAAAACTCAAACGTCAAATTCAATCGAAGCTATTCACAATAGGTTCTTGCTTCTTGTTAACAATTGATCAAAAATTTATCAATTTTGATTTATAATACCGATTTATCAATTCATTGATACATTTTTGAAACTATCGATGTATTGATTTTTGGCAACCGTAATAAGGATGTGATTTTAGTGACAATTTGGTTTCGTTGCGATCAGAGTTATTGGCATGTGAACTCTTTCTTTGAATATATTTTTTATTTTTATTTTTGGCAAACTAAATCGATTAGTCAGCTGTGATTTTATTTTTATTATAATTTTGTTAAAAACAAAACATAATTGAATTATGTATAATGAAATTGTAAGAAAACTACAAAAAAACTAGGAAAAGTCAAAAACTGAAATGTCAAATAAAATAACTATTCACAATCGTTTATGTTTCTTCAATATTCACAGTAAGATTAAAATGTATCAATTTGATACCATAACACCTAACAAAATAACAGTCAATTGATAAGTTCCATCGTGTTTCAATCAATTACTATTTGACAGCCGTAAAAAGTGTGAAAATTGTCAATCGCCAAAAACATTTACAAGTCGACTAATTGTGATAGAACGTGTTAATCTGAAAATAGTGTTTCATTTTCTTTTTGCCCCTAACTGTAGGTTTTTAGCTTGACCTAAGCTCTACATCATAAGAATACGATCTCAAGAAGAAGTTTTAGAGCGCGGAACAGATTAAAGCAGCACCTTCAACAGCAACAGCGGCCGCCATTAATTAAGTATCAATGTATTTGAATTGTTCAACAAAGATAAGAACAGCAATACCAGCGTCAACAGCGTCGTTTCGCCAAAGTCCTAAATTTACTGTTGCTGTTGCGGTTGTCGTACCAAAAAGAATATGGTTTGTTTCCATATGTCAGGTCATGTTTCTGGTGTAAACTGTGTACATTTTTGCTGGTCAGACTGCTTTCACACCTAAGCGATTTTTAATCTTCATTTTTCTTTTGGATTTCTTTCTATTGCCTTGATGCATCATCTCTAAGCACTCTTTACTCAACTCAGTTAAGCAAAGTTCATTGAGCGAACGCCAAATAAAAAATACCCCATCCTCGAGAAATATAGAAAAGCAGAAAAAGAAGGAACGATAACTCTGCAATTTGTTCAACCACGTCTGCTGCGTTTAAACGTGGCAATATTACCTTGAGATTTTTAAGCACGTAGGCGAGTGACGTTTCGAATGAATGCGTCCAGCGCAATAAGTTCGTTCAATTTGAAAAGCTTTTGGAAGATAAATACATAATTTATTTTTAATTTAATAGATTAACGATTAAGTATGTATGGCAATTTCGGGATTTGAGGAAGATAAAGGGTTTTTTAACATTTAAATCTCGAGTTCTTGATTGGCGCAAACGAAATTAGGACTTATTGAATAAATTTGAATTTTTTAGACAAGTTATTCAATATGCATAAATCACTCTTCGCAAGCCAAAAAACATGTTGAAATTCAAAATAAATTATTTTAAACGCTTAGTTTAGAATAGATTACAAACAATTTTCTACATCATTTAATCTTATTCGCCCGAAAAACACCGGCAATATAATTTCCTGATCATTTATGAAAAATGTTGATTTAGTTAAAACCCCCTTGTGATTGTAAATTAATCCCTCGTTTACAATTTTCAACGAATTCACAAATTAAAACGAAATTGTTAGCTACACACAAAAACACAGCACACATCCTAGCAATCAAAATCAATTTTTAATTAATCATTGTGTCTAACACGGGTATTTTGCGTGATATGAATTCAGTTTCAGTTTCGAATTCGATTATAATTGTTCGAACGCAACAACGTGGCATTTTTGATATTTGAAATACATTATATAGTTGCAGTTTTTCGCTTGCCGATTTCCTGTCTAACTTTGATGAAGCGTAATGGTTGGTTTTCCGGTTTCTGCTAATCCAGGCATTTATTGTACACTTTATACAAACACTTGCATTCATTCGGTTTATATGTGATTGGACGTATAGGCTTGGGTTATGCAAAATGAGAATGTTAAATTCAATTTAGATTACACTGCCTTTGGCGCTTTGTACAAAATGACTAAAACATGTGTAATTAGATATTCTGAAACATTTGAACGGCATAAACCTGGTGAAATATGTTTTATAGGATTTTCAATTATTAATTTACTTTGTGTAAGCTGTAAAGCGTTCAGTGGATATTCCTAGTATGATATGCATGGATGGAAAATAGTGAATTTGATTGGTTTAAATATTAAATATAGTTTAAACTGTACAAATAGAAAATGCTTCATACATGTAATAAAATAGTGCAAATTAGGAACTATGAAAATAATTAAAACGTTTTATCTATGTAGTAGAATTGAAGGCTCGGCCGAAGTCACTATTATAGCATACTTGTAGGGACCTTTTCTGATTTTACCAATCACTCAATCGAAATTAAAATGAATTAAACATCCATTAATCTCTCTCTCTCTCTCTCAATGTTGCGAAAAACTAATCACATTCGAATTCTACTTGCACTGACCACTAAAGCGAGATTAAATTTTATTCAGACTTTAATCTTCTCCAAACCTTAGAAACTTACTTATATCATACACATTTATTTCGTATATTCGTATCTAGCAGATTAAAAATAATCCTGCTTAAATATTCTAAAAAAAATAAATTTTCCAGCCTTTTTGTGTTGGACGCATTCATTTGACATTTCTTTTCCACGTTTGAAGTTAAAATAATATTTTATGAATTCAACCTTTCTGTGTTCCTTCGACTTGAGAAAAACGAATGAATTAAAATTTTTCATTTACTTAGGTGTGTATGTGCAGCCAAAGTTAATCTACATGTAAATCTTTTTGAGCGTCAAAAATTCTGAACAGTCAGTTTCCAACAAAATTTAAATTAAATTTTCGCACTTTTTTTAATCAATTGTCTTTTTTTTAATCAATTTGTACTGAAAGTAAAAGTTATAAAAATGTTGTTGATCAACAAAGCATAAATAATATACATATACAATTTATTTTTACTTGCGACTGATAGGTACGAGTACTATAAGGCAAGTTATGCATTCGGAAAAAAAATCGAACTCGAGATTTTGATCAAAGTTGACATTACGATGATAGCGAAGACTAAAAAAGTGGGTCTCGCAATTCTGTCTTTCTGTCTGTCTGCCTGTCTGTCTGTTCGACTATAGCCTAAACGGCTCGGCCGATTTTCGTTAAACTTGTTTTTTTTTTTTATAATCTACCCGCGCTCAAGGGATTATGATTACCCTTTGAATGTTTCAACACTGCGCGGGCGTGAAGTTAATGAAGAGAAAGAAGGATAGGAAAGATGTGTGGCACGATATTCTGAGACTGTTGGTGGTTGACTCAGATATTTTTATCTCCAGGGATGGAGGCTGAGCTAAAGCGGAGAAAATGCCGTGTCTTTTTTCTATGTCGCTTAAAATTCACATTATTTTATTCGTGTTCATCTTTGTTCGGCGTACTAGTTTAACTCAATTACATGTTGTTAGTGTTATGCCTAAACAACATGTAATGAGTAAACCAGCAACCCATTGATGACAATTTTTAGAAGGTTTTTAATGGAATTAAAACGACGTAGACGACGGCAGGGATCGAACCTGTGATTATGAGGTTGACAGGCGAGCACACAACCATCGTGCCACGGCCACCCCCAAAAACTGTCCCACAGATTTAAAAAAAAAAATAAAAAATTTAATTTAGTTAAAGCTAGCTAATGGTTGAAAAAAAAAATCCAAAAAAAATTTATTTTTGGTACCCCGCTTGGAACAATTTTTCTGGTTTTTAATTTTCTCAAAAACGGTACGAAGGGTTTTGATCATTTTTTTCTGCTAAAGTCCCTAATAGTTTGAATATTATTGTGAATTAAAATTTTCAAAAAATAATTTTTTGGATTTTAAAAAACATGTCAAATTTTTAAAAAAAATGTAAAATTTTTTTTTGAAAACTTAACATTTCGAAAATCCCATGCTCGATTTTTTTAAAAATTGATAAATAAAAGTTTCTTAATATAATCTACAAGAAATGAGAAAAAAAAATTATTTAAACTAAAAATAACGGTATCCTCCATACAAAAGTTAAAAAATAGTTTCCGAAAATCGTATTTTTCTCGAAAACGATTTTGTCAAATTTTTTTTTCTTTTGATTAATTCTTACGATCTATAATTTAATAAAAAAAAATTTTAAATCAAGATATTACTTACTGTATCTACCATAGAACGATTTTTTCGAATGTTTTTAAATCTTTTAAGAAGCTTCTCTATAAAACATTTAATTAAAATCCGTTATGCCGAAAATGAGATATTCAAAATTTGAAAAAATGATTCTATGGTAGGTACAGTCAGTGTTATCTTAATTTCAATTTTTTTTTATTACATTATAGATCGTAAGAAGTAATCGAAAGAAATTTTATAAAAATCCTCGAAGCCGCTTTTCGAGAAAAATACGATTTTCGAAAACCATTTTTCAACATTTGTATGGTGGGTACCGTTATTTTTAGGTAAAATAATTTTTTTTCCTCCCATCTTGTAGATTATATTTAGAAACTTTTATTTATCAAGTTGAGGAAATTCGAGCATGGGGTTTTGAGTTTTGATTTTTTTTTTCAAGATTTGAATATTATATATTGATTTTGGGCAGCTTAAGTATACAAAAAAATTATCAAAATCGGTTGCATCGTTTTTGAGAAAATAAAAAAACAAAAAAATGGTTCCAAGGGGGGTACCAAATATAAACATTTTTTAGAAAATTTTGTCAACCATTATCTAGCTATAACCTCTTGGCATAATGGTAAGTGCGTTGGACTGTCATGCGGAAGGTCTCGAGTTCGATTCTCAGCCGCTGCAAAAAAGTTTTTCAGGGGTGTACTGCCTCTTGCGAGGAATTGACAAATTCTCCATGAGTATCTCTTGTCATGGAAAGTGCTGCTCAGCTCATTAGCCGTTAGGAATCGGCAGAAAATTGTAGGTCCCCTCCGTTTCTGGTAACACGCGCACAGGAATGGTTGAGAGTTGTAAGTCACTAGGTCCTGGTTCACTTCGAGCTGTTGCATCACCAAATTAATTTTTTTTTTAATCTAGCTATAACTAAATGAATTTTTTTGATTTTTTAAATTTGTTTATAAAATTTCGAAATAAAATTCGTATGGCAGACGGCTCAGCCGTTTAGGCTGTAGTCAAATACAGACAGACATAATTTCGAAAACCACTTTTTTCGTCTTCGCTATTATCGTAATGTTAACTTTGATCAAAATCTCGATTTGGATTTCTTTACGAACGCATAACTTGTCTTTCAGTACCTACAAGTCGCAAGTAAAAATAAAAAAAAAAATTAAAATGGCGCTTGAGCGTAGTCGGTCTATTGCAGAATTTAAGATTATTTAAGAATTAACCAGTAAAGTATATTGTTTTGATAACTGAATTCAATACATTTAAGAGCCCTATTTAAGAAGCCAGCTCCAAAAGCACAAGCTGCAACCCCATCAGCCAAACTAGCAGTACAACAGAGGACTGCGCCATCGAACAAACCAACTAAAAAAGACATCACAGTCTTTTAACACCTTTTACGATACCAAGGGACTATTTGGAACAATTCCCTTTATCTCTTTTGCAAAAGACATAGGAGGTAGTTCGAAGCAACTACGGTAGTCTCAATGATCAAGAAAAGACACTTTTTTGGGTATACTTGTTTGTTTATTACTTATATAAGAAACCATCTCTCTTTCATTATATACATATATCATTAAATCATTGTATTCTCTAGCCAGACGTATTTCACTAAACCTTTCTTTAAGTCAAAGGAACCCAATATGTATTATGATTTTCAGGAAACAAATATCATAAAAAAGATATCGGAAACCACCTAAAACCAAAATGCTTCCATCCTATATAGATGACAAGACATCTGAAGGCAGAGGAACTGGCATCCTCCTAAGATCGGGCCCCAAAAGCGAGCACGTTATGATATCTGGTCTTCGCTGCATGGAAACAAAATGTCGGAAACTGTCGGATACAGTAGTGTAACTCAACAAGATGTGACATCATACATGACTTCAACGCCATCGACAATCTGGCATTCCAACATACGTACTATGTTCTTGACGGTGACTTTGTGGTGAATTCCCACGCAGCGCAACACTATTCAACTCATCGAGAACGAACATAAAATTATATATTATGTATTAAAACGTTCTAATATTGTGGACTGGCTGTGATACAACCCCGAGTGTCATTCATTAGTGGTTATATCTCTTCTGAACTTCTTTTAAGTGACGTCAAGCCTTACGAACATCCTTCCAGAGTTCCCAAATTTCTCTTGTGTGGCACACGATAGGGGCTCGGACTATCTTACGGTTGATATGAGAGTTAGATAAAATTACAGGCGTAAAACTAAACGACACGTTTCCCGAATTCCAAATCCGATAGGACAAATTGAACTGGAGAATAATCCGTTCAAAAGTGGAAGAACGTCTCCAGCATCAACAACCTCAACAACAATGAGATTGATTACATCATTGATCAATTTGAAACAGTGGTCAACAATGTTTTGGACAGGCAGAAAACTCCCCGCACTAGCAGAAAAAGGTACGTAAACTTGCCCCAGCATATACAGGTACCTAGTATATGCTCACCGGCAAAGACTCTGCAAAAGCCTCCAAAGAATCTACCACAGGACCTTCAAAAGGGAAATTGTATGCAGAACTTCAGTGCACCAACACAATGTTCAACCAGCAAGTAAGACATCATCAAGAAAAGGATTTCAGAAAGAGACACGTAGATATCAAACCTGGTTCTGACACATTCGAAACACCAATCTGATTATTGGAAGAGCCAACTCAGTTTCAGATACCATCCTTCACGTTTCAACAACTGCTTCTGTTTCTGCTGAGAAAGCTGAAGCGTTTACCAATCACTTTGAGGATAGTTTCAAAGACCGCTCGTCCATACACCTTCCCGACTTTAATGAATAATTAGAAACTCGCTTTCGGAAGATATCAACAACCACCAAAACCTTGAACTTGTTCAACGAAGACAGCGCATCATCGGAGCCGACACTGACAGATGTTTTCACTTCTCCTGAAGAAGTGGGGCTGACATTACCACTACTGGAAACTCCAATAAATTAGCAGTATGCGCCAAGATTTCTAATTACGTACTAAAAAAGTTACCAAATCTTGCTGTTCTCCTACTGACTATAAACTTCATCAACTGTCTGACCAACAATTATATCCTTCCAACCTGGAAAACGGCGAAAGTCGTTCCCGTTCCGAAGAAAAACAACAGCGAAAATGTGGAAGAATATCGCCCAATTCCGTTAGTCTGCTGTATGAGCAAAATAATGGAGACGTTAAAATTGAATAGACTCAACGTTTTCAGCTGAGAAAGAGCTATCATACCGGAACTTCAGTACGGACTTCGAAATAAACACTCTACCCTATATCCACTGCTGGATGGGACTTCATAGTGACGTTAGACTTGGACTCAACAAATTGCTTTCTGGACATCGAAAAAGCTTTTGACATCGTTTGGATACAAAGACTACTATTCAGAATTTAGGAACTTGGGCTTCATAACTCTTCTTAAGAAAGGTCAAAACTATCCTAACCCATAGATTTTTATATGTATAGGTAACAAAACACGTACCTATCATTAAAAAAGGGAACATTTATACTACTGACATTTATACCAGCCAACATACCAGGGACAATGAACTCCACCATCACATACGCCACCACTTTTTCACCAAAGATTGCTACTATGAGAGTTCAAGTGTACATTAAAAGCCTTTGGGATTAATATCTCAAAGGGGGACTGAAGAACACCAGGGACTGTCATTTGGAGACTAGCATTCGCTACACCTTGGGATGAAGTATAATCAATTTTTCCAACAAAATGAGTCTAAAACCATTCCCACATGATATTGAAGAGAGCCAACTAATGTGTGCAGCGCTTAAATCGGTTCCCCACAAAAGAAAGTCCAAAGGGTCAAATTGCAGTCCCGGAGTGGCCAATTGACATCGCCAGGACGGCTGATAACACGATTTGGGATTTTGCTGAGTAAAAGATCGATTGTGGCTTAGGCTGTGTTGCATGGCGTGACATCCTGCATGAACCAGAGGTCGTCCAAATCCATGTCTTCAGTTTTAGTAAAAAAAAAGTCTCTTAACATAACTCTGTAACGACCACCGTTGACCGAAACGTTCTTTCCGACCCCATTTTTAAAGAAAAATGGTCCAATGATGCCACCACCAAACTGTCACTCTCTGCGGATGCAATAACTTCTGGACCATAATGTGCGGGATTTCCGAGTTAGTTTACGTAGTTGCCGAGATGAAAATGCCCCTCGTCAGAAAAGATGATTTTTCGCCCAAAATAGTTGTCCAATTCAAGCTGCTCTAAGGCCATAACTGAAAAGCGATATTGAAACAGATGGTCGTGCGCCTTCAATTGCTGCTCAATTGGGCCCTGTAAGCGAATAATTCGAGATCTTTGTGCAGAATTCTCTTAAAGCTAGTGCGTGAAGTTTTGAGCTGTTGAGATCGATGGCGAGTTGATGTTTGTGAATTGAGTCTAAAAACTCTCGGCTACAGCACCACATTCTCGTCTGTGGACACCACCGTACGAGTACGGGAACCATGAGTGTTGTCCACTAGCATGCCAATCTCACGAACTTTTGGCACAAACTTGCGGACAATAGGCGTGTTGGGTGCTTCATTTCGGCCAAAACTTCTTTTCAAAAAACGCACTGTTTAGGCTACACAACACTCACTTTGGAAATAAGTTTTCAATATTTCACAACGTTGTTCAAGCGAAAAGTGACTTATTTCGTTCCACAGAGGTATCAAACTGACTATCTGTCGATTTCGAGCCGGAAACAACTTTTAGTATCAAAATAGCTTATGAGTTAAAAAGAAACCACTATGATAGCCCTAAAACATAAGATCAAGTATGTGCGACTTCGTTGTGAATTTTATCCAAAACAAAACCATGTTCCATAAATGATAATAAAATACATCAGAATAAAATATAATTTAATAAAAAATGTAATTGCAACCAACAAAAACGGCGTTTTTTTTTTTCACTTTTGTTGAAAACCTCCATTTTCGCCTCTAAATTTAAATCTAATTGTATCCAGCCTCGTGAAATAAATGCAATCAACATTGAATTGTTGCTCGGAGAGCCGTATTTCCAATGAATAATTAAATCCCCCTTACCCATGCCTATAGTATTTAAACTCGAGTCAACTCTAGCGTGCGTCCTCGTCCCTATCATAGATCAGCTATCCCACGTTACTTTTTTTTTTTTGACATTTTGTTAATTAAAGTAACAAAAAAGCAGTCTTTAACTAAAATCCCATGTTTACCTAAAACGAATGTTGGGAAAAAAAACAAACAACACGACAAAAATGTAGGCTGCCTGTTGTCATCATGGAAATAGAGATGGAGCTGGAAGCTGGTAGCTGGAGCTTCCTCCTCTAATTTCCCTGGCGTAGTGTAATTTTTTTTGCATTCGTATTTTTATAAAGGCATACAAAATGTATTCAGAACATCACCAGTAGGATATGAATTGTTGATTTGCATTTGAAATTATCACGAGGCATTGAATAATAAATAAAACAAGAAAAAAAAAACATTAATAAAATATTCTATACGGAAGGCGTTTTGTTTAGGAGAAACAACTCACCGATTGCTTTATTTAGGGCGTGTTTCGCCATCAGGCTCCTGTTGCGAGAGTTCTCAATTAAGCTGATGCAATTTTGCGAGGAGCAGCGACGCTTTACAGCGCATTCCGATCCAAAGTTAGCGATGAAAACCTGCAAAAGCATACAAATAAATCAAAATCAACAACGTGTAAAGGTAAAAGGGTTTTTTTTGCATGTTTGTGCTGTGAATATAAATACAGAGGGCTTACTTTTTTAGCCGGCTTATACCTACCTACCCACCGTCTACTTTTAGGGGGGAAAAAAGAAACTAGATAGACGTCACAAGCTCTGTGTAGATATATTTTAAACAATTCTGTTTAGATCAGGGATTAGTTCATCAGGAATGGAATATCAATGACTATGGTGATGGCTGGGGCAAGTCAACGATGCGTTAGAGTGTTTTAATAAATTGAAAAATGCATAGGAAACATTGATGTTGATGAAAATGCTGTCATGTCAGCTCGGATGAATGGTGAACTCCTCCAAAAAGGAATACAAAGTTCACTGTTGGCTGGTGATAGGCAGGTACACAGTTATGTATATATATTTTTTGTCCCCACAGCGAGTTTGAAATATGAAAACAACAAATGTTGCTGCATAAATGTTAGTTGTTACTGATTTTAAAATTGTCATCCCAAACTGGGCTCGACCTCAAAATGAAGGGTTTATGGTTGATGCAATTAAGAGAGAAATATATTTATTTTTTTTTAACTGCTAGCTTAATACTGCTAACAGATATCAGCACCCCAAGTGTTATTTAAAATATGAATTGATACAATACATCAGCCTTAAATTAATAACGACTAAGATTAAAAGAATCGATATTTGAGGACACTTCGTTGAAATATACAAGTCTTGATAACCCTTCATTACTAGGATAATTGAGAGGTCTTTGAAATACGAAGTCCACGAGAGACATACATTAGTTAAAAGACAATTTAATTAATGTTAATTTTTTTTTATTTATTTCTTTCGTCAATGGATTATTATATCTATTGCATTTAATATTTTTTGTTATAATTCACACGCGCTCAAGGGTATGTTAAGAGAGCCTTATAATGTTAAACACAGCACGGGATATGGGGAAATTAGGGGGGGGGGGGGGGTGAAGAAAGGAAGTGTCGATGAACATTGGGTTTGAATGTTTGTAAATTGAAATAGCAAGGGAAAACCGTGCCGGGTAAGGTGAACTGATGAGCATTCGGTTTCAGGGGTGAACGGTGTTCAAGAGATGGGAATGAATCCATGATAGCACTGTTTCCAATCAGTTTTAACGCTCTGTTCTGAATTCTATCCAATAAGTGGAAAGAAGTTTGTGCTGCGCCTACCCAAAGGTATGGGTTATACACGAGTTTTGGACGTATAGACGCCTTATTAATAGTAACACGATCGGATGGGGTGAAAAATTTCTTACATCGATATAGAAATCCTAAGCATTTAGCAGCATTTTTGGCGGACTCGAGAATGTGGTCATTCCAACAAAGATCGTCGTTGACACACATACCCAGTACTGAGAGCTTTTCGGTTTCTTCGATGTAAGTGCCATTCAGCGACATTGGCATAAGGGAGACTTTTTGCTTCAACGACAATAGACAGCATTGAGTTTTCGAAGCATTAAACTCCACACGGTTTTTCATACCCCATTTAACAGTGCTGTAAAGATCGGAGTTTAATGAGCTTATCATACGATACCGTTGCAATTCTAATTCCGAAGGAGATGGACGTGAATTTCGGAACGAGAATGAAAAGCTGAGAGTAGAGTCGTCGGCAAAACAATGAAGTGGATTAGAAGTTTCAGACAAGAGATCATTTATAAAAATGAGGAATAGAGTCGGAGACAAAACTGAGCCCTGGGGAACACCAGCATTCATTTTGTGCAGATTATACTTAAACCGTCCAATACAACATGTAGGTATTGAACGATCTAGAAGGTAATTTCTAATCCAAAAAGTAGGGGTTTCGTTTATTCCAAATGTACGCATTTTCGATAAGAAAGCCTGGTGCCAAACTCTATCAAATGACTTAGAAATATCAAACGAAATAATCTGAATTTCTCCAAAACAATGTAAAGATCTGTCCCAATCTTCGGTGAGATATGCCATCAGATCACCAGTAGAACGATTGCTGCGAAAGCCGTATTGCCGATCATTAAGAAGCTTTCGTTCTTCAAGAAATTTCTTGAGCTGATTATTTATCACCGATTCCATGACCTTAGAAAGAAGGGACGTACGAGTAAGTGCAATTGGTCGATAGGAGGAGGGGGACGAAGGGTCGCCTTTTTACGAACAGGCTGGACAAGTGCTGTTTTCCATCTTCTAGAGAAGATTCCTTGATTTTCCTTGATTGGGTTGTCTTTGTAGGAACGGAAACTTACTTCTCTCAACCTGATAGCTTCTTTACAGCTTGTATCGAACCAAGAATTTTCTTTAGACTTATACTCTTAATTCTGTACGGAACGAAAGTATGCATCCCAAGAAAAATCACTTCTGTGATCATATCAGCACTGGAATCAACGCCACTATCGATGAAACATAGTGACGAGTTAAAAATTCAAAAAAAGTTATTCAGACCGTCTTCGTTGGCTTTCTCGTATTGTCAGACGGTCCTAGTAGGATGCTTCTCTTTAACTGCATGAATGGGACACGAGAAATTGGCTGATATTATAAAATGACCCGAAGTGCCGAATGGAAAGTTTACCGTTATGATATACTTATCAGGGTTAGAAGTAAGAAGCAAGTCGAAGGTGCAGGCGTTTTGCCCATCAACATCTGGTATTTGAGTGGGCTCATCTACCAGCTGAGTAAGTGGTGCATCTCAGCAAAGATCTCAACATATCTTCCTTTGGGTGTTGTCTGTCCTGAATAGCGGAGCCAACTTGAATTGTATACATTGAAGTCGACCGCAATAACGACTTTAGTGTAGGGTACAAGGAAACTATTCGGGAAATGGAATCAGACAGCGCATCAAACTCATTAAGAGTTGAATTGCTGTCAAGATTCGGACTCCTAGTAATGAAACAATAATGGATGATGTGCTTGCACACAGTAAATTTGAGCCACATGAAGTTGAAGTTCGTATTAGAACAATGACCGTATTCAGGAAGAATCTGGCAAGCAACATCATATCTAACGTAGATTAAAAGGCCGTGATGGCGAAAGAGTAATGGCATTAGGTTATAGCCAGGCAGGCGAAATTCTGAAAGATAAGTATTCGCACCAACTTACGTTTACCTAGTGCCAAAACAGCTGGTCTGTACCTAACAGAATAGGCGGAGACGTCAAAGAAAATCCTTCCTAGCCCACGAATTTGTCAATACGATGAGAAAATCTACTGGTTAAACAGAACAACATGTCGTTTAAGAATAGTGAAGCTTCATAAATCTGAGTCTAAGAATCTAATAGAAAATAACAGAGTATTCTGAAAGACAAAGTTGGATTCTTAACTAGGGAATATATAATAGAATTGAAGCATATTTTGTGTCTGGGCGTTCTACCACAACAAACATGGATCTATTTTCAGCTTATATCATAAAATCCATTGAGAAAAACTGTCAAGACTATGCAATGATGATATTACGTAAACTAGAACTATTTGGATTCCATTCTACATTCCTGATTTCGATCTCATCATACCCCATTGGTGGGTCTTAAGAAATTATTATTAATAATTCGTTTTCGAAATCTATTAAATGTAGTTAGGGTGTGTCTCAGAGAAGCCTTTTGGGGACCCAATAATATCACATCAGTAATAAGACAATTTTAGTAAATTCTGCATGCAGACCATCCTAAACTGTTTCTAGAAAAAATTACTGGCGTAGAAAATTGCTGCAGTCTGATATCAAATCAGTTCTCAGAATGGTTCACTTCAAATTTCACAAAGTTGAACATACAAAATGTAGAGATATAACGAACTCTCGCGTGTGGACAAAATTTAGGATTTAGGAAATACGTTTGACTACGCTTCATCTTAAAAAAAAAAACTCATGTTGACTATGTTTGGAAAAACAAATTCACTTGTTGGATTTAGCAAGCGAAATTGCGGCGAATTAATTGATTAGCTTAAAGACGCATTGATATCCCTTCAGACGACTCTCTTTAGATCTACACTTGAATATGCTGATATTGTCTGGAATCCAACCTTTAAGAGTCATCAACCAAAGGAATTAACGCTGGAGTTCCTCAAGGATCAAAACTTGGACCACTGCTGTTCAACATTTACACTGCTGATCAACCAGCCAACATATCAGGTACAAAGACGAAGCTTTATTCAGACGAATCAATCACATACGCCACCACTTTTTCACTAGAAATTGCTGCCAGGAGAGTGCAAGAGCACATTAGAAACCTATGGGAATAATATGTCAAATGAGGACTGAGGATAAACAGCGAAAAGACTGAACTCTTCTACTTCCAAGCACCAGTGATTATCATTCGAAGACGAGCGTTTGCAACACGCTGTGATACAATCAAAATAAAGTTTCCAGACAACACTGAAGTCACAGTCAAATCATCAACGAAGTTCTTGGGAATAAACTTTTCCAACAAATTTAAATTCAAAAGGCATGCAGACTTGATGTTGAAGAGAGCTAACTATTAAATGCACTTGATCCATCGGCTTCTCAGGAGGCGAAATGGACTAAGTAAGAAAACCAAGCTGCTTGTGTACAAACAACTCATCCGACCCATTCTGACCTACGCCTTTCCCATCTGGTTTACTATTTCACCTACAGCAATGAAAAAGATGAAGCTTTTTGAAAGAAAGATGCTCCGCATTTGCACAAGACTGTACCGTAACTCACTGACGAAGAAATATATACCAACAAGGAATCTGTATAAGGAAGCAAAGTTAATACCACTGGACAAGTATTTACTGCAGCTCTCCGGAAAAATCATCAGGAACCGGGAAGATCATCCCAACACAGAAGTGCAACTACTTCTCCAGCATGAACTAGAGCCTAGTGACAAGTATCTATACACCCGAGCCATCACTGACGATCAATTTGAAGACATCATCCATAACGACAACGCACCCTTTTACGAGAAGCAATCAATACTACAGGGGATAAAACCCCCACTAATCAAAAATTATTATTTAGTTTATATTAAAGAAATCAAGAATTAGATTAAGAGAACATTAATATGATATTGTAAGCAAATAGCATTATGTAAGGCCAAGAACGTTGGGCCCCTATTGTTGAGCCAACATGATTTAATTTAGTAATAAGCTGGTTTTAAGTCAAATTGTATATAAAACAAATTGAAAAATAAAATTCTTAATTTAACCTTTAAGAATTTCTCTCTTCGTATTGAAAAAATCTAGAAACGTTTTACTATCATAGTTTTATATTCTTTAAAATGAAATCGAATTTTATTCCGAATTATAAAGCAAGACGTTTATTCCTTTGTATGAAATCTCTAGATTTCTCGTGATATATTATAAGAGTCCCTATAAATACAGTCCATATATTTATTTTTTAATCTTTACTGCCTCTCGAGATTTTGATGTAATTAATTAAGCCAGTGGGCCACTTGAGATGTAGCTGCACTATTGCAAAACACTCACAGTAATCAAAGTAGTTTGTATGGACTTCAAATAGTAAAAGTAGCAGTTGCTTGGGAAAGTTGTTTCGACACACATTATCAGGAAATCAAGTTAAGAAAATCCAAAAAATACCACACAAATAGTATACTCACATCAATAAGTTTACAAGTTTGGCTATCATTCAATCCCATCTGCATGTTCTTGGCGAAACTCTTTATGAACTCGCACAGCGTTTCACAAAGCTGGGTCTCTTTGCGCTGGGCAATTGTTTGCAAGCATGGAAGCAATCGCAAGGCATACGAGGAGATGTACTTTTCTTTGATGTGCGGTGAATAGTAGGCAAACAGATTCAAGCAAATCCGGAGCGACCTACAAGAAAAACATCGCATCATCTTAGCTTCGCCCAGTTCTGAGACAACTCACCTCTGATTTCCGTTCTTTTTGATTTCCCCATACAAATCCATGGAAATGCGTTTCACTCGAGTCTTTTCCAGCGATCGAAATATCCGATTGAGATTCTCCTCGGCGCTCATTCGAACCACCGAATCTAGGTCCTCACAAAACAACAGCAGGACACTCGTTGCATTGCTGCAATGTGTGGCGTAGTTTATGTGGGACACCATTGCCGGTGACAGGATGCACTCGGCAATATGTTGGAAGCAATTGATTTTCTCTTTTTGGCTAAACGAAGTGGGGGGACATGATTAATTTACGAGAATCTTTGTCATTTTTTCTACACAAAATCGAAATTTAATGACGAAATAATTTGATGCAGCATCACAGCGAAAGCAAAGACTAATATAATATGCATCGCGAAAATTATTGTTACCTGCATTCCTGCGTCCGCAGTTGGTCCACATAGTTGGTGAATTGATTGACGACACTTGATTTATCCATTTTACGTGGAGAGCTTTTATTAATTTGTTGTTTTTCACGGCGAAAAACTCATAATTTTCTTGGTTTTTCTTGAGAAGTGAATAACTTTTGTTTGGTAATTTTTCTATTTTGTGTGATGTTGACGTTTTTCTTGAGCTCGTCTGTCAGTGTCAACAGGGAATGCAGACAAGTGGATAGAAAAACAGAAGAAAACATAAATAACAAAATGGAATGTCAAACAATAAACAGAAGGGAATTTTTTCACAACGGAATCCATAGCGGAATTTCTTTCCTTTTGTAGTTGTAGTTCATATCCAAACCAAATATCCCAGTATTATTCGAAGTTTGAACCAATTTGAGAAGAAATTCAAATAATCATACGCATACCCGTAGTCATAAAAAAGTCAGGAGGAAAAAAAGAATAAAAGGAGTTGGAAATGCGCTCCAATATTCACTGAGTGCGTTTTATTATTCACAAATCTATCTGGATCCGGATCTGGATTAAGTTTTAACATGTATTACAAAAACAATTTGGGATCCTGTTTTCTATCGGGATCTATTTCAAAGATCCAAAAATCAGTTATTACACTGGCGAGTAGATGGATTTTTATGGTAAGGTAGTGTAAGCTATAGTGTAAAGAAAAAAGACAAGAAATAATTGAAAATTTACAAACCCAAGGATAAAAAGAGGCGGACTTATTGGCACCTGGTAAGTTGTTTCCACACCACCTGGAAGTCAGTGTGTGTACTGACAAATGGAGATAGAATTTTTTACGCTTTGTCGTTCAATGTCTTTTCCATAAGAAAAAAGCGAAAAGGGGCTCGAAAAACATAAATTTTATTAATTAATTTTATATGAACGAGTATCAATATTATGACTTTAACAAAATAATAATATGTGTTTATTTCTAAATCAGGTGGAAAATATATCAAAAACATAATTAATCCTGTGCAATTTGTACTAAAAAAAAGTAAAGAAATTGAAGAAAACAACAACAAATACTTTAAAAAAAAATGGCCACACAGGGGTTTTATGTTTGTTTTATTTTTAATTAAATAGATAATTATTGATTTAAGGATAAATATTCTACCTTGAGACTAAAATACGGCTAGTCAAAGAAGACAATACAAGTTGCTTCTTAAAAAAATTGTTTCATCTGTCATTTACATACGATATGCTTACGATTTTTGAAGACAAATTACAAAGGATTAATTAAGTTTCTTATTATATTTTCAACCTGATTTAGAAATAAACACATATTACTATTCTTACAAAATCATAAAATGCATACCGGTTCATATAAATTTGATTAGTTAAATCAATGTTTTTCCGACCCCTTTTTGCTTTTTTCTTATGGGAAATACATTGAACGTCAAATCGAAAAAAAATCTATCTCCAATTGAAGGTTCACGCGCTGACTGCCAGGTGGCGTGACTCCATGTGTCAATAACACTGCT
Organism: Chrysotoxum bicinctum; assembly: GCA_911387755.1. Lineage (NCBI taxonomy): Eukaryota > Metazoa > Arthropoda > Insecta > Diptera > Syrphidae > Chrysotoxum > Chrysotoxum bicinctum. The sequence continues at coordinate 246,385,745 of OU426988.1, read as the reverse complement.
GTCACTAAGATCCGTATCATTTTATTTCAAGGGAAGATCCAGATAAATTTGTGAATAATAAAACGCACCTATTATGATAAGATAGTGTAAAGAAAGCAGACAAGAAATAATTGAAAACGAAAAAACATGAGGATAAAAGAGATGGTCATAGAAAAACACTGCTGTCACTATATCGTTTTATTTTCACCAAGAGTAAATCCGGGATTTAAGGGTAGAGATTTGAAATAAATCTTGAAGGGTTTTCACCAGAGAAAATGAGATTAATTTGACGTTTTCACTCTTGCTTGTCATTAAATTGTCAATTTAGACAGGAGTAAAAAAAATTGCAATTTGATAGTAAAAAGGAAGAAAATTTCTGAGCAATAAAATAATTTCAGCCGTATTAATAAAAAACGCTTATTCCACCTATATTCCATGGTTTTGCTAAACCATGTAATAGGAGTTAAGCCATGGCTTAAATATTTACATTAATAAAAACAAAATGTTCCCGGAATAGTAAAATGACGTTTATCAAAAATCCTTTTAAGAAAATCTTCTACAAAAGTAAGCAATCTCTTTTTTATATTCTGTGGCTACCTAAATTGATTGTCAATTGCTTGTGTCTGACTGTGGACATTTCTATTTCCTATTCCTTCGCTAAACCACCTACTTCGGTGGTTTAACTTTATCATAATTAGTAAACGTCACTTAACAGAAAATTTGTTTTATTAATGAAATTTCGCACTTAGTCCAGGACTTAACGATAAACCTCCACTAAACCATCTTTATTAATATGGGTGTTTATTTTCAATAAACACTTTATAAAAATGAGTAATACAACTTTAAAACTATTGTTATCACACCATTCTGAAAAAATGTCATAAAAGCGATAATTGGTCTATTGGATAGAAGAATCCATATTTATAGAAAAAAAAAACACCGGCAGTGCTTAAGAAATATTATGCTAGCCAGAATAAAAAAAAAAACTTTAATACGAGTACAAAACAAAATGTTAAAAAAAACAATATAAAATAAGTCTGGGTTAGGATGTATATATGTACGAACCAAATTCATGTCTTCTATTAAATTTTCATTTTATTAAATAACCAAACTCAACTGGTTCAGCCTTATTTACTAACTCGTTTTAGCGACGGAGTAAAGTTACTTCGACTTTACAACGGCTCTAAACCTGAAAAACTTATTTATAATGAAAATGCACGAGGAATAGCGGGGGAATAAGCTAAAACTGGTTCATAGGAGGTTTAAGGCCGTTTTAGTATCTAAATGTCATTTTGAGATGACATCTTGTGAAATTTACAAAAAGGAGTGTAAGCAATTTTTTTTTCGTTTCTTACTAAGACAAAAGGGATAGATATTTTGCATAAATTATTTATATTTTCCAAACGCTCTAACAGTTGTACGGTATTGGGAACGCAATGTGGTTTGGTTGGTACATTCATTTATTGGATTTGAACTTTATACAATCCAATTTTAAATGTATCCAATTTCCAATATGCATACAATGATAATAAAATGAATAATAATGGAAATCAATTGTTGTTTTTGTTTGAGTATAATAACCAGAGTTTTAGATTTGTGACTTTTTTCCCAGTATATTTGACATAAGGAAGGCGTAGCTAATACGGCTAAGAAAATATATATTAAATAAGGATTTGTTTGACGTGGCGTAAACTCGAAGTAAGTGCTTCGGCTCGGTTTAACTATTCCGAGGTTGAACCCAGTATTAGTGAAAAATAATAAATAAGGCTGAACAAGTTTCACAGATATTTAGATATATTTTGTATTGATTGTCAATAAAGAAAGTGAGGCTTACATAGGTGCGTTCTATAAAATAAGGTTTGTTTGTTTTAAAAATGTTCTGATTACAAGAAGATTTCAAGGAGATTTATTTTAAATCTTCATTTGAGGTGATTTATATTTGTGTGGTAAATCTACGAGGTTTAAAGAAGATTTATGGTGAATTCACTTAAATCTCGGATTTACTATTGGTGAAAACGTAGTACCTATAACACTAGCCGCGTTTTGTTACGGCTAATGATCCATATAGATTAATACTAATGTTGATTTTCTTTACACACTAGGGATTTTAGGGATTGCGATCCCTTGTCAAATTTTGACTTTTACGATAGATTTTACATTTTTCGATTTCTTTTTGACAGAGATCAAATCCTTCGATTCCGTATTTGGAGAGGGATTTACATGTATACGAAATACGCACACTAAAAAGACAAAATTTGACAAGGGATCGAAATCCCTAAAATCACTAGTGTGTAAAGAAAATCGACATAAGTTTTCACCAAAAGATAATCCGAGATTTAAGATAAGAGATTTATGTAGTATTTTCACTCACTAAAAGATAAAAAAGAAGATTAACTTTGACATCATTTATCAAAATGCTAATGGTGTTTCAATTTTTCTTATAAAGTGGAAGCGAGAGAAAGAAAGAAATCTAGCAACATCAAATTATTTTTTGTCGCTGATTGAGTTAAAATTCTAGTGAAAACTTCGATAGAATGGCAACCTTGGTCATTAATCATATCTCGATGTCGATGAAATAAAATATGCAAACGATAAATGTAAACAAACAAGATTAATGCACTCTCAAACAAAACGAATTTAGTATTTTTAACTCAGGTAACTGGCACATATGTATATACTGTGAGCGTCAAAATAAAGTGTCTACACCTGCAATATGTATTTTTCAATTCTCTATTTTACAGGTGGATAATACGAGTACTTCCCTTCAAAATAGTTACATACCTATGTAATTTTTTAGGTCGATTTATTTGCTTTATTTGTTGCTTAAATTATTTTTTGAAAATTACTTAAAATGGGTAAACAAAGAAACACGACAAGTTATTATACAGTTAAGAAAGGAAGGAAAATCTTACCGCAAAGTAGCCAAAACAGTGCTCAGATGCCATAATACGGTGAACAAAATTTTGGACAAATTTCAAAAGTTCAAATGCGTAAAAGATCGACCTCGTTTCGTTTGCCTAAAATTATCAAAAAGAGAGTTCCACTTCATGGGGAAATGTTCTCTTTGGTGACGAGAGCAAATTTGAGATTTTTGGTTTAATGCCGGCCGGATATACAATGTTCAAATGCATGACAAGCATGTGCAAGTGTATTAGTGAAAAAGTCACACGTATAGATTGGATGTTGGATTGAAGCAAAATCAAAATCTTTTGATTTTCTTTCAATCTAGCGTCCTGCATTGAAGTAGTGTATATGCAAGATTGATGATTGATCATGCATTTATTGGTTCATTTGCGTATAGTACGTTGAAGAGATGAGAACACAGCACAGCGTAAGCACAGATTTAAATATTAAAACAGTAAACAAAAATTGTATGATGAAATGGACGAAACGAAATTCTTAAAATCACAATTTTGCGAAAAAAAATTCACAAAGCGCAACATCCTCTCACCACACCATATGTGTATATGCAACTTTAACCCCAAATTATCAATACACTTGCATATGCTTGCCATGCATTTGAACAATGTATATTCGGCACAAGAAAACCACCAAAAATATGGAGACCAAAAAACACTGAATTTGAACAACTAAATTTTGATTCAACAATTAGGTAAGCTCAAGGTGGTTCGGTTATGGTCTGGGGATATATGGGATGGCGTCATCTGGAATTGGGAGTTTTTATTGACAGTTCGATGAGAAAAGAAGATTATCTTTCAATAAGACAAATGACCCCAACCACACCATCGAAAATAGTCGTACACCTAATAGAGCTGTGTAAATCATTCATTTCAAATGATCGAATCGTTCAACAATCGATAACGAAAATGATTCGATCATTTGAATCGATCGACCATTTTCATTTCACTCAAATGGTTCAATACTGTTCCGAATCGATTTTCATTTCGATTTCGATGATAAGATTGAGTTGTGGCTTTCACAAAATACTCTATATTGTAAGCCATAAATTGCCAAATGACATCGAATGATGGGTACTATGTCCATTGATTAAAAAGCGTCAAAAAATTCAAGATAAAGAAATTTTATTTGTTGCTCCTTAAAAGATCAATTTTAGGACTAATAGTTACTGAATGACTTGGTACTATCGAATAAATTAACTTTTAGATACTATCGCGTATGTAAGTCGAAAGTTTTTATTCGATAAGTCTCACTAGTTCAATTCCGACAGTAAACATACCAGATCCTGGGCCCGTATCGCGTAAGAGTAAAGTGATCACTAAATTAATTGATTGGCGTTTTGACAATCGCTCTCTCTTTATTTCTTTATTGATATGATAGAGAAAGCTACATATATTCAAAATGACAATCAAAAAATTGACAATCAACTATCACCTTACGCGATTCCACCCCTGATACCTCAAATAACACCAAATCGAATCGAGTAAATCATGGTTAATCGAGTTAACTGATATTAAAGATTGAGACTCATTGAAATGATTGAGATTGAAATAGAAAATCGAGAAACGAGAAACGAGAAACGAGAATCATCTAAATGATTGAGATTGGGATCGATTAAAATGCAAATTTGTGATTTCGATCATCAATACTTTTCGATGATCGGATCGAAAAAATCGAATCGATCTTGACTGACACAGCTCTAACACCTAAGCAATTGGACCACCATCCGCAATCTCCAGATTGTCTCAGAGACACAGTGTGAGCATTAGTAAAAAAGGGAGGGGTTAAAAAGGAGGTGTCAGTGTACATTGGTTTTGAATTCTTGAACATTGCAATGACTGGGAAAGATAGAGCGTGATAATGGAATTCCACATTCGCGTAGTACGGCTGAAGAACGAATCTCTCTACTTCACAGTAGGGCCGAAGTTGGGCTCAAGGGTTGGGCTCAAGAGCATAGTCCGTTAAAATAACGGTAAAAAAGGGTGAGGCAAGAAACATTACGACGATGTTCGGGTGACGTATATGAGTCAATGATGTTATTGTCACCAATCATTTTAAAAGCTATTTTTTGAATACTGTCCAAGAGACTTAAATAAGTTACTGGAGCACCAGCCCATAGATGGGAGTTATACTCAAGTTTTGGATGTGTATACGTTTTATAAATTGTAGCCAGATCAGAAGAGACAAATTTCTTGCACCGTCTCAGGAAACCCAAACATCTTGCGGCATTATCGTTTCACAAGAGGTGGCTCGTGATGCACATACCGAGAATATTGAGATGTTCAGTTTCACTGATGCAAGTGTCACTCATAGATAGTAGCAAGGGGGTATATCTCGCTTTAACGATATAAGACAGCATTGCAGGCCTTCCTGGATTATTTGAATTTTTTCCGGTTTTCCTCAGTTGGGTTGGCTCTAAAACACCGGAAACTTACCTCTTTTTCCTTGATAACCTCTTTACAGGTCAAATCAAACCATGATTTATCCTTGGGTCTGATACTTTTAACCCTAGTCGGGATAAAATGTTTCATTCCCAAAAGAATTATTTAAGTTATCATATCTGTGCTGGAGTCTACGTCACTATCGAGGAAACATTTCTGCTCTGCATACTAATCCTTAGATACATTTAATGACAAAAAAGCACGCTCATTCTAGGGTGAAAGTCCTTAACTGGAAATCCTGAGTATAGGTACCTGCTTAACTTAGTCTCATAGGTTAATTTATACCTCTTTCAATTCCTTGGGAAAAAATCAAAATCATTTTTTTATGATAAGTTTTTAATTTTTAATTTTATTTCTCGTATATTTATTTACATTTTTTGTAATATTTTGTTTCGATTTTTAGAAATATAATTTTCAACTTAACTTTAAAAACAATAATTATATAAAATCTAATTAAAATTGCAATTTTAGTTTTTAAAAAAATCGCTTAAATCTTAAAAATTTTGTTCTTCTTCAATTTCAATAATTTTTATACATAAAATAAATCCCATACAAAAAAATATCGCAAAAACTATATTCTTCCCATTTATTTTATCTTAACCCTTTTAACAAAAAAAAATAATGAAATAAAATAAAATACACCTATTTTGGATTCATCATTTATAAACCAACAACAAAATATTTTATATATAAAAAAAGGAAATATTCCTTGTTAACTTTTTTTTTCTTGTTTAATCTAGAATTGAAAATCACAGACCACACACACATTATTATTAAATTCTAAATTCATTTATATATTCTGTTCCAAGGAGACCAAAATTTTCTTCCATTGAAAGATTTTTTTTTCAATTTAGAAACAAAAGTAACAAATTAAATTGTCTCAAAAATCTTGTATAGTTTTTGTGATCACAAACCAAGAAATGATATTGTCTCTATATTTATGTACATATCGAGAAGAATATTTTTTATTTTTGCTTCCCTTGTCTATTACTTTGCTTCATTTATTTTTTTAATTGATAAATTACAGCCTAACCCTTAGAATTAACTAATTAAATTAAACTAAAAACTACACATACACTGCGCTGCGGAGAAATAAATATTGAACAAATGGAGGAGCGACGAGCAGCTTACATAAATGACGAAAAGAGGGGAGTTATAGGAATTGGGCAGAAAGGATCATGAAAGGAAAGGTTTTGGATTGTTCTTGCTCCTTCATCGTGGATAGGTATAGAAAACGACCCCTAATTTAAACCATCATCAAGGAGCAAAAAGAAGAGTCAAATATTAGTATCCTGCATTTGTATCCTTTTTGCCAGTATATGACACTAACTTATCCCCGTTTCGCCCGCAGAACAATCAGTGTGAACACCAAGAACAACACAATCCATGCCAGTGTACTCAGAAAGCCACTGTATACAGCTGGTTCCATTATCGTCCAGCCACGAGTGAGTATTGAACGCAGGGATGAGGTGGCCAACGTTAGAGGCAGCGCAAGTGAAATATATCTAAGAAAAGGAATTATTAAAAATTTAATAAATTTAATAAAAACATTTGAAACTTACTTAAGCACAATTGGCATTCCTTCTATGGGCCAAATGACACCGGACAGCAGAAGTGTCGGATAGAAGGAACCCAACGCCAGTTGAATTGCATTGCGTTCCAGCTCACAGACGGCAGAAATTAGGAAACCGAAGCACATGCCGCACATACCCTGCAGCAGAGTGATGACAATCACCCAGAATAAGTCACCATTGTTGGTTACTCCGAAGACGACCAACATGAAGATCAAGACCAATGACGTCTGACCGCACATCACAACGAACTGTGTGACCACGTGGGAGAAGAGGATCTCACCAGGAGATACGCCAGCAACCCAAGAACGATCCAACATTCCCTGGAAATAAATTAATAAATGATTTATGATAAGTTTATGTTTTTTTTTTATTCAATGCGATGCAATCCTTAGATCTAAGCTCAAACCACTGTAAAACCTATTTGCTTGTTGCTTCCGGTTTGCAAATCCATATTTTGAAATTCAAATTTAAACATAAATAACAACTGTTTTAGAGAAGAAGAGATGCATCTAGACGATGCACGATGCGACTTATCGAGCAATATGGTGCTTCTATATGAACAACGTTAATGCATAAAAAACAGAAAGAAGAAAAATCGAGATGAGTAAAAAAAATGCCCACTGTTGCGTGGGTTAAATTTTTGGTGCGACTATTTGACGTTTCTCTTATATCTACGTTTTTTAACAACCTGCTTCATATGATTTCGTTGTATAGGGACGTGGGGAGTAAACTTCGATGCAACGTACATAATGTAGATACTTTTTTGTATTGCTTCTATATTTAAAAGAAAACAGGCACAGACCAACATCGCAAAAAAAAAAATAAGGAGAACTACTGTCAAATTTTATTCATGAATCTAGTCTCAACGTGTAAATAGGGCTTGAATCAGCAACGAAATATCAAAGAAAAATTCAAAGAAGGTGTATTCGTTTAGATTCATGTTGTAGTAGAAGACTTAACGATTACTTGGAAAATCTCTTACAGCGTTTTCATTTGGTAATCCGAAAGCACCTTCCGGAAATCTCTACGATCCGGGATGCCAAACGAACAAGTTGTAAGTGCAACCCTTTTTTAATTCTGAAGTTTGTGTTGGGGAGAGTACGATAACTTGGCCGCCAAGATTTGATAACGGGATTTTGTAGGGGAGTCAAAAACAAGCACTTTTTACTATGGGAGGGGGGGGTCTATCTCCCCCCGTTTAGGAGGTAGGGGCACTTTTAGAAAAAATGGTTTAAATTGAAAAAAAAAATATAAAAAAACAACGGCAACACCTACAATAAAGTGCTATACTGCGTTTGAAAGCCAGAAGATTGTTCTATAATCCTGCATTTAAATTTTATTACTTATATCAATAGTTTTTGAGAAATTCGCATTTAAATTCCAAATTTTGATAAAAAAAACGTGAAAAAAAATGTTTAGACCGGTTGTTTTCAAAATTGTGAAATGAAATTGAAATTAACTGATATGTGTTTCATGTATCTATCAGTTCTTAATCGAACACAAAAAACCGCATGGTTCTATGTCTTCTGGTTTTTGAGAAAACCTCCGTTTAAGAAGTAAGGGCACTTTTAGAAAAAAAATGGTTTAAATTGAAAAAAAAATATGAAAAAACAACGGCAACACTAACAATAAAGTGCTATACTGCGTTTGAAAGCCCGAAGATTGTTCTATAATCCTGCATTTAAATTAAATTACTCATGTCAATGGTTTTTGAGAAATTCGCATTTAAAGTCAAAATTTTGATAAAATAACGTGAAAAAAAAAAGTTTAGACCGATTGTTTTCAAAATTTTGAAATGAAATTGTAAATTAACTTATATGTGATCCATGTATCTATCAGTCCTTAATCGAATTAAAAAAACCGCATGGTTCTATGTCTTCTAGTTTTTGAGAAAATCGAAAATTACCAAAACTACTTTTTTTGATTTTTGGTGGTGACGGTGATTCCATTTTAAGGATTAATGTTAATAAACATAATGAATATTTGTTAGTTTAGTACCGCAATTCATTTAGCGTTACCCAGAATACACCATGAGGAGGTAGGATTGCTTCTGGGTCAGTTATTTTGTCAGTTAGTCAGGAGTTAGTCAGTCATAGTTAGTTAAAAATGGTCAAAATGTATTAAAAAGGTGTGTAAGTCTCGTCAATAAAGCCATCGTCCGTACTATAACTGTCGAGTTCGTTGAGTTACTCTTTTATGGTGGGAAGCCGAGGATGTTTTGGCGGTAAACACTTTCTAAATTTTCGCTCTGAAGGGTGGGAGGATCGATGTCTTTTAACTGTAAACCCTCACATATATCACCATCGGTATAACAAGGGTAAACTTTTTTTACATCTGATAAAAACTCTATTATTTGCGAACCCCAGTTATCCTTATATTTCCTTTCTATGCAGTATTTTCGATAGAAAAATAGTGCCATGTATTGGTGAACATGGTCAGAAGTTTGTTTTGGTTTTCAAGATCGTTTATTGTATTTTATATGTATTAAGTGGACATTGGATAAATAGAATAAATTTGAATTTTTTTAAATACAGATTCTGTGAATGCAAAAGAAACTTTGCATGCACCCAACCTCGCACCTACCCCAAATCCTATAGTGTGCCCAAGCAGGGGGGTTGCAGGGGGGCAGCATGCCCCCCCATACATACTTTACTGTTTATATATTGTAATGTTGGAAGCTAGCACTGATTTATTTATGTAAGGAAGCAAAAAATATCAAACATTTTGTAGAAAAGTAGTTTTAGTTATTTTCGATTTTCTCAAAAACCAGAAGACATAGAACCATGCGGTTTTTTGTGTTCGATTAAGAACTGATAGATACATGAAACACATCTAAGCTAATTTACAATTTCATTTCACAATTTTGAAAACAATTGGTCTAAACTTTTTTTTTCACGTTATTTTATCAAAATTTGGACTTTAAATGCGAATTTCTCAAAAACTATTGATATGAGTAATTTAATTTAAATGCAGGATTATAGAACAATCTTCGGGCTTTCAAACGCAGTATAGCACTTTATTGTAGGTGTTGCCGTTGTTTTTTAATATTTTTTTTTTCAATTTAAATCATTTTTTCTAAAAGTGCCCCTACCTCCTAAACGGGGGGAGATAGACCCCCCCCTCCCATAGTAAAAAGTGCTTATTTTTGACCCCTCTACAAAAATCCGTTATCAAATCTTGGCGGCCAAGTTATCGTACTCGTGCCTTTGTGTTTCGTTGTATTCGTGAAACATCAAATGCAAATAGCAAATTGAAACTGTTTTTATTTTACATTATTATTTGTAAACATGGCGAAATTGATTTGAAAGATGTTGATACTATTTGCGAGGAATATTCATCAATATCTTTCATTAATTTATTCACTCTTATAAACTCCTTTAGTAAAAAGTCCACAACGAATTCATCATCATCATTTTAACATGACGATGATGAAGAAGATGAAATGTTTGGGTTATAAAGTGGATTTACATATTTCTGCATCTGAAAAATGCAGAAAAGTAGAGAGAAGCAGATGTATGCAGTGCCGGATTAGCCATGAAGCAAGAGTAGCAAATGCTACGGGCCCCGCGCATTTGGGGGCCCCGCGCACCAACCTTTTCTAACCATAAAAAAGTATTATTTACATATTAGATTTAGGCACAATTACTAAGAAGAAAATATTTGCATCAAAATGATCAACTAAAATTTTATTTTTCTATCTGCTGGTCTTACCAAAAATCATGTTTCGCACCGCACCAAACGCAAATTGGACAACGGTATAAAATTCAGGTATTTATTGTCACCATTGATAACGTACTCACTGCTTTAGGTAAACGTAGATATGAACAGTTTTCATAAAATTGTTGGCATTTTCGGAATATTCCGAGAGCTAAAATCTCTTCCTGATTCAAAATAGCTTTTTTGGCCTTTAGTCCACAAAAACTGGCGTTTCGTCCGGGTGATCACACATGGACTCATTAGTTGGCTGTGAGGACCTTGTCAATACGCAATTTTTATTGAATTCAGTTCATCTTACATCGATTTTTTGACAAAAATCCAATGTGAACTATATCCAACCAAGATTAAAATTATAATCATTAACGTTGGAATATTTTGCCCGTGGCCGAGCATTGATTCTATATGAAGGTTTTTATAATACAAATTCTATATACTTCTGAAATAAATCAGCCTATTAGAAGACTTAGCACTATTAATGGATTTGTTGAATTTGTTGAATATAGCAAAATATTTCAACATTAATGATTACAATTTTAATCTTGGTTGGATATAGTTCACATTGGATTTTTGTCAAAAAATCGATGTAAGATGAACTGAATTCAATAAAAATTGCGTATTGACAAGGTCCTCACAGCCAACTGATGAGTCCATGTGCGATCACCCGGACGAAACGCCAATTTTTGTGGACTAAAAGCCATAAAAGCTATTTTGAATCAATAATACTTGGCTGATTTATTTCAGTAGAATATAGAATTTGTATTATAAAAACCTTCATATAAAATCTCTTCCACCAGAAGAAATTAAAAATCTGCAACCATAGTAAGTGCTAACGCAGATGATTTGGAGGACAGTCTGGGCAACGAATTAGTGCAATTCGCTTCAATGCTCAATTCTGATGTGGCTGGTATTATTGACAGCAGGAATCATGAGGCTCTGGAAATGCAGGTTTACAAGCTGTTGATAAATAATTCTTTACAATCTTGTTTCCCGAACGTTGAAATTGCTTTGCGCATTTATTTGTCTCTCATGATCACCAACTGCAGTGGTGAACGATCTTTCTCAACATTAAAACGTGTTAAAAATGAATTGAGGAACACGATGAATGAATATTGAACATGATTTACTCCGAGAAGTCGATATCAACAGCATTATTTATAAATTTTCCCAAATTAAATCAAGAAAAGTTTGTTTGTAACAGTTTTGTTTGGGGGGTGGCCGTGGCGCGATCGATGTGTGCTCGCCTGTCAACCTCATGATGACAGGTTCGATCCCTGCCGTCGTCTATGTCGCTTTAATTCCATTAAAAACCTTCTAAAAATTGTCATCAATGGGTTGCTGGTTTACTCATTACATGTTGTTCAGGCATAAAACTAACAACATGTAATTGAGTTAAACTAGTATGCCCAACAAGAATGAACACGAATAAAAATAATGTGAATTATAAGCGACATAGAAAAAAGACACGGCATTTCTCCGCTTTAGCTCAGCCGCCATCCCCGGAGATAAAAATATCTGAGACAACCACCAACAGTCTCAGAACATCGTGTCACACATCTTTCCTATCCTTCTTTCTCTTCATTAACTTCACGCCCGCGCTGTGTTGAAACATTTAAAGGGTAATCATAATCTCTTGAGCGCGGGTAGATTATAAAAAAAAAAAAATTTAATACCATAAACTTGATAAGTGCCTAACCTAAAACATTCTAAGGGCCCCTTGATAGAATTTGCTACAGGCCCCGCGCTGGCTTAATCCGGCACTGGATGTATGTATGTCGAAACCCGAAAGTGGGAGAGAATACACAGGTTGTAACTCTTTTTTACTTCCTATAAACTGCTATAGCCTGTTAATACGAAACTATGCAATGAAAATTTAACTTACCTCCATTTTCTTCCATTTCCTTTCAATGATTTTTTTCATATCATGCGTTTGTCAACAAAAATTATAGAAAAATATGAAAATATCGCAAATTTACAAAAGGCAGACGAAGATGCTATAATTCGTCTTTACTATAATCTTTACTATAGTCTTCTACATTTCTGGAATTTCCTATAAAGCAGAAATGAAGTTCTTCTGCATTTTGCTCTTTTTCTCTCTATCTAACAAATATGAATTCTGTATTTGGCATCCCTTTTTTTGCAGAGAGCAATTGCAAATACGTGTAAATCCACCAATAAATTGCATATTTTTACGTTTAAAGTGTGTGCGTGCCTCTGGTTGCCATATTTTTTTCAAATCCAGAATAGATTTTTTTCTTTTCACAAGAAGAATTATCATCGAGTGCGAAACAAATAATTTCAGAAGTATTCGTAATTTTTAATATTTCCGAAGACCAACCGAAAGCGCTATTACAATTATTAGAAAAGATTTAAATCACCCGTTACGAATTGGGAAATTGCCATAATTTTCAGCTGTCATTCGAAACTTTATGTAATCGGGAATTCTTTTTTGGCAGTCATAGAAGAAATATGACCTATACGTTCATGCCTTCAGATTACTGCCATGCGTTTTTTTCTCCAATAACGAAGAGAATTGAACTAAAACACGACATCTTGGATTATCGATGCCATCGTTGCATATGCAATTCTAATGATTCCATAGATTCGATAACAAACTATTACGTCACGCCAGTAACACAGTTTTCTACCAGAATAAAGTTAAGTCTTGAAAATTATATTGGCTTTTCACAATAAACGCAAAATAATTTAGAGAAAAACAAACAGATTTTTTTGCAAGTCTCAAATCTTTAAAAAACTCATCGTCAAAAAAGAAGCGGATGGGATGTTTTCAAAAGAAATTAAAACCAACCGACGACATTCTTTACAGAAATTTTTACTTGACGTTGATTGAGATTTTGTTCAATTTTTAGATTGCTTAACAAGTGACAGCATATCTTTCCATGGTAAGCCATATTGCCGTGTTTTACTACTGCAAATGATCAACCCTTAACAATAGGTGCGTTTTATTATTCACAAATCTATCTGGATCCGGATCTGGATTAAGTTTTAACATGTATTACAAAAACAATTTGGGATCCTGTTTTCTATCGGGATCTATTTCAAAGATCCAAAATTTAGTTCTTTTTCTGGAGAGAAGATGGCTTTTTATGGTAAGGTAGTGTAAACAACAGTGTAAAGAAAAAAGACAACACATTTGAAAATCAACAATCATAAGCAAGAGGGAGATGAGCATACAACGCAACTGTCACTACGATCCGTATCGTTTTGTTTTCGAGGGTTAATCTATATGGATCATTGGCGATAATAAAACGCGGCTACTGTAGTTTACACTACCTTAACATTAAAAAAAAGAAGCCATCTACCCGCCAGAGTGAGAACTAATTTTCGGATCTTTGAAATAGATCCAAATAGAGAGCAGTTGAGCAGTTTGCTAACTTTATAGTACTTTACTAATTCATTCTCAATTTTGAACATTTTCCAACTAGTATCGTAATAAGTCAATTTTCTTAATAAATTGCTTCTGAGCACACTAAAACAATTAGGCCTATTCTGCCACATCTGTTTTTCTGTTATAGATTTTCTGTTATAGGCGTTTTTCTTTTTTAGTTCAGTATAGAGCTCTGAACAGAGTCCGAGCATGTCGAGCATGTTCCGAACATTCTCTGAACCAAGCGTGCTCTGAGCGCTCCGAGTATATTTTGAAACACACCTGAACACTTATGTAGCTGTCGCCATTTTTTTTTAATTTCCATCTGTCAAATGCTTGTGTTAAGCATTTTACTCTGTCTGCTCAGTTATTTTATTCTGAGCTCATAGAGCGGACTCTGAACACGCTCAGAACATGCTCAGAACGAAAAAAGAAACACATTTTCGAAACTCTGAACACTCTGAACTAAAAAAGAAACACAATTTATTTTTTGACAACTCAGGTTCTGTTCTGAACTAAAAAAGAAAAACGCCTTATGAATCATAAAAGATTTCCACCTTAAAAGATCTTTTATGATTGGTATTCAGAGGTTCGAACTTTTATAAAAGTCTGTTATGGTACTTCGAAAACGAGATCTGTTATGAAACTGAACTAAATCTGTTATCATAATCAGCTGTGATTATGTAAAATATTAAAATGGATGACGAACAAAAAAGTAAACTCTAAGGCTAGTCGCGCACTGGCAACTGTGATCGAAATCAAATAGTTTAATCACCAGTTGAAAGAGAACCGCGCCCTGTCAATTCTTTACTCACGCTCACACTCTTTTCCCTCTTGCGCTTATAGAAAACAGCTCAACTTTTGCGAAGGCAATCGTTTAGTTTGTGTCAAAACACAAACTTTCTAGTTTCGAGAATCGAGTTGCTATAAGTGCGCGGTGTCCCATATAAGCCCATATGTTTCATTTTAGCAACCAAACAGTTGCGAAACTAAAAATTTAATGTACGCGCCTAGCCTTACACACTATTGGTATCCATATAATGGAACACGATTTTACCTCATATGTGTCTGGGAATATCATGGCCATACTCTACTTATACCATATGATTATATGATATGTGTTTTAATATATTTTCTTTCTTTTTTTTTTTTTTTTTTTATAATCTACCCGCGCTCAAGGGATTATGATTACCCTTTAAATGTTTCAACACAGCGCGGGCGTGAAGTTAATGAAGAGAAAGAAGGATAGGAAAGATGTGTGGCACGATGTTCTGAGACTGTTGGTGGTTGTCTCAGATATTTTTATCTCCAGGGATGGCGGCTCAGCTAAAGCGGAGAAATGCCGTGTCTTATTTCTATGTCGCTTATAATTCACATTATTTTACTCAATTACATGTTGTTAGTGTTATGCCTGAACAACATGTAATGAGTAAACCAGCAACCCATTGATGACAATTTTTAGAAGGTTTTTAATGGAATTAAAGCGACATAGACGACGGCAGGGATGTTTCCTTTAAAGAACATTTCATTGACGAAATAAAATATAAATATTCATTTTTACTTGATGCACCTGTGTACTTATTGAAATCTTTTATGATAAAAGTCAGAGAAGTTTGTCTTTTATTCTTTTATGATATTTAACAGATATAACAGATTTCGGCATGATGAATACCAAAAATGCTTTTCGTAAAAGATTTTTTCTATGTTCGAACGTTTGACAGTTCATAAAAGTTTTCTTAGCAGATTTTTAACAGATTTTAGCGTGCTGAATACCAAAATTAAAATTCATAAAAGATTTGTTAACAGCTCAAACATTTGTATGGAAATTCATAGCAGAATAACAGAAAAAAAGAATAAAAGATCTCGCCGAATAGGCCTAAATGACATTTCGTGTAAAAAAGTAAGTACACGAACCTTTTTTGATGTTTGCAAATGTCAAAGAGTCATATGAAGCTAGCACTATACTAAAAAACTGAAGTATAGGTATTCGATGTTTTAACTCTAATAAAAAGGGTAGAGAAAGTATGATGCTATATTCGATTAAGGCTCGTATTCACCGAGCGCTCCTAAACGGCTCTTAACTTTACGAGGCTCTTAACTTGAAATTTCTGTGGGGTATTCACCAACCACTCGCAAGTGTTTTTCGAAGTTCGAAAATGAGAGCCACTCTCTCTTGTTCAGGCATACCCAAACTATAAAATGTTGTGTAATGTTGGTCTTGACAGCAAATGGATACTCTTCTACTTGGCATTGCTCACATGGATTCGAGTCAAATGTGTGCGTGGCACACGCACAAGCGAACAAACTTTCGAAGAGAGCGCTCGTAAGTTAGTAGTGGTCGGGACCACTCCTAACTTTTAAGAGCGCTCGTAGATCTTCACTAATATTGCTTGGTGAATAGGTTTATGAGCTTCTTAAGTTATAAGCGCTCGGTGAATACCGGCCTAAAATTTGCAAATTCGTTGTTTTAACCTAGTATCATACCAAAACAGCTTTAGCATGGTACTAATTCATTTAATTTTGCGCCAATGATTTTTGTCGGGTTGATGGCTTGGCTGGTACAAGCGAAAGGGAATCGACTCGGAAAACAATTCTTCCAATCCAAGAAAGCTCGGTCTCTCCTACGTATTATTGCATTACTGAATTTTGTTTTAAATGAAACTTGAATGTCAGTGAGGAAGACCTCACGTTGGAAGAATTGATTTAGCCCAGGATCCTCTAAGCCTCGAGTTGGGAAATTATACGACATCGACTCCCAATGGGTATAGGTAAGTCACAAACTGTTTAAAAGAGCCCAAAGTCCTGGTTGAAGACACTATAATTATGAGGATGATTCATAAAGTACCTAACTATACAAATATTCCAGTCAATTTAGCTTACCGAAAATTTACAGAACTCTAAAAACTTGCTATGGATGTTCCGTTCATCATATACAATAAAATCACTGCAATTCGATATCCGAAGGGGACATAATGCTTGACTTTAGTTGCGTTATTGGAACTACTGAATTTATAATAAGGAAATCTTGAACCGCATTTAAGTTTTAAGTAAAACTCATAAAAAATAAGACCTATATAGAATGACCTTTTAACTCTGTCTTAAAACCAGCTCTAGGAGAAAAACCAATTTCAGTTCCTTAAAACGCTCAAAGGTTTGGAGTTTTTCGAGCTGATGTTTTATTCGTTGAAGTCAAATTTTCATTTATTTTTTAAGCGAAAATGGTAACAAATATAAGCCACGTGAATGTCATCCATTAATATATACTCGCTAAGTTCCATGTTACCGTACCGTATAATCAAACACTTTCTTTAAATTGGTTGATAAATCTCATATTGTTTAATACTACCTATCTCTTAATAACTTCTGATCCCAATTAAAAAATAAATATCTAACTGAATAAGTAAATTTGCATAATTAAAATAATTTCAGAACCCATAACTTACCTCAGTTCTTTCGATAATTAAAGCCGATGACGTCAGTGCAACCGCCAAAAAGAAAACAATTCTGCAATTAGATAATATTTAAGTAACTTATTTTGAATCTCAATGAAAGCGCAATGATGGCCGTTCTAAGTTGGAACAGAACAGGCTATCATTATTAGTTTATAAATTCAAAACACGTCAAAAGTTGACATTTATAGAACTGAACCTCTATCTACGTAAAAGAATCAACGATGTGCTTACGTCAGAATAACTCCCGGTGCAACGAAATCAGTGAATGACGGATTCATGGTTCCATAGATTGGTTCATCGAATTGAATTGGCACATCACCCAGCTTGGGATTACTGCCGCACTGATCGAGCAATTTCATAGCGAAATCTCGATAAGCCAGTTGAAGATCCCGATTGAGCATGACGCCGATTTGTTGATTAGACATGTCAAGCCAGACTTTAATCTCAGATTGGTCAATTGTTTCTTCGTCAGAATCACGTCCTATAAACAAAGACTTAATGTTATTTTTGATCTTTAGAGTTTTTTTCCTCTCATCTCATACCCAAGGCAGCTCTGGCAACAAAAGCGTCTGTGAAATTTTCCCCTATATGAATAGCACCCCAGACGTCGCCAGCTCGTACCGCATCAAGGGCCACATCCAGATCCGTATAATATCTTTTAACTATACTGTCATTTAAATGGCTTAGATATCGACAACCAACGTTCTCCACATGGCATCCGTCTTCCCAGAAGCAGTTATCCTGAAATCAAAAAATTCTTCAGCACAACTGATTTGAATTAGTCGCATTGTGTTTGACATTACAGTATTATTAAGTTCATCATTAACAACAGCAATTTTGAGTCCTTGCGGTTCACGCCCAATGGCCATACAGAAGAGAATTACTTGCATCACGGGAAGAACAAAGATGAACATCATGACACCAACATTACGCCACATCCGAAGGAAGTTCTTTGTCAGCAGAGCTTTAATTTTACCCTTAGATGTTACCTTTGGAAGGAATAAAAGATAGATTGTGTTTAAAGATGAAATAACGGTAGATTGACGATGTTGAACTTACCATGCAAAGGTCTGCGAAGCAATCGGTTGGTTTTGATTCAATTTGTTTCTTGTACGGTGACGGAGGATTGAAATTCTCCTGGTTGAGCTATTTCGGATAAATCAAAAGGTTGTTTTGTTTTTGTGTTTTTTGTCATAAAAAAGAAAAAAAGGAATTTATGAAAATGACTGAATGAAGTACCTACAATTTTTTATGATACTAATCTTATTTAGCAGAATACGATTTTCTAAAGGGGAGATGTAAGTCAAGCTTTATGTGGGGGAAGCACAGTGGGACCAACAGTGCCATTCAAACATGCGCATAACATACCCAAGCTACTATCTACTATGATTTCTGGAAAACAGATGCCTACATTGTGAAATACAAAGAAGCTTCTACGTTATTAATAAAGCTTCCATAATATGAGAGACAGTTTCCACAGGGTTGTGGTCCAATTGGTACCGGAATGAACTTGCTAGCCTCAATATTAATTATTAACCACAATGTCACTCTTATCTGGGTTCCGGGTCATTGTGGAATTGATGGCCGGTGGATGAGCTGGGCAGACAATGATCAGCCCTACATCCATTCCATTCGGAGTTGTGGAGATCAATATTCTCTCAATTTTTCTTGGCGAATCAAACCGAAGGTGGAGTATTTTAACTAACTGCATTATATTTAGAAAGATTTGATCCACCTATAATGAACGCCGAACGATTGATCTGATATGCAGAACCAGACAGGAAATAGACATGATCATTACCTATAGCGGACACTGACCAATAGAAGATCATGCAGCGAAGCTAGGCTGTCATAGCTGTGGGGAACAGCGGAAAATGAAAGCAGTCCTCCATTTCCTACGCAAATGTCCTGTTCTGGTCAAATTTAGAGCAAAATCACTGGGCAGGGAATTATTTGACGACATTGAGGAACTTTCGGAAATGAAGATCAAAGACTTGATCACTTGATCAACACGACGAAATGACTCTAGAACGAACTTCGGTTACTTCTGTGCCGTGCCCTCTGTTTGACTTCTTAGATCTCAAACTATCGGACTGCGAGCTTTAACACTCGGCAGAGGCCGGATGATCACTCAATCGGATTGGCTACTTTTTCAGTACTAGCTTTGTCAATAAAACTTATATTACTCTCTCATGAAAACGAACGATTAGGGCGAGATCTTAAGCATAGCGATAGAACCTGTTAGGCATCACAAAAACACGCTCCATGATAATACTATAGGTTATATATACACAGGTACTAGTCAAAAGCTGCGTATCTTGGCACATTATAGATGGTGCCGGAAGAGTGTGGTGGTGCAGTTGTGTGAGTGATCCAATTTCCGGATTATTGTGCAAAAGCAAACACACAATAAGAGATATCAAATGCTTCTAGATCCTTTTATATTTATGAACTTAATCCAAACTGAATGACCCCGTGAAATTGTGCACAATTTCCCATATCAATTCCATCCACAGGTTCAAACGAGTCATGGCTAATTGGGCCACAGGGCTAGACTGCCAGTGGTCGCTATTTCTACATACCTAAAATTGGTCCGAAGGGCAGGAATTTTGCATCGCTGAGTAAATAAAGTGCGCCATAGATGTAAACCAAAAAGGCTTGTCGATGGAGATCGAGTCCTCATTTGGAAGGGAACTTTTATAATACAAAGATATTATAAGAACCTGTGTAGCAGTGGATATTTAAGCAGAAAAGCCATTGAAAGTCTTAGAGATTTATATCATTGTAACTATTTTTATAGCGGAATTGTTTAACGAGGGTTTTAAGTGATACAAGTTTGGTAGACAGCTTTAGCAACATCGACTGACTGACCCAAAAAAGTAGGAATATATACTATGAACATAGCTATGAGTTTTTTTTTTAATTTATTGTTATCTTTGTTTACATGCCTTCGAAATGTACACTGATGGTATTGTAATTTTTTGAATATATTTTTCTTGGCGACACTTCCTCTTGCAAGGAAGTGACAAGTTCTCCAAGTGTTTCAAATCTTATCCGTTCTGATTCGGAAGAAACTTTTTATGATCCATAGTAATAAAGGATCAAGCTTAATAATAACTCCCTGGTACATAACTTCCAGGAAATAACCCCAATATTTATTATTATTCCCAAACATTTTGTTCGGAGATATGACATAAATCTCAAATTTCTGGAGATATAATACAGAAAAAGTATTTCGATAAAAAAGACGATTCCCAGTATTGAAATAATTTTTTTTTACTTTTCCAATATAAGACCAATTTGACCTCAGGGTTCCTTGTACCGCTCATACTATACTACGTTGCTTCGTTTAGGAAATGTTCAGTTACTAGCCAGGTGAAGCCTACTTCCATAAAACAGCATTCCCGAGAAACAGTATGTTGAACCAGCTTCGCGGGTTCTCAGCCACTGTCGTCCAAGAAAATAGTGATTGATGACTGGACATTTCTTTTCTGAGGTCAGTCAGACCGGGACATTACGCCCAATTTTAATTTTTGAGACTCGTGTCCTGCTTAAGTGAGACCGAAGTCCAAAATTAAACTTGGAGTTAATGTCCCACTTAATTGGTACAAAAGACCCAAAAATAAAAATTGGGGATCATGTCCCTGGGAGTTATTTCCCTGCGCCACATGAATAGTGTCTCGGAAAAAAATCAGAATTATGTGTTTTGAGTAAATTTGGGCTTATTTACACAAAAATATTATTGACGAAAAAATGAAAATTGTGCCTTTGATTTAAATATTTTCGAATTTTTTGTAAACAAAATTCAGGCAACTGTATTATTATTTTTTTTAAAGGCCTTAGCCAATCGTCAATTTAGTGCTAAGATTTGATAACTCCGTAAATTGTTAATTGAAGCTTGGATAAATTGATCCCTGCTTATATGTCGAATATCAGACGATGCTAGAAGGTGCCAGAATGTCTAATTATTAACTACAATTAAAAATGTAGGACGAGTATTTACTTTTTGTTGTTTTTCTAGTTTGAGAGTTATTGGACTTTTGACATATACTATACTTATACAAGATGAGCAAACATAACTCCTCTTTTTAAAAATGAATTCATTCAGACTTTAAGAATGGTAGCGGAGTGCGAGTCGTCTCTTCTCAATAGGTTTTGTTTCTTTTTTAGCCTTTCGCAATCATGCGTTGGAACAGAACAGTTTGAAATAGACTAATGTTTTGAAAATAAGAATTTTTATGTATCTTATCTTTTGTACGAGGAATACTTTTGATTTTCGAGATATTGGCAATATCCTTCCAATATTATCGTAAATCTTGTTTAGTTTTTGTTGAAGAGGTACTTTATTAAACAGCTTTCTAGCTAGTTTCTTGGAATACAAGTACAATGTTCTAACTTGGCATAATTTGCAATGCAAAAAAACGACAGGGCTTTATGTTACGAGGTATTGGAAATATCTTGTCTATATCTTGCTAATATAATTGTTCATCTTGTTTAATTGTTAAGAGGTATTATATTTAACAGCTTAATAGTTAGCTTTTTGGAATACACGGTTCTTACTTGCCATAATTTACCATAAAATGCAGAAAAAACGATGTTAGAAGGTATTCCAACAATATTTTTCTTATGTACGAGAATTTTTTTGTTTTGAATTTTGAGATTTTGGCTATATTATTTTTCAACTTGTTTGGTTAATGTTAGGTTAGGTTAGGTTGGAGTGGCTGTCTAGTTGTTGTTGACTCACTTAGACCTCAAGGATCCGTTGTGATACCACTAAAGAAGTTACTCATGGGAGAGTAATGAATTTAAACAAACCATTTCGTGCTTTTAATAAAGTTAGAGAGACATTTTGTGTCGATTGTTGCCACTTCACTGGTGTTATCGAAGAAGGGATTACCGAGATAATTATTCCTTCTATTGGAGAGTGCTGGACATGTACATAGAAGGTGTTGGACTGTTTCCTCTTCCTCCTCGTCCATGCAGCTTCTACAGAAGTCATTTGTGTAGACTCCTAGCCTCAAAGCATGTCTACCTATGAGGCAGTGTCCTGTTATAACTCCTATTGTAGAGCTTATATTTTGTCTGCTCAGGGAGATCAAGCCTTTTGACCGTTTTAGATCTATGCTTGGCCATATTTGTTTAGTTGCCAGGCAGGTGGTACCCTGTGACCATCTAGCATTTGTTGATTCTAGAGCATATTGTTTGAGAAGATGTTTGCATGTAGCAAGTGGTGTTCCTATGTTATGTTTTTGTCTAACAGTAGGCAGAAGTGTTCCGTTTTTGGCGAGCTCATCGGCCTTGCAATTTCCCGGAATGTCTCCGTGGCCCGGCACCCAAATAAGGTGAATATTAAACTGTTCTGTCATCTCATTCAGAGATGATCGACAATCGTGGACTAATTGAGAGTTAGTGGAGACAGACGCGAGAGATTTGAGGGCGGCTTGGCTGTCCGAGAAGATCCGTATATCCTTGCAAGATATAACGTTTTCTTTGAGCCAGGACAGTGCCTCTTTAATCGCCATTACTTCTGCCTGGAATACACTACATTGATTGGGAAGTCTATATGAAAGACTGAGATTCAGTTGTTTTGAATAGATGCCACTTCCAACGCCGTAATCGGTCTTTGAACCGTCTGTATAGAAGTGTACCGCATTGTCTTCCAGGGGTCTCTCTTCTTCCCAAGACGATCTTGAAGGGATGGAGACAAGGAAGTTGTTATCGAATACCATTTTTGGGGTAGTATAGTCTAAGCGATCTGGGATAGATCTGAAGTTGCCTAAGATGGTTGTATGACCAGTATTGTTATTACTGATCCATTGAGAGGTGGCTCTAAGTCTCACGCATGAGTTGGCTGCCACCATTTTGGAGAAGATGTCAAGAGGTGTTAGGTTTAAAAGCACTTCCAGGGCTGCAGTTGGTGTCGAGCGAAGTGCTCCTGTGATGCACATACCTGCTGACCGCTGGACTTTGATGAGTTTATTTACATTTACCATCTTGTCCAGTGAGGTCCACCATACGACAACTCCATAAATGAGTATCGGTCTAATAACCGAGGTGTATAGCCAGTGGGTTATTTTTGGGGAGAAGCCCCATTTCGATCCTATTGCCTTTTTACAAGTGAAAAGCGCTACGGTAGCCTTTTTTACTCTTTCATCAATATTTGCCTTCCAATTTAGTTTTTTGTCTAAAATGAGGCCTAAATATTTGGCTTGGTCGGAAAAGCTTAATGGTATTCCTTTAATCTTGGGTGGGTTAATCTGAGGAGGTAATGTTGAAGAGGTATTATATTTAAAAGCTCACTAGCTCCTTTATTTTGGGATACAATCTTCTAACTCTACTACAAGACTTTGATATTTATTTCTAAAAGTAAGTATAATTTAAGTAAGTAATTCCTTTATTGACTTATTTGATACATAAGTAAACAATTGTATGAATATTGAGGTTATGACATAGCCATCAGCTGGTTTTTATAAAACTGTAACGAAATGATACAGTTATAACTATGTTACGAGTTATAAGAACTGCTGCCACGCATTGTCCTTGCAAATAGTTACACAACCATAAAGCTGCTGGTAAGTAAACCTATGGCTTATTTGACATGAAAGAAAGTAAAACCTCCGTAGATAGATCGAAAGAGGACTGAATAAAATGTATGATCGGTATTTTTTATGCTGACTTTGATCTCTTTCTAAAAATATGAAAATACATTTTACAATCCTGTGAAATTCTTTCCCAATTTATATTGACATATGATCATTCTTTGTCAGACAGTGTGGAGGTTTGCCTAGACCTAGATATTCAGAAAAAATCACTTCCGGTTATTCACAACGAAAGATTTTACGACAGTACGAAAATATCATTATAGGAAGGGTTTGAGTCCTGTATCTTCTTCTTAAGGTTTGATAGAAAATATTTTCCTTATCAATACTGCGTCAAAAAAGATGTGATAATGAAAAACCAATATAAAATGGTGGTGTTTTTATATAAGGAAAACGTTCCACCTAGTTAGATTTTTTTCTTGGTTGCAAGACCTTTTTTTAAAAAAGAAACTAAACAAACCGTATAAATTGATCCATTTGTGTCGTTGATCAGAACTTCTTTACTTTGTGTTGGATAATAGTTAAGTCCTATAACTCCTCCTTCATGACTGGAACTAGGATTGTCCTTTTTACTGCCGAATGCCATTGTGTGAAGAGAAATATTATTACTGGAATTTACAAAGTTAGTATTTAGGACAAAAAAAAAATTTTATAATTAAAAATTTTGCCTGCATAGTTAGTTAAATATGAAGTTTCAATGTTAATCACATATCTTTGTTTTTTTTCCAATGCGTCTAACTTATTTATTACACATTTAATTAGATGCACAGCTTGTTATTTAATTTTTTATATTAATTTAATTACCTAAAGTTAACTTGAGTTAATTCTCCTTTTTGGCTTTGAATGCGGGATAATTTTAAGAATACTTCTTCAAGACTTAGACACTTATACATTGATAGTAATACGCTGGGTGACTCTTCGGCAAGGAGATTTCCAGATCTCATTAGACCAATCTACAAAAAAAGAAGATTTTAATGAAAAATTATAATTATAAATCTGTCAAATCATTAAAACTAATTAGTTTGTGTTAATAATTAAATTGAACACTTTTAAAAATAATTATACAATACATTTAATTATATAATGAATTAAATTTATTTATTTATATATTATTTTAAAAACCCTTAGACATTTTTAAAATTCGAAAAAATTTAAAACTGTTTGAAAAATGTGTCTGATATAAGAAAATTATGCTTTGGGGATATGAAGTTTTGAAAATGTGAATACATAATATTATTTTTGAGTTTTTACCAAAAGAAAGGTATTATTACTTGAAAAAAAGTTTTTCACAGACTATACTAACTCTTGCGAGTAAAATTCTGCTCATCAACCATTCAGAATAGTAAGAATCGTATTGGTCCACTCCATTCTTGCTAGCACTCACACATGAATGGTTAAGATCATAATAGGTTAAGGCCTATATTTTTTTCAATATTTGAACAGGAATTCTTTCCGTCTGACTAAAAAGGCTTTAACTGACTAGAAAGCAACAAATTTCCAAAGCTTTTTTCTTGTTTGAAAGGTAGAGATGATTCCTCTAATATAGTTCAATCTTTAGGTTTATATATTGCCGGAAAGACATGTACAAATTTACCTTCAGAATTTTCGCAGAGCGAAGGCTCTATCTGGCAAAAGAGAAACCAATTTGTCCGAGAGATTGTAGTTTTTTTTATTTCTCTTGTACATGTGAGTTGGTTAAACTTCGGTGAATTTATTAAATAAATTGTGGATGTAGAATTTTAGCCGACTTTTAAGAGTGAACAGCTACTTCATACATCCGCGGCTAAAACGAATCATGAAAGTTCCTTCCCCAATGTCCTAGAATTCGAAATGAAGATAACAGTCGGCCTTTTTTTGTTTTTTTCAAAAATGCTATACATTTACTAAATAACACAAAATTTCGAGTTTATCTAGTAAACTTGTCAAATTTTATAATATCTTTGTATTATTAAATCAACTGTCAAGAACATTTGCGCTGAACATGGACAAATTTTACTCATTAATCTTGTACTATTTTTTAATATTAATACTTTTTCTTTTGAAAAGTGACAGAAATCGTCAGATTAATAGGCGCTCTTACCACGAACGGGATTTTTAGTAGTCGGATTTGAAAAAGTCTTGCAAGCTACAAAAGCTGCTCGGAGACTTCCTATAAGAAACGTCATTAGTAGTAAAAAACATCCTCAGGTTTTTAAAAATAACTTTTTAGAAATTTAACTATGAAATTAACGATATTGTGTTTTATTCCACTCACTGACTCTTCTTCTTTGCTTCGGACTTATTATGACTTTAGAATTTTTGAAAAAAATATACGAGTATCTATATTATAGATATAATGAAAAATGTTTAGAATTAAAAACCTATTTTTGTTTTAGTTCACGGTTAAATAATTCACACATTATTTTAGTAAAAATATAACAGAAAGACGAGATATAATAAATCAGTACGGAACATACCGAATTTTGTTTTCTACTGTGTTTTTCTGTTTGCAGTGAACTTGGCCAGCGTGGGTAGTGAAGTTACGGATGAAAGCCAATGCCCACCAAACAGAGCTTAACATTTTTATAAAAACCTTTACCTTTAACCTTAACACTCCATTAGAGAGCGACTAAAATGTCAATTCTAACAAATGTTGTGCATGGTATTTGTACAGTCCCCTGCAGAATTCTATGTTTTTGTTTTGGATTAATTTCTGAACCACAGACAACAAACCTTTGCTGCCACAATTTTAACATTATTAACATACGAGTATTTTGAAATTATTGAGGCATGGAAAATTATTTGGAGTCTGATGCACTATTGTAAATCTACTATGGTACCTTTCTTTTAAAAAGTAGCACTGGTTTCGATCAAAATATGTATACAGAAGCTTCCTCAAATTTTCGAACAAATGTTTAATTTGAAAACTCGATATCTCGAAAGCTGGTGAATAATTTTTATTTGACTTAGTGATATCGAATTTGGTAAATGAGCGGAACGTTCTTGGATCAAATTTCAGAAAAATGTAAAATATATTTCTTTAAAAAATTGTATAGTATATCTCAGATTAAAAATAGATAATCTTTAAAAATCCTATAGTATGAGCCGTAAGCAGCAATTCGAAAATCACGTTGTAAAAACAATGACAAAATTATATTTGTAATCTTTTTTATAACTTTGGGTATTATTGCCTTGTTTCGGATTTGTTTATGAAATTAAATGAAAAACAAAGCCGTAATTTAAAAATACTTTTAAAAACGATTGGACAAAATAACGGCCAACTGCAAGGGAAATATAGCAACAGCCGACATAAACCGGGATTTCCAAAACAGAAAATAATAAACCCATATTTTTTTTCAATGAGAAATGTCGCCTTAAGAAGTGGGGTAGGGCATATCACACTAATTTGATTATTCAATCGAAGTCTAATTTCATGCTTTAAAATTCCAGCTCTTTAAGATAGTTAGATGTTTGTGCTATCGAGGAGAACTCACGAGATATGTCCATGAAATCGGGATCAAATACTATATGATCCGCTGGCATGTCTTAACGCATTATTGCAGACAGGTTGTGACGTGGCGCTCTTTACACTCCGTCTCAACTAGCGATAAATCCATCGCAATCGCAATAGCCAAAGCAGAAAGCAGAGGGCAGAAGAACTGTCAATTTTTTTGGCTGGGGATTTCATCGCTTATTTTTTTAGTACAGTGAATAATTTTAATGGATCAAATAACAAAGGCTTTCAAATTAGGTATTAATATAAATGAGTTCTAAGGACAATTTTAAATCAGACATTTTTTAAACTTGGAAGAAAAACGTAAATCTCAAGCAAAAGCTTTCTTCGCACGCAAATTAAATTCTTCTTCTTCCCTCAAATTTAATTTGGGTACGCCAGAACAATATGACAGTTCTCCTTGCGATAAAGCAAGCGATGAATGGTATGCGATGAGAGCATACTTTCTATCGCAAGCTATGGAAATATAGCTGCGATGGCGGTCTCTACTTGCGATAATGAACGCATGCTTTAAAGCATGCTCTGGATTCATCGTAAGTGGAGACCGCATGTTACCTTAGCGATAGGTAGGTAGAAATGGCAGTTAGGATCAGTCTACCTCAGTAACTCAATTAGCGTTAGAGTGTGCCGTTTTGGAACCATTAACTCGTAACTCCTAACTACCATTAAGTTCGCTAGCTCGTGGTCTTAAGATCGAAAATATCCGTTACAAAAGTCGTCTAGGTTCGTATCGGTATAAGAAATTTTTCAACCTCTTTGATCTGGCTACAATTTTTAAGGCGTTTATATGTCAAAAACTCACAACTCACATCTCTGGCAGGTACAGCTCAACTTATCTTCATTTATTAGATATAATTCAGAACAGAGCCTTAAAACTGATGAAAGCCGAACTACCATAAATTCATTCTCTCATTTCTTGAACATCGTGAGAATTACTCATGTCGGTCCTTGTTTTAAGCTTCTTTCACAAGATGTGCTAATTTAAAGTAGCAAGTTGCATTCCTCCCTTCAATCAGTTCACTCATGATAACCGTTTCGCTAGAAATGCTCTTCATTTTATACTCGATCCTACCGGTTAAATACAAAGTTTATTTAGTCGCACAACACGATTCCCCCGGCACTGTTTTTCGCTGCCATTTCAATTTGCAAGCTTTCAATATCATTGTCCATCGACTCTTCTATCCTCTACCTTTCTAATCACTAGTGCTACGTTTAGCATTATAAGGGTTCACATTAAACCCCTGATTCAGATCGGAAATATCACCCAAAAGTAAGGAAATAAAATTCTAATTTTACAAAAATAATTTGGGTACATTGAAAATATTTGGGCGACATTTTAGTTTTTATAACGTGTGGGTCGAAAATTTCTTCAAATTTAGCCCTTCGTTTCTTATCCACTTAGAAGTTTTATGTTTCTTTGCACCTAGCTATTTCGTGTTTTTCGCAGAAAACTTGCTTGAAAAAATAATCGAAACAACGATACATTTACGAAAGTTTTTTCGAGAAGCTCGAATTTATTGCACCAAATACGACTTCACTGCACACTGTGCTCGCCAGGTTCAAAATAAAATGGTATATATGAACAATTTTTGACGCAAATCAACGCTCCTCGCAAAGTATCGCTTCTCGCATCGTGTAGCTTCTCGCAGAACTATGATCGCAGTTTGAGTTGAAATTCACAGTCATACAAATCTATGTAATACCGGTATCAATAAACGCAAATTAAAAATGAATAATATTTGGTCAGGAGTTAGGTGTGAAATTTAAGGTATCAATAAATCAAAATTCAAGTTTATTGATGCTGATTAATTAATAACCGTAGTAGGTGGATTAACGAGTAATTTAATTAAAAATACTTTTATTATTTTTTTTTCACATATGGATAGATAGGAAACTCTAAACTGTTGGTGTAAAAGTTTAAATTTCGTGAGAAAGTGTCTATTCATTCAATTCATACTACTTAATGATAAAAAGGATCTTATAGATTGTAGTAGATTTTCGTGAAAATTAAGTACTTAAAGTGAATAAAAATAATGATAATAAGAAATTTTGATTCGTCAATTAATTTGTTCTGGATGTTTAAAACATTAAAAAAAAAAAAAAAAAAATAGCTCAATAGTCTAGCTCAATAGCTAGACACTTTCAAAATGTAAATTATTTTATCGTTGAATATAGTCATCCTTATCGTCTCTGCATGTTTGAGAATTTTCGCTCAAAAACTGAAAAAATGGTGCAAAGCATCACATTTTGTGTTTTTTAAAAATTCAAATGAACTTTATAAAATTAAACTAAAAAACAATAACGCTAAAGTAATTTATTGAATCCGTATAGTGGAAGCATTCAGTCATGTTTGAATGATTTGTAATTTTCGAAAAGTAAGTAATTAAAACATTTTAATTACAGACAGAATTTAAATCATTACTATTCCTGCCTGCCATAACCTTGGGCATATTATATTTTATTGGAACATCCCCTGCACAACATACCATAAGTACCAATTACAAAACTTGCAAATGTCAGCAAAAATTTCTGACACATCATATTCGTTGATAATTATAGCGCATTATTCGTACAATCAAAATGATTGATGGGGAGTAGACAAATAGGTGCAACTTAATGTTGTCCTTTGCCTTTTTAACCTTTAATAATAATAATGGATTGAAAAATTAAATATAAACAATTAAATGGCAGTTGTCAATAAGGAAACATAGAATGATGATTTCAACGTCATGGTTAATTTTAAATTCTGCAGTCGGGTTAAGAGAGATAAGTAATTTTATACTTGACGGTTTAAAGACATACGAAGTGAGAAAATTAAATTAAGTCTCACCTTTAATCTTAAAATACAAAGACGATGACGAACTAGAGCAGGTCTGTTTGTTTATTTGATCAAAGAAAATTACATTAAAAATGAAACCACATTATATTTTACTACCAATTCGGTTTATGACAGACGTCAGATTCATAACTATTAGCATGAGTGCGTACTTTCCCTAGCGTTTAAGACAGAAGGATACCGGAGCGGAATCTTTCATAACACCATGTAGAGATACCTTCACATTGCTCTTATCTACAGGTAATTTTTCCTTTTAAACCATTATTGTAGAAGTCTTGCCACTAAGTTATGATATCTGTACTGACTTTTAAGGACTATTCACATGAGAACTACCAACGACCGATGAATAAAAGAAATGAGATTTAAAACATTTATAAACCTAAATTCTTCACAAAAATTAGACAAAATGGTAGAAAACTTATTCAATCAAAATAAGATAATAGAATTTGGATTTTAATTGTTAAAGTAACAGAACAGAATTGAGCATATAAATTATTTTGCACAAATTGAAATCTGATTGTTACGAACTGTCAAACTTCATTCCACATATCATCCACATAGCAACGACCAGGACCGGCCCGAGCTAAATTAGAGCCCTGCGCAAGCTTTATCAGTGGCGCTTCTCATTTGGATTGGATTGGCGGAAAAAGTCATTTGCTCATTACCCAAGGGGTACCCTTTGCAATGCGTTTTTTTAACGAGGGATCCCCAAGAGGCCTATTCCTAGATAATACTTATATTTAATTAAAATAAATATGATTTTTATTAAAAACTAAGAAATCAAAAATATATCACAAAAATAATAGTAAAAAAATATATCACAAAAATTTAGGAACTGAAAAAAGTATTTTTTGAAGTAAAAAATATTTAAAAACTAATTCAAAAACATAACAACATACAAATAAATCATGAACTCATTAATTGTTGTTCATGTAGGAAATAATAATAAGATTATTATTTTAATAAAAATAAATAGAACCGAATTTATTGCAATAGATTAACTTTTCTGGCTTCTGTTTTAGCCCACTCAGTTACCAGATCATCATAATATAATGACTTGACAAGCTCTTCCTCTATAGCCATGATTGACTAGTCAACTTATCTTTCCTGAGTCATTGGGGTCCTGAAGTAGTTTTTTATTAATTTTAGTTTCAAAAAACTGTTATTTGAGGAAACTGTGATGGTATTTATAGATTTAGAGCTATGGCTTCAGCTGATTGCACGTTAGTGAATTGTTCTTCTGATCGCATTTCCACTATAGAGTTTTTAGTAGCATATTTAGTAGATAAATTAGCAGACGAAGTTTGTAAATACTTACTAGTTATATTGGCGCAAAATTTTAAACAGCCTATTATTAAGGTATTAGTATGATACTACTTAACAATTTGCTAACTTTATAGTAGTTTACTAACTCATTCTTAATTTTAAACATTTTCTCACTAGTATCGTACTAAAAGAATTTCCTTAATAAATTGCTATGAACACACCTAAAACAACGACATTTCGTGTAAAAAAATAAGTACACGAACCTTTTTTGATGTCTGCAAATGTAAGAGTCATACGAAGCTAGCAAGATACTAAAAAAATAAAGTAGGTATTCGATGATTTTAACTTTAATAAAAGGGTAGAGAAGTATGATGCTATATTCGAATAAAATTATTGTTTTAACCTAGTATCATACTAAAATAGCTTTAGCATCGTACCAATTCAATTAAAATTTTGCGCCATTATTTTTTTCTAAAATATCAAACTAGATTAATATGCAACATATAAACTTGAAACTAAAATTTTACTTCCTAATGACAGCATGTTTATATTCTCAACGTTTCCAGCCTCAGATATTTCAATAAGAGCTTCATATTATAGCTTCTAACATTTGTTTGAATGGTTTTAAAGCATTTAATCTACTCCCATCTGGTTTCAGAAAGGGGTTTTAAGGTCAAACCAGCGAAATTTTTTGTATATATGTATGTCCCAACGCATTGTTGAACCTGATACAAAGTTTTATATGCATTGAGCAATGTCAAAAAACTTAACAGCTTCCAATGAAAAGCAAGCTGAATCATTAAAAACCAACAACAACCAAAAGGAATGCAAGCAGCCTGAACAAAATAAGCTCTTGGTTCAAGACACTTAATTTTGTTTTGAACACCAGCCTCTTTTCCTTTCATGTTTGAACCATTATCATAACCTTATACATACTCGTATACACTACTATAGTAGCGTAGCAAGTTTAATTGTAAATATAGATTCCCTATCCTTTCTTTTGTTTTGAGTTTTTTTTTACCATAATACATAGACAAATAACTCCCTATGGGAAGTTAATAAAGTAATTAGACCAGTCAAAAAATCCCTTTTTAAATGTAAACAATAACTGGCAAGAACAAAAAAATAGAGAATTGGAGAAATTGAATAAAACAGATTCACTCATTAACGACAAACCTCAACATTAATCATCGCATCATCATCACTCAAGTATTTCCATATTTCAACCCTTTGTCTCATTCTCGACACACGACAGTGATAAAATTTCACTCATAAACAGAGGCCAGTGCCAAACTAAAACATAGTACAAGAAACACTCAACCGGAAGAGTTTAAATTCCTAGACGCAACTTTTAATTCTGCGCACTGAGTATGAATTTTGTACCTCAGAATTTCTGTTTGAGTAACATTGCTGACTTCGATTTCATATAGAAGAATTGGCATCGTGCTCATGTTATCAACTTGCAAACTGGTAACTGTCTGTATTTGCTGTTGAAATTCTGTTTTATGTTACACTGCATAGGCGAGGGATAACAAAATAAAATAAATGCCTTCACTCATACACGCGATGGTGAATGTGAAGAATAACGTAACAGTGGATTGATAAAGAGAAAAATAGCAAATATGTAGGTATCTGTTGTTAAGCGAACAAAATTGTGCACTTTGTAAAGATTTTGTGATGTAGTTTTTTTTACTGTGAGAATGGGGGTGTGTATAGGAAATTAAACATCGACTTATTTTTGGAAAACTTGATATGTATCTATATATATATGTATATCTGTCTTTAAATTCAGAATCAGCTGTTAATTATATAATAAATACCAATATTGGAGTGAGCTATAAAAAGAAATGAAACTTAAAAAAGATGGTAGGTAGTGGTTATGAAGTAGTGGCTTTTTTAACGCTTGCCCAAGGCGCCTTTTGAGTTCAGCGCCCTGCGCATTTGCACAGCTTGCACGTATAGCTTGTCCGGCCCTGGCAACGACTAACCTCAAAATCATTCTTATTATTGTATTTGCTTAGTTTGTTTTTATCATCCTTCGCGACGAATAAAAAAATGCTATTGGAAGGAAATTTCAAAATGGACGAATGTTCATTGATTTATTATTCGCTCATGTGAATAGTCTTTTAAAGGAAAATAATTGTGAAACTCAGATTATTTAACGGAGCTTCTTCGATAGAAGTTGGCATAGAGTACAACTGATCAACTAATTTCGGAGAAAAGGATTATACAGATTTAAAATATTTATAAGCCTATACATTCTTTGAAATACTAGACAAAATGGTATAAAGTTTTATACCATTTTTATTAATTACAGTCTTGGCCAAAAGTGTTAGGCACCCCATATTTTACGCTCTATTCTCTTGGAGAATGAATTGTTCGCGTTGTGCCGTGCAAAATGCCTTAGATCGGTTGCGGAAAACTGGATCCCATCTAAATCGTAAAAAATCCGGCAAGAAAAAAGTATCTAACCACGGTAAGAGAAGATCGGTTTTTAATACGAACCTCTATAAAAAAAACGTAAAAAAAACATCAAGTGAGTTGTTGCTGACATAACACAACGTTGTGGGAAACAGATTTCGGCTAGAACCGTTAGAAGGAGACCCTGAGAAATTAGATTGAAAGGGGTTGCAAGGCGAGGAAAAAGCCATGGCTCTCAGAAAAAAAAAACAAAAAGTTGCGGCTATAATGAGCAAAAAAATACCAAAACTTTACTGAAGACGATTGGAGTAACGTTTTGTGGTCAGATGAATTAAACTTTGAAGTAAGCATTATAACGAAGCTCCGAATTCGGAAACTTTAAAAACTGTTTTTTAAATTGCCATCCACTTAGTTATTTTGAGCTTTTGAAAAAGGTTATTTTTTTTAATTTTTACAGGTGTTTGGAAACCCTGGTGTAACCTTTGTGAGGCGGCGAGTTAGTGAGGAATACAACCCAGAATGTGTAGTTCCAACCGTTAAACACGGAGGAGGAAGCGTTATGATCTGGGGTTGCATGGCTGCGGACGGAGTGGCAAAATGTTCATTTGTGAGGGTCGCATGGGCTCAAAAAAATACAATAATTTGATGGAAAACACGCTGATGCCATCCTTCCAGCATATTTTTGGTGGTACAAATATGCGGGGCGTGTTGTTCCAGCAAGACAATGCACCGTGTCACAAGTCCGCCCTCTCAATGAAGTGGTTTGCTGAAAATGCTATTGACCTGCTTCCATGGCCTGTCCAGTCCCCAGATCTGAACCCCATTGAGCATCTATGGGGAATTTTAAAGCGTAAAGTCCAACAATACCCAACAACATCAAAAGAGATGCTCAGTTCATGAGCGAGAATGGCTCAAAATAAGTTCTGACGAATGCCGTAAACTCGTAAGCTCTATGCCTAAACGAATAGCGCCACTCATAAAAGCGAGGGGTGGCCATACAAAATATTAAATTTTCTTTAATAAAAAAAAATTTACAACATTTCTGCATACTTGTTTTTTTTTTATTTTACCTGGTTTTAAAATTATGGCATCTTTTTGGGGGTGCCTAATACATTTGGCCAAGACGGTATATCTGTACCATTAAAATTAATGTAAGGATACTAAAATTTGCGTTTTAATTGCAATCTGATTGATACGCAAACTCTATTTGCGTTCCACATACTATCCACACTACTACGATTTTATTGCTCGGACGCAACTTACTTCAAAATCATTTTTGTCTTTTACTACGTTTATATGCAGTATCGAAAGATTAAGTTGAATTAGGGTCGGATTTTCAACCCAGGTTTTTCGTCATATGAGTTAAGAGCTCGATTTGGAGTTGAGTTGAAATGGTGTTGAGCGATTCTGCAACAATTTGTTAAAGCAACTCCTCGACCCAGGTTTTTCGTCTCACATTTCGACTCGACACCGCAGAGCGAGTGGGATCGAGTCGAACGAAGGTCATTTCAACTCAATACAGGTATACAAAGGGTCGAAGCGAGTTTCAAGCTCGCTTCAATGCCTGATATAAACGAAGTATTTATTTTTTGTTTGTTATAAACGTCATTTGCGATGAATAAAAAAAATTATATTTGATCGAAATGTCAGAATGGACGAATACCTGTTCATTAAAATGACGTTGGTCGCTCTCATGAGAAAATTCCTCAAGAAAACACTTGTTCTAAATCTTTACACCCCGACTCCACAAGATATCTGTCTCTCCAACTCAATGTCTGATATCTCTATCTCTACATTTTCTTATTGCTTCGCTGGGCAAATTATGTCATGAATTTTCATTTCTATCCCTACTGCACAGGATGTGTTTTGTGCGGACAACAGAAATTAGCAAAAGGTAAAACTAACAAAAATTATATACATATATTTGCAAAGAAAAGAATGCGCATCTACCTAAAGTATAAATAAATAACACCAAACATAACTTAACGCACGAACAAATGAATAACATGACACGTTAATGTATTTACTTACAAAATAAAAAAAAATATTTGCCGACGGAATACTTGACAAGAAACAACCAAATGAGAAGACACGAAATAATGAGACAAAAGTACGAAAAAAAACCATCTGTCAAATTTCATATCAGACATCTATATCAAGACAAAACCGCTGACATAGATCGCTGACATCACATCATAAGAGGAAATATCGCGTCTCCATTGGAGATTTCATATCATGATGAGCATCCTGAGAGAATTTATCTCCTGCGGAGTCGGGGTGTTACTTTTTTTTATGCCTGAGCGGGGTACTGAGCTGTCAAAAAAAGAACTGTGTTACTTTATTTTAACTCGGAGCATTCAACTTACATTTCTTTCTGAGGTCAGAGCTCGATAGCGGTGATTAGCTCGGTAAATGAAATAAAAAAACTGAGTGCGACTAATTTCTTTAATTTTTACTTGCGATATAGGTACTATAGGGCAAGTTCTGCATTTGGAAAAAAAATCGAACTCGAGATTTTGATCAAAGTTGACATTACGATGATAGCGAAAACGAATAAAGTGGGTCCGGCAATTCCGTCTGTCTGTCTGTCTGTCTGTCTGTCTGTCTGTCTGTCTGTCTGTATGTCTGTACCTCGATCTAGAGCCTAAGCCACTGGACCTATTTTCTTTAAACTCGGTAGTTATGGGTCTTCGGTGATTCCCTAGAGGGGAAATTGAAATTTTTTTTTTAGCTCTAAAACTAACGGTACCCCCCATACACCCGTAATGCAAAATCTTATTTATCTCGAAAACGGCTCTAACGATTTTGATAAAAAAAATTAGGTGTGATATTATGGACATGGACTACGTTTTGGTAAAAAAAAAATTTGGGGCAAAATGTTATTAACGGTACCTGTCATAGAACCGTTTTTTTGATTTTCGACTTTCTCATTAACGGCTCTAACGATTTTAACCAAAAATTTTTAGCAGGAGTCCCCCTAAGTTTAAAATAATATTGTATATAAAAATATTCGAAAAATTATTCGTTGGGTTTTTTTGAAAAAATTTTTTTTTTTGAAAAATCAATATCTTCAAAACCTATGAACGATTATTTTTTGAAATTATTTCCAAAAATCAATATTGTTAAATACTTAAAATTCGCATCCCACATTTTTTTCTTGAAAAATTTTAAAGAAATTTCTTATATAAAAAATTTATTTATTTAATAATAAAACGATTTTTTAAAGTTTGTTTGCATAAATTCATACTTTTCTAGAAATCAGACGGCAATTTAATTTTAAATTCATGTTTTATATTTATAAAATGTATCTTAAATTCCAAAGTACTTTTACATACAGAGCAAGTTCGTGCGATCCAGTCGTGCATTTTATTTGTATTCATTTAGCTTTAACCAAAAATTAATTAACAAGAAAAAATTCTTGAAAACAGTTTCACAAAGCAAAGCTTAAAATTTCGTCCATTTCTTAAAAAAATTATACAATGACTGTTCAGTGCTCAATTGTGTTCATTGAATTGGTCGGAATGCTCAATTCAAGCTTGGTTCTGAGCGAGCTACACTCGTTCAGGCCCCACTCTATGCCCCGTTCGAGGCTAAACAAGAAAAACGCCTAGTTCATGAGTTGAGGTTGGGATAGTAAGAATATACATAATTATGCACAGAAGTGTGACAGGAGGAAAAGACATACCTCGACAAGCAAACATTTTAATAATCCATTTGTAATGGTAGAGTTTGCATTCTTGGATAAGAAAAATAATAAAAATTTAAAAAATATAATAAATATAGCTACCTACGATATTTAAGATAACTTACCGTATGCGCTTGCCTGGCTTCTTCTATGTAATGTGTTGTAATAATGACGGTTTTTTGTCCAGCCTTTGTGATGTGAACCAAATGATTCCATATACTTTGTCGCAGCAATGGATCAACTCCAACAGTTGGTTCATCGAGAATAAGCAATTCAGGATCGTGCATTAGAGCAACAGCAAACGAAACACGTCGCTGCTGACCACCACTGAGATTTTTAACCAATCGTTTTTCTGATGGCAAATCAAGGAAATCAAGTAGAAACTGTAAGCGCTCCCTGATTTCTTTGGATTCCATGCCAAATATCCAACCAAAATACATCATTGTTTCTCTTATTGAAAATTCTCCATAGAGGGCAATCTCTTGGGGCATATAGCCAACACGTTTGCCAGGTACACCAGATCCTCGTGTGCCTGGTTTGCCACCCAAAACAGCAATATCGCCTGAATCTAATCGACGACGCCCCACTATACAGGAGAGTAGTGTTGTTTTACCACAGCCAGATGCTCCTAGAAGTCCATAACTGAAATAAATCAAAGAGAAAAACAAAAAAAAAAATTATAGTTTGCTTGATAAAGCTCTACTTTCATAAATGTTTAGAAAAAAATAAATAAAATACGACAAAAAAGAAGTGTTCAAAAGATAAAAGTTTCAATAATAATATCCAAAAGCTCAATTGGAATGGTCAAAGAAAGTGGTAGTGAACACAATAGGTTACGAACAAATAACTATTATCTTTGTTCAATTTGGTACCATTTTTGACCGCATCGTGTAAATTGTCTTAAATTTGCCAAAATTTTAACATACTTGCGGTAAATGAATGTTTGACAATGGTTGGAGAAACCGATGCACAGATAGTTTTGAATGACTGAACATCGCAATAGGTTCAATATTTCCTAGGCGGGTAAAGCATTCTTCATTCGTGAAGCACGGCTAAAGAAAGAATCTCTGAATTTAAATGTACGTCTGAAATTGGGCTCAAGGGTAGACTGAAGGGCGAGTATTGTGGATAAACTGTTTAAGGGGAGGAATGCAATTGGCTGTTTTACTAGAATACTATTTATATATTATGTTAAATAACAGTAAAATATTGAAAGACAAGAAACATTGCACCGGTGCTCAAATCTTTCCGAGATTCAAATGTTTCTGTTATCCTTCTATCACACTATCATTTTTAAAGTTTTTTTTTTATTTCTGCCTAATAAACTCAAGTGGCTTATTTGACTTTTTGGAGCACCTGATCAAATATGGGAATTGTACTCGGACGAATATAGGTCTTAGAGAAAATCAATGAAACCGTAATACGTAGCAGCGTTTTTTGCGTCGTCGAATATGTGATTATTCCACACATAACGGGAACTGAGAGCTATTCGCTTTCTTAATACATGTGTCACTCATTGACAGCGTCATGGCTTGTGGCTTCTTTTTTAACGACAGAAGACAGCATTGAATTTTTAAAGCATTAAATTCTACGCGGTTTTTGGTTCCCCATTTCACAATGCTATCAAGATCAGAATATTATGAGCTTATCATACGCTGCCGTTCCAAATCCACTTGCGAAGGTCAAGGACGTGAATCTTGGAACGGATATAAGAAGCTGAGAGTACTGTAATCAGCAAAACAATTTAATAGATTAGAAGTTTTATGACAAGAGAGTCGGAGACAAAACAGAGCCCTGAGGCACACCAGCGTTTGATATATGAATCTCAAAATCAAAACCATCCAACACAACTTTAATTGAGCGGTTCAAAAGGTACTTTCTAATACAACGAAGAAGAGATTGATCAATAAAAAATGCACGCATTTTCCATAACAGAGCTGTATGCCAAGCTAATCAAATGCGTTTGAAATATCAAGTGAAATAATGTTACTTTTTCAAAACGATGTATAGATCTGTTCCACTTTTCGGTGAGATGTGCCATTAAATCACCAGTGGACCTATTGCTACAAAATTCATACTGCTAGTCATTGAGTAGCTTGTAACGAAGCGTCACACTCCTACGACCGACCGACACCAATCAACCTCCATCTGCATACCCACCAAGTGAAATAACCAACGCCAACACGCAGCCGAGATACAAAAACAAAATATATGCGATATTGTGGTTCATCGTTATAGAGTTTACAGTTGGTTCCTGCAGGAGAATTGCCTTATGGACCCAAGAAATCCAAAGAAATTCGAAGCTTGCTCGCCGAAGTTGATTAAGGTTTTTACCTTATAATACAGAAGCACAAGTTTCCCCCGATATTCCCCTTCTCTACTAAGAGTCGATGGGCCGTTGCTCCATAGCGTGCTGTGTGGTAACAACAAAACACCGTATTATTCCCCTTCATCCGTCTGATGTCGATGGGCACCTGCGTATTATTAAACTATTCCCCTTCATCCTTCTGATGTCGATGGGCACCTGCCATACGGCATTAAAGTTATTCCCCTTCATCCTTCTGATGTCGACGGGCACTTGCCGTATTATTAAGTTATTCCCCTTCATCCCTCTGATGTCGACGGGCACTTGCCGTATTATTTAGCTATTCCCCTTCACCCTTCCGGTGTCGACGGGCACTTGTCGTATTCTTAAGTTATTCCTTTTTCACCCTTCCGGTGTCGATGGGCTCTTGACCGTATGATTAAGTTCGTATATACTAGGTAGTATTATCTCTAGGTATTATTATCTATAGGTATCATATTGTTTAGTCTTAAGCCGCTTTATTGGATTAATAAAATAAAATCTGAAAAAGGAAAATCTATTTTTCATTTGGAGAGAGCAGTTTGGTCGACTATCTATACTCGAGTTTCGTGCTTTCTCGAGACGACCCTGGAGTCCGGCGAGCTTACCTCAGCCTAAGGAAAAGAAGCATCACAAGCTTTTGTTCTTAGAGATATTTCTTCTGCTGATATTTTATCAGCGTTGACCTGGGAAAGAAGGCCGGTAAGTATAATTTGACGATTTTTTGAGGTAAGGAGCTTAACCTTTTTTAGGGGCAGGTTGGATAAAAACAATTTTCCATCCACTCGGAAGGAAACCAGTTGAGTAGGGCAGATGGAAAAGCTTGCGCAGTGATGGTTTTGTCAGCGTTGAAGAACACCTATTCAGAATAATTATAAGGAAACAATCCGGGCCAGCGGATTTGTGTATATCGGCGTCTTTCAGTACTCTTAGAACTGCACGAGTGCTGAAGAAGATTTGCCGTATTAAATCGTTCTCGCTATGAATAACAGGAGGATTCATTAACACTCTCTCGAAGTATCGAATTAACAGTACACTGCGCTGCAAGCAAATTCGCTTTTTGAAGTAAAACTTCTTTTCCGGCGCGGCGTTGGGGGTACAAAATTTTCTATGCAGCTGTCAGTGACATGTGAAAACGACACCTTATCAGTCAAAGACAGCGACATGTTTTTAGAATACAAAATGTTTCTACGTTTATAGATTAGAATCTTACCGAAGGAGAAGTGCTATTTCGTAAATTTCTTAAAAATGATCAAACTTTTTACTACCTTTGGTACATTGTATAGTATGTTTTAACTTAATTGTGGGTCACGCAAAAATTAGGTTCGCTTGTTTGAAGTTATTCCGGTTTTTCTCAATGGGGCTTGTTTTATAACATTGGAAACTTATTTTTTTGACCCTAAAACCAAACGAATCGAACCACGAAGTCTCTTGCGGTTTGATAGATTTTTCGGGATAAACTTTCTCATTCTGAAAAGAATTAAATTTTGAATCATTTCTGTACGCAGTTCACGTAACCATCGAGGAAGTACAGTGACCAGTTAAAGTTCCTGAAGAAATCGTTTAGACCGTCCCAGTTGGCTCTCTTGTATTAAAAAAATGTTCTGTTACGGATTCCTTGGGTATTTATATAGAATAGTTATGTGTAAGATTTTCAAAAAACCAAAAATTTACGTTTTTTGAAAGTTTGAACTTTTTCGATGCTTGTGCTTAAAAGAAAATGTTTCGATGGTAGGTATTGTCAGTAATGTCTTAATTTTCTTAAAATTATGCGAAACTAAAAGAAATTCTGAAAAATTCTAGGTACAGTTTTTGAGAACAATAATATTTTCGAATTTAACATTTGTGTGTTTATTTGTAAAATAAAATTCCTAGAAATTTTAGCTAGTATCAGAAAAACTCTAAATTGTCAAGTTTATAAAAATTCGAACATTTGGTTTTTGATACATTGAGTTTTGAAACAAAAATTTTCATTTAAAATTTTGTTTTTAAAATTGTAATACACAATACTATTCAAGCTTTTAAGGAGCTTTATCATAAAAAAATGACCAAAATCATTTTCAGTTTAAAGAAAATCGGCCGAGTCGTTTACGCTGTAGTCGAACAGACAGACAAACAGAATTGAGAGACCAACTTTTTTCGTCTTCCAATATTGTTATGTCAAATCTGATCGAAATCTCAAGTTCGATGTTTTCCGAATGCATATGGCAATATCAGGGACTGCAATGAAATGAACAAAATTTAGCATACCAGTCTCAAGAACTTTTTGCAGAAACTTGCGGACAACAGGCGTGGTAGGTGCTTCATTTCAGCCAAAACTACTTAAAAAAAAACGCGCTGTTCGGACTACACAGCACTAACTTTGGAAATACGTAAGTTCCCAATATTTCCCAACGTTGTTCAAGCGTAAAGCAACTAATTTCGTTCCGCAAAGATATGATACTAACT
This sequence comes from Chrysotoxum bicinctum, assembly GCA_911387755.1. NCBI lineage: Eukaryota > Metazoa > Arthropoda > Insecta > Diptera > Syrphidae > Chrysotoxum > Chrysotoxum bicinctum. The sequence continues at coordinate 246,343,186 of OU426988.1, read as the reverse complement.
TTCTTTCGAGAATTCGAGCGGCAAACAGCTGTCAGTGTCAATATAATGTATGATTTAAAACGAAACCACTAGATGGAGCACCCTTTATGTATGTTGAAACATAGTACATTTCTTCAAATACATTATGTTCATGTCGTTGTTGTAACATTCAAACCTTCAACACTGAAAATATGTTTTTACTTACGACTTGTACTATAAGTTATGCATTCGTAAAAAAATAGAAGTCGAGATTTTGATCAAAGTTGAGATTATGATAATAGCGAAGCTTGGTAGATCTCACTTTTAATTTTTCCCCCCACACGTTTTTTTTTTTTTTTTTTAAGACCAAAAATAACGGTACCTGCCATACGATTTTTTTCGAAATTTTATAAATATTCTTTTTTCTCAAAAACTGTTCGAAAGATTCAAAAAATAAAAATACAAAAAAATTTCATTTAGTTAAAGCTAGTTAATGGTTTAAAAAAAATTTACGAAAAATGGTTATTGAGGGTACCCCCCATGGAACCATTGTTTTTTGTTTTTGATTTTTTTTTTGGCTAAGGCTTCCCAAAAACTTGAATAGAATTGTGTATTCAAATTCTCCAAAAATTTTTTTTTTGATTTTTAAATACAAGATGTGAGAAAATAAAATGCGCGACTGGGTCGCACGAGCTTGCTCCTATATAATAGACTAGGAATTTTAAAAACTAAAAGAAAATTGTTCATAAGGATAAAATGAATTTCTTAAATTCTTTTAGTAGTAAGAGACAAAAACAGAATGCTATGCAAATATGAATTTATGCAAGAATAAAAATTATAAGTTGTTTTAGTGGTTTCTTAAAATAAAGCTTTTATATACAAAATTTTTAAAAGATTTTTAAGAAAAAAATTTGGTATGCCAACTTTAAGTTTTTATTACTGTACAAATGAAAATTAAATTTCCAAAAAAAATATTATGCCGTTTTTGAAATATCGAATTTTGCAAGAAAAAAAATGTTTTTTTTTTCAAAAATTTTAAAAATATTTTTTTTAAGTTTTAAAATGGAATGGTTTTTAGAAGCATATCTACAAAAAAATTTCATTAAAATTCAAACACTTTTATTTATCGTGTTTGAAAAAATATTTTCGAAATATTGAGTTTTGAAAAAAAAATTTCAAGCTTTTTTTAAAAATCCAAAAAAAAATTTTTTTGAAAATTTGAATACACAATTCTATTCAAATTTTTGGGGAGCTTTAGCAAAAAAAAATTTATCAAAATCGGTCATACCGTTTTTGAGAAAATCAAAATCAAAAAAAATGGTTCCGTGGGGGGTACCCTCAATAAATAAATAAATTTTTTTTGTATCTTTTTTTTTTTAAATCTATCGAACAGTTTTTGAGAAAAAAAAATATTTACAAAATTTCGAAAAAAATTCGTATGGCAGGTACCGACATTTTTAGTCTTAAAAAAAAAAGAAAAAAACGTGTGGGGGGAAAAATTAAAAATGATATCTACCAAGTTTGAAGAAAATTGGCCGAGCCGTTTAGGCTGTAGTCGAACCGACAGACAGACAGACAGACAGAGCGACAGACAGACAGAATTGCGAGACCCACATTTTTAGTCTTCGCTATCATCGTAATGTCAACTTTGATCAAAATCTCGAGTTCGATTTTTTTTACGAATGCATAACTTGCCTTATAGTACCTATAAGTCGCAAGAAAAAATTACACAGCCCCACAAAAAAAAAGCTCTCTGACTGTGGAATGAGACCATGTGTCTTATATGTTTTTTGGGTCGCTGATTTCAAATCCGGAGTACGTTTGACCCAATCAGGTCAGGTTCAAGGGCATTCGAAGGTCAAATCGCGAAATATTCTTTTAAAAATCTGAAAACCTATATATATGTTTTTGACATTGCTGAATTTGAATCCAGGCTTTTTTTGACCCCAACATGTAAAGGTCAAGGTCAAACGAAGCTCAAACCTCTGAAATCTAACGATATGATATTTTAGACCCCGGATTCTGAAAGAACGTGAAATTTTACGTGCAAATATGTATTAACTTTATTTTTACCCACCTCTGTAGGTCATGTAGCGGTCATCCAAAATAAGACTCGTTTTTTTAGATTTTGGCATACGTATTGGCTGTGAATTGGAATTCTGGTCCTTTAAACAGTTGATATTTATGTTTTTTGATTCGCTGATCACGATGCTGGTGTCCATTTGACCAAAATCAAAATCAAGGTCAAACGAAGGTCAAATCCCTAAAATCTAACGATATGATATTTTTGACCCCGGATTCTGAAAGAGCGGAATATTTTACATCTAAATTCATCTGTTGTTTGGAATGACCTCTGGGAGATATTCCGAGGTCAAAAACTCCTTTTGGATTTTTCGGTTGATGTATCGACAGTAAATCGGGATTTGGGCTATCGAACCAGTTTATTCTTATGTTTTAGGAGTCACTGAATCCGAATATAAGGCGCGTTTAATACCATTTTGCAGACTCTAGGTCATTTGAAGTTATCCATATCCCCTCAGAAATAGCATAAGATAACATGAGACTACAAAGTCATGATATCATTAGACTATGGTGCAATGCTCAAACCCGTTACTTTTTTTTGTGGGGCTGTGTTATGTTAATTTTATCTTTGTGAACAGTTTTCTCTAATAACATTCGTTTTTAAAATTCCTAGTCTATTACATATGAGCAAGTTCGTGAGCCCAGTCGTGCATTTTATTTTTTTACAAATTCGCATTTCATATTTCGCCATTTCGATATCTGCTTTGAGCTTTGGTCAAAAGATCTTGCAAAGAGGTGCCAAAAGTGTAGAGCCCTTAGAATTTGTATTTATACTCAAAATGTTTAATGAAATGAACAAATTACATATTTTGAGGAAAAAAGAACCGAGTTTTTGAGTTGAAGATAAGACCAGATAAGAAGGACATAGAGTAGGTTCAAGTTACTTTGGCGATCGACCATGAGTTCAGTTAAAAAATTAAGGGGCTCAGCGAAATCCTTAAGCTTGGTCACTTGAAAGTTTTTTCGGCTTATTTATTCACTTTAATTATGGCATAAAGCTCATATTGTTTTCTTGCGTTCTAAAATGGCTAAAGATTATATTAAAAATTGGCGAAACTGGCTTCTACATTGGCAAATGACTAATGTTGAGAGCGTGAAAAACACGAAACTGATTTCATTTTAATAAATAAAAAACTCCGAAAAATAGTCCCTTTGATCTAAAGCTAAAGCCCTACATATTTCCTCATCTGGGCTTAGTGAAACCAGTATAATCCAAATTTCGCTTAGTGGAGGATTTCCAAAAAAAAAACAAACAATAATTTCTATAAATTATCTGAAAATGTTTATGTAAACAAAATGTAAGCCTCAAGGCTATTTCCATTCACCGGTCACCATTCAATAGTCATTCACAAAACAAAAAATATTTGTTCAGTGTTTTTGTCTAAAAAGACAATTTAATTATTTTTAAAGTCTGGTTCCACCAGAAAACCCTACGATGACGACCACAAAGCAATGCTTAAGCCTCTTTAACGCTGCTGCACTCATTATTATATACAAAAGGTTCATGAAAATATGAATTCCATAAAAAAATAAAAATTTAAAATCCCCATTGATAATCTAGACCTCATTACAACGATTTTTATCGTTCGCATCATATCACATAAGACAGTTTTACTCACAAGGACAACACGGTAGTTGTATAGATATCGGCCTTCAGTTAAATTGTAAAAATCTCTGATGGACCAACCCAGTTTAAATGAAACGAAAACAAACAACAACAAACACCTGATTTCCTTGTTGAGGAAAAACCATCAACCGGTATTTTAGATATTTTATCTTTTTCTCAAGCTCAAAGCCTATCTTTTGTCTTTTTCACCTTGACTTTTTTGCTATGGATATTTTTTAATGCGTTTGACATGGGTTTCCATCAAGATGACGAGTCATATGCACTGGGCAGGCTGTTTAAACCAACGATTTACCGCGATCCCTTGTCGTTTTCATTGACGTTTTTTTGAAATTAATTTTAATAGTCTGGGAATTAATGTTGTACATATTTGAATCAATTAAATTATTTTAATGATTTAATTTTCTTTTAACGAAAAGACTAATGACATGAAATTTATGAGTCATTTTTATTGCAACCATATTGCATTTAAGTTATTGTAGTTACTTTAATTCTGATAAATTATTTTGTAGAAACAGACAAGCAGACACACATAACAAAACTTGACTTCCTAATACAAAAGACTGCATTTTATTTGTTTTGTTGTTAATAGCTAGAACTCAAAGTTCCATAATAAATGCTAAGGAGATAAGGTACAAACGTGTAAGAAATTACTATTTTTATTTGGACCTTAAAATAATCGATAGTAACGCAGATGCAAGTGTTGATATGATAATAGGCATTAATGTCAATAAAATTAAGACTCTTATCTCTAATAGGACTAATTGAATAGATTCCAAAGAGAATTCTTGGTACTACTATCGGGTTTAAAATGTTATCTCCAAGCAGTCTATCCCAATGTCCAAATGAGCGCTGAAGTGCACAATTCTTATGCCATAACTCGTTTGAACCTGTGGATGGAATTGATATGCGAAATTGTGGACATTCTCAGTTTCTCACGTAGTCATCCAGTTTGGATTAAGTTCAAAAATATGAAAATAGGTAGGTAAGTAGTGGGTTTTAATGCCTCTTATTGTGTGTTTGCTTTTGCACAATCATGCGGAAACCATCCGGATCCGACTCATCCGACACCATGTACACTGCATCAAGAAGGCCAGATGTAGATTAGTACTTTAACAGTAGCCGCACCGTAAACCTTCGACAAAGCCTTCAGTCTGTTAGCTCGTGATCTAAGGAGTCAAACTGAGGGCATGGCTTTTCATTGCGTTGAGAAAAGGGATCAAGTCTTTAATCTTATCAGGATGAGATAAATAAGGTTTTGGTTTTACAAAATACACCCCTCTGAAGAAAATCGGTAAAAGTACAGGCAATCCAGGAATATCTGCAATTCTCATACATGTTACTTAAATAAAAAAGTTCTTACATGACCAAAATAAAAAAATAAATAAATAAGAGGCCATTATGGCTCCTAGACTGCCTAAGCCAAGTTACAACTCTTAAACATTCCTGTGTTCTCGTTAGCAGAACAGAGGAGACCATCAATTTCTTACAGAATCCCAACGGCTAAAATGAGAAGCATTTTTCATCATAAGAGACAATCTTGAAGGACCTGATCGAATCCAAGACGTTTTGCAACGCACTAATTATTACGCCAATATACAACTATGACCAACATCTACGCAAAAAATTCTACATTATGTCGAGGTGTTAAAACTTTTAGTCTTTTTCTTAAAACCTCTTCTAAGTCTATTGACTTTCAACCTTTTGTTATTTTATTTTATTATTTTCGCAAATTTGCTTCCAGCGCAGTTTGCTGAAAATTTGACACTGCCAAACAGTGTTATAACTCCCCTAGAGGTACCCAAGACGAACAATAGTTCGCCATATCAGAAAGAAATGTATTGTTTTTCCACTCACAGTTTTGAACGAATTAGTACCTGGTTGCAAATGAGCGTTGTTGGGAACATTTCGACGGTTGATTAGTGAGTCAGAAGATTCAGCTAAAATGGAACATTACCTACAAACCAGCAACCAGCACCACCGTTTGCTCTTAGAAGAATGACTAATTTCTAATCTTGTTTTTCTGTTTCATTCTTGATTTCTAAAAATGAGAATAATTACAAGAGTGTGAAGTAAATAAACCGATTTAAATTTAATAAGGTGTTATCAGCGCATCAACCATACTTCCAGGTTCACCAAAACCAACCACATCTTGAGTTTTGCGATTAGAAAACCATTAATAAATTGCATAACAGCTATGCGTTCTTGGGTTGTAGCCGGAAAATATTTTCTGACAATGGTAGAACATCTGTGCTTGTCTGATGACAAAACAGATCTGGCCAATGCTTGACCTGAAGCGCTCGAAGTACTTGGTATTGTTGTGAAAAGAGCTTTATACTACTACAGCGCCATTTGTTGGAAAATTGCATATCTAATTTATGGAAGAAACAAAAAGCTCTTTTCCAATGTCAAATGTATTTCCCCTTATTCCAACCATCTAGAACATTCCAAGACAAGAACTTTCGAGAACAAATAATTTGAGTATATGGGTCATTTTTTAAAAATTGACATTTTTTTTTGATCGTTTGAAAATTTTTTTTTTCAGTTTTTCTTGGGTTTTAGTTTCTAAATCTATAGTAAACAAGTAGAAAAGGAGTTCTCCGAGTTGCGCAAAAATAATTTCAAATATTTTCCATTTTACGAGTATTTTTTGATAAAAATTTAAATTTTAAATTTCGAATGTACTAAAAATGTTCTTTTCTTGCATAAAATAACAATAATCCACAAAATGAATAGTAACAATAGATAGTTGAAATTTTGTGGAAAGCAACTAAATTTAATAGGATAATTAATAAAAAAGTTGTTTGTTTACGAAATGATTTTGTTTAAAAGCATGAAAGAGTCAAAAAAAATATTTTTAAATAACGGCACATAACTTTCTTGGAAATTTTACGGTACCAATACTGTAAGGAATGATGAAATATATTTATATTTATCTAGAATATAAAAAAATTAATAATAATATGAGCCATTATAACCTAGGTTAGGTTATAACCTAAAAGAACATTTATTAAAAAACAAATACGAAAATGGCCACGGAGATTACAGGCCACGGAGATTACAAAATCGACTATTTCTTAATTTTAATATAGTAAATGTAATTCAATGTCATCCAAATTATATAAGGTTCAAGTATGAGTAAATACCTTTCTTTTGGCGGTGGTTAGACTAAAAAATATTTATACAGTACAAAGATAACAAGGCCACGGAGATTACACTGAATTTTTACTCGGATGAAAAAATTATTTTGTATGCAAATTTTAAAGGAATTAACTGCAATAATTAAATTATAATAAAACATGAAATTGAAGGTTTTTTGACGTACTATAAGATAATGCATCGTAAAAAAATATTAAAAATTGTTTAGTTGTGTGAAAAAGCGAAAATGTTTAATTAGGTTTTTTTTCCAAATCTTGTCACACTCGTTCAACTGAGTATTCGGACAACAAAACAACTTTATTGTTTTTTTGCATATCATAAAATTGAAGTTTGAGAGAAGGCCTTTCAAACGACAAGGCCCAAAATTAAATAAAAAATCATTTTCATCATTAAAAATATTAATAAAACTGATTAAGCATGAAAATCACATCCCAAAAAGGCCACGGAGATTACACATTATTAATTACCATCGCTATTCGTTACCATCAATCGATCTGCAAATTTTTTCTTATAATGCTGACATATAAACACAGTTCCATGCCAAATTTCAAGTCTTTAAATTGAAATGCAAAAAAAATAGAAGCTGTAACGCTAAAAATGTAATTTTTTTAAAACGACCCATATAAGGGAGTGTTCACGGTGAGCGAGACACAGTTGATTTTGGATTATGAAAGTGTGCAAAAGTATTGCTTATTGGATTGTGTTATTAAACAAGTGTGATTTAAATTTGAATAAAAGTATTTGAGTTGTTTATAAATTGAGATTTACTGTTTTGAATTGGAAAGTGTGAATAAAGACGAAATACTTAAAAGAGTAATAAGTTTTATTTAAAGAACCTAGTAAAAATATTACAATATCCTTAAGTAGATTGCAATTGGTGTCATAACCGGACACTTAAGGCTTGGCGTTTATTCGAACGATTTTTGCAGAAGGTACGAGTATATGGAAGAAGAAGAGATAGAATCAATCCCTCATCTTCTATGTACATGCCCCTTTTCTATCCCACAGACGTAGGCTCCATCTTGGAAACTTTTTCTTCAAGGAACCTTGTGATCCAATTGATAAAGACATTTGAAATCTCTCTTGCTGTATAATGGACTCCAAAAGGTTCCACGAGTAGGGAGAATATCTCAAGAATGATGTGATATCATGATATCCTAATCTTACCCAACCTAACAATCCCAAAATGTCTTAAAGATTTTGAAATAAACACCTCCGCTGCTCCAGATTTTATATCCTCTTTTTGTTCTGCTCTTCTAATTAGGTCTCTTTCAAATTAAATTAAAAAGGCATTTCTCAAGCCGGTCACTAAAAAATGTGAATTTTCCTCCCCCACTCAAATCATCGATCACTTGCACTAACGTCCTTTCCATCAAAGTTATGAAAACGCTAATAAATAATCACCTAAGCTTTATAATGACCGGCAGTATGACTTTCGTAGCATTAGGACCACTGGTGATCTGAAGGCATATGTACGAGTATATCAACGAGTCTGGAACGAAGCTCTTATACCGGAAATTAATGTATTTATTATTGATGAGTCTCTTCTTGGTTGGGTTAGAAACTGCCATTCGAACCACTCAATACAATTTGTAATGGATTGTTTAAGGTCAAATATTCATAAAATAAACACTAGTGTACCCCAAGGCTCCGTGTTATCTCCGACACTATTATTTGTATTGATAAAATGATCTCTTGTAAGAAACTTCTAATCTTCAATTTCGCGAACTACAGCACCCTTAGCTGTTCATATTAGTATCCGAACCCAAACACCTGGTATTCTGTTGTGAAACTGAACAGCAGCAGATTCCGATCTTGAAAGAATTCTAAATAGGTTATTAACAAACGGGTGTAATTTAATGCTTCAAAAATAGAAAGAAATCTTTTATCGGCCAATCAATCTATACCACCCATGCCATTATCCATGAATCGCACTTGCATCAACAAAAAACTGAACAAGCTTTCCATACTCGACATATATGCTTATGACCACCTCTTATGAAAACGTATTATATTGTAGTAGACAAGTATACTGAAGTAGCCAAAACTGCAGCGAAATGCTTACATTTTTTTTAAAAGATGCAAGAAATTTTGTTGCCATTCTGAGCTGGCTACCATCTTTTTGGCATAAGACTCAAGTGAGTCTCTCATAATAAGACTGATGCCACCATTACTAACTACAATCTGTTTTATAGACTCCAGAACAGAGCCCTAAAATTTATAGGAAACACATCAATCAGGGAAACTTTTGTTTTTATGGAGCACGATTATGTTTTATCGATTGTTCTATTAACAAGGCTCAAATGCTATAACCATTTGCATTTTTCCTCCAAAAAAATTCCAACGTAATACTCGTCTAACTAGGCATGCTCAGCAGTGTACCCTTGAGTCTAACTTCAGACGTACTGTAATGTAGAGGTTCTTTCTGTTGCCGAACTACTTGAAAGTGGAAAAATAGCTTTCCTTGATTTTTCCCCCTCAAGAAATGTGTTCAACAAAACCTAGTGAGTATCAATAATTCTGGGTTCGAAAATTTGGTTTACAAAAAAAAAAATAAGGCGTCGAACGGCAATGAGATGACCAATTAGGAAGTCTTTTTTCGTCAGGTAATGAAGTCATCGAACTTTTCTTCCGATTTAAATAATGCTATATTTAGAGGATTATTAAAAAAAAATAAATCTATTATACTAGATTAAGTATTGCCATGGACCATTTTTCAGGATTGGTACAAATTAATAAACTATATTGTTATTTCTTAGTCGTGTGAAACTAAGACAATGAATTCGATTCTTTCATATTTCTCTTAATGGAATCAGAATTTGGGGCTATGTTGTTGAATATACTTCAAAATGCTTTTCCTTCAAATTCGGATTAAAAAGTTCATTTTAATTCCTTATATATTTTTTATAGAAGGAACTTCTTGCCAAAAACAAGTTGGGCCCAAATTAGAAGATTCACTTGAGCATTAGAAATCCTACCCCCTGGACTATAAGCAGCAAATCATGTGTGCTTTAGTCTTTAACACTCGTAGTCATAGGTAATAAAAGATAAATTCCAAACATCAAACAAAAAAAAAAAAAAACTACAAAAAAGTAGGTCAATGTTTCTTTGAAACTCTTATGAAATATTATTTCGTTTGATTGCTTTAAATATTTCGTTAGCCAGGTTTTGACTATATGACACACAGCATCGTTTAATTCAAGCAAAAGAAATGGAAAGTAATTATACATGTACGTCGTCGTTATCGTTAATGGGAAGTATCATACCTCGAAGCGTTCAATGAACCTACTTTAAGATACAAACCAAGCCAGGTGGTGTGGCTTTGCTAGGCTACTTTACTACAATTATACATATATTTGAAGCATCATATTCACCTTGAAGCCGGAAGGAACCACAAACATTTAAACACGAATCAGAGTTTTGAACTCAACGAACTCTGACTAGTTATCTACACTTCATTGTACACATGTCAGCTTTAGATGTAATCTGATAGCTGATGCAAGTCATCATGACCATGTCAAAGCCAAGTTAAAGAGTACGTTGGCCCTAAAGGTAACACTGAGAAAAAAATCGAACCAGTTTAATCAACTGTGTGTTGTGTGGCGATTTCGAGGTCTTATCTTGATTCCAAACTATACGTCAGTCAAAATGACAATTATTGTAGTTGTCAAATCAAATTGACAGTCAATCTGACAGCTGATGGAATTATCAATTTGACATCAACTTCTTACTTATCGACAACATTTGTATCAACTGGGGTGCAACTAGTATAAGCAACCTTGAAACAGTGCTTGACAAATGACCTAGAAGTGTGTTTTTGGACTTGCCTCTAGACATCAAGCTTAACTATGACTTCAAATGGATGTCACGCGTAACCTAATCTCAGTCATCTCATCCAAAAAACCTTCATTTCTGTCCTTTTTTTCTCCGACAAAATGCTGTGTTCATGTTGCATTTTAAAAGACCTCACGTTCCACAGGCAATTATGTATGTACTCGTGGATCCAAACAATTATTGTTATAAATCATTATGATTATCGTGTTTCTCAAAGTGCCGAAAATTTATTTCCTTCAGTGTATAATGATGACAAACTAATGATTTTTATATGAACCTAAGTTTAAGAGAAAAAGGTAGGTACTCATGCTTTGGCTATTTGGGTCATGATCATCGTTTTTAAAAGACTTTCGTGTTATTAATGAAATAGAAGAGATTTTTTGAAATTTTGATTGATCTGATGAACGATCAGTGCTATGTTTAGAAATTAGATTATATCTTAGAAAATCCAAAGCGTCGTGTGTTAGAAGATAATTATAAAGATGGACAAAAAGAAAGCTTTTGAGTTTTGGTTTTATATAATCAAATTTTCATCTGACAGTGATGGATTAAGAATTGTAAATTTTCTTTAATATACATAAAGCAAAAGGCTTCGGGAAAAACATTTCTTTTAATTGGATATCAAACATAAATGAGATGGACTAAATCTGAAATAAATTATTTAAGCTAGTTAAAACCTAAATTCTTTTTTAAGAGTATAAAAGCTTCATACAAAAATTACTCCAACGGAAAAGAAAGATTGCAATTAAATCGTGCCTACAATTTGATCAGTAGATATACTTTTCCTAAGGTTCCGAATTCTGATGGTCATTCGTTATGTTATGAATATCTGTTTATCCCAATGAGATCTAAGATAAAGCATTTTACATTCGTGTAGTCTGGCTGAAGAAAGAATCTCTGTACGTCCGAGATTGGGAGTAAATTGATGGACATTCCTTAAAGCGTTGGTATTACGTTTGAACTATTTAAGGGGAGGAATTCAAAAGCCTAGACCACTGTCTATTAAAGAAACGATAGAACAACGATAGACAAGGAACATAACTATAGTGTTTTAGGGACGAAAATATTTCTATAAGGTTAAATTCTGTAATCATGTTGAAGGGTCTTTTCTGAGTACTAGTGAAAATACTCAAATGAGGTCTAGAAGCACTATCTTAGATATCGGTTAGTTATTGTTATATTTTGGAAGAACACAGGTTCGATCCCTGCTGTCGTTTATGTTGCCTTAATTCCATTAAAACCTTATAAAAAAAGTTGTCAGCAATGGGTTGCTGGTTTGCTCATTGCATGTTGTTCAGGCATAACACTTACAACATGTGATTGAGTAAAACTAGTATGCCCATCAAATAGGAAAAATGAATAAAATAATGTGAATTATAAGGTATATAAAAATAAGGCACAGCATTTTCTCCGCACTAGCTCAGCCGCCATCCCTGGAGATAAAAAAATCTGAGACAAGCACCTTCAGTCTCAGGACATCGTGCCACACATCTTTCCTATCCTTCTTTCTCTTCCTTAACTTCACGCCGCGCTGTGTTAAAACGTTTAAAGGGTAGTTATAATCCCTTGAGCGCGTGTGGACTATAAAAAAAAAAAAAGTTTTTGTATATAGTCCCCAGATTACAGCTTTAACACATTTGTTGCACCGAGGCAACGAGGCATTTGTGGCCGTTGTGCGGAAGATAGTTTGAAGTACATATACCGAGGATTGAAAGTTTGTCGGTTTTTCGAGGCACTAAATTCTACGTGGTTTCTTATTCCCCATTGGGAAATGCTTTCAGCATCAGAACTTAAATCGGCTTGCCATCGGCTCCACATCCGACGGACAAGTTGTGAAATTCAAAACAGATTTGAAATGGTTGAGAGTAATATAAACAGCAAAACAATTTAATAAATTCGAAGTTCCAGGCAGAAGATCATTAATGAAAGTAACAAATAAGTTCGGAGACAAAACGGAACTCTGAGGCAAACCAGTATTTATTTAGGTATAGACTTAAATCTGTCCAGTTCTAGTGGTTTTAAATGGTTTAAAAAGTAACTCATAGTCCTTTGATGGGAGAACCATCAAAACCGAGGTGAGTAAGGCTTACCTTGTTAAGGGACTGGCCAACAAAGAAAGTTTTCGTATAGACAAGAACAGATTGAAAAATGAAAGCAGTGGTTTTGCCAGAGCGGATAAAACTTCTTCTGATCAAATATAGGCGAGTGGATTTGTATAAGTGTAAATTCTTTATAGAAATGGGCTTGGTACAGGGCATGAAAAATAACACTCGTCATGTTTTTAATTAAAAGGAGGTTTATTGAAAAGAAAAGTGGGCGTAACAATGGGTGGTTTTTTCTATAACCGTTTTTTGTTATTATATTATGCCAATACATATTTTGTTTATGAATTCAACATGAATTGCAACATATGTAAGACAGTGTACGCGTATTTTGGCCAACAAAATTGAGAGCAGTATGTTGTTCTGTGATTAGATGCTCATAGAGAGTGATCTGGATGTGATCCATTCTGAGTTTTATGAATTTCTTAAGCATTGAGGTATGTGCGTGGGATAGAGTGCCTTGTCGGCTACAGGATTGAGTGTTCAAAAATAGTGCTGTTTTGATACCCCAACCAGTCGTCTTTGACGTTCGTATTCATAATTGCCTTGATATGTTTTCTGAAGTCCTTAGCATTGAAGCGATAGAATATTTAATCTAAAACTTTAGAAATGTTACAGGAAATAAAGAAAAAGGAGTAATATTTAATAGTACCCCGTTTGGTAATGGTACTTTGGGCTGCCTGGAATACTTTGAGTTTTTTTCTTATAATCTCGTGGCCAGTTTTAATTTTTGTTAAGGCTGAATTATATTATTTGTCTTGTAGCCTCTTTTATACGCATTTGGAGATATTATAATTACTTCCTTGTGGAAAAATCGGATTTTTGTGTAGTCAAACCTCTTAACCAAAGCTATAGGATGTTAGTTAATACACAAAAAAAAAAAAGTACTATTCAGGTAAAACCGTCACAAGATGTAATCATGCGAGTAGCCTAAGAATGAATCAAAACCAAAAAAATATGAGCTTTTTCGTTTGTGAACAATGAGATTCAGTTAAGGCAATCTTGTTATTGAGTTCTAATGTTCGGATCTTTAAAATGGGTTGGGTACGATATACCGCTATTTATAATACCGTTTTTCAAAATCCCATATATTTCTTATAATCCCGCTTTTTTTAAATCCCGCTTTTTATAATCCCGCTTTTTATAATCCCGCTTTTTAAAATCCCGTCTCTTCAGATAGCGTTTTTTATAATCACGAATTTTTGAATATTAAAACAACAACTTGAATGAACTACCATCAAGGGGGTTCTTATTTGGCTGGAGTTATAGCTATTTCACGGTTGCCAAGCCGATCATCAGACTCCTTTATTAGTGGTGCTTAGCCTTTATACTATCAAGTTTAATCGAAAAACTTTTTGCCTTGACTGAGGTTTGAACCCAGACCTAGCGTCGTCAGAAGCCAATGCCCTACGCATCACGCTACCGAGACCACATGATCAGGTCCATCCCAATTTAGGTTTTATCGTTTATGAATTATCACTTGAGGACTAGCGTTTTTATTAGTCATTCAAGTTTGTTGTTGTAAATTCGGTTTCTTTCTATTTCTCTGAACACTGCATGTATGTAACCATACAAAAACCCCTTCAAGTTTTTTATAATCCCCTTTCTTATAACGACGTGTCAGCTTGGGCACACTATAGGATTTGGGGTAGGTGCCAGGTTGGTTGTATGCAAAGTTTCTTTATCATTTAAAGAATCTGGAAAATAGCCCACATAAAATCAATAATCCTTAGCTACGTATTCTAAAAAACGGGATTAGCGGGATTTGGCAGGATTTTAAAAAGCGGGATTATAATAGATCGGGATTTTGAACAAGCGGGATTTTAGAAGACGGGATTTTAAAACTTTTTTTTGGGATTTTTGAAAAGTGGGATTTCAAAAAGCGGGATTCCGATACGCTCCCCTTTAAAATCAAGGTGGTTCCGAAGATTTTTGACATTCTCAAGTTTAAAATTTTTCAATAACTTCCTGCTTAAGCAAATATAACCTTAAAGCTTAAAAGACGCTTTCGTTATATTTGTGGTTATGATACATCATAATTTGTCTAAAAAAACGTTCATTACTATATTCAAAACTATTATTTTTTTTTCATTTAAAATGCAATTAGAATTTTACCATGTTTTTTTTATTAGTTTATAAGAAATCTTTACTTAAAATCTATAAGTTTTGCATATTAGTGATGAATTTTTGAATAACGTTGGGTTTTTTGAGACTTGCCATTTCAATTTGCAAGCATTCAAATGTTCCTCGACACCTCCTTTCTCTCCCTCCTAACTTCCCCAGCGCTTGTGCTCTGTTTAACATTGTAAGGGTCTCTTAACATACCCTTGAGCGCATAAAAAAAAATTTCTGAAAGAGGATACAAATTATTAAGACAATTGAAACTGTACTAAATTTTGGTAAAAAGTGATTTTTTGAATTAACCTAACCTCAAATATATCTACTCGTATAGCATCTATAGTAAGTCAAAATGCCGAAGTAATTGAGAGAATTTGTACTTAGTCGTTAAATTTCAGGACATCAAAAACCTTAAAATTACTATCTGGTTGCCTATATCTTAACTGAGTTGTCTGGTGTAATTTGCCTACACTTTTCCCCAGTGATGGCAAAAAAGTAAAAATGACAAATAAAATTTTATTTTGAGAAAACCGTTTAATAAAATCGGATTATTGCTCTTTTGCTCGTTTAAAACTTTAAAAATCTAAAAATAAGTCATTATTAAGAAAACTTTTCTAAAGGGTTTTTTTTATCGGCTATTTTGAGGTAAGTTTGGTTTGACAATTCATCATAAATATGCCTCACGCTCCGCAGTGTAAACCATGCAGATTTATTTCGAAAAATATGGTTCTATTCTGGAAACTCATCGGGAATACATATCGTTGGTTAAATGGTTGTTTCAATAAACAGAGTTGCCGCATTACCATAACATCTAGAAAAAGTCATCGTTTAGTGTTCCAGCCGCTGGGGCTGTTAAATCAGCCTTTACTAGGGTTGGGTACGAAATCCCGCATCACAAAATCGCGATTCACAAAATCCCGAATCACGAAATCCCACCGTTTCAATACTAAATTGGGAGCACAGTATGAATTTTCATTTCCATAGTAATGGTGACTCGAATCAATGAGAAGCAACGAGAACGAAGTTTCTTACTATTGTACTGGAATATTCAATACGAAGATGACCGCTCTGATTTTGTTAATTTTTAACGAGCTCTGATTGGCTTAGAGCTGAAGACAAGTCCAAAAAAAGTATAAGTATGAAATCTTAAAAGTATCTTGAGTCAAAAAAATAAAAGAAATAAAAAAAAAAATACAAAAACATTTCCAAAAAAGTTTAAAAAAAAAATCATGTGATACATCACTAATATGCAATTTTTAACTCTCTAAGATGCATAGCTTAGCCAGAAATCACGTTTGAAAATGTCAACTTTGGGGGTTCTACGGAGCTCCGTTTAGCCGCAAATCGCATTTAAAGATAAACATTTGTTTTTCGTTACATGCGATACCTGGATTGAAAGGTGGCACTCCCTAGATCACGAATATGCAATTTTTAACTCGCTGAGATGCCTAGTTTATCCGTTTAAAAGTACATTGGGGGGCCCGCTCCGCGGGACTTAAGAATTTTAACTCCCGTTTTCGGAGACACACCCGCCCACGTGACTCCGCCGCTCCGTTTAGGGTATGATAAGTCGCCTGGTAGGCGCCAATATACACAATGTATGAAAAATCGAAATTTCTTCAAAAAAAAAAATTGTTGAAAAAAAAATTCTTAAAAAAAAATTTGTTGAAAAAAAATTTGTTTGTTTGTTAAAAAAATATTTTTGACAAAATGTCCAAAAGTATTTTTGGCAAAAGTCCAAAATATTTTTGGCAAAAGTCTAAAAATATTTTGGTCAAAAATGTCCAAAGTTATCTGGCCAAGCCATTGAAATTTGAAAATCATCCTCGGAGTTCTACCAAGAACTGAATTTTTCCGGAATCAACAGTTCCTTAAATACTTTTCATTTGTTTAAAAATAAATCAAAATAAAATATTTTATTAATAGTACTAAAATAGTATTGAAAATCCCGCCAAATATTTCCAAAAATATCTGTCGGCGGGATTTTTATTTTTATTTTTATTTTCGGCGGGATTTCGTGATTCGGGATTTTGTGCGGCGGGATTTCGTTATTCTTCCCGGGTGGTAACTGATTGAGTAAATGAATGCAACTGGCTACTTCGAGTTAGAATTGCTTGTGCCACGGAAAGACATGAAAAATTCCAGCGGTATTCAACACATAAGAATAATTCTGTTTCCTAACAGGTTTAACGTTCTTTTTTGAATTATATGCAGTGAAAGAAAAGAAGTTTTGGCTGCAACTGCCCAAAGATGTAAGTTATACTTGATTTTAGGACGTATAAACACCTTATAAATATTGTAGCCAAATCAGGAGGGGTAAACAAAATTTCTAACAACGATATAAAATTACTTAAGCAATGTTTTCGGCGATCCAGAAGGTTATTTCGAGTTCACATAATAAGGGTCTCATTGATACCAAACGCGGGCATATTCGCTAAGAGAACTTGATGCCAAACTCTATCAAATGCTTTAGAAACATCAAGCGCAAAAATCTTACTTTCTCTAAACCAATGTAAAGATCTGTTTTACGTTTCGATGAGACATTCTATCAGATGTTACAGTGGAAAAATTGCTTCAAAATCAGTATTGGTGGTAAATAAGAAGCTTTAGGTCTTCGAGATATTTCTTGAACTGATGATTGATTTAGGAACATGCTGTTTTTCTTCTTTCAGGGAAGATTTCAGAATAGCAGGAGCGATGGGGAAGCTTACGCAAATGTTTTGCGAAAGTGGAAGAATACCTCTCCAGAAGAATAACTGTTTTCCAATGTTTCTTCTTCTTCTTCCTTTGCTTCGGCGCTGTTATGATCTCGATGTCGAGGGGATCATAACTCTCCCACGTATCTGCTTCACACTAGTGATCCGCCTGTGGGGTTCGCCGGGTTGGCCTCAGAAATCGGCGGCAAGCCTCCCGGTTTTGTATTGTTCCATTTCTGAGGCCAACTGTTTTCCAATGTTTACTATCGCAAATGGCTAAAGACATATGTATGAATCAAACTGAATAAAAAATATTAACACAAACAGGAATAAAGAAAATTTTCAAAAATGTCGCTGTAATTAATAAAAAAAATTTAAACAACCATTCCGTTATATCTGATTGGTAAAATTTGTTATAGACTCTTCTATCATCAATCGATCCCATTTCAAATTCATCAATTCATCAAGTATTCTTAATCTGCCACTGACTATCATCTCTTTCAGTCTCAATGCAGGAAAAATAATTTTTGCACTGTCATAACACTAATAAGATTTAATTTTCAGTGACCAATTGCTCTTTGTCCTAAAGGCAAATATTTAACCTAACTGCATTGCAGAATGCACGAACAAAAGATAAACAAACAGATTACATGACAATTTAAAAAAAAAGTCCCCCCGCATTTGCCATCAATTAACACAATCACTTGACACCAAATTGCGAAAACAATTTACCACTCTGAGAATGTAGTCTACTATACGACATACCGGATATTGTATTTCATAGAATCAGGATTATGCAACTACATAAACACTTCTGAGTCAATTACAACAATTCAATTATACCACTTATGTACGTTGGAAATTAAAAATAAGAAATATTATTCATTTAATAATAATATAAAATTTATACTTACATTGTGCCCTTTGGAACTGTCATATTAAGATTATTTAAAACCTGGTTGGCATTTTTTCCTTTGCCATAGGATTTGTATGCGTGCCGCATAGCAACGGCTGTATCTGGTGACCCCCAACTGGGTCTCTCTGTGTGGTTTGCCATAACTGGCTCACTTGTTGACCTGCAATAAATCAAATAAAACAAAAAATTATAAATAAAATATTTTTAATAAAAACTGAAGAAATTTCATAAAATTGTTTTCCAAGAGATATCATAAAATAAGATAATGGAAATCATAGTTTACAATAAAATTTCAGAATTGCATCCTTTTCAAAATTTACTACAATATGTAAATCATCATATTTTCCGAAAATACCTAGAGACAAGTGAGCTAAAGTCCGTAGGTGACGTTTAACTTTCTAGGTTACATATTTTAACGAAATCATTGGAATTATTGATGTAGACATTCTAAAGACGCAGATTTGTATGTGTCCGTACGGGGACAGAGTCAAATATTTAAGGAATATAAGTTGGTCCTTTGTGATATCACAAGGAATCTTCTCAATCTTTAGAGACTTTATATGTTTGCCAGATTGCTAAGACCATTCTAGTAGAAATCTCCCAGGCTGGTTCTACGTCCTTGGTATAAAGCAGGACATGTACAGAGAAGGTTAGGGATTGAGTCCTCCTCTTCTTCGTCCATGCAGCTTCTGCAGACATACGTTATTTTAAATTTTGAAGTTTCTTTAAGCTATGCAAATGATGTTTAGATTCAATGGTTTTTACTTGAAATAAAGGTAGATTTGTATAAAAATTTACGAAAGAAAGCCACTATTTTTCCCCACAATTTATACCTTTCACTTATACTTAAATCCAAAAATATCTCTATATAGTTGAACATAACGCTTTCAACCTAAACACATACAGCCGAATCTATTAAGAAATTTTATAGGTTGCTTAACTTTAAAATACCTCCAAACAGCTTTTAAGTATGAAATCGGTATCTATAATCAATTTTCACTTTTAAGTAACGTTACTTAAAGGCCTCTTAACTTAAACGCCATCCACCGCGTTTAAAAGTTACTGAAAGACGTTTTAAAATGTATTTTGACATATCATTTGTCATCTTTGAAATCTTGAAGTTTCAAATTGTGAGTTTGTATTGCTTGTTATGATATTTTAGAATTATAAAATGCAAAGAATTAATATTCAGAAAATTTGTATTGATTAAAATATTTGTACGCGCAAAGAATTTTCGTCCACACTTTCCGCTTATCCTTTGAAGTGTTTGTATCGACACAATTTTTTCCTCGTTGTTGGAGGTAAATCTGTGCATGGAAATAATTACTTTTTTTTTTTTATTTATTATTGCACATTTTAAAATAAAGACGTTTTTTTGACGGAAGCATCCGAATTTTCAGATCTTTCTCTTTTTTGCGTGGCGACGGGAGTGGATTTGTGTGCCATGGCATTTTTCTCAATTTCACAGATATTAATATATGCCTTCCAAATGTTTAGTCTGCTATTACACGATGAATCTAGATGCATGCGCCTTCTTCGAATTTTGCTTTGATATTTCGTCCACTGATTCAAGCGCTATTACACGTTGAAACCAGATTCATGAATCCAATTTGACAGTTCTCTTTATTTTTCATTTCGGTGTTGGTGAGCGTATGTGCTCTTCAAAATAAAGAAGCAATCAGAAAGAAGTATTTCTATGCATTACATTGAAGTTTACTCCCCGGATAACGAAATCATATGAAGCAGAATGGAAGAAAAACGAACAAGAGAAAATTTTACCCACGCGACACAGGGCAGTTTTTTTTCCGTCTCATCTTTCGATTTTTTTTTTCTCTTTTGCACTTACGTTATTCGAAAAGTCGCACGCGTCTGGATGCATCGTGTAATAGCAGACTTACTAATTCATGGTGTCACAAAACAGCTGTGTTGTATAAAATGAAGCAGCATTTGTTTTTTGTTTTGTATTAGATTTTCACATTCTTTTACGTTACGTGACACAACCATCGTTTAGTTAAGAACTGATGCGTTATTTCTTTTTATAAAGTTTATTTATTTATATATTAAATTCATTCTTATAAATAACTTAGTCTTTATAATAATTTAGTCTGTTCACATCATATAGATTTAAGTTTTAATATAATTGTAATATAAAAATATAGAGCCACGACCACGAGCCAGAACCGCCATCAATCAACTAACTCAGAAGCTACAGAGCTGCAGGAAGAGAATAATTATGTAGATAGGTTTGTGTGTGTCAGGTCGAGTATGTATGTAGTGACGGTTTCGTATCACGCAGTGACGCAGTCACTACACACTCTCCTTCCAGCGCGAGCGTCTTCTAATTAATTATTTTATTTTATTTGAATCTAACTTTTTTAATAATCGAACTATCGTTTGATCCCGAGGCTATCACGAATGCCGGTTTTAAACGATCAATGGAAATTGAGACATGTTTATCTTTTATTTTGACTACAAATTGCTTGCGTAATTTACGTATTACTTCATATGGACCCTCATATGGCGCAGTTAATCCTGGACGGACCCTGTCAACTCTCACAAACACAAAGTTTGATGTGTTAAGCGATTCAGGAACGTGTGTGTCTTTTTGTTTTGTTTTTCGGGTATCGGTTGGAGTACAAGATTGCATTGCCGTTCTAAGCTGATCAACAAGAACAGAGGTATTTTCTTTTAAATCACGAGCTGAATCTGTTGGGATGAAGAACTCTCCTGGTACCTTTAATGCTTGTCCGTAGACCAACTCCGCAGCTGAACATCCCAAGTCTTCCTTTACGGCCGTTCGAAGGCCCAATAAGACTAATGGAAGTTCATCGCTCCAATTTTTTGTATTCCCTCTCGCAATTATAGAGGCTTTAAGCTGACGATGGAGTCTTTCGACCATCCCATTCGCTTGGGGATGGTAAGCTGAAGTTCGTATACGGTGAATGCCTAGAAGATTTGTTACTTCTCGAAAAAGCTTTGACTCGAATTGAGTACCTTGGTCGGTGGTTACTTGCTCTGGAGTTCCGAATCGACATACATATTGTTGGACAAATACTTTTGCTATTGTAACAGCCGACATGTCGATTATTGGGTAGGCTTCTGCCCATCGCGTGAAGCGATCTACAATTGTGAGAACATATGAGTAACCATTTGAGATAGGCAGTGGCCCAACAATGTCCATATGAATATGCTCGAAACGGCCATGTGGTATTCTGAAAGATTCGAACTGAGATTTTGTATGTCTATGTACCTTTGACTTTTGGCAAGCTGTGCAGGCTTTTGCCCATTGACCACAGTCTTTATTCATTAAAGGCCAGAAGTATCTATTGGAAATTCTTTTGCGAGTTGCCCTTATGCCTTCATGAAGAAGGTTGTGTAAGGAGTCAAATACTGTTCTTCGCAGTTGCTGAGGAATATATGGACGTTGAATTTGAGTACTCGTCTCACACCAAATTTTCTCTTCAGTAAAGGGCATTTTTATTTGTTCCAACTTGACTTTGGTTGGTTTCTTTTCATTATTTGTTAAAATAGATTGAAGCTGCTCATCGTTGGCTTGCATTTGGCTAATAGTCTTTAGGTCAAACATTAATGCGCTTATTTCATCACTGGGTCGTGAAAGAAAATCGGCGACCACATTTTGTTTACCTTCAATATGTCGAATATCATTTGTAAATTGGGACACATAGTCAAGATGGCGCGACTGCCTTGGACTGCGTTCGGTTTTTGATGTAAGTGCATGGACCAAAGGCTTATGGTCTGTGTAGACGACGAAATCTCTACCTTCTGCGAAGGAGCGAAAATGCTTTATTGCCAAATAGATCGCTAAAAGTTCGCGGTCGAACGCTGAGAACTTACGTTCTCTGTCGGACAGTTTTTTTGAAAAAAATGCAAGTGGTTCCCAACCTTTATTGTATTGCTGTAAAACAGCACCAACCGCAGTGTTCGAGGCATCTGTTGTTATATTGAATGACGCGTTTTCAATCGGATGAGCTAATAATGCTATATTACACAGACTTTCTTTGGCTTTCGAAAAAGCACTGTTGCATTCTTCGGGCCAACTGAAATGATTTTTATTTTTCTTGATTTTCACAAGTTTGGCTACGTGAGAATGAATAGGTGATAGAATTTCGGCTAATCTGGGTATGAAGCGATTGTAAAAATTTATCATTCCCACAAATTGTTGTATCTGGCGGATGGATGTCGGAGGCGACAAGTTCATGATTGCTTCAACACGTTCCTTTGATGGTGCAATACCTTTTTCAGATATTGTGTGGCTCAAGAAATCTAGAATTTCAACGCCGAAGATACATTTTGTGGGTTTTAAACATAAACCGAAATCAGTAAGTCTTTGAAAAAGAAGTCTTAAGTGCGTGATGTGTTCTTCCTCGCTCTTACTTGCAATGAGTAGATCATCTATGTAAGAGAACACAAAATCAAACCCTTGAACTACTGCATTTATGAATCTCTGAAAAGTTTGGCTGGCATTTCTTAACCCGAAGGGCATTCTTACGAATTCAAATAACCCGAATGGCGTCGTGACGGCAGTTTTGTGAATGTCATCAGCGGCGACGGGTATTTGATGGTATGCCCTGATAAGGTCGATTCTTGAAAATATTTTGCACCCATTAAGCTGCATCGAAAAATCGTAGATATGGGGAATTGGATACCTGTCAGGTATTGTGACGGCATTCAGTCTCCTAAAATCCCCACAAGGTCTCCAATCCTCACTATTTTTCTTTTCTTCCATATGAAGAGGTGAAGATACAGAAGAGGAGGAGGGCCTACAGATACCCAGTTCAACCATGTGTTGAAATTCTGCACGAGCAGCTTTGTGTTTTTGTAAATTAAGTCTGCGGGGTTTCGAAAATGGTAACTGACCTTTAGTAAGAATGTGGTGTTGGACTGTATGTTTGACTGGAATATTAAAGTTTGGCGGAGTTGTTAACGAAGGAAAATCATCGAGAATTTTTGTATACTTATTGGTACTGGGTGGCTGCTTAGGAGACGGAGTGTCCACCAGTGCGTGCAGCGCGTTAATGCCAAGTTTGGTTGTTGAGTCAATTAGGCGACGATTCTTAATATCTACTAAAAGTGAAAACTTTTTTAAGAAGTCAGCCCCAATAATGGCATGATTAACAGATGCTATCGTAAAAGTGTGAATGAACGGTCTCCTTAGTCCTAAATTTACCCTTAAGAGCTTTGTGCCGTACGTGCTAATGGATGTTCCATTTGCTGCACAAAGTGAATTGTCGGATATATATTTGTGAGTTGGAAAATTCTGAATAGGTAATACTGACAGATCTGCGCCAGTATCTACGAGAAATGTTAGGTTGTTATCAGGATCGCGTACAAAGAGGCGGAGCTGAAGTGGTTCAGGCCAACCGTGCTCCGCTATCACAGTTGGTTTAATTAGTTTTTTTTGTCTTTTTCGTTCGAAACGCCACCTTTAAATTTACAAGGTTCCGTACACTTACGCGCATCCGAACCGTATCGCCTGTGATACCAGCACAACCCCTTCTTTTCGACTGATATATTTCGCGTCCTTGACCTACCTCTACTGTAATCGCGACGCGAGTCTTGCCTTTGTCTACATACGGTGTCTGTGAGCTTTTTAACCATCGCTTTGACTTCATTTAATTCGTTACGAAAGAGCGATGAGTCATGGACTACCTTTTTATCACTGTTTGTTTCTTTGAATCGTAATTCTGCTATGCCTGAGCAAGATGAGGCAGATGCTTCAAAGATTTTGTCAGCCAAGGTTGTAAGCTCCAATTCTGATTTCCCATCTTGCGAGATAAGAGCAATATTTATTACTTGCGGTAAGCGGCGAAGCCATAATTTCCGAACTAAATCCTCACTAAAAATGCCAGATGCTCCCGCTAATTGCCTGAGAGCTCTAAGAAATTCTGAGGGTTTCCTGTCACCTAACTGCTCACTAGACAAAACTTTTTCAATGCGACGTTCTTCACTAAGAGAGTGGCGTTCGATTAGGGTTTTCTTGAAATTGGAATAAATATCTACTTTTGGTGGAGATTCTATGAAATCAATTACCGTTTCAAGAACTTCTTGAGGTAAAGCTCCTAGAATATAATGATATCGTGTTATATCTTTAGTGATCTTGGCAATAGAAAACTGGGCCTCTGCTTGAATGAACCAAACGCTAGGAGACTTTGGCCAAAATGGCTGCAATTTAACCGCGTTAACGTAAGAACTAGATGTGACGCCAGCACTTTCAGAAGGGATCTGTTTTTGATCTGTTTTATCATTCACATTTTCGTCTATTTTTTCTGATTCTGAATCTGATTTACCCATTTTTGCCTATGATAGATCAACAGGCACTGACAAACACAAAATCAAAAGGAAGAAAAATTAAGAAAGTGCTAATTGAATGAAGCTCCGAATTATTGAATTGATGATGGTTCGTTTTATTTATGTACATAACCAGCAATTGCTAGAAAAAGAATATTTGTTTTTTTTTTTAATAATATTATATACCTATTATAAGCTAGGCATGTACGAATCACTACAGGAATTAAAAATTATAATCACAGTATCTAATTACTAATAAATTCAATCAAATGTTGCTGTGGTGTGTTAGTATGAATTTACGTTAAATTTAATGAGTTGAACAAGAATTTTACTTCAATAAAATTTTGAGAAAAATAATAATTCAATGAAAGTTAAAGAGAAAAATTAGAATTGGATAAAAAAAAATATAGCTGCACAATTTAGAGATGCTCTGTCCTGTTTGTGTGTGATGTCATCGTGCTGGAACTGCTCTGCGTTTATACAAATTTATGTTGATGTTGAGCGTCGAAAGATTTTGCGATTTGTGTAGAATGAGCGAATAGCCGTCTTTGCTAAATGCAATGGTGTTGGTGTGGCGGGGTGATATGTGGTTCAGCCAAGTGAGTGACGAACGATTAATGTGTGTGAGTGAACGTTTGGTATATAAATGCAGTTTTTTTTTTTTTTTTTTTTTTTTTTTTTGGGGTTTTGTTAGGTCTCGTGAGAGGTATTCCGTAAGTTGTGGGGTGATATGGGCTTTTGTTCTACCGTTATTGATATGGGCTTTTATTTTACCGTTTTTGTTATGGGTTTTGTTTCAACGTTTTTTTTTTTTTTTTTTGTTTAATTTAGGCAACTAAATTTGATAAAGTTCTTATATCGCCATCGCCACTGGAACTTTATTGAGACACTTTTTATTTATATTTATATTTTCACTTTTGTTAGGTAATTGTTCCTTAGTTTTAGGCAACGAACATTATATGTAAACCTATTCGTTTTGTACAGTCACGATGCCTTTATGCGTTTCACGTCACGTCACTTCTTTTTTATTTTCCTCGTCGGGGTCACCAATTGATGCGTTATTTCTTTTTATAAAGTTTATTTATTTATATATTAAATTCATTCTTATAAATAACTTAGTCTTTATAATAATTTAGTCTGTTCACATCATATAGATTTAAGTTTTAATATAATTGTAATATAAAAATATAGAGCCACGACCACGAGCCAGAACCGCCATCAATCAACTAACTCAGAAGCTACAGAGCTGCAGGAAGAGAATAATTATGTAGATAGGTTTGTGTGTGTCAGGTCGAGTATGTATGTAGTGACGGTTTCGTATCACGCAGTGACGCAGTCACTACAGAACCAATGAAAAATCGATTATAGATATACGAATTGAAGTTTCATCATTTAAAGACAAATTAATTATTTAAGTATGCTTAACTAAATAACCTCTAAGATGCAGTTTAAGAAAATCTTATAGATCCGGCTGATATATTTTTGCACCATGTCCTGCAAAAACGATTTGAAATAATCAACTATTTTGTTGTCTTTACTTATTTCTAGTAAAATAATTATTTCGGAACGAGTCCAAACACATTTTTCTTGTTCATTTTCCATTATTACTTGTGTTTAGGATACTTTTAATAAAATAATCAAAAAAGTATAAAGTGAATTTAAAATTAATGGGATCAAAAACACTAGTTAACAACGAACTATTTCGGTCCTTTTTACACGCCATGTCGGCATACTACTTCGATTCCCAGAGTTCGCACTGCCGTGCCGACACTCTTATTCAATTCACACGACCCAAAAACCTTATCGACAATATGCTTTGATCAAGTAGTTCGTGGCATGTGTTAGGAGTAAGTGGACTCCGCTACGTAACGTAAAGTTTGTTTGACTTATGTTTAAACAGGGATGTTGCTTGAGACAGCATTATATTTTTACACTCATATTCAAACAGAGATGTTATCTGATAGAAAATACACTGTTTTTACACGAATCCGATTTTAATATCTGTTTGTCTGTTTGGTTTCCTTTCGAGTGCCTCTGTGCTTTTAAACACAGCGGTTTTTAATATAAGTTAACTTTGTTCATGCTAAAAGGAGTCATCTTTCGCACTCCTTACTCTACTCATACTTAGTTAAGCGAATTTCACTGAGCGAACGCCAAATATAAAAAAGAAGAATGAACGATATCTGCGCATTTTCTCAGCCTCAGCAATTGCGTTTAAAGTTAGATATACATTGTTCAAGCACGTGTAAGTGTATTAGTGAAAAAGTCACACGTATAGATTGAAGAAAAATCAAAATCTTTTCAATCTAGCGTACTGCATAGAAATATTGTATACATATATGCAAGATTTATGATGACACAGCACAGCATAAGCACTGATTGAAATATTTAAACAGCACATGAAAATTGTATGATCAAATGGACAGACAAAATAAAACAAATTACTCGGATAAAATTACAAAAATCTCAAAGAACTTCGAAAAAACACAATTTTGGAGAAAAAAACACACAAGGCAACGTCCTCTCGCCACTGAAATAATAGACTTGCACGTGCTTGTCATACATTTGAACAATGTATATCTGGCTTAACGCCGCCAACAAATATACTTGTCATGCAGCGAAAAAGTCAAAACTTTTTTTTTTTTGACAAGCCACTAAGTGGAGCTTTCACCTTACCAAAATCAAACCAATACTATCAACAGTTCTGAGGTCGACGAGGTAGATTAGTAGAATCACCGTTCTATTTTGAACCGACCCTCGACTGTATAAGTAGAGGAATGCGTGATGATAACGCTTAGACGCACACTCTCATAGTACTCAGTGTGAACCCGAATCAGGTTCAACAAAAAGTTATCAATTCTGTTTATGTTGAACATTGTACTCCGATTCTGGTGCTCTATGTATTCCGAAGCAACGTCGAAGACACTGCCTCTCAAACACCCGAATCTTTTCCATTTGAGATGGGGTAACGTAAAATTACACCGGGCATCCATAGGTAATCATCGGCCCAATAAAGACCTATAGCCAATCACCTTCACCCTAATATCAAGCCAGCTGTAAAACAACCGTTTCTAATGCTCTCTTAGCCTCGGTCCAAGCAGAATGTATATGTCTGTCGAAATACGAATACTGATCCGATCCAACCGCATGGCAAGGTACTTTACTACACATTAACTCGCGAGTATCTGTCCATATTTACCTACTATGACTAGCTTGCGCAAGTTTTTTTTAGTGTGCCTCGGAGCTCGGAAGTATTTGATAGAGTTTGGTATCAAGCTCTATTATCAAAAATGTGTGCATTTGATACTGTTGAATTTCTTCTTCATGGATTAGAAACTACCTTTCCAACCGCTCAGTAAAATTTGTCTTGAACGGTTTTAAGTCTGAAATTCATAAATGAATGTATGCTGGTGTGCCACGGGGCTCCGTTTTGTTTCCGATTTTCTTTCTGATATTCATGAATGATCTTTTGTCTGAAACTTCTAATCCATTAAATTGTTTTGCTTACGATAGTACTCTCATCTTCTCATATTCGTATCCAAATGAATGTCCCTGTTCATCGGATGTGGATTTAGAACTGATCCCGATAGTATTGGCAAATAGGGAACTATATAATAGAATTTAATTCTTCTAAAAGTCAATGCTGTCTTCTGCCATTAAAGCGAAACCCACTCCTATGCCACTATCCATGAGCGGTACTTCCATTCACAGACTACGTTGTATGGAATGACCATATATTCGAAGTCTTTCATCATTCATGTTTTTAATAGTTTCCGAACTCTCAAGGGATTACGACTACCGTAACAATATTTTTGTTTAACACATTGCAGTCTTTTATTCAATAATATTAAGTAGTTACATCGGACTTTAACAGAAATTAAATGAGTTAAAATTAAAAATTCGTTCCTCTAAATTTATTTTTCATTATTATTCACTTTTTTCTTTAACTATAAATAAATTAAAGTGCTAATTTGCACTACAGTAGTTTGTGTGTTTAAATGCCGGCATTAGTGTTATTGAACAATTTTACAGCTGAATTCAAATTAGAAACACAAATATTTTAATATTTTAATAAAAAAGTCGCCAAGAAATAGCTCTTTAATATAAAACAGTTAAATTCTAGAGTAAACTATTCAAATGATTAATTTTAAAAATTTTACTATTCTAATAACAAAATAAAAAATTAAACCATTGATTGTTATCCACTACCGGCATTTTAAGGTTTATTTTTAATTTTCAAAATTTACTCACATTAGAGTAAGGCAATTCTATGAGACTCGAGTCGTATATATTTCTCACACACTTAATTACCTAAACCGTGTTTAATTTTATTACCAGATAAAATGTTAAATAAACTTTTGTTTTTAATTATATTATTATTAATTATGTACCGCACATTTCGCACATCAGAATATTTTCACACAACAAACCCCGCAAACACAAGAGATTTTAATTCATAAACTTCTCAAACACGACTGATCACCACAACAGTAACAACTAACTAAGTCACTAGATTTCTTAAGACAAAGTTGTTCACTATTGGCTCGTAAGCTTTATTGGACTCTACCGACCTGCACAAAAGTTGAATGTACCTATTACCCCAACAATATGACGCTTGTCTTAATTGAAGTCTTAAGGTCTGCAAATTGTGTCTGAACAAAGAATAAGACTAATTTATTCTGAATCATCAAGCGGAAGATTAAGTTTGATTATAATTGTTTATGTTGAGACTTAAATGCAGATTTAGCAATTTCAACTCCATCAAAAAACATTAAATACAAGACCAAAAAAAAAAAACAAACTGGGTACATCTGAACTCTGTCTACTTAACCCCGTCGATGACTAAATAACTCAAATTTGAATGAAACAGGTTTTGATTCAAACAAAAATGGTAAATATTGGTTTTAATTTTACAACTTCCAAAATGCGTATAACTATAAAAGTTTCGCAGAAAGGGAAAACAATAATAACAAGGCTGAAAAATACTTGAATGATATTTCGACTTTAAAACCAATTCAAACAAATTAAAGTTAAAAATACTAAATCATAACAAACGTGCTTCACCCGAGTTATGCAATTCCATAAAAGAAGCTTAAAGATTGCATCAAAAGCTTTGGCTGGTATGCAGATATTCATTAATATTAAATTACTTAAGTTTGACAAGACTTTGCAGATACAAAGTAAAAGCCCAGGCACGTATTTAATAATTTTCAAGTTCGTTGCTCAGCTCTTTCGTTTGTTTTGATACAATTTATACCAAAATACTAGATCCTAATAAATTGCGTAAAATTACATATGTGTTCGTGTGTGCTTGGGCTTAAAGTTAATTTTTTAATATCATGTCTCAGAAGTTAAAAAAAAATGTCAAGGTCATTATTGACAAACGACGACCGGTGTTAAATACAGAAAAGACTTTTTGTCATCATTCCACGCATGGCCTGATGTGTGTCGACTTGCTGAGTATTTGAATAATTTATAAGCAAGATATAAGACTAGCTATGCCCATGAGGCGCTTAATTATATTTTTACTAGGCCGATGGATACTATCGATTACTAATTAAAATTATGTGGGTTTTTTTTTGTTGTTGCTGTTGTTGTTATGAAATATATTTTTACTTAACTGGAAGTTTTGGCAGACTGGTATTTATTGAATAATTTAAATATAATACACAGACAAATATTTCAAGGCTAAGGTGTTGATGAATTTTCGTTTGGGTTTTGATAGAATTACGATGGAATTCCGCTTCTTTTTTTTTGAAACACACATGTGAATAATATTTGAATTTATTGCAAAAAATAACATTTTTGTGGAGAGTTGTTATCGCTTATAGAGTACATAACTGGTTGAGGAAAAGGGGAGTAGCATTAATGTCGTCTAGCACAATAAGTGTGTTGTAATTTAGTAACGCAGATTATTTAAAAAAAATAGAAGGAAAACATAATAAACGGGGAAAATACGGTGATCTCTTTGACAAACATCATTAATTGAAAAAAGTCTACACTCAAAAAATTGGATAACTTAAAGAAACACAACACGGGTGATTTTTTGAAGCTTATGAAAAATTTTGTCTATAGTCAAAGTGAAATATATTTTTATAACAAAACACCAGCACTTTGAGTGCATACCAAGTTTTCATGAGCTGAGAAGAGACAAGAAACGACTTTTAAGTCTACTTATGGTCTCTCTGAAATTGAAAATCAAAAACAGTATCGTATTGGTATCTGATAACGAAGTCTCATCTCGGTATGGTCTTTCGTATTTTGTGTTTTTTGTGGAAAAAATATCGATGAATAGAAATTGCATGATAAATTAACATGGAATAATTCATTTTTACTTGCGATATAGGTACTATAGGGCAGTTCTGCATTTGGAAAAAAAATCGAACTCGAGATTTTGATCAAAGTTGACATTACGATGATAGCGAAGACGAAAAAAGTGGGTCCGACAATTCCGTCTGTCTGTCTGTATGTCTGTATGTCTGTATGTCTGTATGTCTGTAACTCGAACTACAGCCTAAGCTACCGGAGGTATTTTCTTCAAACTCGGTAGTTAAGGCTCTTCGGTGATTCCCTAGAGGAGAAATTGAAATTTTTTTTTAGCTCCAAAACTAACACCCGTAATACAAAATCTTATTTATCTCGAAAACGGCTCTAACGATTTTGATAAAAAAAATTAAGTGTGATATTATGGACATGGACTATATTTTGGTGAAAAAAAATTTGGGGGAAATGTTATTAGGGGTACCTGTCATAGAACGGTTTTTTTTATTTTCGAATTTCTCACCAACCGCTCTAACGATTTCAACCAAAATTTTTATGCAGGAGCTGCTTTGCATTTGAAAAGTTATAAACTAAAAATTTTTTGGAAAAAATTGTTTTTGGATTTTTATAAAAATAATACAATTTTTTTTTTGAAAATTCAATATCTTGAAAACCGATACACGATTAAATTTTTAAATTACGTTTAAAAATGTGTTTTATTAAATACTAACAATTTGCATATCAATTTTTCTTATAAAAATTTTAAGGAAAATTTAGTACACAAAAAACATGTTTCAGTGTGTCTGTATGTCTGTACCTCTCACTACAGCCTAAACCACTGAACCTATTTCTTTCAATCTTGGTAGTTAAGAGTCTTCTGTGATTCCCTAGACGAAAAATTGAAATTTTTTTCTTAGCTCCAAAACTAAGGGTACCCCCCATACACCCGTAATGCAAAATCTTATTTATCTCGAAAATGGCTCTAACGATTTTGATAAAAAAAAATTAGGTGTTATATTATGGACATGGACTACATTTTGGTCACCAAAAATTTTGGGGAAAAATGTTATTGGGGGTACCTGCCATAGACCCGTTTTTTTGGTTTTCGACTTTCTCATTAACGGCTCTAAAATATTCTAAAAAATATTTATTGGGTTTTTAACAAAAAAAAAATTAAATCAATATCTTCAAAACCTATGAACGATTATTTTTTGAAATTATTTCCTAAAACCAATATTATTAAATACTTAAAATTCGCATCCCACATTTTTTTCTTGAAAAATTTTAGAGAAATTTCTTATATAAAAAATTTATTTAATAATAAAACGATTTTTTAAGGTTTATTTGCATAAATTCATACTTTTCCGGAAACCAGACGGCAATTTTATGCATTTGAACATTATTATCTCATTAAATCCATGTTTTATATTTATAAAATGTATTTTAAATTCCAAAGTACTTTTACATAAGAGCAAGTTCGTGCGATCCAGTCGTGCATTTTATTATAATTTACTAGTGGCCTCGGGCATATGTAGCGCTTCGCGCCTCTTATGTGAACTACCATTTATTTTATACGATGTTGTCAGATATTTTGTGTATTTGGTATAAATAGTATGCATGGTGCATGTCATATGAACTGTTGATATTGTTTTGACGTTTCATTTGATAAAAACCATTTCAGTAGATTATTATGTCAGATATGATAGAAAATAATTAAAAAAAGCGAACGCCACTACCTAAAAGTACATATATGTCTTTGTTGTTTGGGACGGTCTTCTTTCATGGATGATATTTTGGAGAAATGTTCAGTGAGAGTTTTGAGGTTATAGAAGAATCTTAGGGAAGAATAATAATAAAAACTGAGGGGCTTCTTTTTATTCATACATGTAAGAGTCTTCTTCTGATAGCGCGAAAACGGTTAATGGTTTCGTTTCAAACCTCAGCCAAGATGATGCCAAATTAACCACATTGTTTTAAATATTACTATACCCTGAAGATGTAATTGAATATGTAATTGATGGACTATGATTATTCAACGTCAACCTAGATCAATATTTTAATGAAATTGGATTTTTTTATTATTTAGACTCACATTTTTCACAGCTTTACAGATCATTAGGTGATTTCTAG
This sequence comes from Chrysotoxum bicinctum, assembly GCA_911387755.1. Lineage (NCBI taxonomy): Eukaryota > Metazoa > Arthropoda > Insecta > Diptera > Syrphidae > Chrysotoxum > Chrysotoxum bicinctum. The sequence goes on along the minus strand of OU426988.1, from coordinate 246,309,997 downwards.
GCTATACAAAACATTGCACGGGCCTAATATGAAAACCCATAATATTTCGTTTATTGGATTGAAAAATTAAGGAGTGTGTTTTCAGGAGTTTATATTTATTGAAATATTGCTTAAGTAACGAATCTAATTTTTGAAAAAAGTTATTTACAATTATGATCTTCAAAAATATCTTTTTTTTTAAGCTGAAATCAACCATACATATCTACAAAATTTCAAAACCTTGGTTTGATGGTTTCCGAAACTGAGTTTGAACACAATTACAGGTAGTTTTTATTTTGATTCATTACACAGTTTCTGAAAATATCATTGAGACCGGTGAGACTCTCGGTAAATTCCTGTCCGAAAAATGAAATATATCGAGTCTTTTCAGATTTGTTTAAGAAGGTCTTAAAAATATATATATATTATTTAAATAAAATTTCGATTTGTCTCTTTATAAATGTACCAATATAAATGCCTGTCTCGAGCAGTAGCCCAATCTATTTAACGATTTAAAGTTTTTCTCTAGATTTCCTGGAATAAACAGAGAGTGCTGGGTGCGGATTTCAGCCACTACAAAAATGTTCGTGAAGAAATGAAAAATCTTTCAAAAGTATCTTTGGTCACGAAAATGATTCGTCAGAAAATTATCGGTCCTCGCCAATTGCGTGTTAGCAGAATAGTTACAAGGTTCCAGCTCTCTGCACGCGTATTAGCCTCTTCTTTATTTTTTGGGTTCCGTAAATTAGGCATTGAAAAGTTTACTTTATCGTAAACGCCTTCTAAACACTTTTGTTTGAAAATTTGGATAAACTATACTATTCGAACCATACTTAATTACGCAAACCAGTTTGTACCGTTATTGAGAAAATCCGAAAATAAAAAATTGTTTTATGGAGAGCACCATTAATAAACATTTGTTTAAAATTTTTTGAGGTATAAGTGTGTTGCGATCTTTAGATCTTTTGTGCCCCCGTCTAGAACTGAGTAAGATCGCTCATATAATAGCTCTTTCTCCAGACTTGCTTCCTTTAGAAAATCAGGTATATAGGTATTTTTTAATATTTGTAGTTCAATCTCTTGTAGCTGCTGGTGACGTTCCGGATAGCTATATCTTTGATGCCTGAGTGCATCACATATACCTATGGTTCTATGTTTTCTCGTAGGCCTTACTTCTCAATTCGTAGTGATCAGGGTGGAAACGCGTAATTAATTTAAAGTTGTTTCTTTTATATATATGAAAAGATAAAATAAACAAAATCTAGTTTCATATTATTTTATATTTTATTAAACTAATATCACACCTTAAATTGTTTATAATCGCTACGCGTTTCGGAAAATGTTTCCATCTTCAGGCGGATTTTTTATTTGATCAAAGAAAAAATAGCACAATGATTCTAAGTTGCTTCTGCTTAATCCGAGCAGGATGTAAAGCATTCTCAGGTGGCATATACTTCCGTCTGAAAAACGCTTGTGAATTATCTCTATATTTACAACTACATTAGGAAAAGATAAGGATAGCTTCCTCAGCTTCACTTCGCCACGCAACTACATCATAGGTAATGATGGGTCTTACCAACATGGTGTACATCACTCAAAGGATATTTGGTTTGCAACCCTTTGATTTGTCTGCAAGTCTTTTGCATATCATTAGGGCTTTTGTGGTTTTCTCGACAGAACCTATGTTTGGTTTAACGTGAGCACCTGCCTTTAATGGCTTCATCCCACGGAGAGCCTACCCTCATCGGAGTCAGATTAAGTCCTGACCATTAACCCCGAATCAGCCGAAGCCGATTCAGTAGCAAAGTTGTGACATGTTGCAGCTTGTGCAGATGTGTACACCTCTTGCTTTAAGGCGAGGTCTATCTAACACCTCTCTGATTCAAGCACGCTTGAAAACCATATGTTTCCACATTTGGAGTAAACCACGCCACCACGATACTCCCACAAGGGGGCCTACCTCATAGATAGTCTGAGAAAGAGAGGTTACACTACGCAACCCATCTCTAACTCCTGGGCACTATATCCCGTGGTGCCAGAATATAGCTTCCGGTGGAGCTTCGCAACCGAGGTCAATCGAAGTCAACCAAGGCCACTTACAGATGAGTTCCTTCAAAACTCAGGGCCTGTCAACCCCAGGATACACACACCCAGCAATCGATTAAGGTAGTAACCAATCACTAAAATGTGCTTCCTTTTAGTTATTTTTCGTCATTGTCTTAGGTTGGAAAAGATACTCCCAAGCAATCTTCTTGATCTCAACGATCGTTTATTTTTAACACATTTCCAAGATTGCTAAACCAAAACCGTCCGAGCAAAAGAGAAATTTTTAAACTCAAATGCTTTACTTTACGTTTTTGGCCGTGACATGGTGATCATCGCCTAAAATTTTTATTTAGAATCTTTTAACTTATCCAGTGCCAGGGAAGGGATCCGTTACTCAGATAGAGCCTGAAATAAGATAGAGCACTAGATTTTTTGAATACTAGTTTGGGCTAAAACTAGTATCAACGAATATAATATATATGAAATAAGAAAATTATTTCAATTTTTAAGTGGAGTGATTGAATTTAATTCAATAGAAAGTTTGAGCGACCTCAACTCCAAAGCGCGTTTCGCCCAGGTACGACAGCATCTAACTGATGAGTCCACTGTCGTACCTGGGCGAAACGCGCTTTGGAGTTGAGGTCGCTCAAACTTTCTATTGAATAAAACTAGTATCCTTATTTGTTTCTTTGCTTTACTCCTAGAGTTTTCTTTGTTGTCAAAATGCCCAGTAAGCCGGAGAAATAGACGTAAGCCACCCCAACACGACAAGGTGAAACTCATCGGGGTACAATGGCTTTCTCGACGGTTAGTTCAACGTGTTTATACCAGAGGAGTTTGCTAATTAGCGTAATTCCTAGATATTTAAATTCTTTCTGGTTTTCGATTAATTCGTCAGTTTATCTAATATATTTTATGTGAGGTAGAAGTCGTTTCTTGGTAAATGGCAGTATCTTTGACTTTTTCGGGTTAATATTTAATCCTAACAAGCTTAAAGAAAATCGGCCGAGCCGTTTACATTGTAGTGGAAGAGGTAGACAGACAGATTTGAGAGAAACAGTTTTTTTGTCTTCACTATCATCGTAATGTTAAGTCTGATCAAAATCTCGAGTTCGATTTGTCATACATACAGTACATATATATGGGAATTAAAAATTAACCGAGAACAGGGCAATATTGGAATTTTTCGATTTGAATGAGACTTTCCAAAAACGTGTTTGTATTATCTCGTGGAAATTCCGAAAGAAATTCACAAATTTAAAAAAAAATATAAGAAAAACCTATGAAACAATCGGGGTTTTTATTTCTGCTAACCAGATTTCCAAACTCTTAAATCTCTTTTTCGAAACAATTATATATATATTTTTATTTTGCCTTGAGTAAATCTGGTTGAAATTTCAAAAACCCGTCAGTTTAGTATAGATATGATATTTGTACAGTTTAATAATATCTATTACTACAACTTGGTCCTAGTTTTAAAATTTAAGATGTCATACACTAAAATAAATGTAAAGCAACGAATTGCAGAGACATGTCGTATTAAAAAAAAAAAAAACCGTCCATTAACCCAAAATAATAAAATTGATTTGTTTATATTTGACCGAACAAGTTTGTTTAATTGACTTTATATGTCACTAGAACAAGCAGATCAACTTTTTTATTTAGACTTTGGTATTTTTGAAATTTTATTAAAAAATGAACCTTTAAATAGGATTGAAACAATAAATTAATAATAATGACTTGAATTGCATTTTTAAATATAGAAGCCTTAAGTCATAGATGGAAAATTGTTGCAATTGCTCACTAGCTTCAAACCTTACAAATTTTTCAGAACCGGATTACATTGACATAGTATCAGCTGAACTACAATATAACATCAGATATAAGCCTGTCTGTTTTAGAAACAACAATCTTGAAGAGTTGTTTAAATCTAGTGAGTTTTCCTCAGATTAAAGGTGTAATTATGGCCAAAGGCATATATTGATCTGCTTAATATCAGTAATTCCATCATTATTCTTTGAAGAACTACTTATTTAATCTTCATCTATGGGCAAACCTTGATATCAAATATTTCCATACTACTCAATACTTGTGGGCTTACATACATACTAATAAAAACCATAGATTATATTTCATGCACCTGAATTATAAGCTTAGAAACATGCATGCGATTAATATTGAATTAAGCAAAAAATTTTGACGATTTAAAGGCTGCAATTTGTCAAACTTTTTCTTGGGATACGTTCATCGCAGGTTTAATCAAAATGCACGAACAAGTTGTTGGTGTTAGTCGCGATTTAAATTATAATGAGTAAAAAATTGTAGTCGCAGCAACAGATAAACACTCACGCACTTCTTGTTTTCAAATACTCGATTTTCTAGCCACAAGTACTAAGTCCACGATGTAAATTCACTCATATGGGTCATTTTTTAAAAATTGACATTTTTATTGATCGTTTCAAAAAAAAATGTTTTCAGTTTTTCTTGGGTAGTTTCTAAATCTATAGTAAACAAGTAGAAAAGGAGTTCTCCGAGTTGCGCAAAAATAATTTCAAATATTTTTCACGAGTATTTTTCGATAAAAATTAAAATTGAAAATTTCGAATGTATTAAAAATGTTCTTTTCTTGCATAAAATAAAAATAATCCACAAAATAAATAGCAACAATAAATAGTTGACATTTTTTGGAAAGCAAATAAATTTAATAGGATAATTATTAAAAAAGTTGTTTGTTTACGAAATGATTGTGTTTAAAAGCATGAAACAGTCAAAAAAATATTTTTAAATAACGACACATAACTTTCTTTGAACTTTTACGGTACCAATACTGTAACGAATGATGAAATTCAGTATATTTATCTTGAATATAAAAAATTAATAATAATATGAGCCATTAAAAACTAAAAGAACATTTATCAAAAAACAAAAACGAAAATGGCCACGGAGATTACAAAATCGACTATTTCTTAATTTTAATATAGTCAATGTAATTCAATGTCATCCAAATTATATTGGGTTCAAGTATGATTAAATACCTTTCTTTTGGCGGTGGTTAGACTAAAAAATATTAATATGGTACAAAGATAACAAGGCCACGGAGATTACACTGAATTTTTACTCGGATGAAAAAATTATTTTGTATGTAAATTTTAAAGGAATTAGCTGCAATAATTAAATTATAATAAAACGTAAGGATTTTTGACGTACTATAAGATGATGCATCGTAAAAAATTATTAAAAATTGTTTAGTTGTGTGAAAAAGCGAAAATGTTCAATTATGTTTTTTTTTCAAAATCTTGTCACACTCATTCAACTAAGTATTGGGACAACAAAAATTTTATTGTTTTTTTGCATATCATAAAATTGAAGTTTAAGAGAAGGCCTTTCAAACGACAAGGCTCAAAATTAAAAAAAAAATCATTTTCATCATTGAAAATATTAATAAAACTGATTAAGCATCAACATCACATCCCAAAAAGGCCACGGAGATTACACATTATTAATTACCATCGATATTTGTTACCATCAATCGATCTGCAAATTGTTTCTTATAATGCTGATATATAAACACAGTTCCATGCCAAATTTCAAGTCTTAAAATTGAAATGCAAAAAAAAAATAGAAGCTATTACGCTAAAAATGTAATTTTCTTAAAATGACCCATATACGACTTTAACGTCGCGTCGCAGCGAGTACAATTGCTAAAGGATTTTTTTGGTCGCAAAATAAAATAGACAACACGGAATCAGATGATACCCATTTATCAAATGTTGCATTTGTTTTCGATTATAAATACTCGTAGTATATTGTGCGTCAGATAGCCATTAGTACACGACAATGGTAATTTCTTAATCGCAACTAGAGAAAACTTGAAGTGGCGGGCGTTCGTAGTTTAATCGTCAAGGAAATACATTTTATTGATTTGTACGTTTACTTCGAAACATGTGCATGGGGGCTTATTAAAATCAGAAAACTACAACAGCTTTTATGGTAAAAATTCACTAGGACGAAGATTTTTTAATTCCAAAAATCTCAATTAAGGTTCTAGTAGGGCTGCACTTTCCGTCGCACGATTATTCGTTAGTAAAAATAGATTACAGGACATTTCAAACATTTTTACGATTGCTTATAAAAAATCATAAAACAGAAAACTATAAGATACAAAATTTGGTGGGATTATAACTTTTAATCCCAAAGCCAGAATAACGCAAATGCGGTTCTCACAAAAGGTCGGGAGTGCACAAGCGATTTAAGTCGTAAAAAACGAACACATGAGTGTTCTTATCGCGATCAAAAATACACTTGACTCATCCCTTTTCTCAATCCCAAGCACGTCTGAAGTTGATTTTGTTTCGGTTAAAATTAAACTTTATAAGACGTCTGTTTATCTTATGTGTTTCTACATACTGCCTTCTCAACCTCTACAAACATCGATCGATCATATAATAAAGCAATGCGATCCCCTAGATGAAGTTGTAATCTGTGGCGATTTCAACCTTCCTCACCTTAAATGGACTGTGTCCGAGCATGGATCACATGACATTTGTAATCCCTCCTCGGCAAAAGAGTGTCTTTTTGTCGATCTTTTAACTGATTCAAGCCTCTGTCAAATGAGTGGCGTTGTAAATAATATGGACCGACAACTTGACCTTATTTTCTCAACGGACCCAGATAACTCATTGGTCACTCTCTGCCCCCAAATTCTTGCAGCTACCATACGTTCTACCATAACTCGTACGTAGAAAGTTTACCCACTTCACATCCTGTTTTGTATGATTTTCATAAAGCCCAATTCTCTAAAATTAACGATTATGTTAACCGAACTTCTTTTAATTTTGAAAATATGTCTGTTGAAGAAGCCACTAACATTTTTTATAATGAATTACATTATTCAATTTCGTTATTTGTCCCTTGGTACCGATGTAGAGTTTCTCCTTCATCACCGCCTTGGTATAATCGTAGACTACGTTCGCTGCGTAATCAAAGGAACAAGCTCTGGGAAATTTTCCTACGGTCTCAGTGGCCAACTGACTACTCAAAGTACCTTGGTGCTTATCTTCAATTCAATGAACTGTACAGTTTTCTCTACCAACAATATTTACATAAAACCCAATCTAACCTTATCAACGATCCCAAATCCTTCTATCAGTTCGTTAATTACAAAAGAAAGTCAGATGGGTACCCATCCTCTTTGTCCTTCAATAATAAAACCTCCAATGATAATCTAACAATAGCTAATTACTTTGCATCATTTTTTAAGGATTCATTCGCCAAGGACTCTTTCAATCCGGATTGGACCTATTTTGAGTATCTATCTAATTTTTCGCTGGGTCCATTCCTACCTGATCGCATTGCTCCCTCGGCCATTGAAAACAAATTATCTCAACTTAATGATGACTTTACTCCGGGCCCTGATGGTCTTCCTGCATATTTTCCTAAAAAAATGTTCTTCTTCTCTTTCAAATCCTCTATCAAAAATTTTTCATTTATCCTTATCTCAGGGAACATTTCCTAAAATATGGAAAACATCTTTTATAACACCAATTCACAAGAAAGGCCCGAAAGGTGACATGAAAAACTATATACCAATAGGCTAAACTTTCACATATACCAAAAACTTTCGAAAGTATTTTATATGAACTCCTTAGTTTCCGTTGTAGGTCCTTAATTACACCAGCACAGCATGGTTTCTTAAAAAGCAGATCCACCACCACAAAACTTGTAGAATTCGTTTCTTACACTCTAAAAGTCTTAGAAAACGAAACGGGAATGAAGTTGATATGGTCTCCACTGACTTTAGCAAAGCTTTCAACAAAATTTCTCACAGTCTCATAGTCTTTAAACTATCCTCTTTAGGTTTTGAACCCTTTTTTCTGCAATGGATTACTTCTTACCTAGAGAATCGTGAATATTGTGTCCGTTTCAGATCCGCGCTTTCCAATCCTATTCTCGCCACTTCTGGTGTCCCCCAAGGTAGTCATTTAGGACCGCTCCTCTTTATCCTTACAATTAACGACATTGACATGGTCATTAAACACTGTCAAATATCCCTTTATGCTCACGATACAAAATTTTTAAAAATCATCGCAGCATCTGAAGACATATCTCTCCTCCAAACAGATCTCTATAGTTTCTCAACCTGGTGTACCAACAATTGCTTAGAGCTTAACATTAGCAAATGCCAGAAAATGACCTTTTCACGAAAGCGCATTAAAACAATTCCCCGTCTGTACTACTCGTATCTTCATAATCAACCCATACAAATTGTAGAAAAGATAAGGGATCGTGGCCTTTTATGTGACCGTGAACTAAAATTTTTATTTCATATTGATGAAATAATCCATAAGGCCAACTCAGCATTAGGTTTTGTAAAAAGATAGTCTAAAGAATTTTCCAACCCTTACGTGACCCGATCTCTTTACATAGCGTTTGTCCGACCTTTACTTGAGTATGCGTCTCAAGTTTGGACTCCATATCAAGATATACACATATCAAGAATAGAAGGCATCCAACGACAATTCTTTCGTTTTGCACTTCAATGCCTTCCTTGGGATAATCCTTTGATCTTACCCCCGTATCGTGACCTCACGATACCTCATTACAGGAACGTAGAGAAATAGCTGACATACTTTTTATACATCGGCTCCGTTCTGGATCAATTGACTGCTCCTCTCTCTACAACTCAATTTTTTTCAATACTAACACCCGTAACTTAAGAAACCGTCGCCTTTTCTATTTACTATCACACCACACCTCCTATGGTCTTAATGAACCTCTGACCCGTATGCTCCGGTTGGTCAATTTGAATCCAAATTTATTCGATTTCAATACCAACACCTACAACCTCAAATTCCTTTTGTCCCACCCCCACTCTTAGCTATAAGTTTAGATTTAAGTTAGTTTTTAAGTTATACTTATAGCTTGAATTAAGCTGAATAAATGGGGGTTAAGCCCCCACTAAAATTAAATTAAATTAATATGATTCTACAAAGAATTAATAATTTGTTGCGATTTTTTTTTTCAGCGACAAGAAATTCCATGGGCGTTCCTACTTTTAAGAGTTCACCCAATTGGATGGTTGCATTGCTGGATAGAGAAGACGCCTTTTAAACATTTTGCCAAGTTCTGTTATCGGAACGATGAGTCTTTCTTCAAAACCGATTGTACAAGCTTTGAGGAACGTCTCACGGGTGTTTTAGAGTGCAAGGTACGGTTTGAACTTAGTAAATATTTAAGCTGTCATTAAAGATTTTTATATTATGTACCATATTGCTATATTAATTTATATATATTTTAAGCTTCCTAGATATTTATATGCACTTTAAGAATCTTTTTATAATTTAATAGTTTTAGACAAGATTGTTTTGATATTCCCTATGTAACCAGTATATTAATTATGGACTTGATAAATCTATGCTTAGAAGTTGGATTATCAATTCAAAGCTGTGAAGATAACTGTAAAGATTCTATCTAATCCCCCAATTTTTGGGTAGACCTTAATGGTAAATAAAATAAGGTCACAGCTTATGAAAAAGAATCTACATATCTTGGAGAAAATCTTACAAAATACTCTCAATGTTAAATTCCAAAAAAAACATTTAACCATTCTTAGGCCGAAGCTTAAAAGATCTTGAATCTAAACTGTATTAAATGCTTTTAAAATATCACGTACAAGAATATTACTTCTCCAAAACGATGTAAGAATTTGTGGCAACCATTGCTAAGAAAGCCGTAGTGCCGGTCAGTGTGAAGTTTTCGTTCTCCAAGATATCTTGAGGTGGTAATTAATAAACGTTTCTATCACTTTAGAAATAAGGGACATAGCTGCAAATTGACTACAATTATATGGAAAAGAAGTTTCACTTTTTTTGTTGAAAATATTTTTTAAACAGATTTGGTCCTATTTTTATCATTAATCTGTTTGATACGTCTGTAGTTTTAACGGTTGCCTTCGAAGAAAGTTGTTTATGAAAGTTTACCTGTGCAATTTTTCACAAAATCTATAATTTATAGATTATACATATTAAATACAAATATCTAGGTTTTTGGAAAAAAATTAAATTCGTTGTTGTCAAGATCTCACAAAAAAATTTTTAGCGTGAAACGAAAGTGAATATTGTACTGGTAGCACTAAGGCAAAACACTTATTCTAGCTAAACTTTTGAAAATTCGAACAGTCTTATTGTTAGTTAAATTTTCTAAGACCAAGATTTATACTTCAGAGATGAATACTTGAGACTTTTTAGAATTGATTATTTTTCAAGAATTTGACATATTGGGTTTTGTTTTTCGAAGATCAGAAAAGATTTATCTGCCAGCACTTTGTGTCTTACTAAGATAAAAGTTATCAAATGTTCCACATTTTTCGAAAATAAAATAATAGCTTAGAGTAATTACTTTAAAAACTAAAAAAAACATCTTTAAAACTGAGGATTTATTCAATGGGTTCTTTGGATACATATCTATTTCATTGTTAAATCCGAGGGGTTACTTCATTATGAAATAAATTCAAAAATTTAACTATGAATTAAAACCCCAAATTCGAGCATGCAGGAAGCTGTCATAAGGGCTAGTGCAAGCCTACTTACACCTAATGCAAAAAAGAACCAAAGTGCAAAAAGCTAGAAATGCATTATAAAAAGTCCAAATGTATGTACGAGTATATGTATTACTGGAGTAATGAAAACTTGCCCTACAGCAGCAATAGAGGTTATCCTTTATCTGTCCTTTTAACACCGGAGGCATTGGAATGGAGCCCTTGTGAGGTTTGCCACAGAGGGGACTGGGTCCGGTAAACGTATAAGTCGTACTGAAAAAACTGCATTTCTAGGAATGGTATGATTACAAAATATAATTCTGAAAAACTTTTAAAACGTAGTTACTCATAAGTTGCAAATTAGAGTGGGTAGGCAAAAAGGTCAATGCCATTAAGTGGTCGACTGATGGTTCGGGAACAACTGAAAGGACGAGTGCTGAAGTTTTTGGACTTAACTTTTCATACTGATGGTATTATTCAAGGCGGAAGCCATAACGGAATGCGAAGGTCAAAACCTCGAAAAGGAATACCGAAACCAAAATATTGTCATTATGTCAGACAACCAAGACGCATACTCAAGGTACAAATCTTATACCGGATCACCTCTAAGTTGGTTTGTAATGTGTAGGCAGGCTTAACATTATTGAAAACTTAATCATGGTGAGGAGGCTATATAAGATACAAAAAACTGAAGAGAACTAATCAAGCCGAGGCAGAGTAAAATGTTATTTGCGAACTACATATAACTAAGATCGTTTCTTGAATTGTATTTCAGAATAATAATGAGTCTCCTCATGAGCCATTTAAAATAAAGAAGACACCTAAGTATTGTTGGCTTAAAAATTGTGCCATATACAGATTCTGCAATATTCATGAGGAAGAGCCGGACCATAAGCCGCATATATAGGACAAATAATTTTAGAATCCTTTTTCATAATTTTCTGAAATTCCAACGAAAGTCTTATGCAATGTAATAAAAACATAAAAACGCTCGGAAAAATGGCAACTGTTTTCGTACCCATTTGGAGGTCTATTTCATTTCTCATAAGCAACTGTTTCACTTTCTATTAGACGACTTATTTCGCACTGAAATTATTTCTAAACTTGGGAGAAATGATTCCCAAACTTAGGAGATAAATGCGAAACAGTCCAGATTTTCGAAGAAACTGTCGCTTTTGCATGAAAATATTCCAAAAAATATATTGATATTCCAAAATTTTGAAACCCCTTTCGGTAAATGTACCTACCAAAAACGCAACATTAAACTAGAAGTTTATTATCTTCTTTTAAGACCTTCCAAAGTTACATTCTAAAAGAAATCCTTAAGTAACAATATAATTATTTTATAATTTGGTGATGCAACAGTTCGAAGAGAACCAGGACCTAGTGACTTACAACTCTCAACCATTCCTGTTTGCGTGTTACCAGGAATGGAAGGAAACTACAATTTTCTGCCGATTCCCAACGACTAATGAGCTGCGCTTTTCATGACAAGAGATACTCTTGGATGATTTGTCAATTCCTCGGAAAATGCAGTACACCCCTTTCTTACAGCGGCTGAGAATCAAACCTAACACCCTCTGCATGACATTCCTAAGCACTAACGTTAAGTAAATACGACTGGCTAAAAGCAGAAATAATAAAGTTAATAGAGTTCTATTGGTTTAATTAATGCACAATTCATAGGAAGCAATTTAATTATAAATTCGAAGTATTTGTGTAATAAAAATTTCTAAATCTGTTTCAAAAATTCAAAAATAAAATAAACAAAATTGAAATTGACAAAAAAAAAAACACAACAAAACTCTATCAACAGTTTATAAGGAATGTTCTTAGCACTAATCACGCCATTAGCATTCAACTGGCATAATGGAATTGCAAATAGTGATCTTTGTTTAGGAATACGTCTTTCCTGTCACACGTTTACACCCCTTAGTAGTCACCACCGTAGCAAGACATTAAGATATATATTTGTGTGATTTGATTGAGAGGCTCTCAATTGAGGCTACAATATCATGAAGGTTGTCGTGGACGTTTTGAAATGACTAAATGGATTGACGTTAATTTTCCAGCAACGAGAATAAAAACGGTCCTGTTCCAAAGAAAATCACGTAAATTCCTTCTGTGATAGTTTTGGGATTTTGAACCTTGACGTTGTTTTCAAAACTAATTTCGTCTCAGCTTAGCCATTTTGAATCCGAAAACAGATGAATAATAAAATTGTAGCGCCATTAATATGCCACTTGTTGACGTTTCGGGTGTGGCAAGACGTCTTACGCATCAAATAAGCGCATGAGTAATAGTTCATTGTTTTTCTTTTCGGTGTGAAATAGTGTTGGTGAATATTCTTCAAGCTTATTTCAATGAAGTACTTAGGAGTAGGACCAGAACTTAAAGTCGGATAATTTTTCCCAATCATCATTTTCAAATTCGGCTTAGAGATTCATAATATCACTCCCTACTTATGGAGCTAAAAGCATTTATATAATTTAAGTCCAAACACACGACCACATCAATAGCTTCCATATTAGCTATATCACACTTTTAATGACAAAAGAGTGCTAATGTTTGTTTATTTATATTCCTGGGGGGCAATTATAAAAGCAAAGGGACAAAAGTCAACTTATTTAAGTTGGTAATTAAGCTTTGATCTGATATTTTTTTATTAAAAATAGCAAAATTCTTGTTGACATTTGACTGCTCTGGGGATTGAGTTGACCATGAAATTTTTTCCATCTCATTAAGCGAAAATAATCGTTGGTGAAGAACTTTGACTTCTATGACAAAACAAAGATATGTTAGTTCTATAGTCTAGCAGGTTGTGTTGTATGTTGATTATTTAGAAATTTTCATTTCCTAGAAATTTATCTTCTTTTCTCATAGTTCTACACTCCGATTTGATTAAAGCAAAAGTAATGAGGAAAATGAAAAAGTTAATTATTCAATTTCGAAAGGTGTTAGTTTTGTGACTGCATAACTCCAAACGGTGAATAACCTGTATTGTGTCGGGGTTGCTTTTATATTGGCAATTTTTTGGTTATTTTTCATTGCGTTTTTCAGCCCTATTACGAATTCCATTTTAATCGGAAACTTGTAACAGTTCCGACAAAAATTATCACAGAATTCATCGTATTAAAAAAACTCATACAAATTGACATTTAGAAAGGATTTGGTGATAACTCTTTTGGGAATTCGCAAAAATTCACGATTTTGATGGAATTCGTGGTAGGGCGGATTATTCGGAAAGTTTTTCACTTTTTTGACGAATGAACTCGTTGTAGTGGTGGAAAGTTCAACTTTATCCGCATGTCGTAACTCACTAGATTAGTAGATGCTCTAATGGGTAAAATTCAGATTTTGATATGAGAACTCATTTTTAATTGCGACTTATAAGTACTATGAGGCAAGTTATGCATTCGTAAAAAAAATCGAACTTGAGATTTCGATCAAAGTTGAAATAACGATGATAGCGAAGACTAAAAAAGTAGGTCTCACAATTCTGTCTGTCTGTCTTTTCGACTACAGCCTAAACGGCTCGGCCGATTTTCTTCAAACTTGGTAGTTATCATTTTTCCCCCACACGTTTTTTTCTTTTTTTTTTGTAAGACTAAAAATAGCGGTACCTGCCATACGATTTTTTTCGAAATTTTATAAATATTTTTTTTTTCGCAAAACCTATCCCACAGAATTTTTAAAAAAAAATTTGAAAAATTTCATTTAGTTAAAGCTAGGTAATGGTTAAAAATTTTTTCCAAAAAATTGATATTTTTGGTAGCCCCCCTGGGTCCATTTTTTTTGTTTTTGATTTTCTCGAAGACGGTACAACTGAATTCAAATTCAAATTCAAAATTGGCAATTTCAATATTTCGAAAACCCCATGCTCGATTTTTTTCAAACTTGATAAATATAATCTACAAGATTAGAGAAAAATAAAATGCACGACTGGGTCGCACGAACTTGCTCCTATGTAATAGACTAGGAATTTAAAAATTAATGTTACTAGAGAAAACTGTTCATAAGGATAAATTTTATTATTTAAACTCTTTAAGTAGTAAGAGATAGAAACAGAATGTTATGCAAATAAGAATTTATGCAAGAACAAAAATTATAAGTCGTTGTAGTGGTTTCTTAAGAAAATAAGATTTTATATAAAAAAAATTTAAAACGTTTTTAAGAAAAAAAATTTGGTATGCCAATTTAAAGTTTTATTATTGTTCGAATAAAAATTAAATTTACAAAAAAATATTAAGCCGTTTATAAAATATTGAATTTTTCAAAAAAAAAATATATTTTTTTTTCAAAATTAAAAAAAAAAAAATAGTTTTCTTAAAGTTTTGAAATGCAAGCAACTCTGTAATTCATTAAGATCTGTCATGTCATTAATGAGAAATTTAAAATTCGAGAAAATGGTTCTATGGTAGGTACAAGCTGTAATATCTTAATTTCAATTTTTTTTTTATTAAATTAAAGATCATACAAATTAATTGAAAGAAAAAAAATTTATCAAAATTCTAGGTGCCGTTTTCAAGAAAAATACGATTTTTGAAAACCATTTTTTAATTTGTTTTTAAATTTGTATGGTGGGTACCTTTTTTTAGGTAAAATACAATTTTTTTTCTCATATCCTGTAGATTATATTAAGAAACTTTTATTTACCAAGTTTAAAAAAAAATCTAGAATGGGGTTTTCGAAATATTGAGCTTTAAAAAAAATTTGTTATTTTTTTTTTAATCCAAAAAATTTTTTTTGAAAATTTGAATACACAATTCTATTTAAATTTTTGCGGAGCTTTAGCAAAAAAAAAAATTATAAAAATCGGTCGTACCGTTTTTGAGAAAATCAAAAACGAAAAGAATGGTGCCATGGGGGGTACCCTCAATAACCATTTTTCGCAAATTTTTTTTCAACTACTACCTAGCTTTAACTAAATGAAATTTTTTTGTATTTTTATTTTTTAAATCTGTCGAGCAGTTTTTGAGAAAAAGAAATATTTATAAAATTTCGAAAAAAATTCGTATGGCAGGTACCGTTATTTTTGGTCTTAAAAAAAAAACACAAGAAAACGTGTGGGGGGAAAAAATAAAAATGATATTTACCAAGTTTAAAGAAAATCGGCCGAGCCGCTTAGGCTGTAGTCGAACAGACAGACAGACAGACATGCAGACAGACTGACAGACAGACAGAATTGCGAGACTCACTTTTTTAGTCTTCGCTATCATCGTAATGTCAACTTTGATCCAAATCTCGAGTTCGATTTTTGTACGAATGCATAACTTGCCTTATATGTAGGTAGTACCTATAAGTCGCAAGTAAAAATTTATTTTACCTAAAACTAACGGTACCTTCCATACAAATGTTAAAAAATGGTTTTCGAAAATCGTATCTTTCTCGAAAACGGTTCCGAGAATTTTGCTAAAATGTTTGGTTAAAATCGTTAGAGCCGTTGATGAGAAATTCGAAAATAAATTTGTTTGCTGACTGGAATTCGGAGGGTTTGGAAGAGGACCTTAATTTTGGCCGAAAAATCATTTTTGCAAGATACCAACCCCATCGAGGTTCACCAGATGACAATGAGAATGCATCCTCAAAAAGTTACCGTTTGGTGTGGATTTAATATGCCACAAATAATATCACAAAGGGTGGTTAAATTTAAAGGGCCGATCTTGATTTTGCATAAAACACAAATTATTTAGGAAATTATTGTCATTTATTTTTGTTATGGCATTGCTTGTAAAAGAAGCGATAAAATAAGGAAATACCTGAAACATTCTGATAGCGTTCAAGAAATGGGACTGATTCCGTTATAGCTCTGCTTCCTACCAGATTTAACGCTCTGTTTTGAATATTATTAAATAAATAGAGAGAAGTTTGAGCTGAACCTGCCTAAAGATGTGAGTTATACCCGATTTTGGACGTATAAACGCCCAATTAATTGTAGCAAGATCAGAGGGCAAACCTTAGGAACCATATTTGCACTTGTTCCAGTCTGGTTTTATAACAGGTTTGGTGCCTAAACTTAACAGATGTATTACAGAATGGGAGAAACAAAATTTTAGAAAACATGATTTGTAACAAAAGGATAAATGTATTTATCCAACCAAGAATTGAATTGACTCAATTAGTTATGGAATTGATGCATTGTATAAATTCAAGCTTGTCGTCGAATGACCAACCAAGGACAGACATAACGCTATCAAGTGAGAATGATACAACAATAACCAAATAATTAAAAGAAGTTACGAAAATCTTACTCGTAAAACTCATAGCGTTACATTTAACGACATTCAGAAATAAACAGTTAAGAACACAATATTCAAAAAACGGATAAATTTCACATTCAAATTCCAAGAGAATTTGAAATAATGTTAAAGGTTATTACATCGTCTGCATTAATTAGACAATTAGAGTTCTTCAAAACAGATGGTAAGTCATTTATGAATAAATTAAAAAGTAAAGGCCCTAAATGGCTGCCCTATGGTATTCCACAGTTAAAATTTAAGGTTTTAGGGGTTAGGCTATTGGAATCTACTCAGTATGATCTACTGCATAAGTAAGACTGAAACCATACCGCAAAATAGTCGCCTAATTCTAGCGAGAGTCTATCGAATTCCCTGCTAAGGTCAGTGAAGATAAAATCCACTTGATTCTACCTTTTTAATGAAAAAATACTATTTTCAGTCAATTTCATAATTGACGTGACTGTAGAGAGTTGTTTTGTAAGTCCAGGTTGATTTGGAACGATAAATGATTCAATATACTCGTATTACTGGTATTATACTCAGTTTCAGACAAAGCAAAATATTTGGGTTTTATTTCGGACAAGAAATTAAGCTGGAAGCCCAATATCCAAGAGAGAATAAACAAAGCCAATATAGCTCTATTTCTTGCAAAAAAGTCGTAGGTAACAAATGGGGTCTACAAACTCATATTACACAGTGGATAAACATCTCAGTCATTAGACCGATACTTACAAATGGAGTAACAGTATGGTGGACTGCGCTGCGGACGACAAGCTCAGCAATGTCCAACGAACAGCCTGCTTAATCATGGGTGGAGCTCACCGCTCAACTCCCTCCGCTGCACTTGATGTTCTATTTCATCTCATACCGCTAGATATCTTTAGTAAACAATCGGCCACTAACACAGCCATTCGGCTTAAGGCCTCCTCGCAGTGGATCAATAATGATATTGGCCAGTACACTATACTGAACTCGTTCAGATCTCTACCAGATCTCTACGACGTAAGTCGATTACCCCACCGCTCATCCAAAATTTAATAAAAACTTTCATGTGTCCATCCCTTCCACGTCTGCCTGGGAAAATGAGTCAATGTTGGTAGACGAAGCGATTCATTTCTACACAGTTGGATCTAAAACCGATGACGGGCTCGGTGGAGGCGTATACTCCTAAAGATTAAATCTTTGTCTATTTTTTCGTGTTCCCAATCACTGTAGCGTATTCCAGGCAGAGCTTCTAGCAATAAAAGAAGTCCTCTATTGGCTCAAAGAAAACGTTATATCGACTACTGATATACTCGTATGTACATACGTATCTTCTCAGACAGTCAAGCTGCCATTATAGTCATTGGACTCTGTCTCCATTAACTCACTAACAGCCCAAAATTGTCGATCATCTCTGGTGGAGATGTCAAAACAGTTTAACATTCAACTTATATGGGTGCCGGGGCATATAGACATTCCAGGAAATTGTAAAGCCGACGAGCTTGCAAAAAATGGAACAATCTTACCTTTGTTGGATAGCAAATCCATGCTTGATATAGCTATAGAACTTAATGGCAGGAATCAACCGCATTTTTTATTTTATAACAGAATTATTTGAAATTAAATGTCAAATTGAATCAGTTACAATAAGCTAACCTTTTTCGGCAGTGTTATAAAAAGTTGTATTGGCTTTATTTGAACCAAAGCAAAATCCTAACTTTAGAAAATAGGGTTCGATGGAGGGTCCTATTTCAATTTTAAATTATTATCATTTAACCAGAAGCCGGTCCTGTTTTTAGCTAACTTGCCTTCAATCAATACGGTAGGTAACTCTCTCGTGTATTACAAAAACACATTTTTTTTGCAAATAGGGAAATTAAAAAAGGAACTCGTAATTGGTTCACAAAAACTAAGCTATACATATTACATGGGAATGTACATTTCAAAATTAATTTTCTGTAAAATATTCAAATTATTTTGCAATGTGGAATTTATTTTTGCTTTTCGATTATTTTTTGTTATCTAAAAGTTTATTATGTTGTGTGTGCTCATAGTAAATTAACAATTGCAACTACTGCAAGCAGACGTTAAGACTACCAATTACTCAATGTGCAATAGCAAATATTAAATGTTTGTAATATACCTCGATTTTTATTTCCATTAACTTCGGATTTGCAACAGTGAGCAAAAGATACTTTGAAACTGCGGTGCGGTGCGCATCTGAATTCCAATATAAGCTCACGTGTGTAAGTTTATATCGACCGTTGATGATTGTTATTATTTATCTACATATGCACAAGTTTATTGCAACGCATTTGAAATTCTTTAATTACATTTTGACATACACACTGGGAATCTATCGGTAGAAGGCAGGGAGTTTGAGGCTGATTAACTTGTAACACGCGAAATGTAAGCTGTGCCTTAATCTACCCCTGTTACCATACATACCTGCAGTGATGACGATAATTATTTTGTAAACATAACAAAGTAGATATATCTTTGATTTTATTGAAATAAAAATAGAGAATAAAATTATCATCTTGTTATATCTATGAATCAATTTGAGTGTGATTATGAGTTCGAAGGTTGGTTATTTTTAGCAAAGTTGCTACTGGGGATAAAAGTGTTATTTTTTTAATCTTTTGTTATATAAATCCTTCTTTTACCGATTAAGAAACGCAATATTTTCACATAATTTGATTTATGTTATATACTCCAGTTCAATTCGTGTGTATACATATTTGTTGTTGCCGTTAAATTGAGGAACAAAACAATGTAACCAGCACAAAGTTTCTTATGTGAAGTGAATGTAGTGAAGCTTGTACGAAATAAATAAGCAAGAAATAAGTACTGAGTACAGTTTACATGTACTGGTTACATTTCAATGTTCGTACTAAAATCAACAAACTATAAGTCTATAGAATGCAGACAATGTATGTACTCAATACATAGTCTGCTACAAGAAAATAATAGTTTTAGATTTTCCCAAGTATCATAAAATGTATGGGTTTTTGTGAATGTACTTAAAACTGAGTTTTTCTTTTTCTTATTTGACCTCAAAGTCAAAATTTTGCTCGGGCAAGCAAAATTGAATACCATTGAAAAATTGAATATCTGGCAACCCTAAAAACATATCAGCTCAATTTAAACATAGTTTTAAAGGTTAGTATTTGAACTAAAAAAAAGATTAAAATGAGGTCCTTACCATTAATGACTGACAGAGAAATTGACCTTAACATGGGTCAGGGTACACTAAAGTAAACCTTTTTTAAAATCGTCAAAAAGTGATGTCAAAGTTGAAAATCAGACTTTACTGTAGAACATTTTGTTTTCTTAGAATATGACCAAGAACCACATCCCAAAGTATGGCACATGAATTACCAGACACCCTGTAGAATGACAACATAAATATATCAAACTCTGGCCATCCAAATTAAAAAAAAAATATTCAACAAAGCATTAATTACTCCGTGTGTAATGATTTTTGAGTTGAACTGTGAAGGTCTGACATCAACTCCAAGCCGCTATAACCCGAAAAAAAATAAAATGCACGACTGGATCGCACGAACTTGCTCTTATGTAAAAGTACTTTGGAATTTAAGATACATTTTATAAATATAAAACATGGATTTAATGAGATAATAATGTTCAAATGCATAAAATTGCCGTCTGGTTTCCAGAAAAGTATGAATTTATGCAAATAAACCTTAAAAAATCGTTTTATTATTAAATAAATTTTTTATATAAGAAATTTCTCTAAAATTTTTCAAGAAAAAAATGTGGGATGCGAATTTTAAGTATTTAATAATATTGGTTTTAGGAAATAATTTCAAAAAATAATCGTTCATAGGTTTTGAAGATATTGATTTAAAATTTTTTTTTTTTTTTTAAAAAACCCAATAAATATTTTTTCGAATATTTTTATATACAATATTATTTTAAACTTAAGGGGACTTGTGCTAAAAATTTTGGGTTAAAATCCTTAGAGCCGTTAATGAGAAAGTCGAAAATTAAAAAAAACGGGTCTATGGCAGGTACCCCTAATAACATTTTGCCCCAAATTTTTGTTTGACCAAAATGTAGTCCATGTCCATAATATCATACTTATACTTATACATATTTTTTTTATCAAAATCGTTAGAGCCGTTTTCGAGATAAATAAGATTTTACATTACGGGTGTATGGGGGGTACCCTTAGTTTTGGAGCTAAAAAAAAAACTTCAATTTCTCCTCTAGGGAATCACCGAAGACCCTTAACTACCGAGTTTGAAGAAAATACGTCCGGTAGTTTAGGCTGTAGTGAGAGGTACAGACATACAGACATACAGACAGACAGACGGAATTGTCAGACCCACTTTTTTCGTCTTCGCTATCATCGTAATGTCAACTTTGATCAAAATCTCGAGTTCGATTTTTTTTCCAAATGCAGAACTTGCCCTATAGTACCTATGTATATCGCAATTAAAAATATTTTTTTCAGGGGTACGGGGCCCCTTGCGAGGAAGAGCCAAATTCTGAAAGAATATACCTTATGAAAAAAGCGCTTCTTTTTAAAGTCATTTGGAAAATGTAGGTACCCTCAATTCCTGATGAAATTATGTCCAGAGGAATAGTTGAGTGTTGTAAGTCACAATAGACTAAGAGCCCACAGCAATTTTTGGGTGTGATTGATAAGAAAAAATAATTAGCATAGTTAGATAGGCCTTTTATAGTTATTTACAAATGTAAAAGCCTTGCATACTCTAGTGGGAGCAATAGTGCATAATAGTGCATCGAGTAAGCAGTTCTTTCCAAGTCCAAATAGTTGTGATAACAACTTTGCCAAATGTAGAGTTAAGCCCCCTCTGATTGAAAATATCGAGGTCCAAGACGTTTTGCAGACAGCCTTCTGCCTGCCAGACGCGACAAGAATAGGCTACTTCTTGCACTAAGAAGGCCATCTTCAAAACGTCTTGGACCTCGATATTTGCAATTAGGGCACTTAGCTGTTCTTTTTGAAGTTATGGCAAATTTTGTATCCCAATTTTTTAGAATTTGGAAAGAACTGTATACTTGATGCACTATAATGCACTATTGCGCCCACTAGAGTAAGCAAGACGTTCACATTCATAAATAACTATAAAAGGCCTATCTAATTATGTTTATTATTTTTTGTTATCAATCATATCCAAAAATTGCTGTGGGCTCTCGGTCTACAAGGTTCAAGTTCTCTTCGAGTTGTTGTGTTTTTATTTTTATTTCATAACAGCAAGCAAGATATCTAACTAGTACAAGAAACTTGTGTTAATTAAAGATTTATTGAATACTTTTTACCCTTTTAAAGCTGTACCTGTGGTTGAGGATGCTAGTGCATCGGTTACATTTCCATCCGTGGAAAACGATGGATCTAGTTCATCCTTGAATAAGGATGGTCCTCTCTCCTCTGGTCCTCTGAATTAATCGTTTTTTGGTTTAACGTGAGCACCTGCCGATTATGGCTCAATCCCATGGAAGGCAGATTGGGTCCTGACCATTAACCCCGACATAGCCGAAGCCATCTCGGTCACAAAGTTGTGACATGTTGCGGGCATGAACACACCTCTTGCTCGGGGCCTGTCAGCCCAAGATATACACACATCCAGCTATGATCGAAGTAGAAACCATCAACCAAGAATGTGCAATCCTCTGGTGAGTTGTTACACACTCCTTAGCGGATTCCTACTTTAAGGACACCGTCCAGGATGTTCCCATCTAGTTGGTTTAGTTGCTTACGTAACCTATCCACAGGCGCCACGAGGAAGTCGATAGGAACCTGGATTGCAGAATTGTCGAATAATAACAATACCGGCCCAGCCCACCGAAGTGGACGAGCTCGTTGGAGTCAAGACTATGAACCATGCATTTACCACCTTCCCAATCACTGTAGCATATCTATCTTGTCTTAAGGAAAACATAATATCAAATAAAGATATCCGAATCTTTTTCGACAGCCTAGCGGACAGTAATTTCTTAATTCTGTATCTACCAGCTTATTAACAGCCGACCGTCTCTGATGGAGTGCCGGGCCACAGGGACATTTTAGGAAATTATAAGGCTGATGAATTCGCCAAAAGTGGAAGGCAATAATACTTGTATTGTCAAAAAAGGTAAACATAGGTATTTCCATCTTCAAATGTAAAATGATGCTACAGCAAGATGCTATACGGATATCAAACCTTACGTTGGCGACAAAACAGATTTGGCCAATGCTCCACAGGTTTATGATCTTTAAGCAGATCGCACACAGTCTGCTTAATATGTATTATTAAAGAACACTGTTTGATAGGTATGTACGCAACGTGGCTTGAAATTTATTCTTACGATTTCTGCAGAAGCTGCATGGACGAAGAAGATAAGGATTCGAATCTCTGCACATGTTATGGTTTATCCCATGTATAGCAAACTCCATATGGGAGATTTTTACTACTATGATCTTAGCGATCTAGCAAATATTGATATAGGCAATCTAACTCGCTTTATAAGAAGTTCTAATTGGTTTAACGGCTAGGGAGAAAGTCTCCAAAATTCAATGTGGTATCAGCATGGACCAACACATTGTCTAAGTGTGTCGGCTCTCCTGCTGACAGCCAGGTCAACTAAAACATGTTGCTTAAACAAACTGAGTTTGTCACATTTCTTGCATCAATACTTTATACAGCGAAACTGACCAGTGGGTTCTTGGCAGAATACTATTTAAAAGCTAAGTAAGAATAATTATTTTTTTAAATAAAATAAACGAGCTCCGCTATAAGCAGATAATTTAAGATTTAGAGAACTCATAGTCGCATTACATTCCATAAATACGTATAAAGTACGTACACATATGCATGGGCTCATTGTATAAACATTTACATACATTACATTACATATTTCACTACTCCGTAGATAAATCTACGAAGTAGAGACACTGAAAGCACTGGTAACTCAGACCATCGGCTTATACAATACAACAGAGAGAGACAGACAGAAAGAAAGAACAACAGAAAAACACATGTCAACAGCTCACGGTTGGTATTTGAACGGTCCCCCATCCAAGTACTAACCGCGCGCAACGATTGATTTCGCTGATCTATGGGAAGCGATGCTTTCATCAGAGCCAAGGCCGTTGACAAAGTATAAATATTTAGTAAGTACATAGTCAAATTTACCCACCACATGCGTACAGAAACATAATGTACCCACTACATGAGTGCATACAAAAATTACTCACTGCATACATATATATCTCTCATAATCACCGATAAACAAGACTAATTTATAAAATATGTCTATAGAATTCTTTATTGGCTTAAAATAACTGCTAGAAAATTAATGTAGTCAGTAAAAGTTTTAGCAAGTAATAAGTACAAAAGTGCCGAAAAAAACATTAACGCTCACCAGTTAACTCCTAATCCTAACTTCAGACTTTCTGTTAAATTTAGATATTCTTTCCTTAGCTACACTCCACGAATGTGGAATGCTTATCCTGCAAAACATTTCCCTCCCATTGCGATATTCAGATATTGAAAACCAGTTTGTATCGGTATCTCCTTTGAAATCAACCAACTACTGTTAAACCTCCAACTGTGCTAAAAAATGTAAACGGTAAATAGTTCATAATCTCTTTAATGCGTGCTTAATTAAAAAAAAGACCTTCTGGCTTTTTTCAGGATACTAAGTGAATTTACGATATACCCAGAAAAAGAATCGACTGAGTTCCACACCAGTGATTCTATCAATCACTTCAATGTTTCTGATGCAGTACAAATAACACCGCAAATATTGTAAAGACAGCTTGGAGGATGGACGATTATGGAACAAAAAAACCACGAGATATTCGCGATCTACCTCAATGGACTCCATACTATTTGGTACATGATATTACCAATAAAAAACACTGTCGACTGAAAAAATCTCTTGTAAGCCTTACTTGGTGAAAAATTACAGTGGGGTGGACCTAGTTATCAGAGGCTGTTGGTTCACAATTAGTTAAAACTGAGTCGTGAATAGAGTCTTATCCCATTTTTATTATTTCCTATTACTCAAGGGATCAAAGTTCATATTATTATTTTTTAAATAAAATACTATGTGCTTACAATTATAAAAGTTCATATCATAATCAACAACGAATGCATTTTGATTGAATTTTGAAATACCACCAAGCCGATTAATTGCAACTTGCCTAATTGTCTCACATCAAATTCCCAACATGACAAATATTCCATCACTCAACTGCGATAGGAAACATTAAACATTATGTCCAACACTCTATGTTGTCAGTTGTCCATTTATGCAAATTGTTATGCAGATTTTATATTATCAATTTCATTTCCACATGTTTTTCCATTTCTCCTCCCCAAAAAAAAAACAAACATCCATAAAACAGAAATAGGTACTCATTGGATTCACTCTCAGTACTGCTGTACCCACACGATACAAATTACATCATATTTGCACATTTATGGTACACTCATTTACCACCACCCTGTGGCTACCGACATACCAATAATCACCGTTCCGACGAGCCCCTCCTGATTCGAAAGACTTGAGCACAAAATTCATAGGAAATTAGCAAGAAACAAGTTCGTCGCGTCGCACATTTTACAACCCAATTTCCAATTACATAACATAAAAACCAACCTGATCATAAGCCCACCAAGCGTGTCCGAGACCACAGTTTTATGGTCACTAAGCTTAGGGTACAACTGACTTTGGATGGCTTTAAATAAGAGGAATGAGGCTAGCAGAGCGATGGTAATACGAAGCGAGATGATGGAGATAGTGATAATGATGACGAAGCGATAGGGTAACGAGAAGTGATTTCAACTTCTGTCAGTAGGTGCGTTTTTGCATTCCACACTATTTTGATTAATCTTATGATTTAGGTTTGCTATAAAGTCATTAATGTCAAGCAAAGATTGTAATGTAGTGTTAGTGATTTTGCAGATTGTAGAACTTGAAAGGATTACCGAAAGCTATAAATATCCCCGCTTCCTCCATGTTTAACAGTTATAATAGCTTTAGTTGTGTTTTTACGTCCATTAAGTTCATAAGCGAAGACGTTTGTCATGCATTCAGGTTGTTTTTATTGAGGAGTGTTTTATTGAATTTTCTTTCAAAATTTAAGTTATAATCGTAATAGGGATTTCCATTAGTTAAATAAATCAGATTATTTTCGATTCTGATCTGTCAAAATTTCGATTTTGGCAATTTTCGAATTCGATTTTAGATCAATTTTGCAAATTTCAATTTTTCGGCATATTTACACATGTACTAATTCGAAAACAGGTCTAGTCATCTTGTCAGCTTGTTAAAGTCGTTTAAGGTTCGTTAAATATATTTCAATTGTATTTTTCAAAGTAAAGAGGTTTTCAAATGGCGCGGATAGATTTTGGTGGCCTGTGGTGGTCTTATTGTTTTAGTGACATCTGTAAAACGATCATACATTTTTAAAATTCTAAGTCTATTACATAGAAGCAAGTTCGTGCAATCTAGTCGCGCATTTTATTTTTTGAACATTAGCTAGCTCTAGCTAAATGAATTTTTTTCAATTTTTTCTTAAAAAATCTGTAGAACAGTTTTTGAGATAAAAATATTTTCTATGATTTCGAAAAATTTTTAATTCGAGGGAAAATTCTTAACGAGAAGTATTATTCCTTGATGTGAGGAAGGTTTGTTTTTAAAACTCTTCAACAACGAACTGTAAGGTAAAACCTTACATTCAACAGTTCCCGTACAGCCTTAGAAATAATCGTTCTAGTGAATAATGGAACTTCATAGTGATGTTATACTACTGGACATCGAAAAAGCGTTTGGATTAAAGGACTACCGATAGACTTTTGTATATGCAGGAAGTCCCTGGAGTCCCTTAAGGATTAAAACTTGGACGCTGCTTTTCAACATATCTACTGCTGATCAACCATCTAACATATCAGATACAAAGACGAAGGTTAATGCAGGTGACTCCATCATATATGCCATTGCTTTATCATCAGAGAATGCTGCCATTAGAGTTCAAGAGCAAATTGGAAACCTATGGGAATGCTATGGGGACTGAAGATAAACAGCGAAAAACCGGAACTCACTTGTTTCCGAACACCATTGACTGTCATTCGAAGACGAGCGTTTACAACACGCCTTAATGCGATCAGAGTGAATTTTTTAGACAATACTGAATTATGTTACAATCAAATCATCAACGAAGTACTTAGGAATCAACTTTTCCAACAAACTCAAATTCAAAAGATATGCAGACTTGATGTCGGCAGGAGTCGCAATTGCCAGCATGGGCTTGGCCTCTAATGAGGAGAAGTCGCCAGCGAAAAGTAAAGCTTTAAGTGGTGGAACGGCTCTCAAGCCTGACACAGTATACGGAACAACTGTTAAAACAGAGTCCGCAGACTGTAGCAAGACTGGTAAGCTATGCGCCATTGGTAATACTGGATCCGAGGAACCCAATACTACCAATAAACCCCACTTCAGTATGGTAAGGCACCCTTGAAAAAAGGGTCTGCTTTGCAGCACTCCGAGACATCCTCTCTCTCCCAACAAATCCAAACGCGCTCGCGATTTGCGGAATGCTAGGAGAATCATCAAAAGACTAGGTGACCAGCTAGAGACTAATGGTGACTCGAAGCAGGGCGCTACTTTAGTATGGGCCAAAAGCATCATCGCTAAACAACAAGATGCTGAGACCGGCGGCGACTTCACATCAAAGCGGCGACGGTCTATTGAGAAAACCACTTCGGAACCCAAGCGTCCTAAAGTGCAGAAGACCAGCACTCCATCAGATGCTTTAAGAAATGAAGATCTCTCTTTTAGCGATGCGCTAAGAACTTACATTATTTTGGCAGTCATCGACAGAAGCGATATCGATCATCGATGGCAAGATCTCAGTAGATCGCGGGGCGGTGGTAACAAGGGAGCTCTCGGTACGCTGCCTGGACATCATGAGGGCCAATCCAGGACCACCCCCAGTTATTAGAAATAACGGCTTGCACCGAGGCCAAGTAAAGCTTATTTCTTGTGGAGATCTTGCGATCTGTATAAGCTTGCTGTTATCAAGTTAGGGGAAATTTGGGCAGGCACGAAGCTCGACGTCGTTGCTAATGATAAAATCCGTACCAGGCCTTGGGCTCATGCCTGGATTTGAAAGGAACCCTCTTGCTTAGATGTCATCCTAAAAATAATTGACCTGAATCAAACCGTTTTGGGGGTTGGTCTGAGTGTAGCCAAAATGCTGCAGTTACTACAGATTAATCTTCAACACTCCATCAAGGCTTCGGCCTCACTTCCTCTCCGACTTCACAAAAACCGAGAAAAAATAGTCCTGATCCAGGAACCATGGATTGCCAAATAACTCAGGACTCCTGGTTAGTACTTGCTATATGCGTCGGATAAAGGTGAACCCAAATACTGTAAATTAGTTAAAAGTAGTTCTAATGTATATTTACTCCCTGATTTCAGCGATTGAGTTATTACCGCCCGCCAGACTACTCACCAAAAATGAGACATACTGGATAGTGTCGGCATATCTTGGTCATGAAAACCCAGGGCCTTCTGGCGTAATAGGTGTCATAACTGGACACTGTCTTATAGGTAGACACGCCGCACGACTCGGTGTGCTATCAAACGATTTCTGCAGGAGTTGCATGGACGAGGAGGAAGAAGAAAGAATGCCACACCTTCTTTGTGCATGCTCTGCTCTCTCTCACAGACGCTATTTCTATAGCTCTTCTCCTTCTCCTTCGCTTCATCAGAAATTCCAAATTATCTTAATTAGTAGGGAGCCTTTTGTTCCCTATTAGATCGTGGTATCACAATCTATCTCTACTAGTCTAAATGTGTCAGATGCTTTAATGACAGCCACTTTAACCTAACCAGACTTGATGTTGAAGAGAGCCAACTATTCCCCGCATTTAGTCCATCCGCTACTCAGGAGGCGAAATGGAATAACCAAGGAGACCAAGCTGCTTGTGTACAAACAACTTATCCGACCCGTTCTGACCTACGGCTTTCCCATCTGGTTTGTTATTTCACCTAAAGCAATGAAGAAGATGTTGGATTTTAAAAGAAAAATACTCCGCATTTGCACTGGAATAAACCACAACCCACTGATTAAGAAGTATATACGAAATAAGAAGCTGTATATATTAAGGAAGCAAAATTTACAACATTGGACAAGAGCTACAGCTCTTCGGAAAAATCATCAGAAATTCGCAAGATCATCCCAACTCAGATGTGCAACAACTCCACCAGCATGAACTAGAGCCTCTTCAAAGAGTGAAACATATTGGCGCAAAATTTTAATTGAATTAGTACGATGCTAAAGCTGTTTTAGTATGATACTAGGTTAAAACAACGAATTTGGAAATTTTAATCGAATATAGTATCATACTTTCTCTACCCTTTTATTAAAGTTAAAATCATAGAATACCTACTTTATTTTTTTAGTATCGTGCTAGCTTCATATGACTCTTTGACATTTGCAAACATCAAAAAAGGTTCGTGTACTTAGTTTTTTACACAAAATGTCATTGTTTTAGGTGTATTCAGGAGCAATTTATTAAGAAAATTCTTTTAGTACGATACTAGTTAGAAAATGTTTAAAATTAAGAATGAGTTAGTAAACTACTATAAAGTTAGCAAATTGTTAAGTAGTATCATACTAATACCTTAATAATAGGCTGTTTAAAATTTTGCACCATTAAATCTAGACTTACCATCGATTGTATTTCAAATTTTTAACCACAAATTATTGTTCATTTATTTTCCATTAATTGTGTACATGTGTATTTAATAACTTGATTAAAAAAAATAATATTGTCACTTAAAGTTTTCCATTGTTCATTCATAAAATCTTAACAAGGTAATGCCAACTGACTGTCATCACAAAATAATTATTCAATTCTTGTAAATTTTCCATTTAATGGATTCTTGAATGAAACAAGTTGATTCATTTGATGAATATTTTATATTCGTCACTCCTCGTGAGAGGAAAAGAAACTTACATCCTCAAATAAAATTTGTTTACAATAAAATCATATCTGTTTACAGTTTTTGTATTTTACTTACGTAATCAACATTATGTGATTTATTTGGTTCGGTGGGCAAAAGTGCAATTGTCAAAAAAAAATATTGAATAGCCAAAAGTTTCTTACGCAAGTTATAAAAACTGCGATTGAAACTTTCTTTAGTTGATTTTGCTCAGATTATCCGGTTTTTGTGTTTTTCTTATCCAGAAAAATGTCATCACTGGGAATACAAAATAAAAAAAAAAAAACAAAATTTATAAATAAAATTAAAAAAGGGCAATAATCTTCGTTTAAATTGTGCACATGTGTAGTAGCTGAACTTGGATAGAAACAAAATAAATACTCGTATATTTGTTATCTACTTCAATCTTATTAAATATCTACTAGCAGGCCTGTAATTGCATTGTACCGTTTAGTTTTCAAAGTAAAAAATCTGAACTCTTAAATCCCAACATAGATACCTTATGGTTTGGCAGAAAGTATGCCTTATTTTCTTTCAATATAATGTACTTATGTTTAAGTGCTCTACTTTGTAACATTGTTAATATTTATCACAACTCTGATCTATTACAAATAAATTTAAAAAAAATGTAATATTCATATTTGGATGATGTCCAAAAACTACTAGAATAAGTCTGTCTCTTTATGAGCCCAATAACGTTATAAAAGTGTCTTTACACCGGTTTGTTCAAGAGTTTCTGAAATATGAATTTTAAGGAAAATTATATGTTGGTTTTATATTCAAAAGGCCACAAGCGTCAAAACGAACCTTTGTGTCTCACCTATACATGGTAAGCATCTCATTTGAAGATTGGGTTTGAATTCCTGTGGAACGTCGTTGGTGACTGCAAACGAGAGAGGTGGGAGAGTGTCTTCACTTAACACTTATCCATTTATTCATCGAAAGAATTTCAGAAATGGAATCAACGGTGACGTCCGATGTCCCTGTGAGACAGAACTTCACACCTAATATGGGCTACTTGCTACTATGACATATTCGGAGTCCAGGCTTAAGTTTATACTAAGGCTTTGGTCTTCCAGATTAGGGATCACGCTATCAGGTGTGTCGACTTTTCGGCGACGTAAATTTGGTTTCGATTGCTATTGACCAATCAAACAAACGAAATAAGGAGAATGATTGAAGGACCAGTTAGCGGAGACCCTAGAATAGTAAAAGGCAGATATTAAACTATTAATAAATGGAATGGACCGGGTTAAACAAATTATAAAAAAGCGGCGATAATAGAAAGGAGTCAGTTAACGAGATCAAAGGCAGTGTTTATTTGAGTTTGTCTTTATCCTTAAAGCAAGACTTACCCAAGAGGTCTTGAGTTTCAACTTAATTACCGATCATCTCATATCTTAACTTCGCCAAAATCAGCCTCATATGCGCACATGATCCTGAAGAGGAAAAAGAGGACACCAATGACCTTTCATACCGTATTCATATTCGAGTTGTATTGGATGGTTTAGTTCTGTTATTCATAAACTACTCGTAAATGCTGGTGAGCCACAGGGCTCCGTTTTGTCTCCGAACTTTTTTCTCATATCCACCAATGATTTTTGGTCTAATACTACTGATTCACTAAATTGTTTGGCTGACGACAATATTATGAGTTTCTCATATTCGTTTCCAGATTCGTGTCCTTGTCCTTCGGTTGTCGCTTGAGAACGGCAGTGCATTACAATCTCATTAAATTTTGATGTCGATAGCATTTCCAAATGGAGAACCATAGGCCGCGTAGAATGCAATGCTTCAAAAATTCAATGCTGTCTTCTGTCGTTGCTTTACATAAGCAGCACTTGCATTGAGGAAACCGAATAGCTTTCCGTTCTCGGCATGTGCCTTATGCGGAATTAACACATATTCGGATCGCAAAAAAAGCTCCTAAGTGTTTAGGTTTCCGTTGAAGATGTAAGAAATTTTCATTCAATCCTACTTATCTGCATGCAAAAGGGTTATATTCGTCCAAAGATTGGGTACAATTCCCGTATTCAGGCAGATGCTCCAATAACCCGCTTAAGTCTATTGTTAGGTTAGGTTAGTGGGCTGACGGTTGATCTTGTTACCGTCACACTTAGATCAATGTAGATCCGTTGTGCTACCCTAGGGTTTGTGACCCCTTGTATTGAAACCTATGATAATCCTATGTCGGCCTAGCCCGTTAAGGGATAGATGGGTTACAGCAAGCTTTAGCCTGAAATGTCAGAGGGTATTTCTATCGTCACATAATAGCCTGGCTAGGGATAGGGAAAGGTATACGCCTTCTCAGGGGGTATTCCTTTCCTTTACCTCCACTTGATCAATCATTCCCCCCACCTGTCCGTAGGAGCATGTGGCTCCTTGCAACGCCTGGTAGATGAGTTTGAAAAGTCAGTGTTTGGTGTATATGTTCGTTTGTTTGGTCGTTAGTTAAGTCGAAGAGGCTGTTTCTATACCAAAGAGGATTTTATCAATCTTAGGTAGATATGCCCCCATCGACCCACTGATACTCGTGCTCAACGTAGGAGTGGCAACCACAGGTGTATAGGCGAGGTGCCCATTCTCCGTTGGTGCTGCTCTCACAAGGAACACGTGCGTCGTTGTCGTTTTCGTTCGTACTACACTATCGTACTGTAGTTGAAGGCGGTTTTCATAGATCAGGAATTCTCAAGCCATTTGGTATCATTAACGAATTTTAACATGACTTTGCTTGGAATGTCAGAGAGCTTCTCCAAGTCGTTGAAGAAGTGTCGCCCTAGATGTCTCTTCATTAGATGATATAGCGCAGGGCACTGGTACAGATAGTGGGGAGTGTCCTCATGTATCTCCTAGTCACCGCATCTTAAGTCTATTGGATAGCATCCAAAAAAGAGCGTTGAAAATGATAGGGGATAACAGCAACATTTGAATCTCTTGAGCACCGGCGAAAAATTTCTTGGTTTTCATTAATATATTACCGTTATTTTTTAAAGCAATGTTCTGTTGGTCTATTGGTCTAATTGCATTACTCCTCTTAAAAATTTCAATCGTAATATTAGCGCCTCGGATAATGCCCATCAATTTTCCCTTGAGCCCAACTTCGGACGTACTGTCAAATAAAGAGATTATTTCCTTAGCCACACTACACGTACATAAATGTGAAATGCTTTACCCGGTTCATTATTTCCCTCCCAAAAAAAGAAGATATTTCTACGAGCTTCCTGATAAGATATGTGACCGGTGCCCTTGGTATGAAATTAAAATTGTTTTGGACAATTTAAACGCCAAATTAGGAAGAGAAGACATATTTGATTGCACATTCAGAAAGTTCAGTTAAATGAAACCACCTGAGTCCGTTTAAGTTGATCAACTTTGCAGCGAGTTGAAACAATATGCTAGCAAGTAAGCATTTTTTACATCTCGAGATTCTCAAGGGAACATAAAGATCTTCTGATTAATCAACCGTCAATCAAATTGACCACACATTGCGATTAACGCTAGGCATTCATTCAGTATCAGGGATGTCCAAACTTTAAACTTCTGCGACGCAAAAATTGACTTAAATCACTATCTTGTTGTTGGCTGCTGCTACGGATATCCTAACGAAAGTCAACACAACGATATAATGTAGGGAAATTCAACGTCCGACATATGAGATCCCCAAGTTTGCCGATCGAATATCTTATAACCTATTAAATACCTTTTCCTCCAAATACTGACAACATGTGGAAACATTGCAAAAACTTGTCAAAAAAGTCAAATTATTCGTGCTGGGATTTACACATCCACCTCGAATAACGCCCCTGGTTAGACGATGAATATCAAAAAGCACATGTAGTTAAACAAGAGGCACACAATATTGCGCTGGATAAAAGAACAATAGCGATTTGGGAGCTCTACGAGCAGAAAAAACGAGAGAAAGACCGAATACTCACAAGAAGAAGCCAGGAAGTTTCCGGACTGAGGAAATACAAAGATGTCATAGTAGAAATGAAGTTTGGTAGCCATTCGTCACAGACCTAATAGGTCCATATAAATATGGCATAAGGGCAGAAAATTCTACCAGCAAACATATCATGGTAAATCTTTGAAAAAACATGGTAACTTAAAATCGACACCCACAACCGTTTTATTGGTTTCGAGACATCTTATGTTAGCATCTATAGAAATAAGCCAATAGCTCTGTCTGATTGTCACTGACAATATACCTATTAGGTAGGAATCCATTTTTTTTAGCTTCATCCTTTGTTTCCGTTTTGTCTCCGCCATCTTTAAGTATTAAAAACATCTTGATCGGCTGCTTTGCTTTTTCCGTTTTTGTTTGGTTGATACGGACGAATGGCGACGAAAGCACGAGGCTAGCGGAAAAAATCATTTTTATACTAAAATTTTAGCCAATTGGCAAATACATAAAGTAATAATTTCTAAGTAATTGCTTGAGCTTAAATTTATTTAAATTTTGAAAAGTTTAAGTGTGGTGCTGGTTCAGAAATCCCTTTTTAAGTCTCTAAACATATATATAGGTCGTTTCGACTACCCGATTTTGTTTTTTAAGCTGAATAACTGGTCATCAGAAAAGCTTTCAAGTAACTCAAACAACATCAAAACCAGAATCGGAAGACCCCTATTATCACAGACAATCCAGGCAGCTATCACAAGAAGCGTGTTCGCAGTATTTATAGACTTTGTCTCTCAAAGCTTCGCTATAAATATAGATAACGATATCAACGCTGAGATGAAAAGAGAAATAACTCTTGCCAAATCACTCAATCTTTGCAAGCATTTAAAATGCCCTTTAAGGTAAGTGACTAAAAATTCCCCTCCTTATAGATATTCGAAGCAGACCAAGGAAAATGTTATAGGTGGATGAGAACGCTTTAAGCAGTTTTGAGACGAATTTCTGGGGTAATTTTTTGGGCTTACCTGAACAGAAGGTGATTGTGAGTGAATGAGAAGATACAACAATGAAGTATATGGGCTTGGCTCACGAAACTAGAAATACCTAGCTTATGGACTTTAAATTTCGGCCTTAGTTACTAATTCATTTTGCATCTTCAAACTTATATTAAGTTTAAGAATTTTGTTCAAAATAGCTTTACTTCTTATAAACAAATTTCAATCTTTAGACAGTAAGTCCGAGCCTAAGGAGTTTAAGCTGGTAAACCCTTCATTTTCACATTGCTCTTTGATTGCTTATCATTTTGATAATATTATAACTCTTTGTTGTGTGCGTTCACAAATTCACTAGAAATATTTTTGAACAATGCTTAGAACTTCAAAAAGTCGGTTTTACATAAATATTTAGGCACAGATTCTCAATTGAACACAACTGTGTTGGAATAACTCCACAAATTAGTTGATGCTAAGTCATTTTTTTTTCGTGCAATAAATGTACATTGTAGGTATACGAGTAGCTATGTAGGAACTTACATTGAATATTCGCGAAGTTTCGATATTTTTTGTGCGATCAACTTTTAAACCTGTATTCGATTTAATTTCAACTAAGTTCACTCCGAACAACAAAAAACCGGGTTCGAGTTTCCGAATTAACGTGGTTACCGTATTCAATGTAAAAACTGTTATAAAATTTGTATTAAGAAAGGTTAGGGCAATGAACAAACTTGTAGTTCTTGAACGTGTAATTGAGACCGACTATCAACAAGATATGACACTGCAAGTCATTGAAATTGAGACTGACTGCATTAATACCAAGTGTGTGTCAAGAAAAAAAAAAAACACTCTGTCCTTAGTTTATACGGCATTGAAATATACCTTTTCATTCAGTATTCCAAATTAACCTTACAAATTGCAAAAAAAAAAGCCACAGTCAGGTATACGAATTTATTGCAAAAAACATAATGCGAATACGTCTTCGTTTTGATTTATGGTCAAATCACTGTCAATGAGTGTTTTGTTTTTTTTTTTCTTTTTCGTTTTTATTTTTGTTGACATTTACAACAATGACAGGTGTTTACGTTTTTATTTTGTTTAACTTATTTTTTGCATTTTTGTTTCAACACAAATAATAAACAACATTTGTTTTATGTTACACTGTGTCAGGCGCTATTGTTTTTAAATTAATTGTTTAAATATTTATGCAATGTTAAATGATTTAAAGCTTACTTATTACAGGGCTTGAGTGTAAATAAAGTTTTCATAGAAAATTGAAAATTGATGTTCAAATTTGAAACTTTTTTCCAGCGTCTTAACACCTATTGGATTACTGAAGGCAGCTGCAGTATAACAACATCTCAGACCATTACACCACACCATAAGCTATCCGGCATTCGTGTTTGCCCTTGAGATTTGCTCTTTGAGGATTTTGCTGCTGGAGATTTTACTTTGGGGATAATGGGTTTGGGCATTTATGTCCTTGGAAAAAACCTCACCAACCCTTGAGAAACATTTGTGATAAAATTGTTGCTTTTATTCAAAAGCCGTACAACAATGCATGGCGAGGATAGCTTTCAGAAGGATTTGAATTTCGACAAGCTGTTATCCAATGAGATGCATACATGAAATAATTGGTATTCCATGCAACCCGTTTGATAGGATAAGCCCGTTGGACACGCGTGTTATATCTTATGCCCTTAAAAAATATTTAATTCAAGACAAGTGAATGGGAAAATGGCTGACTGCGAGATTAACACAAAAGAAATAAAAATAATCAAAATAAAATAAGAACGCTAGAATATTTTGAGATAGGGGAATAAAGGATATGTATGTGTCGCTCGATGATGTAGCGGATTTGAGTGTCAGCTGGAGTATTAACAGAGCTCATAGTGAACTTTGTCCAGTCTAGAAACTAAGCAAATAATCGTTTCGGACAGTATTTTATTTTAACTGTTTGAATCTAATAATAAGTCTGTGGAAATTGTCCGCCAAGACATCGAGCATAAGTTTCTAGCTTTTACCAATCATTGTTTGTCTTGATTCCTACAGATCTATCGACCACAGATGATTTCTAATAATGATTTGCAAGATTGACATTATACTTAGGAAATCGGATGATAATAAAGGGAGTTGGAAGAAATAGCTTGACTGTGGAAATGGTCCGCGAACTGATCTAGCAGAAGATTAATACTTTTTCCTAATCATTGTCTGCAGATCTGATAATTTCTAATAATGATTGGCAGTGACTTAACACTGAGGAAACCAGTGTTAGTGCTTCAAAAAGAATCTTTTTAATAAAAGTCTTCTAAATAGAGTCTACATCTTGGGGATATAGAACGACATGTTTCCTTCTTCTCTTCATCAGTACATTTTAAAAAAAAAATCTTTTTAACAGCCACTAAGTCCATAATATGCAAACCGCTAAAATATTTTAAACGCTTAGAGCAGTTTAAGACTAACCAGCTTTGGTCAAATTTGTTTTTTTGACAAGCTTTTCTCTTTATATAGCATCTCACTTTAGAATAAGTTTACATTTAGCGACGGGAATACCAGTGTCTGTCATATCTATTGAAATATGCATTGTTGTTCCTCCTTTAGTTAGTTAATCGGTTTTGAAATTTATTGGAATATCCCGATATATCCCGGCACCAAGCAAATGTTAAACTTCTGTGATATCTCCATTGGACATGATCGGGGGCTTAGGGCTGTTTGAGAGTTCTTAGAGACATAGCCCATAGCTTTGATAGCTGTTGTCTGAGAAAATGCTATTTGGCTGTCTGATCTGATGTTGTTATCACGTTTTCCCTTAGCGAAGTTAAGGGTTCGTTGGTCTTAAAAAGTCGTGCCTGGAACACGCTAATACAATGATAGGGAAGACGAAATTAGATAACTTTACTTTAGTTCTTCCCAAGCCAAGTCTCCAGGAACCTCGTCTTCGAAATCGGATGAACAGATATAGCTTATAAGATTTTAATCTTTCCAAGAAGGCCCAACAATGAACCTAACGTTGCTGAATGGTGACATCAACCTAATATTAAGAGGGGTTTGAGTACGTAAGTGAAAGGAAACGCAAAGCAACTTTAAGTGCTAAGCTGGATTGAGTCAGATAAATACTGTCCTGACTAGAAGATCTTGATGAATGGTGTCTTGGATTATTTCGGAGTATGTTTGGGCCAGACAAGTACCTACCTAACCTTTTCAGTTTTGAAGAACTATGAAAAACATAATGTAGCACTAGAAGGCTTATAATTGTTGTCTGCAAACTCACGATACATTATGAAATACCTCAACAATTGAAAAATATTCCCTTTCTCTTAACGAACAGTGGGAATAAGGCTAATACATGACGTTGTGAGAGTTATCTTTCAAACAAATTGATACAAAGTGACAGCCATTTTATTGAATGGAACATGAGCGTACAGGACAAGAGCTTAAAGTGCAAAAGCTACGATAAAGTAGACTTAATATTTCACCAAATTTAAAAATTATATACAATACCTTGAGGAAACAGCACTTACAAATTGATGCCAAGGTTAGCAAATGGAGAAGGTTCCAAATCAAAATTCTTACTGGGTTTAATTTCTGCTTTTCAAAAGTCTGTTTTACAAACTTCTACAAAGTTTAAAAGATAGAAAATCACGTGTGCCTTAATGAAAATTGTCCAAGTGGAACAAATTTCGAAAAATAATGTCTAATTTTATATTTAGTTTTAACGACCACTAGCAGTAAGAAGCCTTACTCTGTGGCCCAATTTTCTTGCATAATTTTGAAGAGAATAAATACAAACAAAGAACTTTATTTTGAAATAAGTTACAATGAATTTAACACAGTTGATCAAATACTAAGTAGTGATTTAATAAAATGAAATATTTTTATAAAGCTCCCATAAAGTTATTTTTGGATTTCTGAAGAATAGAACCAGTTACTCCCATATTTTATAATCCCCAATCAGTAATCATATCACGTTACTGACCGACTCACTACGAGTACTACCTCTTCAACTTCAAAACTCTTGAAAATTTGCCAAAATCCTACAATATTTTTTTTTTTTTGCAATTCACTTTAAACGACGTTAACCGAAAAAAATGTAAATTCGCGTACCGTGAGTCAGTTAAAAAAAATCCCACATTCCATTGTAGGACTTGAGTTCAAAAAGAAGCTAAACATAAAAAAATTACAAAAAAAAAATAAAAATAAAAGCTCCACACAACCGAACTCATTTTACATTCATTGAAGCATTTAATAGTTGGTTGGTTAAGTCTCAGATTATTGCCCAACAATCACCAAGGTTTTCTTTTGTCCAAATATTATCGTCGTCTTCTTCGAATCCATTCACCATCAGATAGCTAAAAAATTTCATCACACATGAAATGAAAAATTACACATCAAAACATGTGCACTTACTATAATGTAGATATGTATAGCTAAGAGCATAACATTGTATCTGCAAAATAAATAATTTTCAAAATTAAAAGATACGTCATTAATTTGCTCCCCATGAAATGACTTGTGGCAGGGAAAACCAAAAAGAATCATTGTTTTTTTTTTTACAGAAAACTTGTCCATGATGCAGGTATTGAGTAACCAGTTAGCCACTTTTCCGTTGATTATCATCAACAACACAACCTGCAAGCACAACTGGAAGCCGAACTTAAGTAAACCAAACCAAAGTCCAGTTGGACAACTTTCATTTTCAATAGAGGCCGTATAGCTAAGCCATCTAGATTTGAACACAACACAAATTGAGGTAGGTACAATTTAGTACAAGCTGTGTAACAGATACAACATGGAACAAGCTTGATTGAGTACAAAAAAGTGCGTTTTAATTTTTCACCCGAACAGAACTGTTGCAGGCTTGAATTATTTGTTTGTCTCTGCAATTCCGAAATTGCGACTAAAATGAAAAGATTAAAACGTTTGATTTGATGAAATGAAGAAAAAAGATTAAATTACAAAATACATTTAATGGGTTAGATTGGTCAGGGGCGCATCTACTCCGACAGTGCTTCAGTACGTCTCAATTACTCATTTAATTTTGTATTGCAATGAAAGTGTCTTGAAACGCAAGGAGTTTGTGTCTTTTCTACACGTTCTTTTGCACATCAAGGCCTGGGTATGCATACTTTTATTATTAACAGAACTAAAAGAGTAAGACCTCAAGAAAATTCTTGGTTCAATAGGTACAACCTGTAAAGAAGCTATCAGCTTGAGAGAATTAATCTTCTGCTATTACAAAGTAAATCAGAAAAAGTATAAACAAGTCAGAAACCATTGCCATGCTGTTGTAAACAGAACCAATTTCTTACACGACCAGAATTTAAGGAAAAAAACCCTGCAGTACCCCAAGGACAATAGAAGATTTCGGTCACATGTCAAGAACAATAAAAATCCAACTTAATCTTCTGTTTCAATACTCGAAGACAACCCGAAAATTAGTTCTTCAGATAAAAGAAATGTATTCGCAGCTCATGTTGCTGCTAGTTCGACATTGGCAAACAGCAAAATCGTCCCTTCTGTACTTGACAACTTATGAGATTGGTACATTACCGCACTCTTTCTCTTACGGTTGGAAGAGGCCTTCTAGGTCTTGATATACACAAATCCGCTGATCCTGATGGTGTAGCCCCTATTCTTTTGTAGAGTTGTTCTTCCTCGCTGGCAAAAAAAAAACTGCTTGAGATTTTCTTCTATTGTTCTGGAAACTATCCAGTCCGTTCCTAAAAAAGGCGAACCGTACTTTACCTCCTCCTACAGACCAATTGCGCTAAAGTTCCTTCGCTGATCAAACACCAGCTCAACAAATATCTCCAAGACCGAAAGTTTCTTAATGACCAGCAGTACTGCCTATTGCTGGCAAAAAAAAAACTGCTTGAGATTTGCTTCTATTGTTCTGGAAACTGTCCATTCCGTTCCTAAAAAAGGCGAACCGTACTTTACCTCCTCCTACAGACCAATTGCGCTAAAGTTCCTTCGCTGATCAAACACCAGCTCAACAAATATCTCCAAGACCGAAAGCTTCTTAATGACCAGCAGTATTGCATATTGCAAGCTTGTTTCCCCGAAGACTAGCAACGATCTTTACCTTGTTTTGGAGAAAGTAAGATTAAGGCGCTTGACACTTCTAAAGTATTTGATAGAGTTTGGCTCGAGGCGTTCTTATCGAAAATTCGTTCGTTAAACTCTTATAGATTAGAAATAACCTTCTAGATCGTTCAATACATTTTGTATCATAGTAAAGTCTGATCTTCATAAAATAAATGCTGCTGTTCCTCAAGGCTTCGTTTTGTCTCGGATTCTCTTCCTCATTTTTATAAAGGATCTATTCTCTGTAACTTCTGTTCCCCTTTATTGTTTGGCGACGGCTAAGACTTCAGATTTGTTATATTCGTTCTCAAATTCACGTCCATATTTTTCGGAAGTAGAATTGCAATGGTACCTTTAAAGAGGGTATGAAAAATCGTGTAGTGTTTCATGCTTAGAAAACTCAATGCTGTTTCTTGTTATTGAAGGAAAATGTTGCTCTTATGCCATTATCCTTGAATAGCTCTTGCATCGAAGAACCCGAAAACCTCGGCTTGCGTGTCAACCCTGTGTGTCAATAACAATCTTCGTTGAAATAACCACATTCTCAAGACCGCCAGAAACGTTGATAAATGCTTAGGATTTCTATATCGGTGTACGAAAGTTTTAGAACACTCCTGATCTGGAATTCAGAACAAAGCCTTAAACTGATGGAAACAGAACTATCGTGAATTCATTCCCATTTCTTGAACACCATCGAAATGTTTCATGTCATTCTTTGTTTTATCGCTTCTTTCACAAGGAATGCTCACTCAAAGACGCCAGTTATGCATTCTTTCCCTCAATCAGTTCACCCGTAATATCGGTTTGGCTAGGAAAGCTCATCAGCTCATCAGGACACCCTCGAGGCCTTTTTTTTTTGGGACATACCGTCAAATACATTTGTTAGTCGCACAACACGATTATGTTATAATCTACTCTAGCGCCATTGAAACCACATATTATCGGTGTGCAAATCATGTTATTTGGGCCAAAAGAAATTGGCTATGATTGACCGACTTTTAATACTTTTAATGCATGAATTGAAATTTGGAGGATCTCATGCGAATTATGATCGTCCCAAATTAGAAAAGTTTGCTTGTTGAATTCCTGCCTCCAGAAATGGGCCTCGTCGCTGAATATGATTTTTCGAGGAAAGCGCTTGAAATATTTATCGAACAGAAGACCCACATTGTTTAACGTTATAACTCTCCATCTTGAGAAGACAAACTTAATATATGACAGCCAATTTGACAGATGAAACAATATGGCCGCAAGTTGGGAAATCTCTATTAAAAAACCTAGAATCGGTTGATTGAACTAATAATGGCTGATAGCTGCTATTTTGTGCTTTTGTGACTTGTGAGTATGGGTTCTCACAAATTTATCAAAATAGGACGTATTATTGCGTCCCTACGATCAATAAGTGATCATAAAGAGATTTTCTAAGGAGGCAGGTCGATATTGATATTCTGTAGCAGACATGTTGTTTTGGCATCCTCTGTCAAATCTCTCATTTATTATTTAGTCTCTGGTGTTAAATCACCGTGGCAAGTTACACTATTGAACAGAGCACGTCGAAATGGTAAGATTTCAATATAAAAATAATTGTTCATTCGTTAGTACAAATGCCTATCGACTCTACAAAGTTTGGTGTCCCAAATTCGAGATGACTTATTCGGTAAGCTATCAGCCAACACCCTTGCCTCAAAGGAATGTCAAATCGATTGGAAAAATCGCCTCTGTCCGTGGAAATGTACACTTGATTCAAGGCAGTCGATTCCTACCCGTGCTCAAGAACTCGACATTTCGCCAACTTTAACTCGGCAAATTTTGAGTCGAAACTTGGACCTGCATCCGTACAAGATCCAATTCCTCCAGGAGATCAAAGTTAATGACCATAGAGAACGCCGGTTGTTCGCTGATCGGACTTCCGAGCGTTTGAAACAGGACCCCAATTTTTGAGGATTTTGCAATAACTTTGTTAAAAAACCACTTTATGGACGACCCAAGGTTAACCATGAGGTAATGTATCTATAAAGACTTACTGTTTAGGGCGGATTTTGGGCCAGCCAATGGCGAAGTCATTATTCCGTATTTCTTCGAATACAACCAACGTGTTGGTCGTAAGCCTATCACCATCAATGGCATGAGCTACAGATCTATCATAAGCAATTTCTTTTGACTCGAATCGCACGGTTTTTACGTGGAAGACATGCGAATCCAGCAAGTGCCACACAGCTCAAACCCCAATAGAGATTCTTCTATTCCTGCATGAACTATTTCAGAATTGAGCTATTTCTCGCGTAGATGTGTGGATTCGTCGGCAAAACCGTGCGATTTGACTCTATTGGGCTTATTCCTGTGGGGTTTTCTGAAGTCACAGGGGTATGTCAAAAAGCCACTATCCAGCTAAGACCTCCGAATCCATTTAGTCCAGGCCATCTTTCAAATTCACCCAATATATACGAAAGAGTTATTATTAATTAAACCTCTCGTGTTAAGCCATCTGCGAAACTTCTGAAAAATTGTAGATTTCATTTAAGGGCATAGGTCGGTCTTTCTTTATTCCATTTCAACAGCGATACACAAACTAGCAAACAAATTAGCAAATCCTCTACCCATTACATACTATGAAACTTTTCTTAGATATTCCAGCCCTGGATAAATAGGCCAGGTGGTGTAAGCTTAAACCGACGACTGGCAACATGTTGTTGCTACTTACTCCGCACTACTACGTCAACCTGCAGTGGGGTAAGGTGGCACAAGGTCGTTTTAGTTTGTTGACGTTTCGGGAAGCGCAAAATAATTATTGTTGTCTTGTGCTATTTCAGTACGCTTCGTCCGTCGTCGTGTCGTCGTCGTCGCAGCAATTGAATACCGAATTAGCAAGTTTCAAAACAACCAGCGATGATGCTGAAGTCTTGGATTGTATTTTCTGTCTCTCGTCACCCCGTAATAATCGTAGTAATCATGATCGACCAAAGAGCAGACAGAGGAAAATTTTCAGTGAAAATAAAAACGATAAGCTGCCAAGAGATGCAGTTTTTGTGTGTGGAAACTTTTTCGAATGACAACTTTGAGCGCTGATGGAGTTAAAGCTGACTTTTTTTTTTTTTTTTGTATTACTTCACGA
The DNA here is from genome assembly GCA_911387755.1 of Chrysotoxum bicinctum. Taxonomy (NCBI): domain Eukaryota; kingdom Metazoa; phylum Arthropoda; class Insecta; order Diptera; family Syrphidae; genus Chrysotoxum; species Chrysotoxum bicinctum. Next base: position 246,266,133 of record OU426988.1, on the reverse strand, counting down.
ATGATTGCTAGCTAGCTATTTTTCTAGATAAAGTGATGAAGAGGGGAAAAAAAACAAAACTCAGCTTATTATAATAGCAGTGTGGTTTTCTTGAAACTGTTTGTTTTTTTTTTTTCGTTCGAGAGTCTTGAGAAATTTCAGAGATTCAGCAGAAAAATATATGACATCCGTATGTGAAAACTAGGTCAGTTGGATGTAAATAAAGCTTCATCTCTGACATAACCTAAAGCAATGTCATTTGTTATAAAATGTCTCGTGTAGTGATGTGGTGGTGATTTGCATGATGGATGGCTAAGATATTGATTTTAAAGCAGGGTTATAAGAAAAGCAATAGCTGTTTAATGTCAGTTTGTAGCATTTTAGCTTTTTATAGGGCTTCGGTAAACATTGTCATGGTAACCATACTTATATGTACATACATATATCGTCTGCATCTAAAACATTGGCGTTGGGCTTCATGATACCTATAACAATTACTATTGTAGATAAATGAGTCATAACAAATTACATTATTTTCCATAACATAAAAATAGTAAACTTGTGCCTATAGTTGCATAAATTCTTATACGTATATTTCTTGTAATATTTTAAGACCATTAGGTTTTCTGCGTCACACATGTTGTTAAGTAGTATTGAAAGCAAAATCAACAAGTAACTTATCATTTTACATCAAAGTGTCAATTTTTTCTTAAAATTGTATTTCTGTGGGCAGCAAAAATGGGACACATACTCATGAAGTGGAAGCAGCCTTGTTTTGCTCTCAAATTGCATAAAGCGCAAAGCTGCCGTTGTACGGTGATCCGTTTAGGTCAATAGGACTTCTTTTGAATACTTAAGACATTTCTCTGTAATTTAGTGAATCATTGAAATAGTATAATTCCGTTTCCATTTAATGGATTCAGCGATACAATTTCTCTAAAGGCATTTCCCAGGGCTTTCCATTTTGGCACCCACAAGTCCTCGTTTCTTTCTCATAGAGTGCCAGTCGGTCATCGTGATGAGATAAAACATTGACAATGTAGTCTGCTTGTAATTATTAATATTATAGAGAGACCCGTTTCCGGCATATGGTTAGTGCGTTGGACAGAAGGTCTTGGGTTCGATTCTCAGCTGCTGCAGGAATGTTTTTCAGTGGATATACTGCCTCTGGCGAGGAATTGAGAAATCTTCTAAGAGTATCTCTTGTCATGAAAAGTGTTGTTCATTAGCCGTTAGAAATTGGCAGAAAATTGCAGGTCCCTTCCATTCCTGACGTACACAGGAATGGTTGAGAGTTGCAAATCACTAAGCTTAGGTTCTTTATAAACCGTAATGGCCTCCTATTTTTTTTTTTTTAAATAGCATCTGCACTGATTGCACCACAAATTTAACAGACATTATGAAGGTTTAGCTTCGATGGTAACATGATTGTTAAAATCTGGTTTTATTAAGATTTACTCCCAGCCTCTTTAGCCATCTTTAAAAGGTTTCTATTGAAGTGACAGTTATTTATATAGTTTGTTTCCAGGTAGATCTTGGGAACACCATTATTTTTGATTTATCTGACAAGTACCCATTGACCATAGTATTGCGCTAGGTGATTAATCATCAGCTTAAGATTGTCTGCAAACTTAGAAAGTAACACTAGGTCATCGTCATATAAAAGAACCTTTATGGTGAAGTCAGCAATCCCGAGACCTGCAAGCAGGTGAGCTTATACATCATTAATGAAAAGCGCATATAAAAGAGCACTTAAAAGGCACCCTTGTTTAACACCGGAGTTCGTTTCAAACCATTCCAACTACGTTGATAAATAGTTAATAATTTAGAATCCGCTTAAATATTAAGTTCACTTAAATATTAAAGTCGTCTCTTAATTTGAATATTGGTATTAGACTCATTATTTTTAACTTTTTTGTTTTTTTTTTCCCTAAGGTCTGGTTTTGTCTAAGGGTTATTTTGCAGATCATCGGAACTTATTCGGCCATTCTTTCAGGCAGCTGTACATTGCTTCTATAAAAAAGTTGCACATTTTTACCTGCAAGATATGTTTTCTCTGAAAAATACAGTGTATGGAGCCAAAAGTCAAGTGTTACAAATTTTAATAGTACCGTGATAAAATATATTTATCAATCCGGTTCTATTATCAAAATAACAATTTATGAACTTACTTGTTGACATAGAGTGGGTTTTATGCTCCAGGTCAATTTTATTTTCCAAGAACTTTTAAATCAAATGCAATTTTATAATTTGCATTTTATTGATATATGGTCATTAATATTATGCTGGGAATATGATGTCAATCCAGTTAACACTTCTGGCCGGGCGAAGAAGACTTTCTTGGACTTCTGTTGTAATATCAGCAATTTCTTTTTTAATGTTATTTTAAGGAATCTAGGTTGTGGTTGGTTTGACAAGAAATCAGAAAGCGTCAAATCAAGAGATTATGGTGGCCAGTCAATACCAACACTTTTTAACGTTCGGGCACAAGAAAATTTTCCAAAATGTACCTTCAAATGACACACATGTAATCGCTAACTTTTTTAGTATAGTTGTCTTCAAATAATCCTTTACCGACGACTACTTTATATCTGATAATAATTATTTCAATTATTTACCGAATTTCTCCCTCGGCCTATTTCTACCTAAATCAACTTAATGATGAATATATACCTGGCTCAGATAATATTCCCGCTATATTTCTCTAAAATTACTCTTCCTAAGTTCAATACATAAAATGGCCCAAAATTTTAAGTTACAAACTATCTTCCACTTAAGAACTATCACACATTCCCAAAATCTTTGAAATCATTTTGTAGAAATTTTAAGTTTTCGTTTTAAGTCTCTCATTTCCCTTAGTTAGGTCCACAACGACTAATCTCGTTGAATCCGTATCCCCAGCCTTAGAGCACGGAAACAAAGGCGACTTTGTCTCAACCGATTTCAGTAAGGCTTTTGAAAAAATCTCAAATAAGCTTATTGTATTCAAACGCTCCACCCTTGGGCTTGATACTCTATCCTAAAGATGGATCTCTTTTTACCTGAAAAACCGTCATTACGGAGTTTAATTCAGATCTGCCTGAATTTTTAGCCACTTCTGAGGTCTCACAATCCAGCCACTCCAGGACTTCTACTATTTATTCTTACTATTGAAATGGTCATCAAATATTCCCATATCTCACTCAACGCCGTCGTTACCAAGTTTTTCAAGACTATTTCTTCGACATATTATTCTAGTCTTTTTCAACCTGGATAGTTTCTCTCTTTGGGGCCTAAAAAAAATATTAGAGCTAAATGTTTCTAAATGTTATTCAATCATTTTTTCACGAAAAAAAAAAACATTTAATATCCTAGCCGTCTCTACCTTCACCATTATCAATTATTCGTAAATCAAACTCTGCACTAGGCTTTGTGATATGTTGCGATGGTCCAAAAAATTCTCTGACCCCTACATGACACGATTATACCTGTCAAGTAAGGTCCCATTATCAAGGAATTCATATATCAGGAATTGCGAGCAGTCAACTCCTTAAAACTCTATTTTCTAAATCAACCTTTAAATTTTCTGAACTCTTAGATTTATATACTAATAAAAGATGGGTTTAAGTTAGGTTTAGAATTAGCTTGTAGTAAAACTTATAAATGGGGGTATTACCCCCACCAATATTAGCATCACAAATAATATTAAAAAATGAAAGAACCCACCTTAATGATAAAAAAGACTTTAATTTACAAGCAAGTCACAACTTTACTATTTTTTACCAGAACAACTTATGTAAGGCATTGGTTTAATTTCAAAACGAAAGTTTTCAAAAATCAAAATTTGTATTCAAACTTATCTGATTAATCTGTTGTTAACCAAATAAAAAAAATTGTTTAAGTGATTTATAATCTTCCTCACCACAAATCACTTTTATTGTTTATTATAGAGAAAATTATTTTTTTTTTTAAGTTATAAAACTTATTAACAAAAAAAAATTATTTTAAAATTCAAAATCGAGTTAAACGTGTTATATTTTCTGCCCAACAAAAAAACTTATACGAGTTTCTACGGATATTTTCTAACTCACTGTTAAGCTGAACGAAAATTAATTCACTCTTCTCCAGTATGGTAGATAATTTTGTCAAAAAAATAAATAAAACTTAATTTTGTTTTTAATTTTATGAACAATTGAAAACCAGTGACAGACTTTGCATAAATTAAGGGGCCAAATATAAAACTTCATTTCGGAGAGTTCCCACAGATTCTATTCACGAAAATCATCTACACACTACAACAATTTGTCGTCGATGAATATTTGTTTTATTGCTTTTTATTCGTTTTTTTTTGGTTTATATTTTTATTTTAAGATTCTGGAATTTGTTTTAGGAAAAGCTAAGTTTGCTTTACCAATACAAAATTAAGTCTCAAGCAGTTACTGCGCCATATAACTCATGGTTACTTATCGATGGCTTCATTACAGCCACACAAACGCCACACCGGCCGCCACCTTTTAACATTACACTGGGACTCGTAGTACTAAAAATTGTTTCAAATTTTAAAATAAAAAATTACTTCAAAAAATATGTTGACGATAGTTGTTTACAATATACAAAAAAAAAACTTTGATTTTTTTTTTAATTAACAAAAAATATTTTTCTTGTTAGTTTTGATATACAATCTTTTTTAAACTTATACGGAACCTTAAATTTAAATCCGTTTTGTCGATAATGAGAAAGTCAGAATTCGGATCTATAGTAATGCATTAATTTATGTTTTTTTTATCAAATTAAAGATCGTATAAATTAAGCCAAACACAAACATTTTGGTCGAAATTCTAGGTGCCGTTTTCGAAAACTTTTTTTTAACATTTGTATGGTGGTTTAATTTACAATAACTCAGTTGTATAGATCTAGGTATATTGACGATATTTGAGAGTTGTCCTGGATTTTTCTTAACAAAGCCGTAAATTAAAAAATCCGTGAAAATTGTGAGAAAGTTGGGGTCCTGTTGCGAACGCACCGAAGCTTAATTAGGAAACAAACAGCGTTCTCTATGGTACAAGTTTTGACACAAAATTTGCTAAGTTGAAGTCTACTAAGCGCTAAGTTGTTGTGCACGGCGAACAATCAACTGGACTTATCAACTGGACATTGCCATGGACTGCGGCGATTCATTCGATCGATCTGGCGTTTCTTTGATTGCTAACCATATTGGTCGCCTCAAATTCGGCACACAAAAATTAAAGAGTCAATAGATGTTTGTATTAACACTTATTTCGATGATAAGAATTTATCATTTGAATGTGGTGTCAAATATTGAAACTTTTCAGGATGATTTGACATTAGACATTTAGGCCGGTATTCACCGAGCGCTCATAACTTAAGAAGCTCATAAACCTATTCACCAAGCAATATTAGTGAAGATCTACGAGCGCTCTTAAAAGTTAGGAGTGGTCCCGACCATTCCTAACTTACGAGCGCTTTCTTCGAAAATTTGTTCGCTTGTGCGTGTGCCACGCACGCATTTGACTCGAATCCATGTGAGCAATGCCAAGTAGAAGAGTATCCATTTGCTGTCAAGACCAACATTCCACAAAATTTCACAGTTTGGGTATGCCTGAACAAGAGAGAGTGGCTCTCATTTTCGAACTTCGAAAAACACTTGCGAATGGTTGGTGAATACAACACAGAAATTTCAAGTTAAGAGTATTCGGTGAATACGAGCCTTTATAAACAAAGAATTTGACAGAAGCCTAAAACAACATGGCCACTACGGACTATCAAAATCGACCCGCCACTTTAAAATAAACCTTTATGATAACTTTTTAATCATGGTACGCAATAATACTTCCCATTTTGATAAAATTTGTGAGTACCCATATACACACACCCAAAATATCAGCTATCAGCCATTATTAGTTCCATCAACCTTTACAATCGGTTGATGGAACTAATAATGGCTGATGGCTGGTATTTTGGGTTTTCTAATAGAGATTTCTAAACTTTGGCAGGTGGCTTCATATGTCAAATTGGCTGTCATTTATTAAGTCTGTCTTGCTAACATGGAGTATTATAGCGTTTAAAATTGTGGGCCTGTTGCTTGAGCAATATTTGACGCACTTCAGTTGAAAAATATTCAGCGACTAGCCCAATTTCTGGGTTCATTAACGATCAAAATTATGGATTATGGATAGATCGTAAAAATTAAGCAAAACACAAACAAAAATTTAAAAATCCTAGGTGCTGTTTTTGAGAAAAATACGATTTTCGAAAACTATTTTTTAACATTTATACTCATGCATATTTTAATTAGATAGTATTCCAAACCTGTTAATTTTCAAGATCAACAAAATAAAGCATCGAAAAGCCAGTTTTCAAAAACAAAAATTTATTTTTTCTTATCGAAAAAAAAAATGTTTTTTTTTTTATTTTAATACAAAATATGATTTAAACTTTTAAGGAGTTTCAACATACAAAATTTTATCAAAAGCAGCTGTACCGTTTTTGAGAAAATGGAAAAGAAATGGTTAAACCATTAATAACCATTTTTGGTTTCTTTTTCAACCATTAGCAAGGCCCAAGTTCTCAGCTGGATCGATTCAAATCTAAGGATTAAGCACCCACCATTTTAGGTTCATTACTGACTTATAATTTGTTTCAAATTTCTGGCCATGCTGCCCCACTGTTTCACACTCATAGCACAAAGCATCTTGGAAAGTAAAAGTTCTCAGTGTGAAAATTGTAATTTTCTCCACAGCACCGACTGTGGCGGCGGCGGCGGCGCTACTGTTACCTGCTTTATGGGAATCGTTAGTGTTTTACAACTTTCGCCACCGCGTGTCTGTGGTACGAACCATCAAGCACCTCAGACCAGTTTTTTTCTTCGATTTTCGATCATTTTTTGCAAATTTTTTCCTTCTCCCAGTAATGATGACATAATTTTTCTTTTCTCAAATCCAACACAACAACAGACCAAGACCGCATGGAACCTGGCCTGGTCCAGCCAAGGAGGATGCAGGCTTCTGCGATGAAACCCGTTTCCCCCATTGCTGGTGCAATTGGATTTTCCCATAACAAACCGACAATTCTCATGCAACTGCAACAACTTTTCGACGAAGACGCAAACATCGAAGATGGTGTTAGATAATTTTTATCCGCAGCAAAAAAAAAAGTGAAAAAATAATAAAATCAATCAAAAGCAAATGTGCTTCCCAAAACCTGCAGCCAGCCATTGGCAGCGGCCGCCCCGGCAGTGTGTGAGCACTTTGTGAGCCAGGTGAAATGCGGCGGTAGGTTCAGCTACATGTCTTGGACTTTTCTGTTCCTGTTAGCTGAGCTATGTAATAAGTTGAAGTGGCTGTGGCTGGTTTTTATGTGTCCCAATGTTAGTAGAGTCTTGCAGTCAAATAATTACTTAGACGCATAATAATTATTATCAACAATAACTAGACACAAACACCGTGCGTCGGACAGTCGTCTTCGTCGTCAAAAACAGAAACAATTTAGCAAAAAACCTGCAAATTGCTTAACATTAAATTAATGTCCGTAATGGACATTTTATTGGTTAACGTGAGAAAAACAAGGCTGTTTACTGCTCAGCTAAGGGTGGGTAATGTTGGCCTTTTGGTACCTCTTTGCACTTTTTGTCAATTAAAAAGGCATTTGCACTGAAAAATCACTAGTTTTCTCATTTTACCTACGGCTCCAATTAATTTTGAAATTTTCAAACTAAATGGTTAATTGTTGAAGTTTAAGTAAGACATATTATATATGTAAGTTGATGATTATGTTAGAATTTTGTAACTTACATTTCGGGAAATCTAAAAATTTCTTATAGTGGAAAAGTCAATGAATTTAGATGAAAAGAAATAGAGGATAGTAGACTTCAAGTTTAAGACTTCGATTTTGGTTTGGACTAGTTGAAAAGAGAGTTAATAGTCTTAGAATCTAAGCAACCAAAAGGAGGGTAGTCCTCCTTAGAGGCTTTATCTCGAAAAAAGGTAACTGAATTTTTCAAGTACGGAAATAGTTTTAGACTGAAACTCACAAAAATTTTACACAAAATCACAGTGATTCCAAGATAAGAAACGGATGTATGCATTTCCATTCCAAGTGCGGGCTGAAATCTTCTTGTATAGTTACAGAAGTTAACACACGACTGATCCCCAAAACTTTGTTCATTTTATTTTAATTTACTTAAAGATTTCTAGATTTAATGCATCAATATGTCAAATTTGTAGAAAAATCTAAAAAGGCAAGAAATTCGTTCTTTAAGCTGAGAAAACAATTTCTTTAATGAACCTGTTTTTGTAACTCTTGCAAAATATCATAATCAATTCATAAAGTTTTTGTCGGGAAAATGAAAAAGCTGCTTGTTTAAAATAGATTTTGTTTCCAAGATTCTATTAATTCAAGCTGTGATTGTTTTTGCTGAGATTAGATATTAAATTTCTAGTAATTTTAAAATGTTTCTTGTACAAAATTTGGCATTTCTGCTTTCGAGAAAAGTGTGTATACTTTTTAAAAAGTTTTGTGTTAAAAATGCACAAAATGCACGACGGGATCGCACATACTTGCTCTTATATAAAAGTACTTTGGAATTTAAAAATTGTTTAAAAATATAAAAACATGATTCTATTTAGAGCAAATTGTTCAAATTCATAAAATTGCCCTCTAATTTCTATAAAATTATGAATTTACGCAATCAAAGCTTAAAAATCGTTTAATTATTAAATACATTTTTTATATAAGAAACTTCTTTAGAATTTTTCAAAAAACAAGGGAAGACAATTTTAACTATTTAATAATAAAGATTTAAGGATTTAATTTCAATTACTCATCGTTCACACGTTTTGATACTGATTTGTAAATATAATAAAAATTTTGATAAAATCGTTGTAGCCATTAAAGAGAAAGTCGAAATTAAATTTTAAGTTTGATCAAAATCTCGAGTTCGAATTTTTTTTCCAAATCCAAAACTTGCCCTATAATACCTACATATGTATATCGCAAGTTAAGAAGTTAATACAAAAATGTTTTAAATCCAAATAAATTGATGATTAACAACTTCTTCTAGTTAAAATACAAATTTATGATAGTTTTAAAAACGGTTGAAGAGAGAAATTTGTAGATATTTGTATTTTTATTTTTTTTTCTAATATTTACAAGATAAAATGTTTCTGAGCCAATTTTAACTATTAATTTACGAGGGTGGTCCGATAAGTACTTAGCCTCACCGCCCGATGGTGGAGAGATTTACTATTGTCTAGCACATTCTCTTAGACGGCTACTGTCGAAATTTCAGCCGAACCGGACTCGTAGTTTTGTTTTGACCACGTGTGGAAGCCAAATTGTCAGCGAATTTAAAAAAAAATCGAAAAAGATCAATTCGGTTATTCGATTCTTGTTTTGGAAGGGAAATCGCGCAGCGAAATCAATCCACGGTATTGGCAGACCGCCGATTGAAGGTGTGCGAGATAGCTGAAACAGTTGGCATTTCAAAAGACCGCATGGGTCATATCTGTAATGAAATTTTGGGCATGAGAAAGCTGTTGGCGCGATGGATGCCACGTTTGCTCAATTCGGACAACAAGCACCGACTCACACCTCCGCCGCCGTTGCGTACGACGCCACTGCCAAATTGGTCGAATTGCAACTAAGAATTGCTGCCCCACCTATACCGTATTCTCCAGATTTGGCCACATGCGACTTTTTTTTGTTTGCAAACTTGAAAAAATAACTCGCCGGGAAGAAATTTTCCCACCACGGAGACCTCGTGAAAAACCTATTTTTTCGGATGGTTTAAAGAAGTTAGAGCATCGCTGGATCAAGTATATCGAACTAAACAAATCGCTACTTTTCCAAAACTTTTGTTTTTCTTTTGTAAGATAAGTACTTATCGACCCGCCCTCGTATGTGTAGTTAAATATTGGATTGATTTAATATGATTTTAAATTTTTTTCTTGAAAATCTAAACTTATTTTTACTTTTGTAAAACTTTGGTTTGTAATATTACATCATAGTACCTCTATGCATTATGGTTAGAGCGTTGGACTTTCATACAGAGGTTTTTCGATTCTCAGCCGCAGCAAAAATGTTTTCCAGGTGTGTAATGCCTTTAACGAGGAAGTGAGAGATCTTCCAAGATTATCGGAAAATTGGAGGTCCCTTCCTTTCTGGTATCCCACACACAGAAATCGTTGGGAGTTCTAAGTTACTAGGTCCTAATTCTCTACGAACTGTTCTACATCGAATTTAATTTAGTTTCATATTACTAAGGCTTCTCAGATGGACCCATTTGTGAAATTATGATGAAATCATTTACGGCGATAGTACAGTTTACGGTATTCCTAGGTCATGCAGGAGGCTTATGTCATTTTCAGCTGCTGTCACTTTTAAAACAAAAAACAAAAAAAAAATTCAAGGGTACTGCCTGTTGCGAAAAAATTCTGCATATCTTATCAGAAAGGTCTTCGTAGTAAAAGTTCCACTGCTAATCTGGTGGCATATCTCACCGATCGAGTGAAACAAAGCATTGCCTGGCTTGTTGATGGTGTGCCCCAGGGCTCTGTTTTGTTACCGACACTTTTTCGTATATTTAGAAATGAACTAAAACGTAATATACGTTAAAATGTTTTGGCAGGTGGCCCTACTCTCAGCTTTTCATATGCATTTTTTTATGAATTAACATCCCTTTTCTTCGGATATGAAACTTCAACGAAAGCGTAAGATTAGTCAATTACATTCTTATCTTGAGTTCAATTGTTCATAGAGGAATCAAAAACTATAAAATTGGTTCTAGATACCATCACCTTAAATAAAAATTACTTCATGAGCGACATTTGGATCGAAGGATCCGAAAAGTTTTGAATTCACCTTCTATGTAATGATCCCATTGCTGACGTTGCCAAAAAATGCTGCTAAAAGTCTAGGCTTTCATGGATGATGCAAGAAATTTTTATCAGGCTGTAATCTTTATTCGTCCAAAACTTTGATTAAACCTTAAAAATGATATTTAATAGAAATAAAATTGAAACTTTTCTATCACTCGAATACTTTAGTATTTAGTCCACCCTTGAAGAACTTTTTTGTTGCGGCTGATAATCAAACCCAAGGACCTCTTCATTACAGTCCAACGCACTAACCATTTTGTGAAGGCGTACTACATTATTCTACCCTTAATCCCAATTTCTAATATAGAGATTTTTCTTCAACCGTACTACACGAATGTTGAATGCCTTATATAGCTCTAGTTAGTTCTTCCATTTTAATATTCAGAGTTTCAAAACCAATGATCTTCGGTATCACTTCGTCAATTCTTCTATATTTTCCTGACGCTCGCATTGTGTTTTAATTATTTTATTATTTGTCAAAAACGCACTTAGGTAGATACTAATGGCGGCAGTGAACCAATTATATACCCAACTAGTTGTAATACCCTAAACATCATTTGGCCTGTGGATTGAAAAGGAAATGATGATGGATTCATGAAACCGACTCTTATTGAAGTTCACTAGATCGCGCGTTTAAGATAGAGAAGATTCAGCCACAGAAGTCAACGAGGTTCAACTCTCACTTCATTGAGAAAAGATCGAGTCTTTGATCTTCTAGTCTAGATAGAATTAAGGCCGTGGAAGAATAACTTTCCGAACAGTGCGGGCTTATTACAAACACAATATTAAGTCTTAAAAATTCTTCATAAATTGAATTATAAGATTAAGAGTGAGCGATCTTACACACTGAAGGAGCGTATGTTATTTAAAACGCAATAATTCGAAGATGTGGCTTCTAAATTTCATCAAATTATATCAATTGACATAAAGCTAAAGATTTTTGAGACGCAAAAATCTGCCTTACTCCATAGGTGATCACCAATGCCACAAATACCCCAAATTTGTTAGGAACCTTGAGGCGCGATGACGCTACTCTGTTTTGTTTGTTGTGGGATTTGACATATATGTATGTACTTGGGTCTATATATAGCTATTGACCATTGGGAGAACAAATTACTAAACCTGCGCGTCGATTGAATTAGAAGTAGAGATCTACCTCATTAATGTCAAGAATTAAAATTAAAATCAAATCATGACCTTAATGTTTAAAACTTGTATTTTCTTAGGTAATTTCAATGTTTCCGAAGTTTAGATATTTTTATTCACTCAACTAAAGATTCAAACTTCAAATATCTCACTAAAATGATATACAATCAATATCCATTTCGTCCTTCATAAAGCGATGAAGGTGATTATTCTAGTTTCTTCCATAGACATTTATAGAAAAATCATAATTCTGTTACAGATCAACGTTTATTTCTTACAAAACAACTTATTCAACAAATTATATATCAAGCAGACGGGGATACTTGATGAAGTATTTAATCACTCACAGCACGAAAGGTATACCTAGCTGGGCACTTAAATTGCATTGAAGGGTCGATTAAAATTCCCGAATACCTTAGCCAGACGCATAAAATCATGAAACCAGGAAAATTAAAAACAAAAGAGAAAAAAAGCATTTTAATTCAATCCCATTAAAGGAAATTTCCATAAATACTATTTCTTCAATCAAAAACTTATAAATGATCACAAATTGCCTTGTAATTTTGTTAAGAAACTTTATGCAATTACATGTACATTGTTCAACCTCTGTAGACAGCAATCAACCTGCTGAGATCAAAGGTCCTTTAATATAAACGTGTTACAATTCTGCCATTCGACTAACTTAGGTGCACCTATTTGTGTGAGGGTAAGTTGTAGGTAAATATACTACTATGAGTTGATATTAAGCAAACCCGTTTATTTAGAATATTCAGATACACCATTATCCATCCATGCGAAGCTAATAAGTGGTTGTAAAGTTTAAATTAATTGAGGTTAGCCGTGTGTATACAAAGTTCTTGAAGTAAGTATTTAAGAATCTTCTCGAGCCTTGATTTATGCATTCTAAAAATATATACGTATCTACGGAATTGAAAAAAAAAGTTAACTTGGCATTAAAACTAATTTCATATGACCCAAGGTTAAAATTAATATTCTTTATATTATTTAATACCAGTTGAGTTTAAAAATAAAAACATTTTGTCATTTTTATCTCACATAAGAAAAAAAAAATTCAAAAATACTTTTACGTCACTTATGCTTTTTTGGTCTAGTTGAATTTCAAATATTATTCAGAAAAAAATGGAAAATCCAATAAGATATTCTTAACTTGGATTGATATTGTATTAATTTTTTTTTTTATATTTTAATAGTAATAGTTGAAGAAGCATTAATATTTTATCAATGAACTGAAGAGAAAATTAATGGTATCCGAATGAAATTTAAGTAGAATTTAGTATTACTCTCCATCGAAAGAGAAACAGTCACATAACCATTTGGGCATATTAAATGGCTTCATAATAAGTCTTAACTGCGCAAAACAAAAAAAAAGATGACTTGCGTGTCTTATAAGGTTACAAAGACATTAACTTACTGACCATGTTTATTATACAAGGAGACTTAAATTATCATCTTCTTGTTCAAAACCGATTATATTCGAAACAAAAAACAAATAAAATATTTATAATATAATTTTAATGATTAATTTAAGTGAATTTGGATTCAGAATTGAAACAATGAGATATAAATTTCATTGAATAAAATTAGTGATTTTATGGTGGCGAACTAATGATCACCATTTAGTTAAGTTCTACGTCAAACTTATTACTTCAACTGAAATACAATAGAATGGTAAAGACATTGACTATGCCCTCTTAAAACGCACCTAGATTTCTAAAATGTCATGTCATAGTTCAAAACCAAAAAAGTTTCGAAAATTTGTCGACAAATGTTTGTTAAAAACCTAGTTGGAGAAGATCTAATACGACTTCAAAGGTACGAAAAATTTCTAGAGCTTCTGTCAAATTGCATGTTAAGATCGTATCCTTTATTAACCAACTATTGTAGGTGCGTAAATCGTCTGTCAAATATGGAGTAGCTTATGCTAGGCGTACTTTATTGGTAATAGAGGTTAGTTTTTTACGGATGATCCCTATCTTCAGTATACCAATGAAGTCAGAAACTTAAAACTCCGAATATTTGCTAAGCTAGTCAGGCACAGGCGAGGCGCCTCACCAAATTTTAATTTATTATTTTATGTATATTATTATTATTATTATTTAAAATTATGGAGCACTTTCCGACATCGTAGCATATTGTAATTTTGCACAACGGTAGGTCTTGTCATGCCAGAGGAAAAACTTTGATGTTTTCCATTCAGGAGTCGTGGTATCCGCCCACTTTCTCCGAATTGGTGTTCCGACTGCCGGTAAGACGATGAAATTTGGTAAAGTGGTAGGGCTTAAATTGCATACAAAGAAAAAAATATAAAATTTGAGGTTTTCCATTCAGGGGGCGTGGTATCTGCCCACTTCCTCAGAACTGATTTTAATTATGTGACACACTTTCGATTGCAGTAGAATAATGAAATTTGATAGAACGGTAGGGCTCAAATTGCATATAAAGGACCAAAAATAAAAATTAAGGTTTTCCATTCAGGGGGCGTGGTATCCGCCTACTTTCTGAGAAAATGTTTAATTTATATGGAGCACTTCTGTTTGCGAAAAATAGAAAATCTAAAATTTTTCATTCGAAGTGTCTTTATATTGTCATTTTGAAACTATACATGCATTTTGAAAATTCATGACTTTTCTTAGAACTAGAGTGCTCGATTTGGTACTCTATGTTATGTTTATGTAAACATGAATGAAAAAAGAAAACTCTTAACTGTGAACTATAATCAAACCACTAATTAGGCTATTAATTGGTGCGCTACCTTCATTTAAAAAAAGAAGTTAAAATTGCAACAAAAACATCACCGCATCCTCAACAATTATTGCTTTTTTATAACTTTGAACGGATGTAGGTACTAGTATTTATAATTAATATAGGTATGTTAGTGTTAGGTATCTTGCCAGGACAAGAAGAAACTATTGAAGCGCAAATCAAAACAACCAATATCAAAAAGAAAACATACCAAAAGCAATAGGAAGTTAAAAACTAAGTTGATTTTAGTAGGTAGAGTTCACCTTTCTATCTTTCCGTATCTTTCGAGATTTTTACATGGCAAAATATTAAAATCTTTGCAAAAAGGAGTCACATCAGACCAAAAACATAAATGTTAAAAAAGAGCCAAGTTCTTCTATGCACCTTTGTGTAACAAGTCAGTCGTGAAAAGTACTGAGATCTAAAAGTACGCCAAGTTCTTACTTCATAAAGGTTTAATACAGAATATTTAAAGTAGAACAATATTAAAACAGCTACAATGTAATAGAGAAATTTTATTATTTAATGATTACTGGGCTTACTTAGCAAGTGTTTTTTTATGCCCAATTCGAAAGGTTTTAAAAACTTGACCAGTGAACCCATCAAATTTTAGTCAGTAATCATTAAATAATAAAATTTCTCTATTACATTGTAGCTGTTTCAA
This sequence comes from Chrysotoxum bicinctum, assembly GCA_911387755.1. Classification (NCBI taxonomy): domain Eukaryota; kingdom Metazoa; phylum Arthropoda; class Insecta; order Diptera; family Syrphidae; genus Chrysotoxum; species Chrysotoxum bicinctum. Next base: position 246,250,707 of record OU426988.1, on the reverse strand, counting down.
TGTTATTCTACTTTAAACATTCGGTATTAAACCTTCATAAAGTAAGAACTTGGCGTACTTTTAGATCTCAGTACTTTTCACGGCTGACTTGTTAGACAAAGGTTTGTGTATAGAAGAATTTGGCTCTTGTTTTAACATTTATGTTTTCGGTTTGATTGACTATTTACGTTAACCAGCTTGTATTGAATTCATATTTCAAGCCACTTCATTTTGCCTCCGAACACAACTTCAGATATAAAATTATAATCAAAACCTGCCCTCACGTAAAAATGGTTTTCTGCAACCTATTTCACTGTCATTTATTCCAGAAGGTCAAAACTTTTATCAGCAAGTGCATATAATAGCACGAAATTCATTTGTTGACTGAGATAGAAGAGTATATAAATAAAGAACAGTCTTAGATAGCAGATGTCACTTAATTACAGCCTTAAATAACACACGTCAATAAATGATAGTCTCAGATAAAAAGCGTAACTTTGTGATAGTATGAAAAATAGCGAAAGCGTATGATTCAGGAAATTGACATTACGCAGTAAAGATACGTTGTAAGTTTTCCTGCATACTTATCGCACAACTCCTGATGTAGATAGTAAGTCGCCTGCTGAAAATCTTCACGATCGTGAAAAAAAAGCATGTTTATCTGTCAAAATGCTCTCCGGATCAAACAAAATAGCTTTTTTGGCTTTTAGTCCACAAAAATTGGCGTTTTGTCCCGGCGATCTCACATGGACTCATCAGCTGACTGAGGACCTTGTCAATACGCAATTTTTGTTAAATTCAGCTCATCTTACATCGATTTTTTAACAAAAATCTAATGTGAATTATGCCCAACCAAGATTAAGATTGTGGCCTAGCATTGATTCCATATGAAGGTTTTATAATAAAAATTCTATATAACACTGAAACAAATCAGCTAAGTAGAAGATTTAGCACTATTAATGGACTTGTTGAATTATTGATTCAAAATAGCTTTTTTGGCCTTTAGTCCACAAAAATTTGCTGATTTATTTCAGGAGAATTTGTATTATAAAACCTTCATATAGGTAAGTATTTCTATTTCAAAAGTAAATAGGTGTACTGTATTAAATATAGGTACCACTCATTTAAAATGTCGTGGTAAAGAAAGCTTTTACAGAAATGTTTTCGGTACGAACTTTAACCTTGATTTTCACCAACCCAAGTTTGATAAATGTGGCCAATGTGAGGCCTATAAAGCAGCAAAAAAAGAAGATGCGTTAAGTGAAAAATTTATGAAGGAACATGAGGTCCACTTAAACTTAAAAAAGATTTTGTTCTATCATGTAAAGGTGAAGAAATTTGCCATATTTGCCAGGCTTGGATGCATCACAAAGCCCTTGTGGGGCTTACTAGAACGGAATATCAAAAGATAAGCAAGCTAGATTGCAATGAAATTGCGCAAGATATTCTAGTTGTTATAATGCTTTACCTCGTTAAGAAATATTTAAGGCTGTTATCTTTGCCAAACCTATTATAACTTTCAATGAAAGTTTTGCGCCTCTTGGAACGAAAAGCAAAGAAATACCTTTTACTGCAATTTAGCATGAGGGTACTTTCGTTTGACACTGAATTCATAGTACTTAACTTTTTAAAAAGTCAATATATAAAGTCAACTTTTGTTGAACCATAATCATTTGTTCGCTCCCAGCCAAGAGAAATATCAATCGACAGAATAAATGTTATTAGAAAAAATCTCTTCCAACAGTTTCCTGAAAATAGAAAACAATTCTTGGAAAATCTTCCTGCGACCGAGCTTAAAGCAAACTTAGACTAGTTTTAAAAATGTTGCAAAAACATTTTTTTCTTAATAAATGATTAAGTTTTGTTAACATAAATTTATGTTTTCTTTTTTGATTTACAGTTCAGTTAAAAAAGAAGCAATTTTAATAGAAATAGTTTGCAAATCGGTGTACATAGAGCTTTTTAAATATATTTTAATAATTAATTTCTATATCCGGGTTACTATAAGAGATTTAGTGTTTTCCTTTATAACTCGAGGTATGAAAAATGTAGTTAGGGCCTTCACGATATTATGGGCAGTGTGAGATTTACTATTAATTAACTTTTCTTTAATAATGTTTATTTGTTTTCCTTTATAAAAAGTTAAAAAAAAGGAATGAAATCTTTCCTCAACAAAAATTCTTATTTCTTTAAGATAACAGGGTTCTATCTGAACAATTAAATTTTTTATCATGACACTAAGTTCTATCAGGTAATTAGAACCTCATTGTTCTATGCTCAAATGACTTAGCGTTGAGAAACAAGGTTCTATCCATTTTTTCAACCACCAATTACTGCAAAATTATGAAATATGTTGCAGATTTTTAAATTCAGATCAACATAACTTAGTACAAAATTTGTGTTTTCAAAAAATTATGTAGATCCAAACAAAAATATAAAAGTTATAGACGAACAAAATTTCAATCTCTGTTTTCTCAAAAGTGACTCTAGTGCAGTTAGAACCCTATTGTTCTAAGGTCACGATATGTTAAAGGCATTTTAGTAAGTTACTAGGATTTTGCTTATTTTAAACGATTTTAGCATCTTACTATCTCTTTACATTTTACTAAAATTAAAATCGCAAACTGGCTACTTTAACTTTTAGTAACTTACTAAATCCAAATTAAATCTTTCATTTTCATCAATAAAAATCTCTTGACAATTTTATATGAAAGAGTTAAATTGTATTTTTTTATGAATTGTGAACTAGCTAATTGTTTTTAAAAATAAATAAAATAATATAAAATGATTTCGGAAGACGAAGATTTTGATATACATATTATATTTGAAGTCTCAGCTTTGTGCAGTAAAGCGCGATATTTTAAGTCCCGTGCAAATCTTATTGAAGGGCTGGACGATGGAGATGGAGAATTTTACTCCAGGCATAGGTTTGACAAGATAACAGTTCAATTTTTGGTTTTAAGCCTAACCATCCAAGACCGAGTTACAAGCCATTGGCTTGCCTTTTCACCAGAATTTCTAGTACCTACTATTTACATTCCACTTCTATGGGAGGAACATCCATGAGGTGGCTTAGTTCCTAATGGAACACAAAGAATATATCTATGTGCATGTAGGTACACCAATCAATCTTATTAGAGCATTACATGGAATGGACCAGCCCACACTAGGAAAAATAATAAAAAAACATTAAAACATTAAACACATTAAACACACAGTCAACACTACTCGTATTTTATTACATAAGTTTTAAATAAAATGAAATCAAAGTTAAATCTTCATTGACTTTATATATTATTTATTCATGTAGTATTGGTCAAGACACATTATCTATACTTGTTTTTCCTATTTTTATCTGAGTTGCGTGGCATACAGCACGTAGACAAGAAGTGACAATTTGGGTTTAAATTTTTATTCTACACCAGTTAACATTAGTTTAAATAATGTATGTACTTTCAGGGTATGGAGTTTTAAATTATACCATCAAAAACAAACCTTCTATATGTTTCCTTATTTTTTGGGTTTTTAATAATCTAAGGGACATAAATTATAAATTATATCGATGTTTACAAGCATTTTTACAATTACTTTTTTTTAAAGGTTGAGAGACAATAGTGAATAAATTGGAATTTCTTACCTGCCACTAGGTGGAGAATGTTAAATTTTTACAGCACATTAAATTATCTATGAAGTAATAGCTCTGGGTGCGTATGTGAATTGATTTTATTCTTTCAAAAATTGACGATTATTTTAATATATCATGTTTTTTTTTTTAAATTTTAAAATCCCTCAAATCATTCAAATATGTTTCAGTGAAAGTACTGTTAATTTTTGTAAGCCGCTAAAAATAATCGATATCGATACGTAAGAAATTTAGTGGTGGTTCGATCTTTAAAGAATGTTAAGGTTTTTTAACCCATGTCCGGCAACTATATCTACTAGTTCCAGTTGAGACACGTAAAATTTCAGAAAAACTGTCTACTTTAGATGAAATGCAAAAAAAAATGGAAAAGCTTCTATTTAAGCGGAAATTTTAAAACATTACTTAATTGATTACATTAATGATTGATTCAATGACTCAGTTTAATGAAGAGCCATTTTTTTTTTAAGTTTAAAAACAATTAATATTGCCTGATGTTCTTAAGAAAATCATTAAAACTTTATAACAGTCTAGATGACGAATTGGAAGAATGTTCAATTCCTTAAAGGGAGGAAAACTAGGATAGATGCCAGGTTTTCTACAAAATTGTCTTAGACTCGATGGCTTTTTGACTACCTTGGCATCTCATACTTATTTTTTTTTAATTACCCACTTGATAATTTTAATTTTGAATTATTTGCAACATTTTTTAAATCCATTTAATTTGTAAAGGGTTTTCTAACAAAGACATTTCATGACAACCATATTGTTTTATTGGTTAATAATTTCTCTCTTCTTTATTTTTTCAGACACTTAAGATAAACACCATCAAATGACATAACTTCATTATAAAAATTAAGTTTTTTTCTTTTCCAAAAGAAAAAAATCTTCAGCGACCGACGAGGCTCTGCCTCTGCCTAATTAAAACGATAACCATCCACACGAGGATCACCAGGTGGGAATACATCGGGAGAAAGAAATTGGTGTGCGGATTGCTAAAAAACACGTCATTATCCGTCCATTATTCTTCTTCAAAAACGACGAAGGTATTGCTAATACATTCAACGGAGAATGCTACTAGTATGTCTTGAGTTCTATTAATCGGATCGTCAAGATTAAGGTGTTAAGGCTTAAGGAAAATTACAGAGCATCATTTCCAGTTTTTAATAAAGGCAATGAAGTCAGTTTACTCCTGACAAATAATAAAATAAAATAGCTATTTTTAACTGCTCAACCACTGCAAGGCTGACCAAAAAACCTGCCAGACTTATGTATTCGATACTATGACGCATGTATGTATGTACCTATAAACGCTCATACTCATATTTCGGGACTACATATACTGACCGATAATAACCAATTTCTTTTGATTTTAATGGGATGATATAGTTAGTCTATTGATATGAAAGACATGTGATACCAATAGGGTAAGTACATATTAGGGCAGATTATCTCAGAGTAAACATGAACTGTTCAAAAGAATCCTATGGTATTTGGCCCCCTTAGACTTTTTACTTTATGGATTCCATAAGTCGCAGATCTTTACTAATAAGCCTCAAAGGGCCGGTGCTCTCAAAGTCAACCCTTTCATGCCATCGTTAAAATTTTGACTGATCTCTGCACCAAAATTATTAAAAATTATACTTCTGATATGAACCACCCTGCGAACTGATAATTTATGTCAAAAACGGCTGTTAAGCTTAGTGTACACGATTGATAGATCTTATATTAATGTAAAATCTGTCAGTGAAAACCATGCTTACAATGTCTTACAATCGTGTAGTCTTACAATTAGTTGTCAGAAAATTTGTCTGACAATTAATTGTAAGAGATCTGACAATCATGTGTACGCTAGCTGACAATCGTGTAATCTTCCAATTAATTGTGAAAAGTCTATCTGACAATTAATTGTAAGACGGTAAATTCTTAGTTATTTGATAATCGCGTATACACACACAATTTATTGTCAGACCTGCCAATTTTTATCATTGTCTGACGTTTCTGACAATGAAGAAATTGTAAGATGTACTTTTTTTTAGCATCATAAAATGTTTTCATTGTCAGACATGTTGCAGTGAATTTGGACGTTGAGTTGATGTTAAAGTGGATAGTGAGGTTAATTATTTAAAATTTTATCTAACAATTTATTGTATTTATTTAATAGAAATATGGAAGGACCGGAAGTGGAAATAATACTAGCAAACGATGCAACATTTCGGCCTATTTTGCCATCGAATTCTCAGTCGCTGCCTCAGTTATCTCCAAGAAAAAATAAAAACGAAGGTTGAAAGTAAAACACGACGCAACCTTGAAATTAATTTATGACATGGAGGTGCGATGCAGTATGTGGGATGCTGGATGCCCCAACTATAAGTAGCTAAAAGAAATTTTATGGCAAGAAGTCGCAGATGTTAAAGATATGACCTTAGCAATGGTTTGTCCGAGTTATCGAAATTTGGGTTTAACGAATCGACCGCTAGCAACCTGCCATTGGTGAAAGCTAAGATGATCGACGTATCACCACAAAATTCATAAATGAATGTTTCAATTATATTTCAAACTAATAATGTTTGAAATATGTATATTAAATTTATTGGTTTACTAACAGTTTACCAACCTATTCACCTAGAATCGTGGTTAATATAACGATTTAAAAATCGACTGCTCAACAAGTCTAAAATATAGACACTTCTTTTTAACATTTCTTGTAAAAAATATCACAAGAAAAGTTAAAAGTTAAAAAGTTAAACTAAGTTTTCGATAATTTTAGTTTTAAATCCATTAAAATTAGCAAAACCGTCGTATTTAAACCTTGTTACGTATTTAAAGATTCTTAGCACCTAATAACTTCTAGTACCTACAGTAAAATTTTTTTTAAATATACATTTCCAACAATGCTGATAAATCAGTTCTGGTGTTTTTATATTTTTTGTATGTTTTTCCAACAATATCGTTTAATTTTTTTTTACAGATGTATCTAGATCATGAATCTAATAATCACCCGTCGCTGTTGTTGTCCTTCTGTATAATATAATTATTATGTACTGTATGATCTGTGTTGTAAGCAGATACATTTTTTTTCCATAGTCATTCAAATTGTAATTATACAGTGATTTAAAATTAGTTACAGGTAATTAAAGTGAATATGAGTATATTTCAAAATATTGACATTCGTATTCGTACAGCAATGCAAATAGCGATGTGCCTTGAAATGGATTTTAAATTGACAGGATTAATGTTTAATTAAATTGACAGGATAAGAAAATAATGATAAGTTAAAACTAGTTTGCCTCTACCTGGTTCTATACCCTTGTCTATTTCAGTTTCACTCAAAACCAAGAAAGACGGAAATAAAAAAAAAAATGGAATATTGTACACAAGTAGTTGATCATGTGAATTAAATGTAACATGTTGTGAGTAATTATAACTATAGTGATCCAGTAGCGGACTTAATTAATTGTTGATAGGTAGTTTCATAAATATCACATTCAACATTTCATCAAAAAAAAAGTATGGAAATTTGTTTTTGAAAATAAAATTATAGTTTATAAAATAGGGTTTTGCTGTTAAATGGGTAGATGAACGTTCTAAATTTTGTAAAGTGACTATGAGTCAGTATTGGAAACATTTTGTCAAACGAAAAATGTTCACGCACTCTTTCCTCTTTCTGTAAAAATAAAAGACGTAACACCTCGTAGATAATCTGTACCTAGTGACTTTCAACTCTCAACCATTCTGTGTGTATATTGTTGACAGAAATGGACCAAAGCTATTATTTTTGCCACATCAGAGTGGCTAATATTAGAAGTAATTTCATTGACAAGACGTGGGTTCTATTGCACAATACTTCACTTTCTCGCAAAATGCAATACAACTTTGTGAAATTAAGTACACATTACTCCTACCTTACTCTGAAATCCATTGGATTTTCGGAGCAACAATCTAAGCCAGGCCTTATGACCTTCGGAACGAGTTGGAAGTTTTCCAAATAAGAAAACATTCATTTGTGACTATAACAGAATCCCTTTTTGACATGTTTCTTGATGAAAAATGACTAATTAAATAGACTTTAGAGAAGTCAATGGAATTAATGTACATTTTTTAGAATAATCAACAACTATATGTATTTCTAGAGACAAATTATCGCTCGCAAAACAAACAACAATGTTAAAACAATGTTAAAAACAATGTTGTTCTGGGTGAAAACTACTAAGTGTATGTTACAAAATGTAACCTAGTTAACTCGATTAAATAAAAATTATCAAAAATAAAATACATAGTATGAATGTTATTTTAAATATAACTAAGTTCTATTAATCGAGAAACTATTCAATTCGCGATTTCCAAGATTGTTTACTTTAATAGATAAACGTGTTTATATCAAATAACTACACTTTAATTAATTTTTTCACATTTCTTGTTCAATATTAAATAACTCTCTTGGTTAAATTAAACGAGTTTCTAGATTAAAATAACTTACTAGATTTATTTAATTATATTAAGAAAATGGATTGAAATTTTAAAACTTAAAAATTTTCTCATAGTAAACATAGTAAAAATTGCACCAATTTAGTTAAAAAAAATCAATCGGATTTAGAAATCTTTTTAACCTAGTTGTAATTTTAACCGGGTATGTTTGCAGGTTGTAAGACTATATTAGCAGTCTCACATTTTAATTTCACACGAGTTTTATGTTGGTTTTAACTGATCATCCTTCTGCGTCCGGTATTTAGCAAAAGAACATGTTGAAAGTAGTACATACATTTAAATTTCTAATAAAAATTTCATCACTGGATATTTGATGGTAAGCCAACTGAATTATTTTTCGGATTGCTTTTCGGATACAGATATTGATATCGATTGAGTACAACATCCATTTATTACTATAAGTTAACTTGCAATGCTAGCCATTTATATACTTATTTGAAATATTTATAAAGCCTACCTTATGGTGAGTTCCTTAAGCTTGAGCTATAACCAGCGAATGTGAATAAAACTTTTAAATCAATTTCTAGAGCAAATAGATATCACTATATTTTTACTTGCGACTTATAGGTACTATAAGGCAAGTTATGCATTCGTGAAAAAAATTGAACTCGAGATTTTGATCAAAGTTGACATTACGATGATAGCGAAGACCAAAGAAGTGGGTCTCGCAATTCTGTCTGTCTGTCTGTCTGCCTGTCTGTCTGTCTGTCGGTTCGACTACAGCCTAAACGGCTCGGCCGATTTTCTTCAAACTTGGTAGATATGGGTTTTAATTTTTTCCCCCCGGACGTTTTTTTCTAAGACCAAAAAAAAACGGTACCTGTCATACGATTTTTTTCGAAATTTTATAAATATTTTTTTTTTCTCAAAAACTGTCCCACAGAATTTTTTAAAAAAAATTTGGAAAATTTCATTTGGTTAAAACTAGCTAATGGTTGAAAAAAATTTTGAAAAAAATTGTTATTTTTGGTAGCCCCCCTGGGTCCATTTTTTTTGTTTTTGATTTTCTCAAAAACGGTACAGCTGATTTAAGTAATTTTTTTTATGCCAAAGCTCCTCCAAAGTTTGAATATTATTAAATATTCAAATTTTCAATTTTTAATTTTTTGGATTTTTAAAAAAAAATCAAAATTTTTTTTTGAAAACTCAATATTTCGAAAACCCCATGCTCGATTTTTTTCAAACTTGGCAAATAAAAGTTTCTTAATATAATATACAAGATTTGAGAAAAAAAAATTAGTTTTATATAAGACTAACGGTACCTTCCATACAAATTTTAAAAAATGGTTTTCGAAAATCGCATTTTTCTCGGAAACGGTTGCGAGAATTTTGCTAAAATTTTTTTTCTTTTGATTAATCTTTACGATTTATAATTTAGTAAAAAAAAAATTAAATCTAGATATTACTGACTGTACCTACCATAGAACGATTTTTTCGAATTTTGAATTTCTCATTATCGACATAACGGATTTTAATGATTTTTTTTATAAAAAAGCTCCTAAAAAGTTTAAAAAACATTGCATTTAAAAACTTAAGAAAAAATAATTTTTCAATTTTTAGAAAAAAAAGTAATTTTTTTTTTTGAAAAATTCGATATCTCAAGAACGGCTTAGTATTTTTTTTGGAAATTAGACTTTTATTCGTACAATAATAAAAACTTAAGGTTGGCGTACCAAAATGTTTTCTTAAAAATGTTTTAAAAATTTTGTACATAAAATCTTATTTTTTTAAGGAACCACTACGACTTATAATTTTTGTTCCTGCATAAATTCATATTACTCGTAGCATAGCATTCTGTTTTTATCTCTTACTACTTAAAGAATTTAAAATATTCATTTTATCCTTATGAACAATTTTCTTTAATAACATCCGTTTTTAAAATTCCTAGTCTATTACATTATTATTATATTACTAACTTTCTTAATTTAAAAAATGTTGTTATTAGTATCGTGTTAAGGTTATCTGTTCAATAGATTGCTTCTGATCATACCTAAAACAATGTCTATAGAAAGAAAGTAAACAGACCTTTTTAGACTTTAGTAAATGTCAAAAATACATACCAAGACAACTCGAAACTTAAAAAAAAATAAATAGCTATTTCATGATTTTACCTTTAATAAAATTTTAAATAAAGAATGATGCTAAAGTCATTTAAAAACGTACAAATCCAACCAAAATTTTGCAGAACTGTATTTACTTACTAATCAATTAAACATTGCTTGAAAAAACTGAAGAAAAGAAAAAGCTGTCTTTAGGTTTATAAAACAAATTTATTATCCTAAAGTTCCAATTAATAGTGTAAAAATCACATTTTTAATGACAATTCGTATAGTATTTTTGGCCCAACAGTATGGTACTAGTATAGCCAAATCAAGTCTAACATTTTTGCAAGAGACAATTTTTGTATTAACAAATATTTTATTTTTTGTACTTTTCATGACAAGTGATACTCTTAGAAGATTTGTTAATTCCTCGAAAGAAGTAGTACACCCTGATATTCGAACCCAAGACCTTCTGCAGGTTTTTATTATTTAACAATATCATATAACATTCGAATGTCACAATACTACGAGTATCAGTTCGCATTCCCCAAATCAAGGAAAAAATATTTTTTTTTTATCAGATTTAAGCCCATTCACTAATTTTTATTAGTTTATGTTTTATGACAACTCACATTGCTCATTTAAATGAAATGTCAAAATTCGCTATTATACGATTCATCTCTTCGTGAATGCATACATTTCAGAGTTTTAGTAGATCGAAGTTGAAAAATAAAATAGACCATTAGAGTTTTTAAAATGTGTACATATTATCGCCCCCGACAGCAGGTAGATCACTCTGTTGAATCCATAGCAAATCCGCTGATGAAAAAACAATAACTTACTATACTTTGGCTAATGACAACTTTTCAGTAAAGGAAATAAAAACAAACACCAAATTGACCTAATTCCTGCAAGAACCAAAGACTTAATGCTGTTTTTTTGTTTTTGCTTAGATTCCGTATAAGTTTTATGGGACAAATGCAGAAAATGAAGTAAAATGTTTTAGTTTGCACTAAAAGTGTGTCACTGTGTGGTTAGTTTTTTTGTTTAACACGGATCACGTCAGTGAGGTAAACATTCAGAGATTTCCTGGATTAAGTATTATTTTAGTCGTATTACTGAAACTGATGTTTTAAATAGGTAAATGTAACTTCATTAAGAGTGAATCTCAGAGTGAAAGTATCTGTTTTTTTTTTTTATTAATTTAATAAATAGGTCCACTAAAAGGGCAAAGTGAGACATTCGTAGAAACTGTAGCTGTGGAGAACAAATGATTTTGATTTGATGGAATCAATCACGTCTTTTGAACACCCACCGTCGGAATGTTTTATCGGATCTTTCACATGCAAATATTCAAGCACAATTTTCATGGATACCTCCTTTCTCCCCACCTTACTTCCTCGCGACTCGTGCTATGCTTATGTTGAACATTATAAGGGCCTCACAATAAACCAAACGAAGCTAACTTGGAGTTTTTTTTTATAACAAAAAAGATGGCAAGAAACCGTTCAATAGAAAGAGGCTCAGCACAGAACCTTGTCGAATCTATTTCATTCCTTTGGAATTGCGCTAACGAATTAGGCGTAAGATTGATTCACGCAAAAAGAGGTGATTGGTATTGAAAGACTCTGACTTATAAGACGTAGATAACTTATAGGCTCTGCTAATCAAAAAATACATACATAATTCTTTCGAGACACACTTTTTTCTTAACGATTCTATGTCAGGAACTGATATTTTTGGACCTAAAATAGATAATAACATTAAGCCATTAAGTCGAGAGGAGGTCAAGAAAGAGATACAGATATTCAAACATACAGGCAGGCATACGGAATTGTGATACAAACTTCTTCATTTTTGCTCTATGATCATTTTGTAAAGTTTTATTAAAATCTCAAGTTCAAGATTTTTTTTTATATAAAATCTATTCGGTATTGGGTAAACTTGTTTTTTTTTTGACGACATTAATAAGGCCGTCCTCGGTTTTTTATGGGGGTGGCCGTGGCGCGATGGATGTGTGCTCGCCTGTGAACCTCATGATCACAGGTTCGATCCCTGCCGTCGTCTATGTCGTTTTAATTCCATTAAAAACCTTCTAAAATTGTCATCAATGGGTTGCTGGTTTACTCATTGCATGTTGTTCAGGCATAACACTAACAACATGTAATTGAGTTAAACTAGTATGCCCAACAAGGATGAACACGAATAAAATAATGTGAATTATAAGCGACATAGAAATAAGACACGGCATTCTCCGCGTTAGTTCAGTCGCCATCCCTGGAGATAAAATATCTGAGACAACACCTTTCAGTCTCAGAACATTGTACCACACATCTTTCCTATCCTTCTTTCTCTCTTCCGTAACTTCACGCCCGCGCTGTGTTTAAACATTTAAAGGGTAATCATAATCCCTTGAGCGCGGGTAGATTATAAAAAAAAAAAAAAAAAAACATTTTCAATAATCAGAGTGTATGATAATGGGGGCCATCGAAGTTTGACTTTTGATTCACCCTTTCATTAGCCGGGCGGTATACTAGAGAAGCTCGTTGGTATGTCAATGCAAAAACTTGAAAAATTAAGGGAAAGGCTTTTTTAAACTCGCAGACATACGAAACTACGCCCATTTTTGGAGAAAAAGTGGTAGAGGCTCTATAGAATGATCGGTCCCCAAACCATTAATCCACCGTCGCGTCGGTCGAATCTGTGGAAAAAATTCAATTGGTGATTTTCCTTTCTGAAATCGTGATAAAAGAAATTGTAGCCATCAGGGCCTTCCAAATTTTTTGTTTGTTTTTTTTTTCTCAGAAAAACAATCCGATACCGCACCAAAGATCTTTCGCATGACAGTCGAACGCACTAACAATTATGCCAATTTCTTGCAGTTTGCATCTCTGAAAATATTTAGCTCTCCGTATGACACGAATCACGACAGAAATAATATCTGAACCGTCCGATTTTAGGTAAAATTTTTGCAGCAGAATGTGAATTCGAAACAACTCTTGGGATTGCTCCTTTATCAACGTTTAACCTGGCTTCATAAGTTCTGCCTTTCATGTTTTCTCCCGCAGCCGGAGATGTTCTTCAAAAATCTCTTTATAACGTCAAGACTTCTTCCATGTTTTTCTTCAATTTCCCTGTTAAATAGTCTTGACTCTGTAAAAGCTAGCACTCTGTCTCTAGACTCAATGATTTTCTATCGACTTTGTAATAGTCACGTTTGGAACATTTTACAAATTGAAATTTAAACTAATTAACAATAATAAAAATTCGATTACCAAAAAATGCTTAGATATATTCTGCTGAGCCAAAAAAAAAGTATTTTTTTACAAAACCTAAGTTGTGGTAAAGGTGTTTTTTTTTAATGAATGGTATTTCGTATTTAATAGATCAGTCCGGATAGTAGAGTCTCACATCAACAGACTCTTCGATTTCTACAAGAAATGGGGCATCAAAATCAACACAACAAAATCGTAGCTTGTCTGCTTCAGGAGACCCCGTGATGGCAGAAGTCAGTCAGGTCTCACTTGCAGAAACTTGCTCTGAAGTTTGAAGATAGATCCACTATTGCAGTCAAAAGGAACTTCAAATACCTGAGGATCAACTTCAAGAAGTTGCGAAAGTTCAATCGACACTCAAAAAAATGTGAACTCAGAAAAGCGAACTGGGCATTCTACCGACTACACCCCTTGATGAGTAGAAGGTCAGGACTAAGCCAGTTCTAAGCTAAGCTGATAAGGTAATTCTTTGACGTTTGGAAAAAGGTCTAAAGTCTGAAATTGAAATTTTCCATAAAACGGAATTTAAGATATTTTTATTATTTGTAAATCAGCAGAAAATTTGTTTCCATTTTAAGGAATATTGCAATTTCTGACTTAAGATCATTTTTGCCTAACGTTAAAGAACTGTTCTATTGGTTTAAATTGAATAATAAGCCCTCAAGAGTCTATGGTCTCCTCTTGCGAGGAATTGACAAATTCTCTTAGAGATTCTGCCGGAATCGGCAGGAAATTGTAGGGCCCTCCATTCCTCGTAACACGCACAAAGGACTAGTTGAGAATTGTATCGTAAATCACTAGGTTTAGGCCATCTACAAGCCGTTATGGCCTCCTATTTATTTTTCATTAAGCCGAAAAAAAATGTAAGTGGCTTGAAACATGTGTCACCAATGAGTGGAAGAAAACTGAAATTGAATTTTCAAAAAGCAATGGATGTAGGCAGTGTAGCTTTTTACGGCTCAAAAATCTATGATATTGAATTTAATGAACAAGTGAAAATCACGAAAAGATTAATATTGCTTTAAATTTCTGGATTCTTGAGCAATATATCTCTCAAGAACAATTTTATATCTTAAAAACATTCAACTTTATAAATATTTCAAAAACAATTTTCCGTTTTTGAAATGTTTTTGAAAAATAAAAAAATTAAAATTTTTTAAAACATAAGAGAAAGAGGAAGATGTAGCATACAGAAGAGAAGAAGAACAACAAGAATGAAGCACAATAGGAAGAAATAGAAGAAGGAAAATATTCTTCATTATGTGTAATTCCAAATGTTCGAGTATCTAAAGACACATTGGGCAATCATCTACATGGTAACATATTTTATTTTCAAAATTGGATTTGAATTCCCCCAACTTTATCGTGTAGCTATCGGAAATTGGCAAAATATGGCCGACAATTTAAAATTTTTTCAGACAAATTAAATAAAAAAAAAATCGGTTAAATATTGAACTTTTAAAAACTTCGATGAAACAGAGCTTAACATATCGAATTCCTAGACACGTGAATACCTAGTCTTGCAGGATACATGAACTATGATGTATCTATTTAATTGTTAAATTTCAGCTCCTACATGCACAATTTATAAAAATTGAAGATCCATTTAATTAAAATAATTTTTTTCATAAACTTACACTTTAAATCCAATCTCAGATGATATTAAAATGTCGTTGTATTTCAGGAATGTTAAGTATCCACCAGAAAATTATATCCACTCTTGTATCTTTTGTTGTTGGTTTCTTTCCCTTTTATTACCACTTTTAAACACAAAACAATTATGTATTTCAAACTTTTCTCTGACCTTGGTCTCGTTTGGCCATTAACACGGTTTTGAACTAAGATTTGATTTCAAAATTTAACAACTGACCGTTTGATAATGCAATAGCTCAAAATGGTACTTTTTTGTATTTTGTTTAATTTTATGCCAAACAAAAAATAATTACAAAAATATTTCCAAGCGGCACAAGACACAACTTCAACACTAACAACAACAATATTTATGTAATTAAATAAATTCGAAATTGAAAACCGAAAAATAAAGACAAAAATACACAGACAAGAGTTGAAAAATTTCAAACTAAAGTATCCAATAGATAAATTCGCCGAAAAAAAAATTTAAAAAAATGTTTAACTCGTCTTGGACATGCTAAACGTACAAAAGTCCAAGATGTACTAACTCGACCGACTTGGAAGCTAGCTTCTATCCCTAAGTGATTGTGGCTGGCTATAGTAGATACTATAGCGCGCATAAGTAAGCAAAAAGCAATGAGGCAACACTAAGCGAAAAGCGACGACAACCAACAACGGTGTGGTGTATCTATAGCGACGGCTCTGAATCCGAAACTGATTTCGTACGTAATGTTACGTCTTTATGGCCAACAAGTTGCAGTCTTATAGTTACTTCAAGCTTATCTACTACTATGGTGACGAACGATGATGACAGAGATATAGTATCTACAAACTTATAGATGGACCGGCTCGCATGCAATCGACGAAAAAACGTAAACGCAACAGAAATCGAAATGGAAATGGAAAAAAAACATAACTTCACCACTTTAAGCGCTGAGGTGAGTATCAGAGTATCGATTTGGTGAGTTAAGGCGATTCTGTCTGGTCAAGACGCAACAAAGAAAGACAGTAAGACAGCAGGTTACCTTACCACTGCAATACAAACAAACATTATCACACTTCATAGGCACAGAGTGCCATAAGCAATGGACGCTAATTCGTTTTATATGGTTTCGCTGGGAGTGTGTTTGTAAGAGACAAGGTGTCTCAATAATACTATTTAAATAAACATGGACACAAGCTTAGTTTTATATCACAGTGGGTACACACAAAATTGTATTTCACAATAATCAAATAAGCTTTTTTGTCCTCCTATCCATTATGGTTCGATTGTAGAGTTGTGTTGGTATTTTTAAGTTTTGTTTATTTAATGTAAATATCAATATGCCGCTGCTTACTTAAGGAGTTGATATTTTTCATGGCTTGAGATTGACTCGACTCGAAGTCAAGACGGGTTTCAAGCTGCGGAGTGCACGACATGGTAAGAGCGCTCGTAATAAGCTGGTTTGGTGAGAAAAGGAACGGGAAGCATCTCCTTACGGCTTGTTTTTTTTTTCGTCACTACAAATGACGGAATAAATGTGTATAAGTATTGTGCTCTACATAAATACATAAAGGTACGTAACATAAGGTAGATGGAATAGGACTTATAATAAAAATTAATAAAAATGACTGGGTATGTTGTGAAGTTACACAAGTTGGTTCTATAACGTTCGAAGAACTAGAGGAAGAAAGTGAACCGTTCTAATTCAACAAGAAACTTTCCTCCCCCGCATGCATTTATTTCCTAAGATATTTCAAACATAATGTCTTGCAGCAAAACCTGCACTTTGATTTGTATGGACTTCTGATTAGGCTCGGTCTTAGTAGCATTCCAATAAGTGACAGCAAACACCTTTCAAGTCGAATGAAAAATGGTTTATTTCAAAGCAGCTATTTATCAATGTAATTTTTATTTTAATAAGGGAATTGTGGATAAAATTGCACGTGCAGACAAATTATTATTTTATCTATATAAAAATGATCATGCTTAGCACTTTAAGATACAAATTTCTTCTAAAGCAGTAAAAGCTTCAGAGAAGGTAATAAAAGACTAGTCTAAGACTAAAGACTTTTTAACAATATGGCTCGATAGTGCACATTCCAGGAAAGTTTCAAGCGTTTCCAACAAAATTAAGCAGTTACTTGGATTGGAAGAGCTTAATGAAGGAGAAAATGCGAGGTTAGAAGAAATTGCCAGAGAAAGAAGGACAGGTTTATGAAGGATAACAAATATTAGCTTAACCTTAATTTGTCCTTGAAGGACGGATTTTTAAATTCCATAAGTAATAATACAACCCTATATTCGGAAATCACACTTCTTGTTTTAGACATCTAAATTATTTTTTTATTTATTTATTTATTTATTTATTTAATCTACGATTTATATCAACAGATTTTCCACGAATATATAATAATAATTCAAAAAAATTTAAAATTTGCATATTGTTATCCTTAAAATAATCAAGTTAAGATTTGTTTGATAAACCAGTGCTATTTTCGAGTTCAGTTGAAAAATCATTCCAAATTCTAAAGCAAACTTTTTTTGTTTAGTTAAACCACAATTCACCGGGAACTAGCAATGTGGAAAGGCCTCAAGAAAGTTTTGAAGAATGCGGTGAGCGAACTAAAACACGACGTGTTCAGGAACTAGTGTCGCAACACACCCCAGATGAGCTAAGCTATGCTGCTAAAATCGCAACTTCAAAGTCTCATAAAAAAAAGTGAAAAGGTCTTGTCTTTGCAACAAAGCTTAGCATTATTTCTTGACTTGAACTGTCGTCAACAGTGTAAGTAAGGATTGTTTTCCCAGCTACTACCAGCTTAAAAAATATAACGAAGAACTTTTGCCTGAAGTAACTGCTGAAGTGAATGTTCAATCCCTTTTGAATAAGACAGCGCAAAGTATTGTTCAAATATCAAAAGAAAATCAATGTTCAAATTGTATAGAAAACTTGGGATATTCTTTTTATCTTATTTGCAAGTGGGGATTCGATAGCAGTTCTGGCCACAGCAATTACAAGCAAACTTTTGTCGTCAGGGAAACTACCGACAGGTTTTTATTTGTAACAGCTCTTGTGCCTTTGAAGCTTGTTGATACTTCTATGAACCGCGAAGTCTGGGTTAATTCAAGACAAGGTTTTACTTGCAGCCCCATGAAACAAATTTTTTCAAAAGAAACTAGTAGACTCGTTAGAAATGAGCAGCAAAAATTTGAAAAAAACTATTTCGGAGCTAGAAAACTTAGCCATGGATGTTGATAGTAAAATAATTACAATTAACTATAAAATTTGATTAACCATGCTAGATGGAAGTGCGATGATTGAGTAGAGCGCATGCGGCTCAAAACTGCTGTACATATAGGAGCAAAACCTTCACAAATGAATATACCATCTGTTGAAGAAGGAACACCAACGTTGAGAATTATAAATCCGGCCTTTCATCTCTCCACTGTTGGATACGGTGTTTTGAGTGCCTTCTCCACATATCATACAGAATCCCATTTAAAACTTGGCAAGTTCGTAGACAAAAACATAAGGTTCTGTTTGATGAAAGAAACAAAAATTATTCAAGAAAACTTTAAGCTCAAAATGGGATTTCTGGTGAACATACCCAAACCTGGTTATGGTACAACAAATAACACGGCAATACCGCGCCACGTTTTTTTTTCGAATTCAGAGTTGAGTTCCGAAATAACCGATTTAGATAAGGATCTTATCTTCAAATTTGGTTTAATTTTGAGAACACTCGCTGCTGGTCGAGAAATAAATATGGACACGTTTGAAGAACTAATTCTTCAAACAAAAAACCTATACCTTTGGAAGTACAGCTGGTACTATATGCCTAGCAGTGTACATAAACTTTTGCTTCATGCAAAAGACATAATAAGGTTTTTTGATCTACCTATAGGTGCTCTTTCGGAAGAAGCGTTGGAAGCAAGGCACAAGGAAATAACGAAAGCTAGGTTTGATCATACTCGAAAGAGTTCAAGGGTAAACTCAATTACCGACTTGATTAACTATTTGCTAATAACGTCAGATCCCTATATTTCAAACATCCGATCTAGTGCTAAATTTCAATTATGTATATCAAAAAGTGTCCTAAATATAGATCCTTATTTGGTTAACAATAGTGAAATTTCAGGATTATCCGTCGAACTTGACCTTAGTAATTTGCATACTTCTTCGGAAAGTGATAGTGATTAATTTATGTATACAAGTTTTAATTAGTGTAACTATTCATTTAGCTATTGAAATCATGTAATCTATATAACAAAACATAAACATATGTACATTTATAAATAAAAATAAAAATAAAAATAAAAATAAAAATAAAAATAAAAATAAAAATAAAAATAAAAACAAGTTCGCTGCTCAACTCTTTTAAATAAAATATCTTGGATTTATAAGTTATAGTGTATCAATTTCTTTGTTTTTAGATTAAAATCATAGATATAAGTGTGCTAAAATACTATTTCAAGTATATTTGTTTGAATTCCCTATTTTATTCACAAGATATTAATTTTGCTATTTTTCCCATACATTCTTTCCATTGTGCGACCAACGGTCCACGCAATTAGAAATCACCGGAAGGACCCTACAGTTAATTTTAGTGAGAAACTTACACATGTTTCCGTACAGACTGCAAACAGTGGATCAGTTAATGCCAGTGACTGACCATCCTCAATATCAACAACGAAGAGGGCGATTTTGTGTCGAAGATCAGCATAAGCTGATTGGGGCACAGGAAATCGGCGTATGATGAACGAAGAGCCATTACATCCACTCAAAGCCAATGTGTGATGCGGCTTTCACGCGGAGAAGTGGTTGGGCCGTATTGAATATTGAAGTTTTCATTATTATTGAAGCGCTTTTGTTATATTTTTTGAGCAATAAAAGTTCTTTTTTACCAATTTATTTATTCATAATAAATTAAATACAATAATTTATTTTTCTTAAGAAAAACTTTTTTCTAAAAGTTTTTTTTTAAACGTTTAAAAACACTATATATACGGTTTTTCCCTACTTCCCCTATTTTATTACCTTTTGTTTGTCCTCAAATAAATTCAAATCAAAGGCGGAGTTTTATTTGTTTTTAATTTACGTAAGTATGTTTATACTTTGAGGACTTGATTCATTCATCATTTTTTTTTAATGATATATTAAAACGCAAACATGATATTCATAAAAAAGTAAATTAAATTTTGTAAGATCTATTAAAAGTTGAGGCACAAGAAATACAAAATATCCATTTATAAGAAAATACAAATTGTTAAATAGAATAGTGATTATTACAATTATTTTCTCTCCTTAATACAATAATGAAAAGCCATACAGGGTTGAAGAGTAATTGAACTACGTTCCAATCCCTTTGAATATACATTTAACCTACGTGTATGTAGAGTAAAAACTTTGGTCAGCGACAAAAAGGACAACAATTATTTTGATGAATGTAACAAATTTAAAATCGGAAGATGAAAATTAGATGTATTTTTTTGTTTAATATTAAAATATTACACACAATGCACATATTAACCTTTGAAAATAAGTGAAGAAATGTCTGTTTCATCAAGAGAAGATTTTGACGTTTGCTAGCAAGGCTCCGAACAGATTTATATAGAAAATATATTTATAGTAAATAGGTACTCTTTGAGAAAGTGTCGAAAGTAGTTGATGCTCCCTCTCGTGTACACCTAGGGAAGTGACAAGAATTGCATAGTATGTCAGTCAGCAAAATGTTATTGATAGTCTGAATTTTCATTTAGCGAGTTTTTTTTCAGTTCTGTTTTG
Source organism: Chrysotoxum bicinctum (assembly GCA_911387755.1). NCBI lineage: Eukaryota > Metazoa > Arthropoda > Insecta > Diptera > Syrphidae > Chrysotoxum > Chrysotoxum bicinctum. The sequence continues at coordinate 246,229,883 of OU426988.1, read as the reverse complement.
TTGTTTTGTAAGATTTTTATCGGACGTCAAGATGTTCAGTCTAATTAAAAAATGTTTTTTTATATTATCGCTACAAAAATCCAGACATGTTGTACTGCTAAAGTCCTGGAATTAATAATTTTTTTTGACATTTCCATTAAAATTTTCGATATTTCGCCTTGGCTTTATGGTTATTTCTTGGAAGTGTCATATTGAAGGTCTGAATTTTTTGGATGAAATATGTGTATTGCAATCCAAGAATTCGTAAGCCATAAAATATTTTCTTCGAATATATTCTGCTTCTTTAAATTTTGTACTTTTAATTTACAAAATTTTTTAGATAACATTTTTAAACACATTTATTATTATAAAACTTATCCACAGTATTTTTAGGAAATTTGGCATCTCGATTCGTTATTTATTTGTTCCTCTGCTTTGATCGCAATTTAAGCCCCAGTTATAGCTTCCAACTAACTCCTCCCCTAAGCAAAGAAGCTAAAAAACCTAGGACGACGGTAACTTCATCCACGGAACAAAGCACCGTTAAGGCTATACCCGTTCAACAAAGGCTCTCATACGCAAGTGCAGCCTTGAGCGTCAGAATTGCTGTTCTGCCTAGGGGATATCCACAAGTCGCCTTGACTGCCGAGGATCTATCGGCACTCGAGGAGGCAATCATTGAGGAGGTCTCCTTGGGCTGGAAGCACAAGCTGAAGTTCAATGGACTGCACTTCAGAACAGGTCTGCTCTTGGTTGATTGCGCTGGACCCGAAACAGCGGAGTGGCTAAGAGAGAGTGTACCTAAATTGAGCACTTGGAGGGGCACCGAGTTGTATGCATGTATGGGGGAAGACATCCCCAAAATGCACAATATAACACTGTTCCTTCGAAAGAGTATAGGCCAAGAAGACAAGAAGTCATTGGCTCTTTTAAAAGCCCAAAATGAGGGACTTAATGTGCAGACCTGGAGAATAGTGAAAAGCTCGGCTGAAGGTAAAGGTCAACTACTAGTAATAAGTATTGACGCCGACTCCGTCGAGACTATAGTGAAAGCAAATCACCAGCTTCACTACAAATTCGGAAAAATAAACGTATTTGGTCTCCGGAAAGCAACCTCCAGCTCTGCATCTGCAACAGAAAAAGAGTCTCCCATCAGGCTAGAAAATAAGTCCCTGGAAGCGGAAGAGGTAGGAATTACCCTACCAGATATAATCGTACCACCTCCCACCCTAATACCTCCAACCCCACCAATTCCCCCAATCCCTCCGAGCACATCATCTGAGACAACTTTCTCAGAAACAGAAGAGAAGCACCCCGATTCACGGGAGAGGTTAACACCGGGTCCATTGGACATGGAGATAGAGGGCATAGACCTCTCTCCAAGTCCAATGGACCAAACAGAACCGCTTCCAACGATAGAAGAGGAAGACCACCTGCTAGCAGATGATGGGGCATTAGCCCCCATCTGCCAATAAAATAAGATGCCGGCACACGGGATCAGAACCAGGCTAGCCCAAGCAAACATACACCATGCGAAGGCGGCATCAGCCGTCCTGGCGAGGAAGTTCGCTGCGGACAACTTAGGGCTAGCACTGATCCAGGAACCCTGGACTTATAAGGGTCAGGTAAGAGGGTTGACAAGTAGCGACTCTAAACTTATATGGGACACGAGAGAAGACTCGCCCAGAACTTGTATTAAAATAAGAAATAACATAAATTATATATGCCTTTCAGAATTTTTGACAAGGGATCTGGTCCCGATACAGGCCCAAATCAACATCGAAGGTCGTATCCAGACGATGGTTGTGGCAGCAGCCTACTTTGCTGGTGATGAAGCCAACATTCCACCGTGCGAAGTACAGAGACTGGTGGACTACTGCAACCGGAAAAAGCTACCAATACTAATAGGATGTGACGCAAACGCTCACCATACAGTATGGGGCAGCACCAACATAAACCAAAGGGGTGAGTACCTTTTAGACTTTATGATGGTAAAAAATCTAGAAATATTTAACGTAGGGAACACCCCCACTTTTATTACTAGAACAAGAAAAGAAGTCCTAGACTTAACTTTCGGAACTCCGAACGTAGCTTATATGGTTAAGGATTGGAGAGTATCCAATGAACCATCAATGTCTGATCACAGAATAATAGTGTTTACCTTAGAAGGTCTGCTTACAGAGAATACCCCTGGCAGAAATCCTAAGAAAACAAACTGGAACCTATACCAAAATGTTCTAAAATCAAACCTGGAACAACTAGGTCCAGCAAGTACGACTAAAAGTAACCTTGAATTAGAAGTTGTAGTTAACGAGTTTAGTGGAGCAATAAATGAGGCATATGAACTCAGTTGCCCTCTTAAACCAAAAACTAGACAGAAGGATGCCCCTTGGTGGAATAAACATCTTTCTAAACTAAGATCCAAGGTTAGGAAGCTCTTCAATGAAGCAAAAAGAACAAGGGAATGGTGTAATTACTCCGCGTTATTGACAATATATAACAAAGAGATAGGAAAAGCCAAAAGAAATAGTTTCACAAACTTTTGTGAGAATATCTCAACAACCCCTGCAGCGGCAAGACTGCATAAAGCTCTTGCAAAAGAGAAGACACTAACATCACTAGCACTTCGGTATAGTGATGGAACGTTCACCGAAAATGAAGAGCAAAGGTGTAACCTGCTGCTCAGCACACACTTCCCAGGCAGTCTACCATTAGATGGTAACTTGGTTGAGAAATCACCTCTCACACCAAACAGAGAGGACTGGAAAATAGCCACGACCATTTGCACAGGTAAAAGGATTGATTGGGCAATTAATACCTTTCAACCCTACAAATCACTAGGTGCAGATGGTATCTTCCCAGCTCTTTTGCAGAAGGGAAAAGAATTCCTTATGCCCTATCTCATTAATATTCTACGGAGTAGCATTGCTCTTGGGTACATACCAAGTCTATGGAGAACAGCTAAGGTAATTTTCATTCCCAAAATAGGGAAAAAGGACACAACCCATCCAAAGTCTTTCAGGCCAATAAGCTTAACATCCTTTATACTGAAAACTCTGGAAAAGGTAATTGACAACTTCATAAGATCAGAAGTGTTAATAAGTAGGCCTCTCAATCAGCGACAACACGCATATAGGGCGGGCAGATCAACCGAGACCGCCCTGTTTGAACTAACAAATAAGATCCAAAGAGCTTTAGATGTAAAGGAAACAGCATTAGCTGCTTTCTTAGACATAGAAGGGGCCTTCGATAACACGTCCCACGAGGCTGTAGGCAAAGCTCTTGTTAGGAAATGCGTACCCAACACCATAACCAGATGGATAATAGAAATGTTGGGCACTAGAAATGCAGAGGCACAAGCAGGACAAAATGTAAAGAAAGTGATCACAACGAGAGGATGTCCTCAGGGCGGTGTACTATCACCCTTGTTGTGGAGTCTTGTAGTAGATGAATTGTTAGAAAATCTTACCTCCAAAGGTATATACTGCATTGGATTTGCCGATGATATCGCTATCATTGCAGTAGGTAAGTTTGAAGAAACTCTTTGCGATATTATCCAAAGAGGACTAACAATTACAAGTAAATGGAGTAGGTCTGTAGGGCTTTCAATAAACCCATCCAAGACAACAATCATACCATTTACCAGGAAAAGACTTCTACCACATATGAAACATATCCGTTTGAATGGTGAAGTAATTGAAATGCAGAGGGAGGTAAAATACCTAGGAATTATACTAGATAGTAAACTCCTCTGGAACAAACACATAAATTATATAGTCGGAAAAGCCACAAAAGCCCTAATGATTTGCAAAAGAATTGCAGGCAAGTCATGGGGTTGCAAACCGAGCATCCTTAGGTGGATGTACACTATGATGGTAAGACCCATCATTACCTATGGTGCGGTTGCATGGCACAAGAAAACCGAATTAACAACAACTAGGAAAACCCTAGAAAAAATCCAAAGGCTCGCATGTATCTGTATTACGGGAGCAATGAGAACCTGCCCTACCGCAGCTATTGAGGTTATCCTCCATCTATCCCCTCTACACGAGGTCATTAGAAGTGCTGGAGTGGGAGGAATCATGAGGTTCTCAAAGGAAGGAACTGGGACAGGTAAAATAATTGGTCTCAGAGAAAGGGACCTAATTGACAGGTCCACAATTACTAACCTCATTGACATCCCAAGAGATGGAATGATCAAAAAACATAACTTCGAGAAAAACTTTCTTACACAGCTTAGTAACAAAGAAAACTGGGTAGGAGAGGATATAAACTATACACTCGAAGCAAATACCATTAAGTGGTACACTGATGGATCGAGAACAAGCGAAGGGACTGGTGCAGGAATTTTTGGGCCAAAAACCAAACTTTCCATACCGATGGGACGGTCCACCAGCATCTTCCAAGCGGAGGTAAACGCGATAGGGAAATGCGTGGATCGCAATCTCGAAAGGAATTATCGTAATAAGAACGTTGCCATTATGTCAGATAGTCAAGCAGCACTAAAGGCACTGAGCTCATACACCATCAACTCTAAGCTGGTGGGGGAGTGCATAAGTAGGCTAAACGAACTAGGCAAACAGAACAGGGTTACACTTTATTGGGTACCTGGTCACGTTGGTGTTCTTGGAAACGAAAAGGCAGATTCCCTAGCAAAATTAGGAGCTTCAACTCCCCTAACAGGGCCTGAACCCTATTGCGGAATAGGTGAAAATGTCATCAAAACCAAAATTAAACAAGAAGAGGAGGCAAACAGAATAAAGAACTGGAATGAACTGGAATGAACTCCCTAAGCTGAGACAGGCGAAACTACTGCTGGGTAACTACAACCGGCAACGTTTCGAAAACTGTATCAACCTTAGTAGGAATAACCTAAGAATAATAACAGGTATTCTAACAGGACACTGTAAACTTAGAAGACACCTTAATCTAATTGGTGTGGTAAGCAGTGCCACTTGCAGATTCTGCAACATGCATGAGGAAACTCCGGAACACATACTGGGAAAGTGTTGTCCAATCATGCACCAAAGGAAAACCCATCTGGGACGGTACCAGGTGGAAGAGAGCAACCTACCCTCTCTAAAAGTGCCCCAAATACTAAAGTTCCTTAAGGCAATAGGTTTGGAGGAAGAACTGTAGGATGAGCCAGCTCATCATTATAAGAGGGGGCACAATAGATCTACAGGTCGCAGTGCAATTAATCCCCAATACAATTCATTCATTCATTCATATAGCTTTCATTTAAATTCATCATTGGAACAAATAAGTGGAATGCTGGGTTAATTTTTTTGACAAGCCAGTTATAGCAATCATTGAAAAATTGGTTTCAGTAAAAGATCCTATCAGTGGCTGATTACAACCAATTCTAGGCATTTGAGGTTAGAGTTGATTATTACAAGGAAAACTGACATTTAAGAATAGAAAGGGAATCGAACACATTCAGTGGAACGATTGTGTTCCAAGTTTAAGAAAAGAAAATCAGCTGTTCATTGAAGTTGATTTGTGAAATACTAAAAGTTGATTTAAAAGTAAGTTCAAATCAGAATTTAGTATTTTATAGAGTAAGAAAATTCTACTACTCATTGCCTTCATTTTGGTACCAATTAAAGCCAATTCCAGTTTGTTTGTTTGTTTTGTTGATGCATTTCCATTAAAGCTATAACTGGACCTTTAGGTTTTTTTGGGTAAGGTAGACTGATTTTAATAGTTTCGAACGTATCCGTTAATTTGACCGATATAAATATTTTTGTATGCATAGCCAGACAGATAGATATCTTTAGTTAGATTAATGAACTTCCAAATCTGAAAAAATCCAGTTTTGATAGATAAAATTTTGCTAAATACAATTTACTTCTACAGTATATTTTTTTTTTTAAATATTCAAAATATACCCTATGAGGTGGGTCAGATATTTTAACAAACAAAGAAATTTCCTTTAAATGATAAGAACCCATTGACCATATTTCACTAGGCAACTCTTGCGTCAATTCTTTGTTTTTGTTTAGACAAATCTTAAAAAACTATCTACTTTTTATTTGGCATTCACCTTTGAATTGATGTTAATTTATAAACTCAAATCTGATACTTAAAAAAAACCGCTTTGTAGTTCAATCGTAATTCTTAATGTGGTCACTTGAAAAAAAAAATCTGTGTGAAATTGGCTGTTTTGAATTAGTCTGGAACACTCTTTACCGTTAAATGGCCTTTACAAAATTACTTATGATTTTTCTCTTTTTAATGATAAGTTACATCAAAGACTTGATTTCATTTTCCAACTTTTAAAGATTCACACTGATCATATACCCTAAGGATTCTATTGGTGTTATAAAAGTTTTTGAATAGGTTAAAAAAATACAAAATCTGAGACAACAATCAATTTAGATATTTACCGTTTTGAAAATCCAGTTTTACTTGACTTACCTGGAAAAAAAATATTAAAATTTTGTATTAATGAAAGCAATTTATTTTAATAATAATAATTTAAATTAATAAATGACTTATACAGGGTGCGCCAGAGAAACTTACTTATTTGAAAAAATTCCCGCGCGGTGATTTGGGCGGTTAGAGGGGCGAGAGGGGGCGCATATGGAGGGGGAAGTTCCCAAGTTTGTTTCTCTCTCCAGTCAGTTGCCATCATGCTCTGGTCTAGAGAGCAGCGGGCCTTCGCAGTCGAGAGCTTCTTTTCTAACGGTCGCTCACTTGTTGCTACGCAACGTGCCTTCCGCGCTCGCTTTGAAATTCCTCTTCACAGACTCGTTCCTGGCCCTAATTCGATTCTGTCGTGGGTTAACTCATTTCGGGAGTGTGGAAGTGTCGTTAAACCCAGAAATGGACTTCAACGGACCATCAGAACTCCGGAAAATATTGAAAGAGTGAGGCAGTCAGTTGTGCGTTCTCCCCGGCGTTCGGCTCGCAAACAAGCAGCTGCTATGGGAATTTCTGACACCACTGTTCGACGAATTCTCCATGAAGACCTTCAATTTTATCCCTATAAATTGGCTGTTGTGCAAGAATTAACTGAACGCGATTTTGTTGCCCGTCAAAATGCATGTGAAATGCTGGTTGAAAACCTGCCTGAAGACGCGGTCGTTTTTTTTCAGTGACGAGGCTCACTTCCACATTTTCGGCTGCGTCAACAAGCAAAACATGCATTATTGGTGTGTGTTATTGGTTTATGTCGATCGACCACGGAGCATAGCACACCTCAAGAACAACATTCGCGACGCCATTGCCAACATACCGATTGATATGCTGCAAAGAGTGGAGACGAATTTCAAAAATCGACTTCATTAGTGTATGCGCAATGCAATGGGGGTCGCCATTTATCCGATGTCATTTTCAAGACTGTATGAAAAAAAAATTGGGATATTGTATTCTCAAATAAAAAAAAATTAAAACAATAATTGAAGTACTCTTGTTTTTATTGACCTTTCAAATTAGTAAGTTTCTCTGGCGCACCCTGTAAATAAACAATTGGTGCTGTATATTTTAAAGCAGATTTTGCTATTGCGTTAGATTATAAATTTTAAATTAATGCGAAACTGGATCCCACTAACTTTCAATTGTAGCATTTAAGTTTAAGATTTTTAAAAATTCTAAATCTAAATCGTTTTTGGAGATATGTAAGATTTTAAAAAAAATTTGTCCTATTTGTTTGTGAAATTACGGACACTATAAAATGTTTTTTTTTTTTTGTTCAAATTAAAGTTCACTTAATCCAAAGCCTGATTTTGAAAAAAAAATGCCAAAAATGTATTTTTATTTATAACAGTATGTAGCAAAATTTTAAGAATTCCTAGTTGCTTTGATTTTAAACTCATAAGAAACAGAGTTATCATGGATTCATTCCCATCTCTTGAACCCTGTCTAAATGTTTCATGTTTTATGACTTCTTTCACAAGTAATGCTCACTTAAAGTGGCCAATAGTATTCCTCCCCTCAATCAGTTCACCCGTGATATTCATTTTGCCAACAATTGTAATCAGTTCACAGTCACACTCTAGTTTAATTTTGGTCGTACCGTCAAATACAGAGATTTGTTTATTCGTTTCTTAGTAGCACAATACGATTATGGAATAATTTACACGGCCGGCCCGTTTTAGCCTTGCCATTTCAATTCTCAAATATTTTAGATCAATATTTTTTCAACACCTCCCTTCCCCCGACATTTTTTTTTTCTAAAAAAAAATAATTTTAACTTAGAATATAGGCTATAGGGTAAGTTTTGCATTTGGACATAGGGAATTCGACTTAAAGTATTAGACGCTGAAGCGCTTTGCTAAAATGATTTTCTAGAGGTGTAATTGACATTTTTTAGATACAAAACTAACTGTTATTACCATACAGATGCTATGCAAAATCTTACTTATCTCGAAAACAGCTCAAACAATTTTACAGTGTACATTTTTGTCACAACAATTCTAAAAAAAAATATTAGTGGAATAGCACCTTTTCCGATTTTCGACTTTCTCATTTTTTTTTTTTTTTTATAATCTACCCGCGCTCAAGGGATTATGATTACCCTTTAAATGTTTCAACACAGCGCGGGCGTGAAGTTAATGAAGAGAAAGAAGGAGAGGAAAGATGTGTGGCACGATGTTCTGAGACTGTTAGTTGGTGGTTGTCTCAGATATTTTTATCTCCAGGGATGGCGGTGAGCTAAAGCGGAGAAATGCCGTGTCTTATTTCTATGTCGCTTATAATTCACATTATTTTATTCGTGTTCATCCTTGTTGGGCATACTAATTTAACTCAATTACATGTTGTTAGTGTTATGCCTGAACAACATGTAATGAGTAAACCAGCAACCCATTGATAGGCTTTAATGATTTCGATCAAAATTTTCATACGATGGCGTATTCAAATTTTAAATATTATTGTATAGAAATATTTTCAAATTTTTTTTTCGGGTTTTGAATATAATGTCTTGAAAACGGGTGAACGATTGTTCTTTTAAATATATTCTATTAAATACTTAAACATTGGCATATCTATTTATTTGTTTCGATTTTATAAAGAAATATTGTACACATACAAAAATTATTTACCTACTAATAAAACTCATAACTATTTTTCAAATCAGATAATTTTAGAAATCATTTTTAACCTCATAAAATAAAAATAAAATAAACAATGAATTTTATGCATTTTTATTAACTACATCCATATTTTTGGAAATACAATTTTTAGATTCCAACGTACTTATGTACATGTACATAATCACCTCTTCCTCCGTACAATGCCATCTACTTGCCAAGAATATATTGAATAGGGTATAACCCTGAACGTAATCCATTTGTAAGTTCTTAATAAATATCTTTTTAGTTAATGTTGAGTGACTTACATATCTATAGTAATTAGTTAACGTTTATATAAAATCACTTTCTTATCTACAACAAAACCTCCCGAACTATTCTATAAATTAGTATTTTTAATATACATACTTCCCAACAACTATGAAAAAAAATCAAGAAAACTTTCACTAACCATGCCAACTTGAAAAAAATTAAATTCTTTAAAGTATCTACACATTCTTACTTTAGAGTTTTTAAACGCCCATTATCTCCTCCTCATAGTGAAAAATATCCAAATTTAAATTATTCTATCTACGATAAAATATCAACAAAACTGCATAAATCCTACGGGGCAGTATTTTAATCTCTGAGAGTATCATATATCACTTAATTGAGATATCCGAATCACTTATAAAAAACACCCACCAAGTAATTATTAAGAGCAAAAAAAAACACCGTTTTTATAATGAGATTAATAGAGCTCAACATGCCATCAAGTTGACAAAGGGCACATTTCGTATCTCCGGATTAACACTCTTCTAACATTGAAACAAATCGAGTTCAATACAATTTTTACGCAACATAAATAAAATCACCCACGACTAATTGCTAAATGTTGAACTTCAAAACTGACAAAAAAAAGAAACCCAGACCTGCAATTTAAAAAAAAAAAAAAAAAAAAAAAAACTATAAAGTTTATTCATCGCCAATTGCTGCTCTTCCACCCGCTGCGTCACTTCAATTGGTCAACGAATTCACACTTTCGTGGTCGGACGTCGTTGTCTTAGTCTTTTGTCGTCGCAAAGAATGGTCTGCACCAAATTATTTAGTACCATGCCAAATGGGGCATACAACCAATACTAGTGAGTGGTTGCAACATTAGATTGTATTTTGTATAACTTGCTGCCCACTCACATTATAACAGTAAGACACAAATGCGACGACACCGTTTGACTAACAATTGATTTCCGATTTCAATGCCACCAACACTTATTGACAGCGGCGGATTCAATATGAACATAGTGTAATCGAAAAGGGCATTATTGTAAAAGGGGCGCCATGCATTCACCAAGTTGAGAATTACATTTTGGTATAAAGATCTTCTTTTTGTCAAACCTTTAAAATGCAAAAGCCTACAGAGTCATAAATGCACGGAAGGAAAAGTTTTAATATGGGCCTTATAACCGTATAATGGTGTGGATGTCTCTGCTTGAGCTTGCTTCAAAGTTTATTCTTTGGAAAAATAATGATCACTTCATTCAGCCATTGTGAAACAAGCACTAAGAATCAATTTTTTTGAAAATTCCTTGGCGGTGCCAAATTACTAAATCCTTCCCTGTGACGAATTTCAAGACTTCTTAAAAAAAGACTGTGTTATGTGTGGTAAGAAAGAGTTCATAGTTTTATTAATTATCGCGCCCGATCAACAACGACAACAGAAAATTGTTGAACAATTGTTCACTTGTCAAAGTGAATTCAAACAATGTGACTGGTGGGTGACACATGGGACACACCAAGCACACATGTCCGCTGACGGTCCATGCAACTTTTGTCACACACATCTAAACATTACCTTGACCTCATAGGAAATTCCTTTGGCCGAAATACTTTTGTGGGGAACCCTAATTTGAGCTGATGAATTACTTCCAAATTACACATCGTCATCTATCAAAATTACATGGTTTGTCGTTGGTACGAAGTAGTTGCAACAGTCTTACCACGCAATTTTATGTTGTAAATACGGCGCGGCGCACACTGCGCCGGTTCAACCAACCAAAACTCAAGCAAAATTAATGGCCTAAATGGCTATCTAATTATTCCATTTCATTGGTTTGGAATTTGGATTTGTTTTTGTGTTTCGAGTGCCTGAGTTCAGAAGATTTTGTAATAAATTTTAGCGCAAAAGATGTGTGTCTTTGTTAGATGTGTCAGTGTACACTGGGGCGTATGTGCGCTATTTATGACATTTTCATTCACAAATAAAGTTTTGATAGTTTTGGTGACTTTACGTATTTCTTGTATCATGTTTTTTTTACAAATTGGGAAATCACTGGATGACTTGCTTTTACTGTTTTGAATTGTAGTTGTGGTTGGCATTATTGGTAAGTTTCCGGTAGCCCTTACAATGGCGAAAGTGTTTTTTTTTTACTGAAGGACAATGTGTTTATTCACAACTTTTCCTAAAGTGCTAATTGAAGTTCGGGTGGGAAAGCTAACTTAAATCAGTCAGCTTAGGTAATAGCTAGCTCAGTCTTTGTTAAAAAACTAGATATCAGTTTTTGACATTATTGCAAAAGAATTGGTCTCATTGTTTTCATAAATAAAAATTGTCAAAGTTTGGTGTAAATTATAAGAGCGGAACTAAATTGTTGGAGATACATACATATATACATTATACATATGCAAGACTTAGATAAAATAGTTTTTTAAGAGGATGCTGTGAATTGCAAGCCGTGTTTTGTGTTTAGTTTCTTGGTAAGTATAGTGAAAACATTCATGGAAGCAATAATTGTAGACGTAGTTTGAAATTCTTAAAATACACTTTTAACTTTTAGAGTGTAATACTCGTATAAAACGCTTCGACGAAACCTTCATTTAAAGAGGAAAATTTTTACCAGCGAGAATAAGATATATGTACATATTTATCCACTAAATCGCTGATTCTGGATAAACTCAACATGAAAGCCTTTCGTAGATCAGTAAGTCATCTTTTAACCCCTCGAGTGCAAAAAAACAATTAGGCTAGAAAAAACCGAAATTCTTTTACAGCGGCACGCAAGAAATGGCCATTTATGCTGTTTCTGGATTAGAACATTTTTACCGTTGGTGAACTTTAAAAATGTTAAGAAATAAACGTTAAAGTGTATACCACATCATCAAATCAAGATAAAACAGTTATTCTCAGAGTTCAACGAGTTGACCATCCTGCTTTCATAAATGGTTAATTGAGGAGTCTGACACCAAGTTTGGATAGTATATTGTGTATTCAAACTTTGAAAAAAAAAACTTTGTTTGGATTTTTAAAAAAAGTAAATTTTTTTTAAGACTCAATATTTCGAAAAACCCATACGCGATTTTGTTTTTAAAACTTGACAATTAAAAGTTTTTTAATACTTTTAACAAGATGTGAGGAAAAAATTTTATTTTATCTGAAAAAAATCTGGTGGATACCGTTACCCGCAATACAAATTTAAAAATGGTTTTCGAAAATCTAAAAATAGTTTTTGGATTGATGTATGTATTTGACCAATTATTTTTCAGTTTATTGATGATTTTATTTCATCCTTGCTCTTTAAGAGCACTTTAACAAAGTCCATGTCTAAAAACTGTGATATAAATGTCATTTCTTGTCTAATGTGATAGTTTTCGTTTTGTTTTATTTCGTTTTCATGGTTGTTATTTATTTTCAATTTGTGTCAGTGCCGCCGCCGTCGGGAGGATGCAATAATGGGAGTTAAATAAAAGACATGATATGATTTAGTACAAAAATTAAAAAAATACAAAACCCCTGAAGAAGTAAGGAATTCTTACGAAACGTTGGGTGAAGAATAAAATAGAGTCTTTTATTCGCATTCAAAAATCAAATGGACCAAAAGGGCCTAAGGAAATGAAATCATAAATATTTTTTGGATTTAAAAAAAAAAAATCTAATTTTATTTTTGAAAATTCGATATCTCAAAAACGGGACAGATATTTCTTCGGTAGTTTAATTTTTATTCGTACAGTAATAAAAATTTAAAGCAGGAGCTTCAATCTTCTTTTTTTTTAAACGTTTTAAATTTTTTTTTTTATTTTTAATCCGCTACAAAGATTTAAATAATTTTTATTCTTGAAATTAACTAACATTTTTTTTTGGAAATCAAATAGCAAGTTTTTATTCAAGAAACCAAGGATTTTTTTAGATTTATCAAAAATTCCTTTAACGGAATAAAATATCAGACGCTAGCTCGACAAATAAACTTCTTCTTAAGTTTGATTTTTACTTGCGACTTATAGGTACTATAAGGCAAGTTATGCATTCGTAAAAAAAATCGAACTCGAGATTTTGATCAAAGTTGACATTACGATGATAGCGAAGACTAAAAAAGTGGGTCCCGCAATTCTGTCTGTCTGTCTGTCTGTCCGTTCGATTGCAGCTAAACGGCTCGGCCGATTTTCGTCAAACTTGGTAAATATGGGTTTTAATTTTTTACCCCCGGATATTTTTTGATTTGATTTTTTAAGACGAAAAATAACGGTACCTGTCATACGATTTTTTTTCGAAATTTTATAAACATTTTTTTTTCTCAAAAACTGTTCGACAGATTTTAAAAAAAAAAACACAAAAAAATTTCATTTAATTAAAGCTAGGTATTGGATGAAAAAATTTTTCCGAAAAATGGTTATTGAGGGTACCCCCCAAGGAACTCTTTTTTTTGTTTTTGATTTTGTCAAAAACGGTACAACCGATTTTGATAATTTTTTTTTTGCTAAAGCTCCAAAAAAACATAAATAGGGGGTGGCCGTGTCGCGATGGTTGTGTGCTCGCCTGTCAACCTCATGATGACAGGTTCGATCCCTGCCGTCGTCTATGTCGCTTTAATTCCATTAAAACCTTCTAAAAATTGTCATCAATGGGTTTACTCATTGCATGTTGTTCAGGCATAACACTAACAACATGTAATTGAGTTAAACTAGTATACCCAACAAGGATGAATACAAATAAAATAATGTGAATTATAAGTGACAGAAATAAGACACGGCATTTCTCCGCTTTAGTTCAGCCGCCATCCCTGGAGATAAAAATATCTGAGACAACCACCTTCAGTCTCAGAACATCGTGCCACACATCTTTCCTATCCTTCTTTCTCTTCATTAACTTCACGCCCGTGCTGTGCTGAAAACATTTAAAGGGTAATCATAATCCCTTGAGCGCGGGTAAATTATAAAAAAAAAAAAAAAAAAAAAAATAATTAGAATTGTGTACTCAAATTTTCAAAAAAAAAATTTTTGGAATTTAAAAAAAAACTTCAAAATTTTTTTTTCAAAACTCAATATTTCGAAAACCCCCTGCTAGATTTTTTTTAAACTTGATAAATAAAAGTTTCTCAATATTATCTATAAGATGTGAGAAAAATAATTTTATTTTACCTAAAAATTAAGGTACCTACCATACAAATGCTAAAAATTAAAAAAAAATGGTTTTCAAAAATCGTATTTTTCTCGAAAACGGTTCCGAGAATTTTGCTAAAATTTTTTTTCTTTCAATTAATTTTTACGATATTTAATTAAATAAAAAAATTTTTGAAATTAAGATATTACAGCTTGTACCTACCATAGAACCATTTTTTCGAATTTTGAATTCTCATTATCCACATAACGGATCTTAATAAAAATTTTTATAGAGAAGCTTCTAAAAAGTCTAGAACACATTGCATTTCAAAACCTTAAATAAGATATTTTTTGAATTTTTGACAAAAAAAAATCTATTTTTTATTTTTTTGAAAATTCAATATTTCAGAAATGGCTCAATATTTGTTTTGCAAATTTAATTTTTATTCAAACAATAATAAACCGTTATGTTGGTCCCCACAAAAACTGTTTCCTAAAATAATAAAAATTATGATTTTTCTTAAAATGCTTTTATTGGAAACAGTATTATTGGAACTTTCTAGAATCAACAAACAAAATTTAATCAAAATCTAGTAAAACGTTCTCAAGAATGACAACAGCCAACATAGCAATTGTCCATGTTTTTAAAAGGTAGAGATGTAATTTTTTTTTTAAGAACAACTAGGCAAGATTTGGAGGGAGTTGCGAACACGATGGCGATCTGGCGTTGTGGATACTCTATCCCCCTCTATGATCTGTCCCCCACAGACATAAAAGGTCTGAGGACCTAAGTTAGTAAGTAAGTATACACCCAACCTCGCACACACCCCAAATCCTATAGTGCCTGTTGCAGGGTGGAAGCATGCAGAACGAGATGAAAAAGACGAAACAAACCATACGCCTGTTCGAAAATAAAATTGACGAAAACTGAATAATACTGACTTGGTTAGTTTATGCTTCGAAATAAATCGAAAATGGGAGCCACTGACTTTGTTTTTTAACCGTTAACAAAGGAACAAAACAATTTTGGAATTAGTTCATTACAGCCCTAAATAGAGGTCAATTTTGCGGAAATTTTGGCTTTAGTTTTGGGTTTTTTTTATGACTTAGTTCGGTACAGCTGTTAGCCCTCGATATAACCTATAGTAATATCATGGAGCGTGATTTTGTATTGCGAGCTCTAGCCTGGTGGTGTCGCTGAAATTAGCGCTAGATTTTACAGTGGAGAGTATAGGATTAGATACAAAACAAGTAGTAAAAAAGAGAATATTTTATTATTTTATTTATTTAGACAAATCTAGCAAGCACTGCCCCTATATTTAAGATGTCGCCACAATCTTTCGTCTTCTTATTTATTTATTTATTTATTTCTCATCAAGCAGACCATATTAAATAAGTAAATAATAATATACAATCTTATAGACTACTGAAATATATTTTTTTTTTAAATATATGTATTATTTGTAGAAAATCCATATTTAAAAAACAGTCTTATTTTTGCGTATATTTGAAGATAAATAACTACTTAAAATTGACGAACCACGATTTTTCTTAAGAGTGCTTATACGAATACTCAGCTGCGGGTGGCACGCATCATCTGTATGGATCATGATCGTCCCAAATTCGAAAATTTTACTTGCTGACTAACCATTGATCCAGAAATGGGCTCTTTCGCTGAACATGATTTTTTTTCAACGAAATAATGGTCAAAAACAAAAATTTCATAGGACAACATACATGCATACATACATACACATACACATGTTGTTAGACTCTAAATGTTGACCCCAACCTAATAAATGACAGCTTATTTGACAGATATAACTTTAAAAATACGGCTGCAATCACCTGTCAAACTTTGCAAATTTTAAACAGCTTAGTATTAGAGTATAAGTATGATACTACTTAACAATTTGCTTACTTTAAAGTAATTTACTAATTAAATAATGTTTATCCTCAAGTGGGCTTTAGGTCAATATTTTGTTTAGTTTTTTTATGTTGTGACGTTTCGGGTGTGGTTACACCCTTCTTCAGACCTATTTATTAATTGAAAAATAATTTAAAACATATATACATATATATATTAAATACATCAAAATTCTAAAAGAGCATACTTACAACTTTAAAAATTACAAATTTACTAATTCTCTCTAATTCTTTAACATTTAGTAACTAGTATCGTACTCAAGCCATTTTTTGATAAATTGACTAGATCTAAAACAATTTTAGTTCATGTAGAAACCAAATTAAACAGACCTTTATTTGCGTTTGTAAATTTTAAATAGTCATATGAAGTTAGCTAGATACTAAAAACAATAAAATAGCTGTTTGATGATGTTAACTTTAATAAAATGTTAGAAAAAGTATGATGCTTTACTGAACTAAAATTTAAAAATTTACTGAACTAAAAATTGGTATTGTATTTTATTATTAAATTTAATTAAAAAGAATAAGTTTTAGTGTTTTTTTTTTATAAAACAATTTTAAATATTTTTTTATTTTCAAATTTTAACAACATCTTCGGGCTTATTAAAACGAGAACTAAAACTTTGATAAGCATGAAGATGGAGTGAACTTCCAAAACGCGTCGCTTTTTCTTTTTATTTAATCAATGTTGTTAAAATTTGAAAATAAAAAAAAATATGTAAAATGTTTGTACAAAAAAAAAAACTTATTCTTTTAATTAAATTTAATAATAAAAAATCAATTTAACAATAAAATGATTTTTAAACTTTGCTTGCAGAAGTTTATACTTTTCTAGAAATTTGACAGCAATTTTTAGCATTTGTACATTTTGTTCTAATTAAATTCATCATCATCATCATCGGCTCGACAACCGGGTTCCGGTCCTGGCGTCTTTCAACAAGTCTCTCCACCTATCCCGGTCTCTAGCCGACGCTATCCAGTTGCGCACGCAAAGGCTTCGGGCGTCCTGGTCTACGCCATCTCCCCAGCGCAAGCATGGTCTACCACGCTGTCGTCTACCATAGAATGTACCACAAAGAATTTTCCGAGCAGGTTCCTCTTCGCTCATGCGAGCTAGGTGCCCTGCCCACCGGAGTCTACAGAGCTTAATTTTTGTCACGATATTTGCTTCTAGGTAGATTGCGTACAGTTCATGATTGTACCGTCTCCGGAATCGCCCTTCCTCACATATGGGGCCAACAATTCTCCTTAAGACTTTTCTCTCGAACGCAGCTAAAAGGTCGGAGTGCCTTTTGCTAAGCACCCAAGTCTCGGATCCATATGTGAGTACTGACAGTACCATGGTCCTGTACAGCAGCAGTTTTGAAGTTATGGTGAGATTTCTGGATTTGAAGAGCTTTGACAGACTATAGTAGGCTCTGTTGGATTTGAGAAGCCGCCCGCGTATTTCTTCTTCTATATTGTTATCGGCTGCTACTATTGACCCAAGGTATTTAAAGGATTGCACCACTTCAAATTCGTGCTCCGCTACCTTGATTGTTTGACCAACTGTTCCTCTCGCATTCGACGCCACCATGTACTTTGTTTTACCTTCACTAATGTGCAGCCCCAGATTTTGTGCCGCCTGCTCGATCTGGATAAAGGAATCATGTACAGCTTGTTCGGTTCTTCCGATGATGTCGATGTCGTCTGCGTAAGCCAGTAACTGGCTGGACCTGTTGACGATGGTCCCTCTTGTTGCCGTGCCAGAGTCACGGATTGCTTTCTCCAACGCCAGGTTGAAGAGGAGGCAGGCCAAACCGTCCCCTTGTCGGAGTCCATTAAAGATGTTGATTGGTCTGGATAGCAATCCGGCTATTTTTACTTGGCTTGTTACGTTGGTCATGGTCAACCTACATAGTCGTGTCAATTTATTTGGGATGCCGAATTCTCTCATGGCTTTGTAAAGTTCTACCCTGGCTATGCTATCATAGGCGGCCTTAAAGTCTATAAACAGATGGTATGTTGGGATGTTAAATTCTAGACATTTTTCCATCGCCTGCCTAAGGGTAAAGATCTGATCAGTTGTTGATTTGCCTGGAATGAAACCACACTGATATTGCCCGATGACGGTTTTACCGTATGGGGTTATCCGGTCTTGTAGGGTAGAGGAGAGTATCTTATAGGCGGTACTCAACAACGTGATACCTCTATAATTGCTGCACGTTGTGACATCTCCCTTCTTATGTATGGGGCATATTAAACCTTTTCGCCAGTCTTCTGACATTTCTTCCAGCTCCCATACCTGTACTATAATATCATGAATTGCTTGACGTAAGGCTGGCCCGCCGTGATGGAATAATTCGGCTGGTATGCCATCGGCTCCCGGGGCTTTGTTCTGTTTAAGCCGGCCTATAGCCTTCTCAACCTCTTCTATGCTTGGTGGCGGCAACATAGGGTATTCTTCATGAAGTAGTGGAGCCTCCACTTTTGCAGTGAGCTGACCATTTAACAATTCATTAAAGTACACTTCCCATCGCTCCAATATGCTTTCAGGATCGGTGATCAGATTTCCCTCTCCGTCCTTGCAGTATGTGCAGCATGGTGTGTACTGCGTCATGTTTCGAACTGTGCGGACCTCACTATCGGCTGTTTTCTATTTCACAGATTAGGTTCTTCTCCCAGGCTGATTTTTGTTGTTTGTGATGCCGTTTTTCTGTTCTTCTGAGCTCTTTATATTCCTCTTCGCGTGCCCGCGTTCTATGAGATTGTTGCATTGCTCGGTACGCAACATTCTTACGTTCAGTCGCTAGCTTGCATTCATCATCAAACCAGTCGTTCCGATTTTTACGACTGCTGCCTAAGATGGAGTTGGCAGTACTAATGACAGTATTCTTAAGGCGTGTCCACTTCTCATTTACGCCCAGCATACTGGCTCCAGGACTTACTCTCCCTAAATCAGGTGTTTCTAGGGCGAGTCCTAACGCATTACCAAAGGTGTTACTGTATGTATGTATGTATGTATGTATGTATGTAAGTTTATTTCTCAAGATACAGGTTATAAAATACAATATTAATTATAGTTTGATTTTAGTTTTAAAGAGAAACATAAGTGACATTTTATATTTTAAAATAAAATAGTGTTAAATGCCCATTTTCCATATAAATAATTCAAAACATAAACAAAATTATGGGTGGGGTGACCCTTTTAAGATTTCCAAATTATAAAAAAACTAAGAAAAAAAAAGTAAAATATATTTTAATTATCCTAGAGAAGCAACAAAAACAAGAAAAAGTAAACTGGATAATTTTTGAAGTTTGAGAGCATGCAGAAAGTTGATAATATGTAGAATCTACTCTTGAACATTAAGGAAATTTTCTATACTATTGAATTCAAAATTAAATAACCAGGTTACTGGTGTTACTGTCGCCGATCAGGTTCGAATCAACACGGCTACCCTACGCAATGCCGTTTTGAATCAAACCTGATCGGCGGATGCAATGCGTCTTCGCAAGGCAATCCGCCCTCGGAAAACCATACCAACAAGATAGTGATCCGAGTCGATATTGGCACCTCGGTACGTTCGTACCGTCATCAAGTTCGAGTAGTGGCGACGGTCTATCAACACGTGGTCTATTTGGTTACGAGTGAATCCATCAGGTGGTACCCAGGTGGCTTTGTAGATATCTTTACGAGGGAACCTGGTACTCGCAACGACCATGTTTTTCGATGCTGCCAATTCTAAGACTCGAAGTCCATTGTCATTAGTGTTCTCATGCAAACTATGGGTGCCTGCGTAATGCCTGAATACCGGCTCCCGACCTATTTTTGCGTTCAAATCCCCAAGGATGTTTTTAACATCATACCTTGGACAGGCATTGAAGGCCCTCTCGACTTGTTCGTAGTAAATCTCTTTTTCTTCGTCTGAGGACTCCTCCGTAGGTCCGTGAACGTATATATAAGAACCATCCAGTTGATCTGATAAGTACAAAAAAACTTTCATCAAAATCGGTCTAGCCATTTTCTGGGCATATAAAGGGTGGTTAAATTTTAAGGGCCTATGTTGATTTTGAATAAGAGAAGACACAAATTATTTAGGAAATTATTGTCATTTCTTTTTTTTATGATAATATTGGTATGGAACAAAATATCGGCCAAATGGCCGCCGCGACCTCGGCGGCACACCTACATCCGATGGTCCAAACTTTCGATGACGCTGAGGCATAATTGAGGTTCTATGCCGCTACTGTACTGAATTATCTCATCCTTTAGCTCTTGAATTGTTGCTAGCTTATAGACGTACACCTTTTCTTTTAAATATCCCCAAAGAAAGAAGTCCAACGGTGTCAAATCACATGATCTTGGCGACCAATTGGCATCGCCACCACATTGACGACGCTTGAAATATTCAAAATACTTTAGTTCTTGAGTCAATCGCACCTTGTAAGCGTGTAAATGCAAGTCTTTATGCATAATGGTCAACAACGACGAGTGTGAGAGGTGCAATTGTTGGACACGACGACGAGTTGAGGTGGACGGCTCTTCAGCCACACTATCGCGAACAGCAGCAATATTTTCTGCAGTACGAGCTGTATGAGCTTGCACTGGTATTTTCACATCTCCTACAGACCCGGTTTGCTCAAATTTTTGCACGATTTTTCCGCTTGTACGCATATTTGGACGATTAAATTGACCGAAAAAATCACGAAGTGCACGATATGCATTATGATTTGAACGCCATTTTCATAATAAACCTGAATAACTTTAACGCGTTGTTCGATTGTGTATCTTTCCATGGTTCAAATTGAGTTAGTCTGAAATTGAGAAATGTCAAATTAAATGCAGAAAAAAACTTGACGTTTAGGTGTGGTTCACATTCAACATCGGCCCTTAAAATTTAACCACCCTCTATATAAATTACACAATTTTTCAATTCTAATATATCGACTTATTTAAGAGGAACAAATAGAGTTGTAAGGAATCGGACGTACTTAATGATTTAAAATCTATCGATGAGCACATACAATAGCTGCGCAGTAAAATCTTGGACTTTTTCTCAATATTTCGGTCCAAATATATTTCTGGTCTAAGTTTTTGTTTTTATCAAGTCTTATCAACACATTTGTTCTTCGAATGTTTTCAAAAAAAAATTTGGTAGGCCTCGTACGCATCCTAATACGGTCATGTAGTTCAAAGTTTCAACGTAGACTTATATAATGTACACGGCGTTTTTTTTTATGTTGAAAAGCATCCCTCGCATATTGTGATATGTGTGGAGATTGCTGCACTTCTTTTCGGAGCGTTCATTCACAAACATAATTTAAACTATGACTTCTAGTTCTCTTATGAGAGAAAATAATAACCTGTTTAAGGTTTTCATAAACAATCCTCATTGTCAGTGGCGCGCGTACGTAATGTAAGAATGTAAGAATGTACTAAGCGACACTTTTTTCGAAAATGACTTTTTGATGAGGAAATATACTACATATGTATATTATGTTAAGGGCCACGTTTTGGCCTGATGGGTTTCGCCAACCTATTATGCATGAAAAGGAAACTAGATTACTAGAAATACAAATAAAAAAATTTATCAACTACCATGTTTTCTCATTAAAATAATGTTGCCCCCCGAAATTTGTATTATCCGCCAAAAAAATTTTGCTAAGCGACATTAATAAAGATCTCGTTGTCGTGAGCAACAAAAAATTTTGTTAGATGTCACTTAATTTAACCAAAATTGTCTCTTAGCACACTATGATTCAACTAGAACTTTCTTCGTTTTTTCGTTTCCTGAACAATTTTAGAAATGTCGCTTAGTATACACTCTTACGGGAAGGTATCGATGTATAAAACAACATACTTTAGAAGGCACTATCTGTGTTCATTCCCAAGAAATTCGACTTGAAATACAATTTTAACTAGTTTTCACTAGAATTTTTAATAGTTTTTTTATTTAAAAAAAAAATATTAATTCAATATTTGTCAACATTTTACCAATTGTACAAAACTATACTATGTATAAAATAAACTAAATTAGAAGTCAATATCACTACTAGTTCTCGAGAAATTTGAGTCGAAAAACAATTTTTACCAATTTTCAATAGAATTTTATATAGTTTTTTATTTTTTGTAAAAAAACTGTATAATGATTTTTTTTGAAATTTTTACCAGTTGTCAAACACATTATTTTTCGTAAAATAAAATTATTTTGATTTTCAAATTGTTTTCCGTTCTTAGAATATCTGGGTTATGAAATTTTTTTTTTCAGTTTTTTTTATTTAAAAAAATAACGGTATGTTCATTTTTTTCCAAATTCATACCAGATCTGTATGACCCTATAATGAGTATATTAAATTTTATTTGAAGTCAATAGCATTATTTTTTCGTGAGATATTTGAAACTAACCAAAATTTTTACTTTTTTTTTAAACCGTTATAGTGAAAAAACTACTCACTGAATTTTAATAAACGCCGTTTCAGCCTCTTTTGAAGTTATTATCTATTAAATAAAATTTATTTGAAGTCGATATCTTTACTCGTTCTTGAGATATCGACGACGAAAAATGGTACAAGAACGTACGG
Source organism: Chrysotoxum bicinctum (assembly GCA_911387755.1). Lineage (NCBI taxonomy): Eukaryota > Metazoa > Arthropoda > Insecta > Diptera > Syrphidae > Chrysotoxum > Chrysotoxum bicinctum. The sequence goes on along the minus strand of OU426988.1, from coordinate 246,207,033 downwards.
ACGTACGAACGTACGAACGAACGAACGTACGAACGTACGAACGTACGTACACACACACACACAGACATCTCTCTAAAAATGATTGATATAGCCTCTAGGGACCTTGAAACGTCGAGAAATGTCAAAAATTCCAATTTGACAAATCGGACCGATTACAATAACTCCCTATGGGAAGTTAATTAAAATATTATTTTGAGACATCATTTCACAGGCAATGAAGTATCTTTTATTGAAAGTAAAATAGAATTAGCGGTTTCATAAACGGATTTTACGAGCCTTACGAATGAGGCTCGTGAGACAAAGCTGTATCTGCGGATTCATCTCCATGCATGCGTTTTTTTTTCCTGCAAATTGTACTCGTTTTGAGATCGGTTCCGAGTTTTTTCCAAAAAGTCTTAGAAAAGTCGATTGCGGCTTGGACGAAACGGTCTCTGCTCTCCACCAGGAGAGCACTCAGTCCACATTGCTGCAGGTAAATCTGTGCGTCATCTTCTTCAGGTAGCTCTGCAGCTCAAAAGCTAAGAAAAGTGAGGAAGTTGAATGACTGCATGACTGTCAGAAGAAGACTGGCTACCGATCCGTCAATTCTTCCAGTACCTCAAGAACTTCCACAAACTTATTTTTAAGCGTCTTTACAGCTTCACGAGGTTCACTTTTTTTGCAGGCTTGTGACTAGATCCTTGAGATACTTCTGGTGAGTCGACTTCATCCTGACCCTGCTCTGTGGTGGGACCAGAACGACTTCCAACTTCGACAGCATGCACGTCTTCTTCTTCTGCCCGTAAAATATGTTATGCATTCCCATGAATATTGGCCGGAGGACAATTCTAGGCCACTCACGATTGTAGATGGAGGAATCTTACTTACATTGGAATCACTTCCGCTGCTGCTGGGTGCCGCCGAAGACGTTAACGTAGCTTTTGAACCAGAACTAGAACTGAAATATTTCGCGTCTTCGCGTCTGCTTCTTTCTTAGCCATTTTCTTGCGGTATTCCGCGCCGCTTCCATTAACTCTTTTCATTTTTAAAAACTAGTTCAAAGGTTGAGTGAAGTACTAAGTTCTTAGTTTTAGAAGATTCAAAAGTATTTAAACTATATACAACACAATCGAAATAACTTTCTGTGATGCGGGAGGGAGCAAAAACATTGAGCTGGCTGAGACTAGAATAACGTTTCCTTCGAATCCTAGTTATCTTATCATATCTCGCATATGCATATCATATGTTTCGGAACACTCCCTTTCAGTTTCGTGAGAGTTTCGGAACGTTTTGTTTTAGTTTCGCGATCAGCGCGACAATACGGAATGCACTCTTACGGCCCTACTCACCGTCTACGAACTCACGAAAGCGGTTAACGACGAACCACAGATAGGGTGGCAAATTTCAAATTTACATCATTGTTGTTTGTTGACTTGTCAAACGATCTATCATGAAACATATGATTTATTTCTACTCTACCCGCATCACCGGCGACATTTTGCCGCCCCCCTAGGCCTGCCGCCCGGGGCGGACCGCCCCCCCCCGCCCCCCCTACGCTACGCTACTGCTCATTGTACCACCTTTTAACAGAATTTCGTAATGGAACCTTTTCAAAAGCTATCATTTGCAGTTTACTTAGCTAATGTATCATTAAAGTAAACTTAATCACCAAGTATTGAGTTTTTTCGATGTTGTTACAATTAAAATATTTAATTAATCTATTCTACAAAAAGAAGACATAACGATTTTTTTAAAAACGTTTAAAAAAACAAACTTGTTGTAGATGTATAACAGCTATGCCAATAATTTTTGTCCGACTTTTTCAGTACCTTCGAATTGTCAATCGAGCTTGCAATTATACATATATCTATAACATCTTGATGCAGCCTTAATTGGTGCTATTTTCCGACAAACATGTTGATTTATTTCCGCACAAGATATCTTTTCAAAACAAGCATCATTAATTTTTCAAGTTTTTCAATAACTTTGAAATTAAACCTTTTATCCTTTGAGTTATCAAAACACACATCTTTTCTGTAGCCCCTACAAATATCTAATTACGTTGTGATATAGTATAACCTATGAACGGACACTTCCCGCAAAAAAGGTTAATTATACTTATTTCAATGATATAAACACTCGATTTGTAGGTATTTTTTTATAAATAATTAGAATGATACATAAAACTTACGAGTATTTAAACATTGGATCAAGTGCATAGTGTCAGGGCAACCAGCTAGCCAATTAAAATTTATACTGAAAAAGGTTTGAGCAAATTCGGTTTAGGTACACGTTTTTGACGAAACGTATTTACCTTGCCTCTAAGCTTCTGTGTGACCTCTAGTTTCGAATTACTCAGTCGTCTGTTGTAGGTTGACTTTATTACCTACTTTAAAGCTACTCGTATAAACGCATTAATACTACATCTGTTTAGTAAATGCTGTTAAAGTGTATAAAGAATGCTACAGCAGGTGCGAAACACATTTCAATGAAAAAACCATGGAGGCAAGAACACTATTTGACCTGTTTCGTAAGACTTGTATATAAATTAATGCAAGTATTTGCGAAAATAAATAAAAACAAATTACAAACAGAAACAAAAATTGAGTAGATACAATAATACTTTACGTTTCGCTGAAACAATTTTGATACTATCAGACTTCTGTGTGTCAATTAGTCTGCAACATTCTGTTTCGGTTGATGCAGTCAAGCAGTGATAATTAATATTGCATTAAATAATTATCACAAAAAACTCGATGTGGAGAATAAATTGCAATAAATATTAATATACTCGGAGTGTTTATATTTCAGGGTTGCAGCTACTTGCTCTAAAGTGCATTATTTGCTGACACATGTCGCACAGGCCTCACGAGTAACTTTGGATTAATAAAATGAATGGTACGAGTATAGTTTAAGTTGTAGTTGCAGTTTACAACAGTGCATAACAATAAAATTATCAAAGAATGTTCTTGTAAGTTGCGGAAACAGTAACGGTTGAAGTTTCAGTTGCAGGCGAAGTTTAAGTTGCAGAAGGATTTGCAGCTCCAGTTCCAGTTCTAAATGCAGTAGCAATTGCAGTAATAGTTTTAGTTGCAGTTGCAGGTGAAGTTTAATCGGCAGAAGAAGTTACAGAAGCAGTTTTAACTCGACTTCCAGTTGCAATTCTATTTGCAGTTGCAATTGCAGTTGGAGTTGCTGTTGCAGGTGAAGTTTAAGTTGCAGAAGCAGGTGCAGCTCCGGTTCCACTTGTAATTCTGATTGCAGTAGCAATTGCAGTAGTAGTTGCAGTTGGAGTTGCTGTTGTAGTTACCATTGCAGTTGCAGTTGCAGGAGAAATTAAATTTTCTGAAGAACTTGCAGCTCCAGTTCCAGTTGCAATTCTAATTGAAGAAATAGTTGCAGTTGCAGTTAGATGATATAAATGTTTTCTGTGCTTAAAATACAATTTTTTTTGTTATTTATGTTTTTAAAGCTTCTTGGCTGTCCTTCTTTAACTTTTTGTATGATTTCCTTAACCCATTACCTTCCACTCTACTCAACTGGGTACAGTAATTTGTTAAATTTCAACTGGATTTTTTTTTTAAAGTAGGCTTTGATTTTCATTTCTTTCGATTGGCAAGCAATTATTGACATACATATGCTTTAACACTGGCAGTGAATTTCTCGAGATAGGAAAGCATTTTCAAGTTTTTTCATGAACTTTTGTGTCGAGCATTTCTTGTTTGAAGCAATTTGGTGACTTTCCGAAAGTAAAATGTTAGTAAAAATTTAAAATTTTGAATAACATTTGAATAATGGATTCTATTCTTTAGATTTTGTATGTATCTAGAAAAAACATTGCATATAAATTAGAAACAAACATTTTTTTCTTCTGCCTAGTAAGTCGTGAATAAAAGAGGTGTACTCAATTGAGTACACTGGCCAAACCCATGCTAATTTTTTTTCTCACTGGATTTTCTGAGAAATGTCTTTTTCAACTATAAACTGCGTTAGCTTTTATGGCAGGCGCTTCTCCAACCTCTACATGGCTGTTGAAGATATTCCAGATGATGGAAATGAAATATGTAGATATAGTAGTTATTCCACCAGAGGTTGATATCCAAACAGAGGAGGTCATGACCAGCCATAACCTTAAGGCTACTTTATGCACAAAAGGATTTTCTGCAACAGGTACGATTCGGGACAATAGAAAGAAAAAAATGTCCCCTAAAATCCTTGAAAACGGTAATGAAAGCATATTGTGGTTACTTTCATCACAAATTTGACAAATCAATAATATGTTATTCGCTCCTTGGAAAGATAATGCTGTTGTAACCGTTGCAACAAACTACGACAACTTGAAACCACTAGGAAAAATCAAGAGATGGTCATCAACAGAAAGAGAAAAAGTTGTCATTCCTCAGCCAAAGCCTCTAGTTGCATACAACAAAGGTATGAGTGAGGTCGACCCTCATGACCAATTTGTGAACAACTACCGCATAAAAATAAAGTGTAAAAAGTAGTGGTGGCCATTATTCACACACATGCTAAACTCAATGGTGATGAATGGCTGAATGCTTGGCAACTCAATTGTCTGAAAAACAAAGAAAACCGGAATCTTCTATCATTTGTTAGAGCCAGAACTTATTTACGCTCAGAGTCGTCAAAAAAAGCTCCAAATAAGCCAAATGTACTAGAAATTGTTCTTCGCAGTAACGGAGGACATTCCCCCCAAAAAATAAAAAATCAACTACGGTGTCACATTTGTCACAGCAAAGTTCGATGGATTTTTAAACGGTGTCAAACCCCTCTTTGCCTCGAAAAAGAATGCTTTAAAATGCTTCATATTTATAAAGAGAATGTACCCATATCTGGCCAGTGTACTCAATTGAGTACACCCGTCTAATTACCAAACAAGAATTTATTTTTTTTAAATTGTATTTTTGTGCAAATATAAACCTCAGTAAACAGCATTTCAAAGATTTTTGATTTATCTCTATTTTTAAGGTCCTTGGCCTTTAATGGGTTTTAAGCATATCTTCATAAATCTCATATTCGATGTTTAAATTCAGAATTGAATTCAGAAATAAGTTTCATCCTGAAGTAAGTCTTAAGTTTAAAGTGTGAAATAAGTTGCAAACACATATATAAAATTACGCGATAGGACTGGCAACATTTTCATCGTAAACCGAAATCTCGAAAAAAAATGTCAAAGACTCATATGAAGTTAGCACGATACTAAAAAAATAAAGTAGGTATTCGATGATTTTAACTTTAATAAAAGGGTAGAGAAAGTATGATACTATATTCGATTAAAATTTTCAAATTCGTTGTTTTAACCTAGTATATCATATTAAAACAGCGCCTTTAGTATTCAGGAATTAGTATGAAACTTCTTAACAATTTGCTAACTTTTTAGAAGATTACTAACTCTTTCTTTATTTTAAACATTTTCTAATTGGTATCGTGCTTAGGCTATTTTTTTAATAAATTGTTCAGAAGCAACTTTATGACAGTTCATGGAAAAAACTAAGTAAACAGACGTGTTTTGATGTTTGGAAATATCAAGGCATGGCTCCACAACGCCCGCCGTTGACCGAAACGTTGTTGCCAGCCTCATTTTCGAAGAAAAATGGTCGAATAATGCCACCACTCTACAATTTGGACTAAACTGTCACTCTTTATGGATTCGTTGGCTTCTGGACAATATCCCAGATGCGACAATTTTCTTTGTCAATGTAGCCGCCGAGATGAAAATGCGTCTCGTTAGAAAATCTGACTTTTTGCCCAAAATCGTTGTCCAATTCAAGCGGATGGTCATGCAATGTTCAGTCAATTGGACCTTGTAAGCGAATAATCCGAGGTCTTTGTGCAGAATTCTCCTCAGGCTAGTGCGTGAACTGTCGAGCTGTTGAGATCGATGGCGAGTTGATGTTCGTGTATTGAGCCATCTTCTAGTCTGTGCGCATAGTAGAAGTAGAAGTAGACGAAGGGGCCCATGAGTGTTGTCCAGTAGCATACCAGTCTCAAGAACTTCTTGCACAAGCATCAGTAGAGCCCGGTGAGTGCTGCATTTAGAGTAAAACTTTTTTTCAAAAAAGAGGCTGGGTGCAACCCACACTGATAACTTCCCATTTGTGGTCTTGAAAAATAATTACGAAGGTTGGTAGGTACATATTATATACTGAATTATAGATTTCCGTGTTTTTTAATATTATAATATAGAAATTACTTTATTATTTCGGTTCCAAACATTTTAATTGAAAAAAATTTAAAAACGAAATATTTGAATATAAAAGATATGGTTTGGTTATTGATGGAAGGGTACTTACAAAATATATCCGCTCTAAAACTAGATATATGTCAAATATAAACCATTTATTAGAAATTGTATTATGTATAAAATTAAATAATATCATTGCTCGTTCTCAAGATATTCTAGTCGAAAAACAAATATTACCACTTTTTAGTAGATTTTTTTATATTTTTGTTAAAATAATAAATAATTGTATTATGTCGATACCTTCCCGTAAGAATGTACTAAGCGGCACTTTTTTCGAAAATGACTTTTTGATGAGGAAATATAATATAAATGTTTTGGCCTGGGTGTCGCCAACGAACTTTCTTCGTTTTTTTCGTTTCCTGAACAATTTTAGAAATGTCGCTTAGTATACATTCTTACGGGAAGGTATCGATGTATAAAACAACATACTTTAGAAGGCACTGTCGGTGTTTATTCCCAAGAAATTCGACTTGAAATACAATTTTAACTAGTTTTCACTAGAATTTTTAATAGTTTTTTTATTTAAAAAAAAAAGTATTAATTCAATATTTGTCAACATTTTACCAATTGTACAAAATTATACTGTGTATAAAATAAACTAAATTAGAAGTCAATATCACTACTAGTTCTCGAGAAATTTGAGTCGAAAAACAATTTTTACCAATTTTTTAATAGACTTTTATATAGTTTTTTATTTTTTTGTAAAAAAACTGTAAACTGATTTTTTTTGAAATTTTCACCAGTTGTCAAACACATTATTTTTCGTAAAATAAAATTATTTTGAGTTTCAAATTGTTTTCCGTTCTTAGAATATCTGGGTTATGAAATTTTTTTTTCAGTTTTTTTTTATTTAAAAAAATAACGGTATGTTCATTTTTTTCCAAATTCATACCAAATCTGTATGACATTATAATGAGTACATTAAATTTTATTTGAAATCAATAGCATTATTTTTTCGTGAGATATTTGAAACTAACCAAAATTTTTACTTTTTTTATAAACCGTTATAGTGAAAAAACTACTCACTGAATTTTAATAAACGCCCTTTCAGCCTCTTTTGAAGTTATTATCTATTAAACAAAACCTATTTGAAGTCGATATCTTTATTCGTTCTTGAGATATCGACGACGAAAAATGGTACGAGAACGTACGGACGTACGAACGTACGCACGTACGAACGTACGAACGTACGTACACACACACACAGACATCTCTCTAAAAATGATTGATATAGCCTCTAGGGAACTTGAAACGTCGAGAAATGTCAAAAATTCCAATTTGACAAATCGAACCGATTACAATAACTCCCTATGGGAAGTTAAAAATGCACTGTTTGGGCTACACAGCACTCACTTTGGAAATAAGTTTTCAATATTTTCAAACGTTGTTCAATCGAAACGGCTGTCAGTGTCAAAATAACCTATGATTTAAAAATAAACCATTAGGTGACTCATCCTTTATACATATATATAGCAAATTATGCATTTCCTAAAAAAAAATCTCGAGATTTTGTTCTAACTTGGCATTATTTTAAATTTTATCGGAAATAGTCCAAATGACTTAATTAGTTTTGTTTTATCTAGGGGCCTATACCTACAATTTTTTTTTTCAAAAGAATATTTTTTTAAGTAGAACAAAATTAAAAGTTAAAAATTTTGTTAACTTCAAAAAGAACGATCGATGTTTTTAAAATTTATAACCCACCTAAAAATTGTCTTAAAGGTTTAAAAAAAATGAATCTTGCTTGGAAATAATGGTATAACTACAAATATTCAAAAGCCGATTAAGAAATCTTATTTTTCTTCAAGAATGTGGATAAATTAGTTTCCGAAACAATTTTAAATTAAACCGTTGTTAACAGTACCTATCATAAAACATTTTTTTTTTTGTTCTCGTTAATTGCTTAACCGATTGAAATAAATTGTTTTCAAAAAATATACACAATGATAAAAACTTGAAATGTGCTAACCAAGATCTTGTCTTGAAAATGTTTTAAGTAATAATTTTTCTAAAAAATTGCTTTAATATTAAAACTGGTTTTTTATTTTGAGTAAATTCATCTTTTCAAAAAATAAAATGGCATTTTCGTTAAAACTGATATTTTTACTTGCGACTTATAGGTACTATAAGGCAAGTTATGCATTCGTAAAAAAATCGAACTCGAGATTTTGATCAAAGTTGACATTACGATGATAGCGAAGACCAAAAAAGTGGGTCTCGCAATTCTGTCTGTCTGTCTGTCTGTCTGTCGGTTCGACTACAGCCTAAACGGCTCGGCCGATTTTCTTCAAACTTGGTAGATATGGGTTTTAATTTTTCCCCCCCGGACGTTTTTTTCTGTGTCTTTTTAAGACCAAAAATAACGGTACCTGCCATACGATTTTTTTTTTGACATTTTATAAACATTTTTTTTTTCTCAAAAACTGTCCCACAGAATTTAAAAAAGAAAATCTGAAAAATTTCATTTGGTTAAAACTAGCTAATGGTTAAAAAAAAAATCCAAAAAATTGTTATTTTTGGTAGCTCATTCTCGAAAATCCGGTCTCATTGAAGATTTAATTTTTCGCATCAATGAGGATCTCAGTAGTATTGGAAAATGGGCTGATATTAATGGACTCACCCTTAATCCTGAGAAAACACAAGCTTTAATGATTTCAAAGAAGGCGCTTTGTAATGAAAACCTTCCCTTGATTACTTCAAATAAAAAAACAATATCATATGTGAACTCTGTGACAAGTCTTGGTTACAAAGTGACTAATGACTTGTCCTGTAGAGAGCATATAAATTCTGTCGTTGGGCGAATATATGGAACTCTAAGGAAACTCTGGATTTCAAATAATTTTACTCCCAAAGAAACGAGGCTTCATTTGATGAGAACTTTGTTAGTTCCAATAACATCTTTCTCTGAAGTTGTATATCCTAAGCTTGATTATTTGTCTGAACATAAACTCCGAGTGGCGTTTAACGATATGACAAGATATGTTCACGGGCTTCGAAGATATGACCCTATAACTCAAGTATTCTGAATTGTATTCTCCTCGAATATAAAAATTACCGGAATTGTATCTTTTTGCATAAAATAATTCAAACAAAAACACCTTATTACCTTTATGAAAAATTCGGTTTTGTTTAACTTCCAGAACAGTAAACATTGTAATTCCTACCTTTAAGTATCTTAATTCATCACGACTATTCTTTGCAAATAGAATTCGCCTCTGGAACTCCTTGCCATTCGACATTAAACAAATTAGAGAGATAACAAATTTTAAACGTGCAGTATTTAATCACTTTAGTAACCGTTTGTAAAATATATATTTTGGTAGGTAATAGAGAAAACATTTAAATTTCGGAAAAGAATGTAGTTGTTATTAATATTAAAATCTGTACATGCTTTTTATTTAATTTTAAGATCAACTTGAATTGTCCTTAAGTATCTAAGTATTCTATATAACATAATTTTTTTTTTTTAATCTCTTATATATAACCAACATGTAAAATACTTTAAAAGACTATGTCTTAGTGTATCGTACCAATAAACTTGAATTGAATTGAATTGAATTGAAGACATTACTCACAATACCTATCCTAGGATAGTTTTTTCGATTTCTCAATATCGGCATTAAAATTAAAAAGTAACCCCGAAATGCGAAAAATATCGACTGTATGGACAAACAATGTAACGGCATCAAATTCATTCACCTATTAACCTATTATTCAATTTAAATACACAATTCGATTATTTTTTGAACCCATAACTTGCCTTTAAAATAGAGAACAGGTAGGCACCTAAATTGCAGATCATTCATAAACATAGTCGAATAAATAATAATAATTAAAGTTGATAAGTGGCTATACGAATGGCACTGGATGTGTCATTCAATGCATAGACGAGGAGAGCTTACATTTTTTTAAGCTACAGTAAGCGGAAATATTTTTTGTCTTTTGTGTGAAATATACTTCAACTTCATAAAATGCTGAGTTTCGAAATTAAGAAGGCTTTTTAATTAGTAGTTGTTAAAATTGCAACACCTGCACTAAGGCAAGTCGAATGTTATGAAACGATGAGATGCGCTGTTTCTGAAGAATTTATTTAGAAGGGACTTGGCTGTGTGGAGTTTGTTCTACCTCAAAGACTATAGAAAACTATTTTTATTTAAATACTTTCTTAAAGGAAAATCGACTGTAAAGTCGAAGTAAAAAGGTTACCATTGGCCAACTTCAAATTTCATTTTTATTTACACGAGAAACTCATATAACAAATGTAAAAACCATAACTACAACAGGGTTTGTTTCGTCAAACTGCCAAAAACCAAGATTAGATAAGGGTTCGTGCGCTTCTCGCAGTTTGAATGAATTCTACAATTAAACCAATCAATCCGAATCAAGCAACTCGATTTCAATTCCTACATAATCAACTTTATTTCCATAACAAGCTTGTTATATGAGCTTCCGAAACATAAATGTTTATTGTTTTTTTTGTTTATTTTAATTTATGCAACAACACGGTAACCCAATTGTCTTGCAATCCTTATCATCGGTTTTGGTTTGCATTTTTCTTCTTCGCCTCATTCAAACATTCCATTGATGAATTCTGGCATCATTTTTATTTTGACAAAATCCGCTACAGTTTTATGTCGATCTTAGCTAAGCTCTTCTCGACCAAACTTAAATATGCAAGAAAATTCAAATGAAAATAAATATGTATATTCAAAAAAAAAAAACCGAAAGTGTTAATAAAAAAAAACAGACACTGACTTGGCCTAGTCCGATGGCCAAAGAAGTACATTCGCTCGACCTTGTACCCAAATTCAAAAATATAAAATAAAAAGATAAAAAAAAACGAATATAACTGCTGTTGCTGCTCGAAAATTGGTCAAATCATTCACCGACGACAACGTAACGCATTACCGCTCTCCGTAAACAAAAATCAAGCGAACATGGAAATATAAACCCTCAGTTCCACATGCATAGTACACTTCAGTTTAATGGATTAGACTCTTCTTTATTTTTACAAAAGTTACTAATTCGAAAGTTTTGAGATTATTCACCATATTTCTAAAATTAATAATATTATAAGCTTCATTAACAAAAGATGATGTATAGACAAAATTAAAGGTTTTGATGATTTTCAGCAAGCTATACCCTGAAATGTCAGAGGTTACTTCTGAGTTATTAAAGAAATGTCTGTCGTCACATAATCATATGGTTAATGAGAGGTGGATGGCTTTTAAGGACGTGACCCTTTTAGGCCGTAGAAGCACGTATCTTCTTGCAACATCTGGTAGATGAGTTTGATAGGTCAGTTGTTGGTGTATCCGTTTGTTTGGTCAGGATTGCTGAATAAGGCTAGGACCGCACTTGCGATTTTTCGTCGAGGTGATTAAAAAGTCGTAGTCGCTACAAATTTTTATCGTGATTTTTTTGCGCGCAATTATTTAATCGCAAAAATTAAAACACAATAGCGACAGAAAAATCCCTTAAAAAAATGGAACTTGTTTCATTTTTATAATCGCTACGATTTTTAAGTCGCATGTGCGTGCGGCTAAGAAATCGTGGATTAAAAATTACAAGTGCGTGCATAACAATTTCTTGTTGCGACTACGATTTTAAAGTCGTAGTAATTTAAATCGCAAATGTGAGCATATCCATTTGAGAACATTTGTTTTATTTTAACTTACGACAATCGTATCGCGTGAAAAATGTAACAAATTGCGACATTTAAATCGTCACTATTTGTTGGTATCAAGTGCGTTCATTCTCATTTAAACTCATGTGTTCTATTTTTGCGACCGAAAAACCGCGCGATTGAAATCGCAAGTGCGTTCCTAGCCTAAGTGGAAGGGGTGAGGTGCCCATTTTCTGTTTGTTGCTGCTTCTACAAGAAACACGTGCGTCGTTCAGTCGTTTTCGTTCGTACTATCATTGTCGTCTGTTGACTCTTTTTATGTTTTTTGACTGTGGTTGGAGGCGATTTCCAGAATGATTAATAAATTTCAATATGTTTTTCCGTGCATTTCAGAGAGCTGAAGAAGTGTCTTGCTAGTTGCCTGTTTTTTAGATGATGTAGAGCAGGGCAGTGACACATGTAGTGGGGAGTATCCTCTGTGTATCTCCTAGTCACCCTCTGCATACATAAGTCGTCCATGCTGAGTTTCATCTTTTTCTTGTGGTAAATCAGTTGGTTGTGACCGGCGGCGACGGTGATGCTGACGAGAAGAGAAAGAGACTTTTTGGTCATTTGGATGATAATGTCGGTTATTTGTTTGCTAAAACTAGGCCATAGTGTTCCAGCGAGTTCCATCTCTTGTTTGATATATCTAGAACTTTGCCATCAGTTACCTATCTAAGATTACAGGGTCGAACCTAAACTGTTGTATCTGCTTAATTAAGATCAAGTGTTGATCCTATTCTTTCCAGCTCGTCAGCGCTTTCACTACCTGGGACACCACTGTGCCCAGGAATCCAACATAGCCATTATGTTGTGCTGTGTACCAAGAACTCCTAGCTCTTCGTGACAGCAAGTTACAAGGTTCGATTTGATTTCAATCGCAGAAATGGCTTTTATTGCCACTTGGCTATCAATGGAAAAGGTGATACCAGATTGTGGTATGGCCATCATTGAGACTTTTCTAGCAGCTTTCGTCACGCTCAGGACTTCAGCTTGACAGACAGTGCTGTAATCAGGAAGTCTGAATGAGCTGGCTAGTCCATGGGTTTCTGAAAAGAACCTTGCACCAACACCAGTTTCGGTCTTGGAACCTTTGAAACATATTGCTACATCGATTCACGGGTTGATGGCTCGTCTTCTCTGCTAGGAAAAGTGGCCTTAAAAAGCTTGTAAAAGTCTAAGCGCGGCACTATGTCTCCAGCTACTAGTTTGGCTAAGCCGAAGTGAGGCTGCCGTTTCTTGTATAAATAGATCTCGGATTTTTAAGTTGAATATAGCTTCCAGACCCGGTATTGGGCTGGATTTCATTCACTCCATTTCGCAAGACACTAGGATCATTATAATAGAACTCTCCTACATGGAGCCTATGTCTTTGAGATAGAGCATGTCATAGAGAAATAGAGGAATCGATTCTCCCTCTTCCTCTCCCTGACAGATTCATCAAAAATCACTTGAGAATACTCGTAGTCTCGTTGCATGTTTACCATATAGACAGTGTCCGATTATGACAACTGTAATGGACCTGCTGCAAGATAACAAAACTAATAGCGCTTCAGAATCAGCTTTGTTTTGTCACCAGAAAAGTGTTAGTGTTGTTCAACTTTAAAAATTCCTGGAATGTCTCTTTGGCCCGACACCCCCAACATAGGTGAATGTTGAACTGCTGTGCCATTCCGTCAGTGATGATCGGTAATTAAGGGCTGTTATAGAGTTTGTATTTACTCTCATTAAGGTAACCGAGCGGTTTTCAGTTCATGGTATTTATATCATAAACAACCTTGTTCTGAATGATCATATTTTCGACGTCACAAAAAACACTGCTAAGTTTTTATTTTTCTTTTCACTTCGCAAGAAATTTTGGCACCAATTTGAAAAATAAAGTTGATAAAACTATTGGAATAAACCCGATCTAAAAGGTAAACACTATAAGCTTTAACAAAAGGACAAAGAACTATGGGAATTGTGCAATGAAGGCTCATAAACGCTTTTGTATTAAATATCTTCTTCAATGTTTTAAAAACGCTAAAGGGTTATCCCTGAAATAATTTTGCTTTTATGTTATAATCTAAAATTTCCGTTTCGCTTATCCACTTGCTTTTAATTATGTTCACCGTTTCATTCGGTTTTGAAACAATTAAAATAACGGTTTTAAATGAGAATATTATTTTTTCAATAAAATCATGAGAGTCGTGCATAACGAAAATGTGATTTTTCATAACAGTTGTATGGCAGGTTTTTTTATTTTTGGAGCTTAGAACATAACCAATTTTCCCTCTAGGGAATTGGTTTGGGGAGCGTAACGGAATCCCGCTTTTTATAATCCCATTTTGTTTGTGCCCAAGTAGAAGGGTTGCAGGGGGCAGCATGCCCCTCCTTAAATGTATCACTGTTTACACGTCGTAATAAGAAAAGGGTTTATAAAAAACGGGATTATAAGAGACGGGATTTTAAAAATCGGGATTTTAAAAAGCGGCATTATAAAAAGCGGGATTATAAATACGGGATTATAAAAACGGGATTAAAAAAGCGAGATATCGTACCCAACCCATCGGTTTGATGGTTAAGTACGAAATTTGAAGAAAATCGCTTCAGCGGCCTAAGCTGTAGGGCGAAATACAGACAGACAGAGTTACAGGTTCACTTTTACGGTGTTCTCTATCATAGTAATGTCATGATTGAAGAAAATCTCGAGTTCGATTTTTTGTCCAACTGCAAAATTTTATCTAACAAGTAAAAACTTAAACAATCAAAGTGAACCATATCATCGGAACGGGAGTGTATCTTTTTTTTTGTTGAATTTTGTAATTCTCTTCGATTAGGTTTTGAATGTATTTTTAATTCAGCACATTTTGTTTTTGTTTATTGATAATTTTGCATGTGCAGGTTTTCCATGTAGTTAAAATAAAGTATCTTAAGGAAAAGTAGGCACAAAAAACGGCATGGTCCATGCTTTAGCCGCTTTCGATTAAGGGATTGTCCGATCTAGTGCCCACCATACTACCAGTATTAAGTATTGCCAATGTGGTAAAGTTGTAAATGTTGTTATTATTAATTACACAGAAACGGGGTTTATATGGCACCAGACACCGAAACGACTTTCACCTCTGATGCAATCGATTACGGCGGCGACGCGAAGCAAAATATATGGACGACTCCGATATGCCGACTAACTACTGTTAGTACAAGTATTCACCGCGTCTACCACGGACCTGTTGGTGATGATGATGATGGTGCTGATAACATGTTGCCAGAAAGTTGTGGCGTCTATGAGTTGGTACTTGGAGAATGCACCTTTGTCTGTATGCCAGTAATTTTGAGTTTGCAGATAGCATTTGCACAAAATGTGGACCCTCGCACAGCTTACCATCTCGCAGAGAGAACATGAGAAGCATTTAAGAGACAAAGTCGCAGAGTGCTTTACCATTTGTTGTTTACCGTGTTTTAAAGATTACATGCAACTTGTGGAAATGACAAAGACTGGTTTCAAATGCATTTTGTCTATAAGAGTTTTTTTTTTTTTTTTAAGTATGTAAGTATAGTTTGTTTACGAATTCCCGGGATGAGTGGATTGAGCTTGGACATCTTAACCATGGTGAGGAAAACGTAGATTACTAGTCTTTGCCATAACATTTACGTAATTATTTTGTATGTCACTATTACAAAAATAAAATTAAGTTTTCAATTCAAAATGGACCAAAGTTTGTGCTGAATGTGATGCGTGCAATCAAGGGGCTATGAGATAACTACAACTACCCATTAAATGATCAACATGGTACAAATATTTAAAAATAGAATAGAGAGAAAAATGGCCGCATTTTATTAGGCTTAATAAAAGCTAATTCTTAATCTAACTTAAATAAAGCTCTAATTTTATACTAAGATTGGAGTGCATTAGCAGGATGATTAAGAAGACGGAGTTTTAGACAATGTGAACTCAGATTAAAGTCGAAACAGTGCATGTTACAACAAATCCTCCGAGTGGTGCAGTCCACAGATCTTGAAATTAGTCCATGATGGAAGAGAATGTTGCTTTTTTACTCTTCGTTCTTCCAGCATATTCAAGTTAGAGAATTCTTCGGATCATAGTTACACAAAGCCTAGTGAAGAGTTTGATTTACAAATAATCTCGTCAATATTTGTGAGAAACTTGAGATCTCTATCACATAAACTACCAAGGTCGCAAATTGACTCGGCGCGGCGGTGGATATGGGTTGATAATAGAGAATGTAGAGACTGGGAGGAGATTAGATATGTTTTCGTGAAAAAGCGATTGAATGACATTTGAAAATATTTGGGTCTAAGAAATTATTCAGGCCAGAACGAACTGTCAGACCAGACAGAGAAACTGTCGAGATCAAGTTGAAAAAGAGTAGACTCTTATGTCGAAGAAATAGTCTTTAGAACTTGGTATTGTCAGAGTACAGTGAGTTTTAGGAATATTTGATGAACTTTTCAATATCGGTAATAGTAAGCATAAAAAGTAAGGGTCCTAAGTGGCTGCCTTGTGGGACTCTTGAGGTAGCTAATTAATTTAATTTTTATTGTACACTTATTACAAGTAAGCAAAACTTAATACTAATACATCATATTTAAAATAAATAAAAATTTAGTAAAAATACACGAGTGTAAGAAAAAACTAAATTATAAAAAAAAAAAACTTATCCAAATTATAATAATATATTTTAAATTATAATAGTACAACTAACAATACAAAATTTGGGTGGGTGAGAAAGTTATTGGGGTGGGTTGGAGAGGAGAGAATTTCGGAGGACTGATTTAGATATATTAAAATCAAAAATATTTGAGGAGTTGTTGGAATTACGCAGCATACGAGACATAGGATTATAGTAGCTATAATTAGTACGGTGAAAAGGAATGCGGAATAGGGGTACTGACCTAACATTTCGTCGGTTGGTATTAATGGGAATCAGACTTATTAGACCCGGACAGTCTATATTACCAGTTAGTATGTCGTGTATAAAAACCACATCTGCGGCTTCACGCCGTTTTTTAAGCGACTGAAGGTCAATTAGCAGTAAGCGATTCGAATATGGAGGAAGTCGATAATTATCATCCCACGAACAAACCTACGCTGGACGGCTTCGATCCTTTTAATTTGGGTTATTTGATATGGTGACCAAACCTGAGACGCATATTCTAGGATGGGACGGACAAATGAAATGAAAAGAGATTTGGAAATGTACGGGTCAGAGAACTCTTTTGACCAGCGTTTTATAAAACCAAGCGTCGAATTAGCTTTATTAATAATGTTGTCAATGTGGCATCGAAAGTTAAGCTCTTTATCACAGATTACTCCTAAATCACGACAGGAAGAAACTACGGGTACAAGTTCACCATTTATATGATATTTTCTGAGAGGAGAATGGAGCCGTTTACGTGAAAACGTCAAGCTGTGGCATTTGCTGACATTGAGGTCAAGGAGGTTTTTATGGCACCATAGGGAAAATTTGTCAAGATTTTGTTGTAAGGAACAAATATCAGCGGCAGTTGAAATGCGTTTAAATATTTTCATGTCATCGGCATATATTGATAAACCACAATCGAGAACTTGAGCAATATCGTTAATAGCTAAGGTGAATAGCAGTGGGCCAAGATGGCTGACTTGTGGTACTCCTGAAGGTGCATTAAAAGGAATGGAAAGAGATGATCTAAAACGGACAACATAATTTCTATCAGTCAAATATGAATTCAACCACAAGATAAAAAGTGTAGGGAAGCCCATGGAATTTAATTTTAACATGATGATATTATGTGATATTTTGTCGAAGGCTTTGCTAAAGTCAGTAGCAATCACATCGACTTCATCCCCATCGACCATTGTGCATAGAGCGATAGAGCATTGGAAACAAATTCTACTAGGTTCGTTGTTGTTGATTTACCCGATATAAAACCATGTTGTACTGGGGAAAGAATTGATTTGCAGTGGAAAGAGAGAGTTTCGTATATAATACTTTCAAATATTTTTGGAATGCATGATAGTTTAGCTATAGGGCGATAGTTTGACACATTATTTTTTGGTCCCTTTTTGTGGACAGGAACTATGTAAGAAACTTTCCATGATTGGGGAAAGGTGCTCTGCAGAATGGATAGTGTGGTAGGTCAGTCAATGGCTGAATAAGGGCATTAATGCATTTTTTTAGGATGATTGCCGGTACACCATCTGGTCCAGTGGAGAAGTCATCTTTAAGCTTTTCAATTTTATCTCTTACCATAGCTGGAAGAATATTCGGTGCTGTAAATGTGGTTTGAGAAGAATTCTTTGAGTAGCGGAAATATTGAGTATCTGGTTCAATATCGCAATCAGTAAAGGATTGTTTGAAAAAGTTTGCAAAGAAATTGGTTATCTCTGTTGGATCAGATGAAGATTTCCCATTATATGTTAGGGAGGATGGGTAGCCATCGGATTTTCTTTTAATATTAATAAATTCAAAGAAACATTTAGGATTCGATTTAATCGAAGATTGCATACGAGTAATGTAATCTTTGTACAGACGATCGCAAAGGAGTGAAAATTCTGTCGAAGCATCTGAGAAAGCTTGATGGTGGTAAGGAGATTTCGATTTTAAGTATTTCTGCCACAAATTATTTCTTCGGTTACGAAGAGATCGAAGTTTTTTATTATACCAAGGAGGAGAAGAAGAAAAATTTTTACGTGGCATAAAAGGAACAGTGTGCGCGAAACAGCTGAAAATTTCATCGTAAAAAGTCGTTACTGCGTCATCAATTGAAATATGAGTAAAGTTAAATCTGATTTTGCTGAGAAGCATGTTTAATTCTTGGAAGTTAGTTTTACGAAAGTTAAAAAAATATTCAGGAACAGTGGCAGCATAACATTTTTCATAAGAAAAAGAAATAAGGAGAGGAGGGTGAAAATGATCAAGATTAGAAAGAAGGTGATCACTTTCGATCACAATAGTGTTATCTGGGTCGGATGTGAAAATGAGGTCAAGTTGTCTGTTAAGATTATTTTTGACACCACTTACTTGAAAAAGACTTGAGTCTGCAATACAATCTAACACTAAAATTTCTTTTTCCGACTTGGCATTGGTTGAATAGAAATAGTTGCCCTCGTCGGTGGGAGACCATTCGATGTGAGGTAGATTGAAATCGCCAATGCAGATGATATCGTCATTAGTGCTAGCAGCATCAAAAAGAAAATCAATTGCGTCAACGACTAGTTTATACGAGCTTAAGGGTTGAGATGGACGAATATAACAACACATGATAAATACATTCCGAGATGACAATTTTATTTTTACTATAATGAATTCAAAGTCTGTTGACTCAGAGGACTTGACAAATGTGGCATCAAAACAGTTATTGATGGCTAAAAGAACGCCACGACCAGAAGAGTCGTTGTTATCCTTATTACCATCAGTTCGAAAAGTAACAAAATCTTAGGTGAATAATTCACTATTTAGAAAATCAGGAGTAAGATTGGTTTCAGTTAAAGCAAAAATTTCGTAAGGTAATTTTTGTGAGTTTAAGAAGATAGTAGATGTTTTTGTACGCAGTCCTCTTACATTTTGATAATATATTGTGAGACAAGTAGGAAGATTATTATTTAGTTGATTAGAAGAAATATGGTTAGATACGAAAAAAGTTACGATTGACTTGATTGCGCAGAGGATGAGAGAATTTTCTAGAATTTACATATGAACCGTAGGCAGCCAGGTCGTCTGAAACCATTTGCTTAGTGAAGTTTAAGGCTTCATGAAAAGAGTTGTATATATTTCGTAGAATGACGCGATTAGTAGGAAGACCTTCTTGGTGAATAGAAACCATAACGTTTGTTTTAGTCTTTCCCTCAAAACAGACAGACTCCGGCTTGTCACGAAGGTAAGCCAGGTAAAGCCGAACGTTATCATATATGCGACGGTCTCTAAGTCTCGACATAGTGTATCGGGCTTCAGTTGAATCCGAAGTTTTCATAGTTAATTTGACAGTGGGAGGAAGAAGTGGATCGAGGAAAAGAGGTACGTTAGTTGAAGCGTTGGAACATGATGGGCTATATATAGGAATTGATTGGTTGTGAGAAGTATTTTGTGCAGTTTGGGTAGCTACTTTTTTAGATGCCAGAGTACCTGGGTTAAGAATGTGTGAGAAAGTGAAATTGGGATATTTGACATGAGGATTACTTGATGATTTCTTGTGTATAGGTATATTGTTTATTTTGGGAGGATGTGTATTATTTACTTTGGGAGGAGGTGAATTATTTACTTTAGAAAATAACTTAGAATTAGACTTAAATACATTATTTTTTATTTTAGATGGTTTTTGAGTCCAAGGAGCTATTTTCATTTTACTATTTTTAAGAAACAGAGTTTTTGAGAACATCCAATCATAGGACTAAGAAGATAGGTTCAAGCCCAAGGATGGACAGTTTGAATAGCATAAGCTTATGTAAAATTTTGTCAAAGGCTTACTGAAATCGGTTAAGACATCGTCGACTTCCTTTTCGTTCTCTAAGGCTGAGAGGCTAAGGAATAGGAATTCAACGAGGTTATTCATTTGACAAGGCCGTGTTCTCTAGGTGAAATAAGAGACTTACAACGAAAACTTAAAATTTCGTACAAAATACTTCCAAAGATTTTGGGAATATGTGAAAGTTTGTTATCTAAAACTATGTGCATTAATGCTTTTCATCTATTTCTTAAAGTTAATGAGATTATTATCGGGTCCGTGAAAAGGTATATTTCCTACCTCGCTTCTATAAATATTCAAAGTTTTATCTATGCAATTTAAGTGAGGTTATCTGTTTCGTTTAAGACATGATCTTTAACGTTACCTTACTTGGTTAATGTCTTAAGTTAAATTTTTATAATCTTTTAAATCTTTGAATTAGAATTACGTTTAAATTATAATTACTTTTTGTAGGTTTTGTAAATATTTGTTAAAATTCATGAATAAATATTGAATAAAAATCAAAATGTCGAACAACATTGAAATAAGACTTTTTAAAAAGAAATTTTATTTCAATTTTTTTTCGATGACGAAAAATACAAGGGAAGTATAGATTTTAGGCAGATTCTTGTCAGTTAATATAGTTATCGTTTAAGTCCATAGCTCTTCAAACTCCAAACGTCTAGCAATAATACTCAATTTTAGAGTAATAGTAAAAATTAAATACAAAACGGTTAAAACTGATTAATTTTTCGAACCGCACGCATCTCATTTTCACAGCTTGAGTACAAACGCCGATTTCTCAAAGAAACGAATATTTTTCAAGTCGAATATCTTACAATTTATTTTTCAAATCCCATTTAACAATGGTATACCATTGCAATTCCATTTCCGAAAAAGACAAAGCCTAACTTGAATATAGGAGTTTAAAAATCGAAAGGTTGTAACAATAGATTGATTATAAAAATGAGGAAGAGAATCGGAGACAAAACGGAGCCCTGGAGAATACCAGAATTTATTTTGTGAAGATCAGACTTCAAACCGTCCAATACAACATAATATTTAATCTCTAATTCAAAGAATTAGAGTTTCGTTGATGATACTAAACTGCTACTTTTTATCTTCGCAAATTCTACTCCAGCCTCCCCTAATAATAGAATAAATTATTATTTTTGCTTTAGCTCATCTTAAATTAATAGCTCTCAAACAGAAAAAACGTTCGATAATTATTTAATGACTTTAATGAAACTTCGTATCTGGAATGACAAACAGTTTAAATAAATCGTTATGCGTATGTCTTTGAATTATAAAATATCTTAAAACGATAGTTTTTTTTTTGCTTATAATGGCAAATTCACATAAGATACAACAAAAAGTTGGTTGGGTCAAGAGAAAAAAAGATACACTAGATAAAACTTTTGTATGCTTCCCTGATTGACATTTATTCGGCTTGAAAGACTCTGAAAAGAGTTGAATAGTCGTAAAAAAATATTAAGTGACTCAAAAATTATCACAAATATGGTGAATGACATCAAAAAATACTCTTCAATTTACCACAAAGTGCGCCTCTGAGAGCAGCTTGGGAATAGTTATTCGAATGCCAAAGAAAACAGACAAAACGTTCTAAAATCCCTACAGCCAAGAAAGGTAAATATTTTTTCCAGAAAAGGAGTTAAATGCCAAAGTTATACTACGGATTCTATCCGAGAATTCTTCAATACATCATCTACTGGGACACAGCGACGTCGACGTGAGACTGAAGAAGAAACAATTGTGGTATGCCTCATAAAAATTACGAAGGGCTTCGACAGTGTGTGAACCATTTTTAAGCTGATCGGACTCGGGATTCCAGGACATTTGGTAAATATAATTGAAAATATTCTTGCAAATAGTTCTCAATGAAAAACTAGGCATAAGATGCATCACGGTAGGAGTATCACTAAGATCCAAGCTAGTACCATTTCTCTTGAGCATTTCTTCAGCCGATCAACTATAGTTCCAAAGAACTAGATCAACTAGTATTGGCCAAAGATGCTTTAAAAATAGATGACGCATCAGCACATATTGAAACTTACCAGCAGAACGATTTTCTATTCTCTCAGCGCACTATCGTATTTTTCTCAAAAACGGCGCCTAGAGTTTTCATAAAATTTTTTTTTTCGATCATTAATTTCATATTTCATAAAAAAAAATTTAAATTAAGATATTACAGCTTGTTTTTTTCGAATTTTGAATTTCTCATTATCGACATTACGGATTTTAATGAAAGTTTTTATAGAGATGCTTCTAAAAGGTTTAAAAAACATTGCATTTCAAAACTTTAAAAAAAAATTTATTTTTTTTGGAAAATTCGATACATCAAAAACGGCTCAATATTTTTTTTGTAAATTTAATTATCATTCGTACAGTAATAAAAACTTTAAGTTGGCGTACCAAATTTTTTTCTTTAAAATGTTTTAAGAATTTTGTATATAAAAACCGCAAAAGTATAGTGATTTACATTGTTTGCTGTCGTACTGACGTACCCGCGGTAGAAGTAATACTTCTTTTCCCTCAAGCAAAAGATTCTAACCATATAAACGTACAAACATTCTGTATTCTAAAAACATGTCGCAGTCTTTGACGGATAACGTGTCGTTTTGACATGTCACTGACAGCTGCATAGAAAATTTTCTACCCCAACGCCGGAAAAGAAGTTTTACTTCAAAAGTCGTTCTCTTGTGTTAACTCAAAGTAGATGCACCTTGAAAATATAGTGGCCAACAAGCACTATGTGACAAAGCTATTCGTCGTTTGATGTTGATAGTGGCACGACGAGATCGTAGTTAAGGAACTATCCTAACGATAGCAGTGGAGGTTATCTTTCACCTTACCCAACTGCATATAGTAATAGGAAGTTCAGCTAAGGGAGCAATCCTAAGATTTGCCAGGGAATGTACTGGGAGGGGTAACTGTATAAAAACTAGAGAAAGAGACTATCCATATCAAAGACTTCAGTACCGGAGTTTATTAAACATTCCGAGAGATGGCATGAGAAAAACTTTAGAACACAGTAAAGTAGCAAGAAATAATGGGAAGGCGAAACAGTAAAGTACTCTATCAATGCAAATACTATCAATTGTTGTATTGATGAAGGAAATTTTGGGCCTAGAACCAAACTTTCTCTGTCCACAAGCATTTTCGTGGCGGAAGTAAATGCCATAGGAAAATGTGCCAAACGAAATCTCAAAAGAAATTACCGCAACCAAAACTATGCTATCAAACGTTAACCTCCTTTGCCATTAGTTCTAAACAGTTATGGGAGTTTTTGGGCATGCTAAACGACCTTGGAAAGACATTTGGGGATAGAACCAAAAAGGATGAGGAGGCAACACGATCAAAAATGTGAACAGAACTCCCAAAACAAAAATGCTTTTTTGAGCTGCAACTATAAGAACTTTTAAATAATTCCTCACTGGTCACTTTCTAACTGAGAAGGCACCTCGGTATTCGTATTCTTAACCTGGTGACCAGTGATACATGCTGATTCTGTTATACTCACGATGAAACACCAGATCATTTAAGTATAAGGAAGATGAGATGCACTCGTGCATCAAATCTTTAGATATCTGGTAAGTCACCAAATAGAAGGGAATGAACTAAACTTCTTAAAAATAGTCCATATACTTAAGTTTCTAAAGGAAGCAAGTCTGGAGAAAGAGCTTAAGTATGAGCGATCTTACTCAGTTTTAGACGGGGCAAAATAGATCTTAAGGTCGCAGTTCACTTATACCCCAAATATTATTCATTCATTCAAAGAACTGGTTGAAGCGGTAAATCAGAGTGTTGAAGAGAACCAACAAGTGTCGTATTTTGACACGTCTGTGGAACCACCTTTCGCATTTGCGGTTTTGAAAAATAATTTGCATTTTTTTTTCGTATGGACTTAAAGAATATCACCGACAGACCGTCCACGTCGCTTGAAATACCTCTAAATAATTGCATACCGATGTATTAGATGGCGCACCATGCATGTATTAAAATTATCTCATCTAAATCCACAGATAGAAACCTTAGTTATAATTCTCACAGAAATGTGTTAATTTATAATCATCAATACGACAGCCCTGAAAAAGCTTAATAAGAGAGCTAGCTTATTGAAAGCCATTCTAATCAAATTGAGAGCCAAGTACCCTGTACTTTCCTGAACTTACTATTTTTGTTGGATAATATATAAAGATTGTAGTAACCATTTGGGATAATGGTTTGTGCGTTGGACTGTCATGCAGAAGGTCTTAGGTTCAATTCTCAGCCGCTGTAAAAAAGTTCTTATACAGGGGTGTACTGCCTCTTGCGAAGAATTGACAAATTCTTTAAGAGTATCTCTGGCACTGAAAAGTACTCTTTTAAGCCGTTGGGAATCGGCAGCAAATTATAGGTATACCCTCAATTTCTGTGTGCATGCACACAGGAATGTGTAAGCCACTAGATCCTGCTCGTCTTCTAGCTTTTTCACCATCAAATTTAATTTAATTCAAAGTATAGGCTTATGCTCTCTATGAGCCGTTGGCTTCTATTTTATTCATTTTTTAAGATTTTGGGCATATATTTCATAGTGAATATGTTCTCCAAATTTGAGGTTATTTTTTCCCGGTTAATAGAATATTTAATTTTGCGGGATTACTTCCTGGAGCCATTTATATTCATGTAAAAAAAACTTTTTGACTAAAAAGCTGCTAACTGTTCTCATCAAGTTTGTTTAAGAATTTTAAAATAACTATCAAACACACCACAAAAGATATCGGCCTTGAAACAGGTTACCTCAAAACATCAAGTTACTTATTCCGCGCTGTCTAGTAAAAGTTATTGATTATGAAAAAATTCAATTATGTAAAAAAAAAACATATTATTAGACTTTTAAATTTCTACTTCATCAATTTGTCAATTAACGGCTCTATCATATTCATAAATTCAAATAATACAAATTAAAAAACGGAATATAAAAATCAACAATAAAATAATTGGGCTATCATATCGGACCAAACCATCGATTGAATCGATGGTATTATGGACTTGTATTCGCTTTGAATGTGCTTCACACTTACAATAACTTATCATGTTAAAATTATACTCGTACTACCCCAGACCAGACAAGCTGCTGAAAATACCTCAAAGGCTTGTTTCGCACTTTTATCAATTCTCAATTTCTCAACTCAAACTCACCTCTCTATATAATCATGAAGCCTCAACTATAAGTATCTGTGTCCAGAGATTTAGCAACAACAGCAACACCATCAAAAGTCATCAGGCGAGCGGATTATGTAACAGCGATACACGAACCGATTCCACTCCTATAACATCGAAGTGAGGAGATACTACGGGGTACTCGTAAGATCTCAACCATTTGGGTGCATACCACAACCGCGAGTAATTTATTGACTAAAATATTATCGAATCGCACTGCAAACACTGAGTGTAAATTTAAATCTCAAACTGTCAACAGCAAAATGTTTACCAGTATTGAGTTCCGTTAAGTTCTGTTGACTGTGTGTATCTATGCTTGTGTTGGCGTATCTAAGCTTCCGGTTAAAATATGTTTCAATGAAAAGAGGTCGTGTTCGCTTGAAAAATTATACATATATTTGATTTTGAAGAGATAAATTGGCCTCAGTCATAAATTAAAGTCTTGAAATGATTAAAAATGTACCCAAGAGGTTATTTATCTGGTAAAAATCGCCTAAAACTTGGAAAGTTAGAGAAATCACAGCAGATGGCTTGGGGAGGAGTGTTAAATTAGGAAAAGAGTGCATTATGGTGATTCGTTCCAGCTTTTCGTACTTTTATGGATTGTTCAAGTTGTTCCATTAAGACTTCCTGACGAAATGTACAGAAAAGCCTTGGGAACTTTCGTATGGTGACTATGCGAACATAATTATTATGTAACATGAACATTGAACATAGACCTTTTATACGTACTACTATTATAGGTTATTTGTAGCAGGTACATTTTTGATGTGTGCGTTATTTAATATTTACATAAGTTGTAACCAAGGATAAAACTTGATTTTAAAATTTGCGAGTGATTCAGTAGAAAAAAATTAATTGTTTTTTGGCTTAGCTCAACTTAAACTGTTATAAATATACTAGAAAACGATTTATCTGAGGTTAAGTTGAATACAATAATACGATATAGGTATTTACTATTGGGCAAGTTTTGCATTTGGTAAAAAAAAATGATCTGGAGGTTTTGATCCAAAATTATATTAAGAGAAGATGATAGAGAATTTTCTGCCGAAACCTAAACTTTTTTTGCCGATGGGACAGTTCCCAATCATTTTCAAGGCAGAAGTGAATGCCATAGGAAAATGTGCTGAACGTAATCTGGAAAGAAACTATTGTAACCCAAACATTGCCATTATGTCCAAATAGCCACGCGGCACTTTAAGCATTGATCTCTTATGCCATTAAATTTAATCTGGTATAGGAGTGGTCTTTGCAGGCTAAACGACTTCGGCAAGAAAAATAATGCCACACTTCATTGGAAGGCAGAACACGTAGGGTTATAGGAAATGAAGAGGCAGACTAAACCTCTAGCAGGACAATATCCCTATTACGTGGAAGAGAGAAGGTCATAAGGACAAAAATATGGAAAGAACTCCCAGAACAGAGGCAGCCAAAAATGATTCTTGGGAGCTACTACTAAGAACGTTTTATAACTTTAATCGGTTAAGGAAGGAATAATAACGGGTTTTCTAAGTGGCCACTGTAAATTGAGAAGACACTTCTATATTCTTGGCCTGGTGAGCAGTGTGGCACGTATGTAGCGCCATCCTACTGGAACAACATATGGTTTGGGTCAAATTAAATGTAGCGCTAGCCATTGACGGTAACCACCTCACTAACGTCGTTTTCGAAAAAATACGGACCAATGACGCTACCGCCCCGGCCCGAAAAAAAAAACCATCAAACATGGTCACCTGGTGAACCTTGTAGGAGTGGATGTCTTCCCGTTTATACGCTTCTTTACACAGCCATTCATCCAGAAATGCACCTCGTCGCTAAGGATGATTTTTCAGGCGAAATTTGGGTTTTCTTCCAAATGCTCCGAAGCCCAGCCAGCAAACAAACGACATTGTCTATTGTTATGAAATTTTAGCTACTGTGTCAGTAGGCTGTTTCGCTTGTGATTTAAGTTATAGGGTATACTTACTTACTTACTTATCCGGCTCCCGATCCATGGAGGGTCTCTGCTTAAGATAATGCAGTTTTCCATCGGTTGCGATTCCTCGCGAGCTCCCTCTAGTAGTTGTCGAGACCAAGTGCCTGTCTCGGGGATCGCCTGGTCCCTGGAGCGGAGGTTCAGTCTTCCTCGTCGTCTCGAACCTGGGGGCTTGGATTCGAAGATTTTCTTGGCGTTGTTGTCCATTCGCTCGCTCCATGTGACCGAGCCAGTGAAGTCGACGTGTTTTGGCTTTTTAGACTACAGCCACATCTTGGTACAGCTCGTATAATTCACGATTGAATCTTCTCCTCCATTTGCTCTCTTCGCATATAGGACCAAATATCCGCCGAAGAATTTTTCTCTCGAAAGTGCCCAGTATCAATTCCCCTTTTTTACTTATCGTCCAGCACTCGGCGCCGTAGAGTAGGACTGGTAAAATTAGGGTTTTGTATAGCGTGCACTTAGTCTTTCGAGAAAAGAAGTTTTGAACCCATTTGTTTGGCCAAACCGAAGTAGCAGCGGTTCGCAAGGGTAATTCTTCGTCGGATTTCCACTAAGGTGTCATTCGTGGGATTGATGTTTGTTCCGAGGTAAGTGAACTTCCTTGACTACCTCGAAATTACTGCTATCAACAATTGTCCTAGGCGATGGACAGCTCAGGCTTTGTTTGTTGATATCATATATGTTGTTTTGTCCTCATTAACTTCAAGACCAACGCGTTTCGCCTGTTCTTCAAAAGTTGTGAACGCTTCTAGCACAGCTCGCTTGGAGCGGCCGATGATGTCGATGTCATCCGCATATCCAAGCAGTTGGGAAGACCTGTTAAAGAAAGTGCCTTCCAGGTTAACACCACTCTTGCGCACTATCTGCTCCAGGACTAGGTTGAAGAAATAACATGATGAAGCATCTCCTTGTGTAAACCCTGTACATGTATGAAATAGCTCGGACGAGCTATTACCCATTTGCACGTAGCACCGCGTATTTTGTAACGTCATGCGGCATAGCTGGATCAGTTTTTTCGGGATCTCGAGTTCCGACATCGCCAATAGAAGCTCTTGGTGACTTATGCTATCATATGCGTCTTTGAAGTCGATGAAAAGATGGTGGGTCTCGACTTGAAATTCGTCTATCGTAATCGTTGATCTGCCTGGCCTGAAGTGTTGCAGAAAGGTTTTAGAAGCTCACATAGTACGGTCGATAGGATGTTGTAGGCAACATTAAGCAGGGATATGCCTCTAAAGTTTTTGCAGGACCGCCTTTTTGTAGATTGGGCATATAGAGCTATTTGACCAGTCGTCGGGCATACTTTCCTCCTTCCAAACTTGGTTGATGAGCTGATGCATGCACCCTATCAGGACATCTCCTCAATACTTGAAGAGTTCCGCAGGTAGGCCACCCGAGCTTGCGTATTTGTTGTTCTTAAGCTAGTTGGATTGCTTTCTTAACCTCTTCAGTACTGGGTGGTGGGACTGGATCTTCATTGACTGGCCTTATGCTTCTTTGCTCTATGTGGCTTCCTCTAAATAATTCCCACTAAGAAGCTGCTGAAAATGCTGCTTAAACACGTCTACAATTCCCTTTGCTGCGGTGACTAGGTTCCCTTCGCTGTTTCGAAGAACTTGCGTGCCGGTTCTATGAAGTAAAGTAAAATTAACAACAGATAAAATAACATGGCCGCCATGAACAGTACCCCATTAGAAGACCCACATTTAACGTTTTTTTATTTAATTATGTAGGGCCAAGTGAAGACTGCAGCAAAAACAATTCATCACAGCAAAAAGTAAGCCTCCATTTTATTCGATTAAATTCTTAAAAATAAATTCTTAAATTCTTTGAAATGTTCGCTTAAATTTAATTTTTACGAAACAGCTATTTTTTACTTGACATTTTCTCTTTTCTTTCCTAAGGATCTCAATAAACCCGTGAGAAATATAAAAAAGTATCAACTTTTGGCTTAGATTTTTACTGATGTTTATAGAGAAAATTGAGAGCTTAAATTTAATCTGATCTGCGTACTAGAGTTAACTAAAGATTTCTCGAAAAGTATAAGAGATATTAGGCAGATACGTATAGTTTTGAAGAAGATAAGTTCTTTCAGAAATCGTTGCTAATTTTGATCAAAAAAAACATTGAATCTCTTACCACAAACATCAAAATTACAAAAAACGTTGTTTTTTTTCATTTACCAATGGGAAGATATCAAAAATTGGGTTTTTAAATAGGCTTTTGGTCAGTCACGATAATTTTCTAACATCGACAGAGGTTCACAAAAAAAGAAACAATTCTATATTACTTCTGGTATAACGTATAAGATAAGTAAAGTGTGTTTTAATAGGGATTTCCAAACTTTGACTTGGTGATTGCCGCCATATTGTTAAAGCTGCATCTATCAAACTGCCTGTGTTCAGAGAGCAATCTGCCAAAAATATCGTGAGAGTGACCCATGAGCTCAAAGTTACCGACAATATAGACAACGACGTGATGTGTTCGGTAAATGCACTCCCGAGCATTTGGAAGTTGCGCCCATTTTTGGGCGACTAATGTTATTCAGCAGCTGGACCGAATTTGAAAGTCACCGTTTTGAGTGGATTTTGAACTAACAGTATGATCGGTCCTTTCTTATTTGAGAACGACATTGACCAGGCCATCAATATCCACTGCGAGTGCTATAGGACCGATTTCTGTTGGTCCGAATTAGATGATATACATAGATACCGGCGATATGTGGTTTCAACAGGATGTGCTACGTGCCACACAGCCCTTGTCACAATGGACACTTTGAACGTGCGATGCATATCTCAATGCGGAGATGAATTGAATTGAGATCGTGTGATTTTCGATTTCCAAGAGTTAACAAACTCAATTAAACACAAGAACTATCCAAATCCATTGCCATTTTGAATTTGATTTAAGTATCTTCATAAAGTTATGTAGCTATTTATTAAGGGGGGAAATACAATTATAAGAAGTTCCAAAAAATCGAATATTTTTTTTTGTCTAAAAAAATCGTTAATTTTATGGAGAATACGATGGTCTAACTCTGAATTTGAAATTCAAACTCCATCTTCTTTTTACTTGCGACTTATAGATACTATAAGGCAAGTTATGCATTCGTAAAAAAAATCGAACTCGAGATTTTGATCATAGTTGACATTACGATGATAGCGAAGACCAAAAAACTGGGTCTCGCAATTCTGTCTGTCTGTCTGTCTGCCGGTTCGACTACAGCCTAAACGGCTTGGCCGATTTTCTTCAAACTTGGTAGATATGGTTTTTTAATTTTTTTCCCCCGGACGTTTTTTTCTGTTTTTTTTTAAGACCAAAAATAACGGTACCTGCCATAGGATTTTTTTCGAAATTTTATAAATATTTTTTTTTTTCAAAAACTGTCCCACAGAATTTTTTAAAAAAAATTTGAAAAATTTCATTTGGTTAAAACTAGCTAATGGTTGAAAAAAATTTTACAAAAAATTGTTATTTTTGGTAGCCCCCCATCCATCCATTTTTTTTGTTTTTGATTTTCTCGAAAACGGTACAGCCGATTTAAATAATTTTTTTTATGCCAAAGCTCCTTCAAAGTTTAAATATTATTACGTATTCAAATTTTCAATTTTTTAGTTTTGGATTTTTAAAAAAAAATCAAAATTTTTTTTTGGAAACTCAATATTTCGAAAACCCAATGCTCGATTTTTTTCAAACTTGACAAAAAAAAGTTTCGTAACATAATCTACAAGATTTGAGAAAAAAAATTTTGTTTTATCTAAAATTACCGGTACCTTCCATACAAATTTTAAAAAATGGTTTTCGAAAATCGTATTTTTCTCGAAAACGATTCCGAGAATTTTGCTAAAATTTTTTTTCTTTTGATTAATCTTTACGATCTATAATTTAATAAAAAAAATTTAAATCTAGATATTACTGACTGTACCTACCATAGAACGATTTTTTCGAATTTTGAATTACTCATTATCGGCATAACGGATTTTAACGAAATTTTGTATAAAGAAGCTCCTAAAAAGTTTAAAAAACATTGAATTTAAAAACTTAAGAAAACATATTTTTTCAAGTTTTAAAAAAAAAAGTATTTTTTTTCTTTTTTTTTAAATTCGATATCCCAAGAACGGCATAGTATTTTTGTTGGAAATTAGACTTTTATTCGTACAATAATAAAAACTTAAGGTTGGCGTACCAAAATTTTTTCTTAAAAATGTTTTAAGAATTTTGTACATAAAAGCTTATTTTTTTAAGGAACCACTACAACAAGTTAAAATTTTTGTTCCTGCATAAATTCTTATTTGCATAGCATTCTGTTTTTATCTGTTACTACTAAGAGAATTTAAAAAAATCATTTTATCCTTATGAACAGTTTTCTTTAATAATATCCGTTCTTAAAATTCCTAGTCTATTACATTCGTGCGACTCAGTCATGCATTTTATTTTCTAACGTTTTTTGAAGACGTTTTTCGGAGCGCGCAGCAAGTATTTTTGAAAAGTCGACGAGGGAGTCCGTTTTATATTGTATTTTTTTTTTTTATTTCTATCTACAGGGTTTTTTATACATGTATATATACATGTGTACGTGTATAATATAGATTCGCTTCGAAAACCACGTAGCATAGGTAAACATCATTTTTCAGCAATTAAAACTTTGAACGCGTTTTTCTTGAAACAGCATTTTTGAAATATGCGTGCATGATAACTCAAAAAGTTCTAAATTGATATTACTCTACTTTGGATGCTTCTTTCTTTATATCATTAGCATCTGTTTGAACTAAAAATATTTGTGATTGTACTTTAAAAAATGTAAAAATTAATGCAAAAAAGGCGCGAATTTTCCATCGATTTTTCGACATTCTTCGATAAATCGGTGCCAATTTTTAATTTCTCCATTTTTCATCATTTTTTTTTGTAGTTCAAATAGAAATTATATCATCAATTCATATTTGATTTTTTCCAGGACTATGGCAGACAAAAATTGTGGCCTCCAGAATGCTAGTGTTTTCGAAGGCCTATAAATCTGACATGCTTCCATGAAAAACTAAATAAAAATATGGATTTGTAGCTTTAATATGTTGTAAAAGTGAGATCAAGATTACTCAATTTTAAATAAAAAAATTTGAGTTAAAAAAAATATTAAAAAATGCTTGTTTATTTGCCTCTTAATTGTATTTCCTCCCATAAAAAAAAAGTCTGTTCAAAATGATTGCTTTAAAAAAACACTATTCCCGAAAGCGTAGTTGTATAATGTTGTTGGTAATAAAGTGCAGCAATATAATTTTATCGACATATTCCGTTGCATTTTAGAACCCCGACTTAATTGCTCTCTTGTGAGTTATAAACTTGATTTAATGATTTAAATACCTAGTCTTAAGAAGCAAGGAGCATTAAACCTTCAAGGACTTTTGACATAACTAGATACTATTTAGGTTCAGACAAAATTGATTGATGATCTTCTAAAAACATTCAAATAACCTCGAAGATGCGCACGTATTACGAATACCGCCTTCTAATAAAAATCCAACATAAACTGAATTAATACAGAAAAAAAAACCATCAATTTCAAGTTTTTTTTTTTTTGCAATTTACATACGAAAAATCCTTTCCTCAGAACTAAACAAAAGGTTATTTGTTGCATTGTTATAATCTTCCTCATTGATTGTTCTAACAAAGATCACAAAAGACAAATCAAAAATACACCGGGCGGGCATGATTATTTATACGAGTTAGTCGTAACAGAGGTTGTATAAAATCAGTGTCTCCTTTAGATCAAATTGTGATCTGCATACCAAGTGGAAATAATCAATAACAATAATGAATGCATCAGTGAATCATCAGTCTGATACGCAACAACTGTATTCACTACAGTTGTGTTTGAACCCGGTAACAGTCAAGCTTAAGATGCATATTTAAGTTAACGAATACCTACCTACCTGTACGCAATGGGCTTGAGTGTTTTCAACTTGAAATATAAATTATATCTACTACTTTCCATTCTAGTGTTCAATCTTTAAGGATCAATTAATTTTAGTTGGAATTCGTCAATTATAGCAACAACACTGATGACGTGAAATGATAGTTTTAAGCTTTTGAACAGGGCGTACCAAAAACCGTAAGATGAATTGATGAGCCTTTCTAGTGAAACGGATATCACGGGTGAAATTATTGATGGGGGAATGCAATTGGCTTCTTCGAGTGAGCATTGTTTGTTCCTATACGTTGCGCATTCCTACGGTGTTCAAGGGATGGGAATAATACCATGATAGCTTGGATCCAATAAATGGAGTGAAGTAAGTGCTATAATCGAGTTTTGGACGTATAGACATCTTATAAATTGTAGCCAGATCAAAGTTCAAAGGTTGTGAAAAATGTCTTAAATGTCCATAGAAATCTTTTAAATTTAGTAGCATTTTTTGCGATCTTGAGAATGTAGTAATTCCAACGAAGAACATCGTTGACTCACATACCAAATACTCAATACTGAGTTAGAGGGTCTCTATCTAAAATTGACTAGGCTCGGCATAATTAAACCACTATTATATATACTTTATGACATGCTCAATGGTAGAAAGTTTGTTGTCAAAAGTGGCAATGTAACTTCTACCGCAATCTTCGATATCAAGAATGGTCTTCAGCAGGGAGCGGTGAACTCGCCGATTCTATTCAGCATTTACACCAGCGATCTGATAAGTAGTCTAACTCAGGCAATTGCGTATGCCGATGACCTAATAGCGTACAGAACAGCTACAAAAGTTGAGGTTATCAGAATTCTCTTACAGCGTGACTTCGACAAGATTCACCGATATTGTGATGACTGGAAGTTGAAAATCAACTTTCAGAAATGTGAAACGATTCTGTTTAGGACTACGGTGGCTAGAGCCCCTAGGGATACTAGAAAGAACTGGCGTAAGCTGATGATCGTAGAGCCGCACCAGCAACCACAGGCGAGCAGAAGTGTGGTAAAGTACCTTGGCATCTGGTTGGATCAGTATTTGTATTTCGACAGACATATAAATGCTGCTCTGAACAGGGCTAGGGGAGCCTTTGCCCTGACGAAACGGTTGTTTTACAGCAGCCGGCTTTACACCAGGGTGAAGGTGATTGCTACATGGCCCTCATCCGGCCGATGATTGTTTATGGTTGCCCGGTGTGGTTCAACGTTGCCCCATCTCAAATGGAAAAGATTCGGGTGTTTGAGAGGCAGTGTCTTAGACGTTGTCTTGGATTACACAGAACACCAGAATCGGAGTACAAACATTACTATTCCAACAGGACTCTATACAACGGAGCCAACATTAACAGAATAGATAATTTTTTGATAAAGCTGATTCGGAGTCACATTGTGAGAGCGATGACCTCAGCAAATAGCTTAATCTTTGGGGCTACACAGAATACTTCGAGAGTGTGCGTTTAAGTGGCCATATTGCACCTAATGCATTCCTCTATTTAGATAGTATAGGGTTGATCCAGGATAGAGAGGCGGTTCCGCTAATCTACCACGTCGGCGGTAGTACTGTGGATAGGCGGCTCCTTTATAGTCGAGACATCCTCGCACAAGACGGAGCTGAGCGACTTCGGTTCAGTAGGACTGTGTCCGATCGGGACCTGAAAGACAGGGTGAGACAGGATAACCAGTTTTGGTGGTTGTCTATTGTTGATAGAGATAGTTGACAAGTTGTCTTGACCGACTTACATAGTTTTAAGGCATTCTTAGGTAGGGACAGTTAGGGTGGAACATTCTTCTAATGTATTGTTGTGAACAGAGCTTTATACTACTACAGCGCCATCTATTGCAAAATTGCATATCTAATTCATGGAAGAAACAAGAAGCTCTTTTCCAATGTCAAATGTATTTCCCCTTATTCCAACCATCTAGAACATTCCAAGACGAGAAGCTTTGCGAATTTTCGAGAACAACTAACATGAGCATATCAGGGAGTGCTCGCGGTGAGCACAACACAGTTGATTTTTGATTACGGAAGTGTGCAAAACTCTGCTTATTGGATTGTGTAAAACAAGTGTGATTTTAATTTGAATAAAGTATTGGAGTTGATTATGAATTGAGATTTATTGTTGTGATTTGGAAAGTAAAAATAAAGAAGAAATATTAGAAAGTATAATAAGTTTTATTTAACGAACCTAGCAAAAATATTACAGTATGTAAGTACTTATATACAAAAAAAAAAAAAATATCTGCTGCTGTGGCTGTTCTAGTTTTTAAGTAGTCTTAGTTTAGTTTTAGTTTATTTTAAGTAGTTTAAGTTGGTTTCGGTAGTTTTAATTAGTTTTACTTTAGCTTGTAAGTTTTATATAAAAAACATAAAAAAGTTAAAGAATCCGAGTTTTTTAAATTTCCTCGAGAAAACAAAAAAAATTAGATACAGTTTTTGAATTAAAAATAGTTTCCTAGGCCAAAAGGCACTAGATTTAAGATATAGTTTAGCTTAGAGCGCCCGCATAGGGCCAGTAAGTTAGTTTTAAGTTAGTGGATAATTAGGTTAGTTTTTATGAATTTTTGTCTATCTTTAAGTAGTTTTTAAGATAAACGAAAAATTAAAAATGAATTAAAAAAATAAAAACAAACGGGGTACATTTTGCTGCAACGACATTAAACAAGGATTGAGTTCTCGGAACATTTAACCCCACACGATTTTTTATACCCCAATTTAACAATTCTATAAAGAACGGAGTTTAATGAGCTCATCACCTTCTCGATGAGGATATTTAACGTTTGGTTTTGGTCCCAACGGACTTGATTTCGTTTAATAGTGGTTACTCAAGTGTTAGAGGGACATAACTACCAGGGACATAAACCCCTATTTTTAATTTTGGTATTTCCCAATTAAGTGGGACATAAGAGACGACTTTAATATTTGAGCGAAATGAACCATTATTTAAAGAGCTCTATAAAGTTAACCATACATGTTATAAACTTAATATTTATGTGAACTCTAAATTATGAACCATTTATCGTACGGAACCTAAAAAATAAAATGCAGAATATACGGTCAGATATAATTAAATAATGCTAAATTTTGCTCAGATATTAAAGTAGTCTCTTAATTTGATTGTTGGTAAGGCCCAAAGTGAATTTCGAATTTATGTCTTAACTGAGTGTGACATAAAAGCAAAATTTTGAGGAAATATCCCATTTTCAGCTCAGAAAGTTTTTGTCCAATCGTCAGACATGCTCCAATGTTTACAGTTTTCTGGGTCAAAAGAAGCCTGGCTAGTCCACTTTGTGGGTTCTTCTAAGAATGTTAACTCGATTTTCCGCATACTCTGTATTTATCTTAGGCAAAAGTAACAGTTTAAAAAGAAGATGTGTTATTTTCATACAACACAATTAAAAAAGATTAAGGGATTTTCGTTAAGATATTTTTCCCAAGAAACATTTAACATTAACAAGTTGTACTCTTAAGTACAACAATTTCAAGTGAA
Organism: Chrysotoxum bicinctum; assembly: GCA_911387755.1. Lineage (NCBI taxonomy): Eukaryota > Metazoa > Arthropoda > Insecta > Diptera > Syrphidae > Chrysotoxum > Chrysotoxum bicinctum. The sequence goes on along the minus strand of OU426988.1, from coordinate 246,170,061 downwards.
CAAAATAGTTACCTTTCAAGGTCCAAGGTCTGCAAAAGTTGTCAAACCGATTTTTGGTAAATTCGGGGAATATGGAAATTCAGATCAAAAGTGATTCTAACACTTTTTTTCTAATGACATTTCTGAATAAATATAATCTTTTTTTTTATTTAAAAACAATGACAATAGTACCAATGGAGATGTGATTGTATATCTGAGCAATTTTTCCAGTTTTTACATCGTTTTGGAGGAAGTTAGATTATTGCACTTAATATTTTAAAAGCATTTGATAGAGTTTGGCATCAAGCTCTCTTACCGAAAAGACATGCGTTTGATATTGATAGCTCCTTCTTCTCTTAAGTCCTATTAGATGGTCTCAGATCCGAAATTCATAAAATAAATGCTGGTGTACCACAGGGCTCTTTTCTGTCTCCGACTCTCTTTCTTATATTCAAGAACTCAACGCTATCTTCTGTCGCTAAATCGCAATCCAGCCCCACACCGTTATCCATGAGTGGCACTTGCATTGATGAAAAAGAACAGCTCTTAATTCTCGGTATCTTCATCACAGACCGCCAAAATCACCGCTAAGTTCCTAGGTTTCTTTCGATGGTGCAAGAAATTTTCCACCTTCTCTGATCTGACTATATTCTGATATTTTTAGCCTTAGCATAATGGTTAGTGCGTTGGACTGTCATGCAGAAGATCTTGAGCGATTCTCAGCCGCTGGAAAAAAGTTTTTCAGCGGTGTACTGACAAATCCTTTAAGAGTATCTCTTATCAGGAAAAGTGCTGCTTAGAACCGGCAGAAAATTGTAGTTCCCCTGCATTCCTGGTAACACGTACACAGGAATGGTTGAGAGAGTTCAGCCTATGTATGAGCTGTTATGCTTATGGCCTCCTATTTCTTTTTATATTCCCGGTAAACGGTACTCGTATAAGCCATGCTTCTAATTTTTTTTTTTATTTTAAGCTCAATTTATATTTGTTTTTTTAATAATATTCGTCCAAAGCTCGATTACGATTCTCATATTTGGACAGGTGCTCCAAAAATCCACTTGAATAGAATCCAAAAAAGAGCTTTAAAAATGATAGGTAATAGAACTACATATATCAGAAACATTTGAATCCCTCGAGCACTAACACAATGCTTCTTGTCCTTCATTATTTTACTGTTATTTGCATAAACAAGGTTCTAATGAAATAGCCAGGGAATTTCCATCTGTTTACCTTTGAGCCCAACTTTGGATGTACTGTAAAATTCAGAGATTCTTTCATTAGCCACACTTCATGAATGTGTGATGCATAACTACTGGGCTCAGTATTTCCCTCCAATTGCGATTTTCAGACATATTAAACTAATGTGCATCGGTACATTGTTTTAGCACCTTCCCTGTTTTCCTTACGCTTGCACTGTGATAAATATTTTAAAGGTAGTAATTGAGTGCCCACATATTTTCTAACAAAAGGCAATAATTTTTATTTGGAATAATAATCAATACAAAATATTTTAAAAACATTAAGAAAGTGTTTTCATTAATTTCCAAAACTGAACATTTACACAAGTGTTGATAAAACCAAACTTTTCGTATATTTATTGATTTCGAAACTTAGGGTAACGTCGGGGAATATGGCACCTATTTTTGTTTTTCTTTATAACTTGAAAAATAAAAAGGATTTTTTTTAATCAAAATATATTTATTTAAATACTATTTTTTAAACGAAAAATAGGAACATATTCTCAGTCAGTCATATTTTTTTATAAAAATAAAAACCGTTAAAAAAAAACCATTAAAAATTGGAGGGTGATATGGCACTCTGCTTATCTTATGGTTTTTTTTCAACATTTGTTACAATTGATAAAATACATCAGGTGCATGATTCATGGCACCAAAAGTGACACTTGACTTACTATGTAGGGATATTTTCTCGTCTTCTGAAGTTAGCGCCAGTGTTGGCATTCTTTTTTTTTCAATATTTTGGTATCTTTGTAACTTTTAATTTCTTTAAAGATTTTGGTTTTTTAGATTCTAAGTTTTCCACGTATTTCAAAACTCGTAACTTTCGAGACCTCGATACCCCTTAGGTTAGCCGCGCACTGGCAATTGTGATCGAAATCGAATAGTTTAACCACCAGTTGATAGAGTACCGCGCACTGGCAACTCTTTACACACGTTCACACTCTTTTCTCTCTTTCGCTTATAGGAAACAGCTCAACTGTTGCGAATTAATTTTAGGCAATCGTTTAGTTTGTGTCAAAATAAAAACTTTTTAGTTGCTCGAATCGGGTTGCTCTAAGTTGCTCTAGTTTAGCAACTAAACAGTTGCGAAACTAAAAAGAGGCTGGGTGCGACCCACACTAATAACTTCCCATTTGTGGTCCTGAAAACTTTATATTTAGATAAAAACATATTGTGACGTTTTCTTCAATTTTACCATAGCTATTAATGGAATTTGAATATGTGGGACTTGGGTACAACTGAACAACCTTATTCATATACGTATGTACAGTACATACATTCTTCTAAAAACTAAGTTGATAATAAAATTATAAAATTATGTATTATATTATAGAAATTACTTTATTATTTCGGTTCCAAACATTTTAATTGAAAAAAATTTAAAAACGAAATATTTTTGTTAAAACTGTCAATTCGATACTTGTCAAAATTTAACCATATATTAATAATTGTATTATGTCGATACCTTCCCGTAAGAATGTACTAAGCGACACTTTTTTCGAAAATGACTTTTTGATGAGGAAATATACTATATGTTAAGGGCCACGATTTGGCCTGGGTTTCGCCAACCTATTATGCATGAAAAGGAAACTAGAGTCTAGAGTACAAATAAAAAAATTTATCAACTGCCATGTTTTCTCATTAAAATAATGTTGCCACCTGAAATTTGTATTATCCGCCAAAAATATTATGCTAAGCGACATTAATAAAGATCTCATTGTCGTGAGCAACAAAAAATTTTGTTAGATGTCTTTGTTTAACCAAAATTGTCTCTTAGACATTCAACTAGAACTTTCTTCGTTTTTTTCGTTTCCTGAACAATTTTAGAAATGTCGCTTAGTATACATTCTTACGGGGAGGTATCGATGTATAAAACAACAAACTTTAGAAGGCACAATCGCTGTTCATAACCAAGGAATTCGACTTGAAATACAATTTTAGCTAGTTTTCACTAGAATTTTTAAAAGTTTTTTTATTAAAAAAAAAAACTATTAATTCAATATTTGTCAACATTTTACCAATTGTACAAAATTATATTATGTATAAAATAAACTAAATTAGAAGTCAATATCACTACTAGTTCTCGAGAAATTTGAGTCGAAAAACAATTTTTACCAATTTTCAATAGAATTTTATATAGTTTTTTATTTTTTGTAAAAAAACTGTAAACTGATTTTTTTTGAAATTTTCACCAGTTGTCAAACACATTATTTTTCGTAAAATAAAATTATTTTGAGTTTCAAATTTTTTTCCGTTCTTAGAATATCTGGGTTATGAAATTTTTTTTTCAGTTTTTTTTATTTAAAAAAATAACGGTATGTTCATTTTTTTCCAAATTCATACCAAATCTGTATGACCTTATAATGAGTACATTAAATTTTATTTGAAATCAATAGCATTATTTTTTCGTGAGATATTTGAAACTAACCAAAATTTTTACTTTTTTTTTAAACCGTTATAGTGAAAAAACTACTCACTGAATTTTAATAAACGCCCTTTCAGCCTCTTTCGAAGTTATTATCTATTAAACAAAATTTATTTGAAGCCGATATCTTTACTCGTTCTTGAGATATCGACGACGAAAAATGGTACAAGAACGTACGGACGTACGAACGTACGAACGTACGAACGTACGAACGTACGAACGTACGAACGTACGAACGTACGTACACACACACACACAGACATCTTTCTAAAAATGATTGATATAGCCTCTAGGGACCTTGAAACGTCGAGAAATGTCAAAAATTACAATTTGACAAATCGGACCGATTACAATAACTCCCTATGGGAAGTTAAAAATGCAGCATATACGGTCAGATATAATTAAATAATGCTTAATTTTGCTCAGATATTAAAGTAGTCTCTTAATTTGATTGTTGGTAAGGCCCAAAGTGAATTTCGAATTTATGTCTTAACTGAGTGTGACATAAAAGCAAAATTTTGAGGTAATATCCCATTTTCAGCTCAGAAAGTTTTTGTTCAATCGTCAGACATGCTCCAATGTTTACAGTTTTCTGGGTCAAAAGAAGCCTGGCTAGTCCACTTTGTGGGTTCTTCTAAGGATGTTAACTCGTTACTCTGTATTTATCTTATGCAAAAGTAACAGTTTAAAAAGAAGATGTGTTATTTTCATACAACACAATTAAAAAAGATTAAAGTATTTTCTTTAAGAAAAAACCCAAGAAACATTTAACATTAACAAGTTGTACTCTTAAGTACAACAATTTCAAGTGAACAAAATAGTTACCTTTCAAGGTCCAAGGTCTGCAAAAGTTGTCAAACCGATTTTTGGTAAATTCGGGGAACATGGAAATTCAGATCAAAAGTGATTCTAACACTTTTTTGTTAATGACATTTCTGAATAAATATAATCTTTTTTTTTATTTAAAAACAATGAGAATAGTACCAATGGAGATGTGATTGTATATCTGAGCAATTTTTCCAGTTTTTACATCGTTTTGGAGGAAGTTAGAATATTGCACTTAATATTTTAAAAGCATTTGATAGAGTTTGTCATCAAGCTCTCTTACCGAAAAGACATGCGTTTGGTATTGATAGCTCCTTCTTCGTTGTTTTTGAAATTATCTTTAGGACCGTTCCATTTAAGTCCTATTAGATGGTCTCAGATCCGAAATTCATAAAATAAATGCTGGTGTACCACAGGGCTCTTTTCTATCTCCGATTCTCTTTCTTATATTCAAAAGCCCCACACCGTTATCCATGAGCGGCACTTGCATCGATGAAAAAGAACAGCTCTTAATTCTCGGTATCTTCATCACAGACCGCCAAAAACGCCGCTAAGTTCCTAGGTTTATTTCGATGGTGCAAGAAATTTTCCACCTTCTCTGATTTGACTATATTCTGATATTTTTGGCCTTACCATAATGGTTAGTGCGTTGGAGTGTCATGCAGAAGATCTTGAGCGATTCTCAGCCGCTGCAAAAATGTTTTTCAGCAGTGTACTGACAAATCCTTTAAGAGTATCTTTTATCATGAAAAGTGCTGCTTATTAGCCGCTTAGAAGCGGCAGAAAATTGTAGTTCCCCTGCATTCCTGGTAACACGTACACAGAAATGGTTGAGAGAGTTCAGCCTCTGTATGAGCTGTTATGCTTATGGCCTCCTATTTCTTTTTATATTCCCGGTAAACGGTACTCGTATAAGCCATGCTTCTAATTTTTTTTTATTTTTAATCTCAATTTATATTTGTTTTTTTAATAATATTCGTCCAAAGCTCGATTACGGTTCTCATATTTGGACAGGTGCTCCAAAAATCCACTTGAATAGAATCCAAAAAAGAGCTTTAAAAATGATAGGTAATAGAACTACATATGTATATCAGAAACATTTGAATCCCTGGAGCACTAACACAATGTTTCTTGTCTTTCATTATTTTACTGTTATTTGCATAAACAAGGTTCTAATGAAATTGTTACGGTAAAAATTCACCGCAACAATCTTCATTCTTTCTATTTCCTTCTCCTTGCGTCCTTCCCATTTTCCTTTTAATTACACAGGTGTTCGTTTTGCGATAGTGCGAGAGAGCAGGGCGACCATGGTCCATCAGCCAGTGGTTCTCTCTCTCAGTATCGTAAAACAAACAAATCGTCGATGAGTACTGACAGACGGGCGGTCTGTTCCATGGGTTCGAATTTGAAAACGTTGAAGACACTTGTACTTCTAACGTAGATGTTGCTCTAAAAGGAGAATGGCCGAGTGCCCAACCTAAAACTATATAACTAAAAAACTAATGGATTTGTAAAAGATGGAACGTTAAGTGTGAGTTCCCATTCCCCCCTTGTCTGAGTTGGAAGCCAATGACGACCTACAAAGTAAATGTATTCAACTTGATCGATTCCTCTTTCTTGTGTTTTCCTCTCTAATTATTATTATTATTAGAAATCCGGTGGGGACGAATGTTCGCGAGTGCTTATTAATTCCACTTCAGGTTTTAAAGATTTTTTTTTCTATCAGCGCAAAACTGTGGGTATAATTGTGAACTAACCAAGGAAACGTCGCGTCGTGACCTGGAAGGAAATTCCAGCGGGCGGCGAATTCCATGGAAAGTTCGAGAGAAATTGAAGAAAAGAGAATTTGTGAGTAAGCTGGATCGCCATATTTCGACACAAAAGGCTCTTTAGCAAACTTGCGGAGATTGGCTGTCGATGACGTGATCGAAATTCGCGATACCGAATTGGCTGAAAGCACGAGGGTATGGGGCGAAATTTTGAGCGGCTATCCAGGAGAAAAATCTTGGAAGTCACTCTGATTTTGATCGAGAAAGTAGATAGCTGGTGAAAGAAAATTTTTAAAACAGAAGTGGAATTAGAAGAAAGAAATTTTGTTTAAAAAAAAAAAAAAGTAGAAATTAAAAAGATAGAGAGAAAAAAAATAATAGTGAAAGTGAAGGAAATACAGAGGACGAAAAGAGGAAAAGTTATTGGAGACTAAATAAAGGAAGAGGAAAGGAAGAAAGAGGAAAACGAGGAAAACATATCAGAAGGGATATTGTCGAAAAAAAAAAAGCTAAGTACCTTTTTAGTGCTTGTCTTTAGAGTAAAATTGTCTTTTTTTATTATTTTGTCTTGATTGGGTTTTAACGGCTTTACGATCTTTTCCGAAAATTGCGGAACTCGTGCCCCGTTAAATAATATCCGTTGTGTTTCTTGGAACCAGACCTTAACGGTCCATCTTATTGTTTCAAATTTCTTGTATTTGCTTGAAAAGATCCTGGGTTTTAATCCTACTAGTAAGGTTTCCCGGGCAAATAAATCTTTAAAAATTCAAAAAATTATCTTTCATTTTCATTTTTCATCTCCGCTCATCATCGTTGTTAATTTTTCTTCGCAAAGGTTTGCAATTTCCTTTTTCTTATTTCAGGAAAAAAATTGCTGGCGCCCTTTTTATTACGCAGTAAGTACGCCACTGGGGCGACTAATCGTAATAAATCACATATTTTTATATCAATTTGATATCATACATATCACCCTTAAATCTTATAATTAAATTTTCCAACCCCCATTGTGAACCCACCCCAACTGCTCTAGCCGTGGTGACAGCATCCTACCCGCTGTCAACTGCACTTGTTTTTTTTGTTTTTGTCAAGTGACATTTCATCTTTCTCCTAATTCGTGGTGGTTGTTGTCGCGCCGTCGCAGAATTTATTTCGTTGTTTTTCTTTAATAAATCATATAAATAATAATCTTTTAATCCATTTCCGCGATCGCGATTAGAAAATCAAGTGTAGCAAAATAGCCAGGGAATTTCCATCTGTTTACCTTTGAGCCCAACTTTGGATGTACAGTAAAATTCAGAGATTCTTTCATTAGCCACACTTCATGAATGTGTTATGTATATTGTATAACTACTGGGCTCAGTATTTCCCTCCAATTGCGATTTTCAGACATATTAAACTAATGTGCATCGGTACATCGTTTTAGCACCTTCTTTGTTTTCCTAACGCTTTCACTGTGATAAATATTTTAAAGGTAGTAATAACCCCTTGAGTGCCCACATATTTTCTAACAAAAGGCAATAATTTTTATTTGGAATAATAATCAAAAAAAAAAATATTTTAAAAACATTAAAAAAGTGTTTTCATCAATTTCCAAAACTGAACATTTACACAAGTGTTGATAAAACCAAACTTTTCGTATATTTATTGATTTCGAAACTTAGGGTAAAGTCGGGGAATATGGCACCTATTTTGGTTTTTCTTTATAACTCGAAAAATAAAAAGGATTTTTTTTTAAACAAAATATATTTATTTAAATACTATTTTGTAAAAGAAAAATAGGAACATATTCTCAGTCAGTCATTTTTATAATTTTTTGTGAAAATAAAAACCGTTAAATAAAAAACCATTAAAAATTGGAGGGTGATATGGCACTCTACTTATCTTAAATTTTTTTTTTTTTTTGTAACATTTGTTACAATTAATAATAAATCAGGTGCATGATTCATGGCACCAAAAGTGACACTTGACTAACTATGTATGTAGGGATATTTTCTCGTCATCTGAAGTACTGACATTAGCGTCAGCGTTGGCATTCTTTTTTTTTGAATATTTTGGTATCTTTGTAACTTTTAATTTCTTTAAAGATTTTGGTTTTATAGATTCTTAGTTTTCCACGTATTTCAAAACTCGAGACTTTCGAGACCTCGGTACCCCTTAGGTTAGCCGCGCACTAGCAACTTTTAGTTGCGAAACTGTTTGGTTACTTATAGAAAACAGATGAACTGTTTGGTTGAATGTCCGTGAATTTGCAGATAATTATATGTTCAATAAAATGGCGAACTTATTTTAGGCAATCGTTTAGTTTGTGTCAAAACACAAACTTTTTAGTTGCTCGAACCAAGCAGTTTCGCAACTAAAAGTTGCTAGTGCGCGGCTAGCCTTAGGTTAGCCGCGCACTGGCAACTGTGATCGAAATCAAATAGTTTAAACACCAGTTGATAGAGTACCGCGCACTGGCAAATCTTTACACACGCTTACACTCTTTTCTCTCTTGCGCTTATAGGAAACAGCTCAACTGTTGCGAATTAATTTTAGGCAATCGTTTAGTTTGTGTCAAAATAAAAACTTTTTAGTTGCTCGAATCGGGTTGCTCTAAGTTGCTCTAGTTTAGCAACTAAACAGTTGCGAAACTAAAAAGAGGCTGGGTGCGACCCACACTAATAACTTCCCATTTGTGGTCCTGAAAACTTTATATTTAGATAAAAACATATTGTGACGTTTTCTTCAATTTTACCATAGCTATTAATGGAATTTGAATATGTGGGACTTGGGTACAACTGAACAACCTTATTCATATACGTATGTACAGTACATACATTCTTCTAAAAACTAAGTTGATAATAAAATTATAAAATTATGTATTATATTATAGAAATTACTTTATTATTTCGGTTCCAAACATTTTAATTGAAAAAAATTTAAAAACGAAATATTTTTGTTAAAACTGTCAATTCGATACTTGTCAAAATTTAACCATATATTAATAATTGTATTATGTCGATACCTTCCCGTAAGAATGTACTAAGCGACACTTTTTTCGAAAATGACTTTTTGATGAGGAAATATACTATATGTTAAGGGCCACGATTTGGCCTGGGTTTCGCCAACCTATTATGCATGAAAAGGAAACTAGAGTCTAGAGTACAAATAAAAAAATTTATCAACTGCCATGTTTTCTCATTAAAATAATGTTGCCACCTGAAATTTGTATTATCCGCCAAAAATATTATGCTAAGCGACATTAATAAAGATCTCATTGTCGTGAGCAACAAAAAATTTTGTTAGATGTCTTTGTTTAACCAAAATTGTCTCTTAGACATTCAACTAGAACTTTCTTCGTTTTTTTCGTTTCCTGAACAATTTTAGAAATGTCGCTTAGTATACATTCTTACGGGGAGGTATCGATGTATAAAACAACAAACTTTAGAAGGCACAATCGCTGTTCATAACCAAGGAATTCGACTTGAAATACAATTTTAGCTAGTTTTCACTAGAATTTTTAAAAGTTTTTTTATTAAAAAAAAAAACTATTAATTCAATATTTGTCAACATTTTACCAATTGTACAAAATTATATTATGTATAAAATAAACTAAATTAGAAGTCAATATCACTACTAGTTCTCGAGAAATTTGAGTCGAAAAACAATTTTTACCAATTTTCAATAGAATTTTATATAGTTTTTTATTTTTTGTAAAAAAACTGTAAACTGATTTTTTTTGAAATTTTCACCAGTTGTCAAACACATTATTTTTCGTAAAATAAAATTATTTTGAGTTTCAAATTTTTTTCCGTTCTTAGAATATCTGGGTTATGAAATTTTTTTTTCAGTTTTTTTTATTTAAAAAAATAACGGTATGTTCATTTTTTTCCAAATTCATACCAAATCTGTATGACCTTATAATGAGTACATTAAATTTTATTTGAAATCAATAGCATTATTTTTTCGTGAGATATTTGAAACTAACCAAAATTTTTACTTTTTTTTTAAACCGTTATAGTGAAAAAACTACTCACTGAATTTTAATAAACGCCCTTTCAGCCTCTTTCGAAGTTATTATCTATTAAACAAAATTTATTTGAAGCCGATATCTTTACTCGTTCTTGAGATATCGACGACGAAAAATGGTACAAGAACGTACGGACGTACGAACGTACGAACGTACGAACGTACGAACGTACGAACGTACGAACGTACGAACGTACGTACACACACACACACAGACATCTTTCTAAAAATGATTGATATAGCCTCTAGGGACCTTGAAACGTCGAGAAATGTCAAAAATTACAATTTGACAAATCGGACCGATTACAATAACTCCCTATGGGAAGTTAAAAATGCAGCATATACGGTCAGATATAATTAAATAATGCTTAATTTTGCTCAGATATTAAAGTAGTCTCTTAATTTGATTGTTGGTAAGGCCCAAAGTGAATTTCGAATTTATGTCTTAACTGAGTGTGACATAAAAGCAAAATTTTGAGGTAATATCCCATTTTCAGCTCAGAAAGTTTTTGTTCAATCGTCAGACATGCTCCAATGTTTACAGTTTTCTGGGTCAAAAGAAGCCTGGCTAGTCCACTTTGTGGGTTCTTCTAAGGATGTTAACTCGTTACTCTGTATTTATCTTATGCAAAAGTAACAGTTTAAAAAGAAGATGTGTTATTTTCATACAACACAATTAAAAAAGATTAAAGTATTTTCTTTAAGAAAAAACCCAAGAAACATTTAACATTAACAAGTTGTACTCTTAAGTACAACAATTTCAAGTGAACAAAATAGTTACCTTTCAAGGTCCAAGGTCTGCAAAAGTTGTCAAACCGATTTTTGGTAAATTCGGGGAACATGGAAATTCAGATCAAAAGTGATTCTAACACTTTTTTGTTAATGACATTTCTGAATAAATATAATCTTTTTTTTTATTTAAAAACAATGAGAATAGTACCAATGGAGATGTGATTGTATATCTGAGCAATTTTTCCAGTTTTTACATCGTTTTGGAGGAAGTTAGAATATTGCACTTAATATTTTAAAAGCATTTGATAGAGTTTGTCATCAAGCTCTCTTACCGAAAAGACATGCGTTTGGTATTGATAGCTCCTTCTTCGTTGTTTTTGAAATTATCTTTAGGACCGTTCCATTTAAGTCCTATTAGATGGTCTCAGATCCGAAATTCATAAAATAAATGCTGGTGTACCACAGGGCTCTTTTCTATCTCCGATTCTCTTTCTTATATTCAAAAGCCCCACACCGTTATCCATGAGCGGCACTTGCATCGATGAAAAAGAACAGCTCTTAATTCTCGGTATCTTCATCACAGACCGCCAAAAACGCCGCTAAGTTCCTAGGTTTATTTCGATGGTGCAAGAAATTTTCCACCTTCTCTGATTTGACTATATTCTGATATTTTTGGCCTTACCATAATGGTTAGTGCGTTGGAGTGTCATGCAGAAGATCTTGAGCGATTCTCAGCCGCTGCAAAAATGTTTTTCAGCAGTGTACTGACAAATCCTTTAAGAGTATCTTTTATCATGAAAAGTGCTGCTTATTAGCCGCTTAGAAGCGGCAGAAAATTGTAGTTCCCCTGCATTCCTGGTAACACGTACACAGAAATGGTTGAGAGAGTTCAGCCTCTGTATGAGCTGTTATGCTTATGGCCTCCTATTTCTTTTTATATTCCCGGTAAACGGTACTCGTATAAGCCATGCTTCTAATTTTTTTTTATTTTTAATCTCAATTTATATTTGTTTTTTTAATAATATTCGTCCAAAGCTCGATTACGGTTCTCATATTTGGACAGGTGCTCCAAAAATCCACTTGAATAGAATCCAAAAAAGAGCTTTAAAAATGATAGGTAATAGAACTACATATGTATATCAGAAACATTTGAATCCCTGGAGCACTAACACAATGTTTCTTGTCTTTCATTATTTTACTGTTATTTGCATAAACAAGGTTCTAATGAAATTGTTACGGTAAAAATTCACCGCAACAATCTTCATTCTTTCTATTTCCTTCTCCTTGCGTCCTTCCCATTTTCCTTTTAATTACACAGGTGTTCGTTTTGCGATAGTGCGAGAGAGCAGGGCGACCATGGTCCATCAGCCAGTGGTTCTCTCTCTCAGTATCGTAAAACAAACAAATCGTCGATGAGTACTGACAGACGGGCGGTCTGTTCCATGGGTTCGAATTTGAAAACGTTGAAGACACTTGTACTTCTAACGTAGATGTTGCTCTAAAAGGAGAATGGCCGAGTGCCCAACCTAAAACTATATAACTAAAAAACTAATGGATTTGTAAAAGATGGAACGTTAAGTGTGAGTTCCCATTCCCCCCTTGTCTGAGTTGGAAGCCAATGACGACCTACAAAGTAAATGTATTCAACTTGATCGATTCCTCTTTCTTGTGTTTTCCTCTCTAATTATTATTATTATTAGAAATCCGGTGGGGACGAATGTTCGCGAGTGCTTATTAATTCCACTTCAGGTTTTAAAGATTTTTTTTTCTATCAGCGCAAAACTGTGGGTATAATTGTGAACTAACCAAGGAAACGTCGCGTCGTGACCTGGAAGGAAATTCCAGCGGGCGGCGAATTCCATGGAAAGTTCGAGAGAAATTGAAGAAAAGAGAATTTGTGAGTAAGCTGGATCGCCATATTTCGACACAAAAGGCTCTTTAGCAAACTTGCGGAGATTGGCTGTCGATGACGTGATCGAAATTCGCGATACCGAATTGGCTGAAAGCACGAGGGTATGGGGCGAAATTTTGAGCGGCTATCCAGGAGAAAAATCTTGGAAGTCACTCTGATTTTGATCGAGAAAGTAGATAGCTGGTGAAAGAAAATTTTTAAAACAGAAGTGGAATTAGAAGAAAGAAATTTTGTTTAAAAAAAAAAAAAAGTAGAAATTAAAAAGATAGAGAGAAAAAAAATAATAGTGAAAGTGAAGGAAATACAGAGGACGAAAAGAGGAAAAGTTATTGGAGACTAAATAAAGGAAGAGGAAAGGAAGAAAGAGGAAAACGAGGAAAACATATCAGAAGGGATATTGTCGAAAAAAAAAAAGCTAAGTACCTTTTTAGTGCTTGTCTTTAGAGTAAAATTGTCTTTTTTTATTATTTTGTCTTGATTGGGTTTTAACGGCTTTACGATCTTTTCCGAAAATTGCGGAACTCGTGCCCCGTTAAATAATATCCGTTGTGTTTCTTGGAACCAGACCTTAACGGTCCATCTTATTGTTTCAAATTTCTTGTATTTGCTTGAAAAGATCCTGGGTTTTAATCCTACTAGTAAGGTTTCCCGGGCAAATAAATCTTTAAAAATTCAAAAAATTATCTTTCATTTTCATTTTTCATCTCCGCTCATCATCGTTGTTAATTTTTCTTCGCAAAGGTTTGCAATTTCCTTTTTCTTATTTCAGGAAAAAAATTGCTGGCGCCCTTTTTATTACGCAGTAAGTACGCCACTGGGGCGACTAATCGTAATAAATCACATATTTTTATATCAATTTGATATCATACATATCACCCTTAAATCTTATAATTAAATTTTCCAACCCCCATTGTGAACCCACCCCAACTGCTCTAGCCGTGGTGACAGCATCCTACCCGCTGTCAACTGCACTTGTTTTTTTTGTTTTTGTCAAGTGACATTTCATCTTTCTCCTAATTCGTGGTGGTTGTTGTCGCGCCGTCGCAGAATTTATTTCGTTGTTTTTCTTTAATAAATCATATAAATAATAATCTTTTAATCCATTTCCGCGATCGCGATTAGAAAATCAAGTGTAGCAAAATAGCCAGGGAATTTCCATCTGTTTACCTTTGAGCCCAACTTTGGATGTACAGTAAAATTCAGAGATTCTTTCATTAGCCACACTTCATGAATGTGTTATGTATATTGTATAACTACTGGGCTCAGTATTTCCCTCCAATTGCGATTTTCAGACATATTAAACTAATGTGCATCGGTACATCGTTTTAGCACCTTCTTTGTTTTCCTAACGCTTTCACTGTGATAAATATTTTAAAGGTAGTAATAACCCCTTGAGTGCCCACATATTTTCTAACAAAAGGCAATAATTTTTATTTGGAATAATAATCAAAAAAAAAAATATTTTAAAAACATTAAAAAAGTGTTTTCATCAATTTCCAAAACTGAACATTTACACAAGTGTTGATAAAACCAAACTTTTCGTATATTTATTGATTTCGAAACTTAGGGTAAAGTCGGGGAATATGGCACCTATTTTGGTTTTTCTTTATAACTCGAAAAATAAAAAGGATTTTTTTTTAAACAAAATATATTTATTTAAATACTATTTTGTAAAAGAAAAATAGGAACATATTCTCAGTCAGTCATTTTTATAATTTTTTGTGAAAATAAAAACCGTTAAATAAAAAACCATTAAAAATTGGAGGGTGATATGGCACTCTACTTATCTTAAATTTTTTTTTTTTTTTGTAACATTTGTTACAATTAATAATAAATCAGGTGCATGATTCATGGCACCAAAAGTGACACTTGACTAACTATGTATGTAGGGATATTTTCTCGTCATCTGAAGTACTGACATTAGCGTCAGCGTTGGCATTCTTTTTTTTTGAATATTTTGGTATCTTTGTAACTTTTAATTTCTTTAAAGATTTTGGTTTTATAGATTCTTAGTTTTCCACGTATTTCAAAACTCGAGACTTTCGAGACCTCGGTACCCCTTAGGTTAGCCGCGCACTAGCAACTTTTAGTTGCGAAACTGTTTGGTTACTTATAGAAAACAGATGAACTGTTTGGTTGAATGTCCGTGAATTTGCAGATAATTATATGTTCAATAAAATGGCGAACTTATTTTAGGCAATCGTTTAGTTTGTGTCAAAACACAAACTTTTTAGTTGCTCGAACCAAGCAGTTTCGCAACTAAAAGTTGCTAGTGCGCGGCTAGCCTTAGGTTAGCCGCGCACTGGCAACTGTGATCGAAATCAAATAGTTTAAACACCAGTTGATAGAGTACCGCGCACTGGCAAATCTTTACACACGCTTACACTCTTTTCTCTCTTGCGCTTATAGGAAACAGCTCAACTGTTGCGAATTAATTTTAGGCAATCGTTTAGTTTGTGTCAAAACACAAACTTTTTAGTTGCTCGAATCGGGTTGCTCTAAGTGCGCTCTAAGTTGCTCTAGTTTAGCAACTAAACAGTTGCGAAACTAAAAATTAAATGTGCGCGCCTTGCCTTAAGGTAGATGTTATCGGAGAGATACTTTCCGTCTCGGGACCATTTTGCTGTGTAGTTGAATTGTTGAAAGTTGAGAAAGTGAAGTTAATTTTCAGTAAAAAATTACATAGTTGATTTGCAGTGGTTGTGTTGTCTTCTTGGTGGGTTTTTTAACGTCTGGTCTTTTAACGAGTTTTCTAAAAGTATTGAGGGTAATTGAAAAGTGCTTTGCTGGAGCTTTTTCATTGCTTGGACAGATTCAGCGGCAGGTGTAAATTGGGCTTGAGTCCACCACATAGTTTGTGCCATATCACCCGACTTTACCCTATCATATCCAAATTAAGATTTAAAATTCAGAACTTATAAATGCAACATTAAATACAAAAAAATGATAAAATTAAAAAATATACAAACTAAGCCAAGTTTGCATTGTTTTTTTACATAACATTTTTTTTCATATGACGAGTTTTGATTCTCACCTACTCATTTAAAAGTTCTATACAACCGTTGGTTTTCCTATTGAAATTTTCTTCTGATAACAAATATAATAGATATTAAATCAACAAAGATATCTTCGTAGTTCGTACTTCAAGCAACAAATTTTTATAATTTGAGATTACTTACAATAGAGTCCCTAGAGCTGGTGCAAGTTCAAATATTTTGAACTGGGTACAGTTAGTAACAGCAAATTTAAAAAAAAAATATTTATTAAATTTCAAACAGGAACCGGAAAATATTCAATTCTTTCAACCGGTTCAACTGCTACCGGGTAGGTAAAAATATTTTTTATCTGATACATAAATCTACAACAAACACATGGCGCCCTCTAGCGGAATTTGATAATATCATTTATTTCTGGTTCTCGTATAAGGTTAACCGAATAAAAGCTAACTTTCGAGCTTTTGATGGAATAGTGGTTCAACAGTCAAGCTTCTCAGGTCTAAACAGAATAAATTTATCTTATGATTTGCTTTTGTTCCTAATTTGCACACATAAAAATATCATGAAGTCTTAATCGTTGATTTGGAACTTTATTTGCATGGTTCGTTGGGTTTGATAAAATATTTTAATCTCAATTTGTTTATTTGATAAAAAGTCAAACTAAATTGGTTTTTTGTGTTCATTTTGTTCAAGGTAGGAAAAAAGTTCAATAATGTAATGTAAATACTTAGGTATTGATGTAGGCCGCATTCATTTATTTTTTGGTTCAATTTGGTTGGTTACAGACAGAAATGTTTTTTTTTTAAATGTGATAATTTTTGGTTAATGTGAAGGGTGACCAGCGAGAAGTTTTCAAGTTTGAATTTTAATAATTCTAATATGATTGCTCATAAGCTCCCGGGGTTGGGTAAGCACGAAATGTATCATTCGATGTGGGTTAAATGCTCATTTGCAAAGCTAAAATATTCAAAAAAAAATGCTGACAAAAAAATTGAAAATAAACTTTTTTGGACCTCAATCATCAATAAGAAAATTTAATTTTAGTTTTAAAATTATTTCCACAAGAGCTTATAAGGTAGGGGGGCCAAATAAGGCCCACCTAACGGATTTTTCGAAATATCTGCTAGATTTTTGAGAGTATCCGAGTAAACTTAAAAGGTTATGATTCTTTGTCATTTTATCTACATGAAAACATAGATTTTATTGTTTTCGTTAAATTGAAAAGTTTATTTTTTTGACATTTAAAAAAAGCTTACGTTGTTCTTAATAAGGCCCATGGGGTCTTAATAAGGCCCACTCAGTTTTCTTAAGATTTTCGCAAGTAAAACACACAAAAAATCAATATCTTTTAACAAACATTTTGTTTTAAATTTATTTCAAAGAAAATAGTCTCTTCAGTTTAACAAAAAACACAAATTAAAAAAAAAACTTAATTTTAGCAAAAAACTTAACCAAAAAAAATTTAAACTTCACTTCTTCGTAAAAACAATAAAACTAAAATATTCTTTAACCTGCGACGCGTTTTTTACGTATATGTTGGTTACTGTTCTATTAGAAGCTCTTTTTTGGGAAAAGTTGGCATTTGGTCTGAAACACATTAAAAATATAATATAAAACCCAATAAATTAAAAGCAAATTTGTGTGTGCCCAATAAGGCCCATCCCTTATTTTTTTGGGCCTTATTAGGAACATGCAAGACTTAAAAAAAAAATTATTTAAAACTAACGATCAAACATTTTTTACAAACAATTGTGGTAATTTACTCAAAATATTATATATTATACGGGAAAAATCAAAAATAGGTACTTACTTGGTTTAAATTTGTTAAAAAAGAACACAAAACACACTAGTTTTTTATAATTTGGTAGTTCTTCACCCCCAGACGAACTTCATTGAACTGTAGGTCAAGACATAAATCGCGCAGCTGGCTTTTTTTCCTTTGTATGTGTTTTTGTAGACATGATTTAAATATGTAAAGCAAAAAAAGTCCCGTTATTTGTTCGTTTCTGTGTTTTCTGACAAGTGGGCCTTATTGGGAACAGGGCCTTATTTGGCCCCCCTACCTTAGTCCCAAGAAAATTGTTCATCGTTCACTTTTTATTATAAAAGTGAAAAAGTTAGATTAAGAGCCCGATTCTCCCCCTTGTGAGGAGTCACAAGTCACAAGCTCTTGTGGCTATTCCTTGTGAGGATTGTTGTGATTCGATAACATTTTGGTATTCTCCCCCTAATCGTCACAAGAAAACTCACAACAAAACTCACCACAGCATGGTGAGATTTTTAAGTGTCATTATTTGAACAGCTGATTATTGAAAACGAAGAAATTACAAAATGCAAGGTAACATAATTTTTAAACAATGAAATGATTAAATAATAAATATAACATTTTCAGAAGAAAACAATCGTGGCGATTGCATAAAGTTTTCGGAAGGTGAAAAAACTATAAATGTATTGTTTTGGAGAGTGAATGGATCATTTGTATCTCTCAATGTTCTTAACCTTAGAAAGATAATCATATTTTTTAATACGTTAAAGGTAATCATTCGTCGAATCGACGAAGTAAAATTTAAATGCAATTTTTTCGAAAAGTTATTAACAAATTCTTGTAGATGTTAATAATTTATTTTTATCAAACCTTTCTTTTAATAAAAACACACTTTTCATTTTATTTTTTTAGATTTGTGACTGTTTATTCTCCTTAAAGATCTATGAAGAATCTATGAGAAATTCTAAAAAGAAAAAATGATGTTCGTCTAATCGACGAAGATTACCTTTCTAGGGTTAAAGCCGTCGACGCTGAAAACTTCTTGATACAATTAGTTTCTTAAAGAAATTTTTTTTTATGTAATAATATTACTTTTCTTTTTTGTGGGAAAGATCAGCAAAAATATTCACTAGAACAAATTCCACTTCCATTTTTGTGTACTCACAATTATTCACAAATCTAGAAAATTCTCTTACTGAATGTCAATCCAAGAAACTTTAAAAATCTATGAGTTGTGACCTGCTCTGAAGGAGATCACAGTTTCGATTGTTTTTGTGACTCTCACCTCTTCTTGTGACTTGTGAGGCATCACTGACTTTGGTGAGAATCGGGCTGTAAGTTACTTAATAAGAATCAATTTGTTTTCAATTCGAGATGGAGCCAAACTTTAGTATTTCTGCGGGCTAAGACTTCTCTTTAGCCTTCTTCTGCCTCTCATCGTCTATTTAATACTCAAATACCCCATTTTTCGTAGTGCTTGTGTAGTGATTTGGCGTGAGATTATTCAACGGGTAACTTAAGAGTAATCAATCATTGCCTTTTCTGTCTTTATTAGAACTGGCCAGAAGGATAGACGAATTGAGAATTTTTTAGCCAACTTACTGTTGCCTGGACTTAATTGAAAAAAATTATGGATTTGAAATATTGAATTTTCAAAACACAAAAAAAAAAAAACATGACTGGATCGCACGGATCTTGCTCTTATGTCCTAAGGTTGTACCTCTTGGCATAATTATTAGTGCGCTGGACTGTCATTCAGGGGATCTTCGATTCGATTCTGAGCCGCTACAAAAAAAGTTTTTTCAAATCCTCTAAAAGTATCTATGCCATGAAAATTACTGCTCATTCGGAATCGGTAAAAAATTCTAAGTCTTTTCCATTCTTGATGACACGCACACAGGAATAGTTGAGAGTTATAAGTCACTAAATTTAGGCTCCCTAGTCCCTACGAGCCGTAATGGCCTCCTATTTATTAAATATCAGAGTCATATGAAGTTAGCACAATAATAAAATGTAATCCACGACTGGCTCGCACGAACTTGCTCTTATGTAAAAGGCTAAGAATTTCAAATATGAATGTTATTAGAAAACAACTGTTCATAATGTTGCGAACAGAGCTTTATACTCCTACAGCGCCATCTGTTGAGAATTGCATAATTCCTTATTCCAAGCAGCTAGAACATTTCAAGACAAGAACCTTCGAGAACAACTAATTTGAGTATATAAGGGAGTGTTCACGGTGAGCGAAACATAGTTGATTTTTGATTACGGAAGTCTGCAAAACTCTGCTTATTAGATTGTGGAAAGTGTAAAACAAGTGTGATTTTAATTTGAATAAAGTATTTGAGTTGATTATAAATTGAGATTTATTGTTGTGATTTGAAAAATATAAATAAATATTTAACGAACCTAGTAAAAAAATATTACATAAGCATAAAATTAATTTTTTAAATGACTAACACAACTTCTTTAGTAGTTAGAGGTAAAAATGTGACGCCATGTGATTCAAGCATATATAGGTTTATGCAAGAACAAAAATTATAAGTCTATAATTGTGGTAGTGGTTAATTAAAAAAAAAGCTTTTATGTAAAAAATTTTTAAAACATTTTTAAGAAAAAATTTTGGTTCGCCAATTTAAAGTTTTTATTATTGTTCGAATATAAATTGAATTTACAAAAAAAATACTGAGCCGTTTTCGAAATATTGAATTTCCAAAAAAAAAATTAAAATTTTAATATACAATGATATTGAAACTGCTGGGGAGCATTAACATAAAAAAATTATCAAAATCGGTCGTACCGTTTTCGAGAAAATCAAAAACAAAAAAAAAGATTCCAATGGGGGACAAACAATAACAATTTTGAATTTTTTTTCAACCATTACCTAGGTTTAACTAAATGAAATTTTTTGAATTTTTATAAAAAAAAAAACATCTGTGGGACAGTTTTTGAGAAAAAAATATTTATAAAATTTCGAAAAAAATTCGTATGGTAGGTACCGTTATTTTTGGTCTTAGAAAAAAAAAAGAAAAAAACATCCGGCGGAAAACTTAAAACCGAGCCGTTTAGCTGTATTCAAACAGACAGACAGAATTGCGAGACCCACTTTTTTAGTTTTTGCTATCATCGTAATGTCAACTTTGATCAAAATCTCGAGTTCGATTTTTTTACGAATGCATAACTTGCCTTATAGTACCTATAAGTCGCAAGTAAAATTTTGAGCATGCGGTTTTCCAAATATTCAGTTTTGAAAAAAAAAAAATTAAATTTGAAACAAGACTACTTTTCAAAATTTTGAGGAGAAATTAAGAAAATTGATGAAAACTAACTGTACTATACATCGAAAACCAAAATATGGTTCGAAATAGCTAGCTAGCTTAAATATTTTTGACTCTTTTTTAACTGTGGATCAGTTTCTTAGGAGATAAATATTTTGTAAAATTTCGATACAAATTTGTATGGCATTTTTAAGATAAAAAGAATTATTTACATGTATAAAAAAATATAATACAATTATGATACAAATTTTAAAATGCTTTCTGCAAAATTTAAAGGAAATCGATCGAACCTCTGTAGTCGAACAGACAGATACATAGAATTGTAAGATTCACATGTCTCGTGTTTTCTATCTCCATAGTATCAAAAAAAAATATTTTCATAATTTGGTGTTAAAATAAAACGTGCCTTATTCCAAAATTAAAGCTAATCGGCTGTTGTAGGTGATAAACAGTCA
This sequence comes from Chrysotoxum bicinctum, assembly GCA_911387755.1. Lineage (NCBI taxonomy): Eukaryota > Metazoa > Arthropoda > Insecta > Diptera > Syrphidae > Chrysotoxum > Chrysotoxum bicinctum. The sequence continues at coordinate 246,148,676 of OU426988.1, read as the reverse complement.
AACAGAATTAATCGTAAAATTTTCAGTTTTAGCAAATCTGCCAATTTAAAGTTTGTATAAAAAAACCCATATTTTTAGTTAAAGGTTTTCCCCGGAATTTTAACATTCAATAGAATCAAACACCATATAAATTCAATTTTAACAAAAACAAATATTACATTCCGTACAAAGTAGGAAATTCGAAGAAAAAAAAAAAGCAACTCTCAAAATGCCCTAAAAACACACCTCCAGTCTTTTTGTTTTTTTTTTATTTCTTTCTTCAAAATTATAAATTAACCTTGTTCTTATGATATAATTCTGGGTTATATAAATTATTCAAGTATTTTTATCTAAAATTAGCGATTTAACATGAATTTTTTTCTGTGGTTTTAAAGTTTGAATAATTTTGTATGTCTATATAGCTTGATATTTTTTTCATCACTAAAGAATTCAATCTTTTTTGTCAAATAAAGAAAAGAATATTATACAAAGGAACTTATAAAATCAAAATTACAAAATAATATGAAAGCAAAATTCAGTTAAGTGCTTTGAACATGAGCTGCGACCTGCGAATGTGAATAAATCTTTTTACGTTCGTACGTTCGTACGTTCGTACGTTCGTACGTTCGTACGTCCGTACGTTCTGGTACCATTTTTCGTCGTCGATATCTCAAGAATGAGTATAAAGATATCGACTTCAAATAAATTTTGTTTAATAGATAATAACTTCGAAAGAGGCTGAAAAAGCGTTTATTAAAATTCAGTGAGTAGTTTTTTCACTATAACGGTTTAAAAAAAAAGTGAAAATTTTGGTTAGTTTCAAATATCACACGAAAAAATAATGCTATTGATTTCAAATAAAATTTAATGTAATCATTAAAAGGTCATACAGATTTGGTATGAATTTGGAAAAAAAATGAACATACCGTTATTTTTTTAAATAAAAAAAACTGAAAAAAAATTTCATAACCCAGATATTCTAAGAACGGAAAACAATTTGAAACTCAAAATAATTTTATTTTACGAAAAATAATGTGTTTGACAACTGGTGAAAATTTCAAAAAAATCAGTTTACAGTTTTTTTACAAAAAATAAAAAACTATATAAAATTCTATTGAAAATTGGTAAAAATTGCTTTTCGATTCAAATTTCTCGAGAACTAGTAGTGATATTGACTTCTTATTTAGTTTATTTTATACATAGTATAATTTTGTACAATTGGTAAAATGTTGACAAATATTGAAAATTCTAGTGAAAACTAGTTAAAATTGTATTTCAAGTCGAATTTCTTGGGAATGAACACCGATAGTGCCTTCTAAAGTATGTTGTTTTATACATCGATACCTTCCCGTAAGAATGTATACTCGTACTAAGCGACATTTCTAAAATTGTTCAGGAAACGAAAAAAATGAAGAAAGTTCTAGTTGAATCATAGTGTGCTAAGAGACAATTTTGGTTAAACTAAGTGAGATCTTTATTAATGTCGCTTAGCATAACTTTTTTGGCGGATAATACAAATTTCAGGGGGCAACATTATTTTAATGAGAAAACATGGCAGTTGATAAATTTTTTTATTTGTACTCTAGTTTCCTTTTCATGCATAATAGGTTGGCGAAACCCAGGCCAAAACGTGGCCCTTAACATATAGTATATTTCCTCATCAAAAAGTCATTTTCGAAAAAAGTGTCGCTTAGTACATTCTTACGGGAAGGTATCGACATAATACAATTATTAACATATGGTTAAATTTTGACAAGTATCGAATTGACAGTTTTAACAAAAATATGAAAAAAAATCTACTAAAACCATATCTTTTATATTTGAATATTTTGTTGTTAAATTTTTTTCAATTAAAATGTTTGGAACCGAAATAATAAAGTAATTTCTATAATATAATACATAATTTTATAATTTTATTATCAACTTAGTTTTTAGAAGAATGTATGTACTGTAAATACGTATATGAATAAGGTTGTTCAGTTGTACCCAAGTCCCACATATTCAAATTCCATTAATAGCTATGGTAAAATTGAAGAAAACGTCACAAAATGTTTTTATCTAAATATAAAGTTTTCAAGACCAGAAATGGGAAGTTATCAGTGTGGGTCGCACTCAGCCTCTTTTTTTTATCTAATGTTCGATAGGCCATAATATTTTAAAGTCTTATGATGTTTGTGTTCACATTTATTATTTATGAATACAAAATGAACGTACTTTTACTTAACACTATCATTGTATGTTAGTGAGAAATACCATTCGTAGGGAGCATTCCTTAAGTGTTTTATTTTACTTATAAATACAAGATACTTTTATCACTACTAAACTACACTGTTCTAAACAGGCCAGAAGTTTTGTCACTAGGTGAAACCCGGTTGGGTGAAAACACCGATCGTAAAGAGTTTAACCTACATGGTTACAGTTTAGTTCCGATTATTCTTTGCTCATCATGGTCTAGCCGTATACGTACATAATAATGTTGCCTATCAGTCCCCTATTCTTCTTCTTCTTCCTTTGCTTCAGCGCTGTTATGATCTCGATGTCGAGGGGATCATAACCCTCCCACGTATCTGGTTCACACTAGTGATCCGCCTGTGGGGTTCGCCGGGTTGACCTCAGAAATCGGCGGCAAGCCTCCCGGTTTTGTATTGTTCCATTTCTAAGGCCAACTGAATGCTGGTGTTTTTGCATTTGTTTGTACCAAGAGTGTTTAGGCCTACCTTTGAACATGGCAATACCGCCTATCAGTCCCCTATATTGATACAAATTTGAATTACATATATATGGTTTTAATTCATTATTTATCGTAGTCCAAGTTTGGATAGTTATTCGACTTCTAATGAATTTGATCCTCGCCCGACAGTATTCAGAGAATTATTTCCCATTTTTCGCACAGTGAGATCGTTGTTACGGACGATTTGGGGGTGGCCGTGGCGCGATGGATGTGTGCTCACCTGTCAACCTCATGATCACAGGTTCGATCCCTGCCGTGCGTCGTCTATGTCGCTTTAATTCCATTAAAAAACCTTCTAAAAATTGTCATCAATGGGTTGCTGGTTTGCTCATTACATGTTGTTCAGGCATAACACTAACAACATGTAATTGAGTTAAATTAGTATGCCCAACAGGGATGAACACGAATAAAATAATGTGAATTATAAGCGACATAGAAATAAGACACGGCATTCCTCCTCTTTAGCTCAGCCGCCATCCCTGGAGATAAAAATATCTGAGACAACCACCAAAAAAAAAGTCTCAGAACATCGAGCCACACATCTTTCCTATCCTTCTTTCTCTTCATTAACTTCACGCCCGCGCTGTGTTGAAACATTTAAAGGGTAATCATAATCCCTTGAGCGCGGGTAGATTATAAAAAAAAAAAAAAATTTAATGTACAGATTTTTCAATGTCGAGAATTTTTCTGAGTTAAATAACCTGACTAAGCTTGTTGACGAGCCAACTCGGATTCCTGACGTTGCAGGTCAACCCTGATAAATACACCATAAGTGTATTATCGCCTCTAGACACATCAGACCATTGTGTCATATCTGTGAATTTATCATGTTAACAAAACCCCAGTTAAAGAAAAAATCCTATGAGAACCGTTTGGCTGTACGAGAAAGCGAACTGGGATTGTTTCAACAATTTCCTCGGCAAATTTAAATGGTCACTATGCTTCCTCGATAATGACGTAGAATCAAGTGCAGACATGGTCATAAATCTGATTCTGTACGGTATGAGAAATTTTATTCCGAACAGAATAAAATCTATCAAGCCGAAAAAAAATTCCTGGTTTGATTCGAGCTATAAAGAGGCTATAATAGGATTAGAGAAATAAGAGTCCGTAGTTTACAAGCCAATCTTACTGACGAAAACGGGAATAAGTTCAAACAAGCTAGAAAGACCTGTAACGTTAATATCTGGCGAACTTAATTTATATGTATATGACCAATAATTACGGCAAAAAATACTATTATGTCCCAAAGATAGTAAGAATTTTTGGTTGCTTGTTAAAAACGTACGAAACAGTACGAAATCCTAAGTTCTAACGCTCGCCTTCAATGACACTGTTGTTGTAAGCTCGATTGATAAAGTCAATTTGCTTGCAGAACAGTTTGCTGTAAGTTCGAGGCTACCAGAGAGTGACATGACTCCTCCTGTACTTGAGAGTGTAAACAGTTTTATGGGACAAATATTCTTTCGCACACGTGCAGTTCCTAGAGTACTAAAAGATCTTGATAGTATCCCTCCTATTGTTCTAAAGAAATGTTCTTCAATGCAGACAAAACCACTGCGAAAGCTTTTCCATCTTTCCTCCTCTACAGGTCTTTTCCGGAATGGATGGAAAACAGCATTTGTCCAGCATGTCCCTAAATAGGCGAATCCTTCTGCTCATCTAGCTATCGTCCATTAGCACTTACGTCCCTTCTTTCCAAGGTCATATAAACGCCCATCAAAGCTTCTCAAACACCGGCAGTATGGCTTTCGCAGCAATACGTCCACTGGTGATCTGATGGTTTATCTCACCGAATAGTGGAGCAAATCTTTACATCGTTTTGGAGAAAGTAAGATTATTGCACTCGATATTCCAAAGGCATTTGATAGAGTTTGGCATGAAGCTCTCTTATGAAAAATGCGTGCATTTTGTCTCGATGAATCGCTTCTTCATTGGATTAGAAATTACCTTTGAGACCGTTCGCTACAAGTAGTATTGGACGGTTTCAAATCTGATATCCACAAAATAAACAATGGTGTACTCCAGGGCTCCGTTTTATCTCCGACACTCTTTCTTATGTTCATAAATGATATTTTTGTCTGAAACTTCTAATCTACTGAATTGTTTCGCTGACGACAGTACCCTCAGCTTTTCATATTCCTTTTTAGATTCAAATCCTTATCCTTCGGATGTGGACTTCCAATGGCAGCGTATCATAAGCTCATTGAATTCTAATCTTGACAGCATTTAACAATGGGGAATCAAAAACCGTATAGAATTTAAGGCTTTGAAAGCTCAATTCTGTTTACTGTCGCTAAAGCATAACCCTCCCTGAATGCCACTATCCATGGATAGCACTTGCATCGAGGAGACTAAACAGCTTTTGACGAGTGATCACACATTTGACGTTGCCAAAAACGCTGCTTAGTGTTCAGGTTTTCTTCCCCGATGCAAGAAGTTTTTTACCCCTTCTGATCTGGCTGTAATCTATAAGGCCTATGTATATTCGTCCCAAGCTATGGGCAGGTGCTCCAATAACCCACTTGAGTCACTTGGATAGAATTCAAAAAGAGCTTTAAAAATGTTAGATGATTGAAATATAACGGACATTTTTGAATCTCTCGAGCACCGCCGCAATTTTTTTATGTCTATCATTATTTTACCGCTGTTTTCATAAGCAGTTCTCTAGTGAAATAGTCATTTGCATTCCTTCCCACAAACAATTCAACCGTAATATCCGTACTTCTAAAAATGCTCATCAATTCACCCTTGAGCCCAATTTCGGCCGTACTGTCAAGTACAGAGATTCTTTTTTTAGCCGAACTACACGAATGTGGAATGTTTTACCCGGTTCAATGTTTCCTACTCATTGCAAGTACAGACATTTAAAATCAATGTGCATCGGTATCTCCTTTCAAATTCTATTCTACTTTCCTAATTGCTCGCACTGTTCTTTACATTATAAGGGTATTCATAACTCCTTGAGTGCGCGAATAATATAAAATAAAATGCACGACTGGGTCGCACGAACTTGCTCCTATGTAATATAAATAAATAAATAAAACTATGTATTCATATAGATAAAATTAGTAGTAAAAGATAAAAACAAAATGCTATGCAAAATATGCAAGGACGAAAATTATAAGTCGCTGTAGTGTTTTTTTTTTAAATAAGCTTTAATATACACAATTTTTAAAACATTTTTAAGAGAAAAATTTGGTACGCTAACTTTAAGTTTTTATTATGAATGAAATTGAACAAATTCTTTAATCTCAATTATAGGCACTTTTGCTTCCCATTTAAATAAACCATTATGTACACGGAAGAAGTTATGTGAACGGAGTGTGACACAGTGAATTAAAGTATATTAAAAACAATGTTCATTTATTTATCGTTGGTTGAACATTTCGTTTCCTTTAATTTCATTAATTGACATGCAAAAACAAAACATCATAAAGATATTTGGCAAATTTGAATAATGTGACCAAAAGTTGGAAAATATTCACTACGAGGGTGTTTTTGGTGCTTCCCATTTGGGCATTTTTATTCCGGAATTAATTGTTAGACATACACTTTTATTACGGGCACTGTGATGGAGGCCATTATTTGGTTCGTATAATATCATGAATGCAACCATAAGTGTACCTAACAATAGAGCTATAATAAGTTCTAGGTTCGCCTAGTGGTCCAAATCTGCAAAACTAAATCCGGCATATGTATATTAATACGTAAAGTTATAACTTGTACTTTTGCGATAATACGAAAAAGAGTTATACGAAAACATAGGGACACCAGCAAGCAACACTCAATTGGTACCTACGTTAACTATACTACATAATTCATTATAACCAAAACGCTCTCAGAGGGTGCTATGTGCTATTCATCTGTAACTGTAACTTTCACACAAACGCAATGAGCAATTTTTTTCTATTGCTCTAATTCAACACACTCCGACCTTGGAGCCATCATTAACTCAAACTTGCTCCATTAGTCCGTTTTCTGCCCTATACATAATGTAAATTATCAAAAACGTTCGTATCTATTTGTTAATCATCAATTCAAATTAAGACAGTTGCGTTAAAATATGAAGACACATAAAATAAAATGCACAACTGGGTCGCACGAACCTGCTCTTATGTAAAAGAATAAGAATTTAAAAAATTTAATGTTATTAGAGAAAAAGCATAAAATTCATTTTTTTAATTACTAAAACTCCTTTAGTAGTTGGAGCTAAACACAGGATGCCATGTGGTCTTAGCAAATATTAGTTTATGCTAGAACAAAATTGTAATTCGTTTTAGTGGCTTCTTAAAAAAAATAAGCTTTTGTATACAAAATTTTTAAAACATATTCAAGAAAAAATTTTGGTACGCATATTTACACTTTTTATTATTGTTCGAATACAAATTTAATTTACAAAAAAATATTGAGCCGTTTTTGAGATATCGAATTTTCAAAAGAAAATAATTTTTTTTTTTTTTTAAATTCAAAAAATATTTTTTCTTAAGGTCTTAAAATGCAATGTTTTTTTAAAATTTTTAGAAACTCTAAAAGTAAAGATTAATTGAAACAAAAAAATTATCAAAATTCTCGGAAGCCGTTTTTGAGAAAATTACGATTTTCGAAAACCATTTTTTAACATTCGTATGTATATTTTACCCACCATATTTTTAGGTAAAACAAATTTTTTTTCCTCAGATCTTGTAGATTATATTAAGAAACTTTTATTTATTAAGTTTAAAAAAAAATCGAGCATGGGGTTATCGAAATATTGAGTTTCCAAAAAATAATTTTGAATTTTTTTTTAAGATTTGTTGCGGTAAATTTTACCACAACAAGTTTCGCTTCCCTCCTTTTACTTTTCCTTAATACCTTTTTCTCGAACATATTCCGTTGCGGCTCCAAACCGCCAAAAGAGTTCAGATGAAACCTCCATCAGCCAGAGTCCTGCTCTTTTTGCATCTTTGGAAAAGTAACACAAACCCAAAACCCAAAACATCTTTAATTGTGCGACAGGCGGTCCACACAACCAACGAGTTTGCGACAGTTGGTCCACACGGAAAAAAAAACGACATGAAGAAACTACCCATGTCCAACTATGTGTGAATCATATTCACACCAACGTAAATTTAGTATTGCTGAGTGCCCACCATAAGTGTCCGACATCAAAGGAAGTTCACCTTGAACTCGATTTTTCCTTCATGATTATAAACAAAACAAACAAAGGATCTACATTTTTAATATTGTTTTTGATTGATTACTCTGCTTTAAATAACAACCTTGCTCGAAGTTGTTGTCCTTCTCACTATTTTTGTAGTCTGGGTCGGTTTGGACTTGGGGATTTTGATTTAACACGTTCTAGTTTTTCGCTCAAATTTTGATCGCAAAGTTGAGGTTAGATCGCTGAACGCATCCATTAGCCTACTGCCCTACTGGTGAAAGTTTCACCAATCGTCAAGATCGGGGGTGTTGGTTGAGTTCTGGTCTTCTCAGTCGCACATTCCAGCCAAATGGCGGAATGCTGCAGAATGACTGAGACAGAACACTTTACCATGGCTCAAAATGGATGGCCAATGGTGGTCGTAGGGGGGATGTAAGTTTAGCCTTCTCAAAACTTCAATCTTTGATTTCTTTCGAAAGAAGAAAGTTGAAAAAAAAATTGTGCGAACAGCTTTGGCGATAGTCCATTTTGATAGTTTCCAAATCATTGAAACAATTTGTATTTTTTTTCGGAAAATAACGATTTTATTTTCTTTGGTTCAGAAAGAAAATAAAATCTCGTCTTGTGTTATCGGTGAGATTTCCTAGTGGGGAAAAGCGATAGGAGCAACTCGTTGAAGTTGTCGACGCAGGTGGAGCGAAGACACAGAGAAAAGCTAAGTACCAATTTTATTATTCTTTCTTGTCTTGTTTTCAAACTCGAAAATCTTTTTTTGGCTGGGAATTGGCAGCGACAAAAATCGATTTTCGATAATAGTAGCGTGACTTTTGTTGACCGTTCATTGTTCCGTAATTTTCCTTATTAAGAAAATTAACGGACTCGCGACCGGTGACTTGCCCGGGTACAATTTTCAAGGTGACCCTTCTTTGTGTCCTTTGTGGCACACCTGTTGCGAGTTGAGCTTTACCACAGGGGTGTTACTTTGATATTGGAGAAGGGCGGCGGCATGCTTGCTCTTCGCTCGGCCTAGCTCGAAGGATGGGGGTGGTTCTTGCCCCTCTCCAAGTATCTCTCACTCAGCAAACAAAATTTCCATGCCTTGTTAAAGGAAAAGGGAAGGGAAGGGGAAAGGATGTAGTATATGACAGGAATAATTAAAAAGGATATACACAAATCTAGTGACCTATGCCACTATATGTGAGAAAGGATGAGGCTTGAGTCGATATCCCTTGGAACAGAAGATTGGGTATCTTAATTCTAACTATATCTAAAACCCTACTTACTAAATATATATCCTTTTGGATATAAAGAACTTCTATATAAGAATGTCTTTTGTTTCTTAACCTAAGCTAATCTAAACTAAATCTAACCAAAACAATCTTCTTTCCAAAAAGGATTCGAACTCAACCCCACTGTCTCCCCCATACAGTGGTTCGTCTGATCGTCAAAAGCATTGACAGATGTTGGTGTCAAAGGTCAGCCATCTGTCAATGCTTTTGACGATCAGACGAACCACTGTATGGGGGAGACAGTGGGGTTGAGTTCGAATCCTTTTTGGAAAGAAGATTGTTTTGGTTAGATTTAGTTTAGATTAGCTTAGGTTAAGAAACAAAAGACATTCTTATATAGAAGTTCTTTATATCCAAAAGGATATATATTTAGTAAGTAGGGTTTTAGATATAGTTAGAATTAAGATACCCAATCTTCTGTTCCAAGGGATATCGACTCAAGCCTCATCCTTTCTCACATATAGTGGCATAGGTCACTAGATTTGTGTATATCCTTTTTAATTATTCCTGTCATATACTACATCCTTTCCCCTTCCCTTCCCTTTTCCTTTAACAAGGCATGGAAATTTTGTTTGCTGAGTGAGAGATACTTGGAGAGGGGCAAGAACCACCCCCATCCTTCGAGCTAGGCCGAGCGAAGAGCAAGCATGCCGCCGCCCTTCTCCAATATCAAAGTAACACCCCTGTGGTAAAGCTCAACTCGCAACAATGGCGCCCAACTTTTTTTATCATTCCTATCATGTACCATATCCTTTCCCCTTCCCTTCCCTTTTCCTTTAACAAGGCATGGAAATTTTGTTTGCTGAGTGAGAGATACTTGGAGAGGAGCAAGAACCACCCCCATCCTTCGAGCTAGGCCGAGCGAAGAGCAAGCATGCCGCCGCCCTTCTCCAATATCAAAGTAACACCCCCGTGGTAAAGCTCAACTCGCAACACACCATTGTTCTCTATTTTCATTTTTTTATATTTTGTAATTGGCCTTCTGCCAAGTTAAAAATCTCTCATTGTTATTCCTCTCGAAAAGATCCCGAGTTTTTATTCAGGCTTCTGCCACGGTTTCTCGGGCACTACATTCAATCTTAATAAATTCCTGAAATTCCTTGAAGGAATTACTTAATATTATTCTCTTTTATTTCATCTATTGAAGATTTTCAGATTATTTTATTTTAACTGGTAAGGCAAACTACCATAGAAAAGTTTGCTGGCGCCCATTTTTACATAGCGTAAGTACGCCCTTGGATTTTGATAAAAGTTCAATTAATTTGATTGTTGATACTTTTCCCACTTGATTGGATTGTTTTCATTTGATAGGTAAATTTATTGTTTTCTCGATATAAAAAAAAAATAACTATTGCGTGAACCCACCCCCTAGACTGAGCTACCGATTGTCAGCACCTTGTGCTGAAGTTGTGAATTTTTTCCAGCTGATTTGACAGTTGATTTTCCTCCGCGGCATACCGGCATCGTGTTAACTTTAATTTCGTTTTTCATAGTTAACTAAATTAAATAAACAATTTTAACTGTTCGCGATTCGTATCGCAATATTAAGACTCAAAACAAGATTCGAATTGAATTCGGTTTATCGGTCGGTGTGAGAAAATTTATAACAGAATCCAAAAAAAAAACTTTTAAAATTTGTATACGCAATAATGTTTAAACCTTGGAGGGGTTGTACTGTTTTCAAGAAAATCAAAAACCAAATGGGGCTTCCAAGAATAGCCATTTTTTCGAAAAAAATTTTCAACCATTACCAAGATTTAACTAAATGAAATTTTATGAATTATTTTTTTTTTAAATTCTATGCGACAGTTTTTGAGAAAAATTATTTATAAAATTTTGAAAAAAAAAATTCGTATGGCAGGTAACGTTATTTTTGGTCTTGCAAAAAAACAAAAAAACGTGTGTGGGAAAAAATTCCAAACGATATCTACCAAGTTTAACAAAATTCGGCCCAGCCTTTTCGGCCGTAGTCGAACAGACAGAATTTTGAGACCCACTTTTTTCGTCTTCGCTATCATCGTAATGTCAACTTTAAAAAAATATTGAGAATTTTTTTACGAATGCTTGACTTGCCTTGTATCGGGTTTTGCAATAAGAGCGCTACAAAAGTTTTTTTAAATAAAACAAAAACGGTTATCAATGAAATTCTTTATTCCTATGAAAGTACGTTCGATGCCATTATGTATGGAACTCTATTTCTTTTGCATGGCCACCACGGGCACGCTTGCCGAAGTCCAGACGCTGAACCCAATTTTCGACCAAGATCTTTTCGAAAAATTCGCCACAACGACGTCACAGAGATGCCCAACGCTTGAGAACGACGCACGTGTGAGAGACACATTTGGGCTTTCTGCAACTGAAGCCTCAGCGGCAGCAATATTCTCAACACTACGGGCACTTCTTTGTCTCACTTGCACGTGAATATTTTGTACTGTGCCTGTGGATTCAAATTTTTCCACTAGACGCTCAATTGTTGATCTGCTAGGACGATTATGACGACCATAAATTGGACGTAGCGCTCTTAACGTTGAGGCCACTGACTCCGAATTTCGGTAGTAAATTTTAATAATTTCGACTCGTTGTTGGCTCGTATATCTTTTCATCATGAAATGGCAAACCTTAATGAAGAGAAATGTCAAAAGAGCGGCAAGAAATATGGCGTCGCTTGCTGTCCCTGTCGCTCTACTTTTGTAGCGTCCCTGTTGAAAAACCCTTTAGTACTTATAAGTCGTAAGAAAAAACAACAATACCAGAAGAATGTATGGCATGAAAATAACACTTTGTTTTTTTTTCTTTAACAAAATGAACCCTTATTTTTGTTGGTTATTTCGGGGGGGGGGGGTGGATGAACCCCTAAAACCTCCACCTGCGTTCGCCCTGATTCATATGATCCCATCAAAAACGTTTGAGAAAGACAATGTTGCTAAAAGATTTCTCTTAGAGCCAATCAACCAAAATTGTTGCCAACAGGGTTTATTTTTACCAAGAATTCGATCATTGTATGTAAGAATGTTTTAAGGAAAACTGCCAAATACTTACCTTTGCACAACCTTATTCCACGTTTACTCACCCGACCTACCACAAGTCTAGACTTGGCACAGTTCATTGCATCTTAAATCATAAATTTTGTTTAGTAAATACTAAAACTCCAAAAGGTCAATTAGATGATTCATTCCCAAGGTAATAGCTCAGATTATTACGTCCACTGAAATGCTAAGGCGAACTTAAGGGAAAAAAAATAACAAGTTTTTGGCAGACTTTGTAAAATATTCCATTCATTAATCACTTATTAATGATTTTTGTTTACATACTCCGCATGAAAATCGTTTTCATCATTATCTTCATTTAGAGTCATAATAAACAATTTTGAATTAATAATAATTGATTCATCAAAAGGCTAACGCACATCATTTAACTGGAGAATCCATTAAAATCCCACCATAAGAAGAGAAAAGGTTTTTTCCAAATCACAAACAACAAAAAAGTTCAAACACCTTGAAAACCTCACTCAATGCTGCCGCATGCTACGAATATACTCTACACTATATTATGTTCATTAATGTGGCAAGGCAACCATATAATTGCTGCAGCTTACCGCTCAATTGCATCCCATATGAGTATGCTCTCTGGCACATCATCTTTATGGGAAAATTATACAATAATGGAGAGATAAAAAAAAACATAAATTTTTGAATCCAGCTTTAACGATGACAAATTCGTTGACAAATAAACTTAAAAAACGTCTAGTAAAGCTAAGTTCTAAGTAAATATTTGGCAAGTTCGTAATGAATTGATTATAGCCCCTTGAGAGAGAAAAACAATTTAAAAATGGCTGCAGTCTTGCTAAAATATTCAAAAAGATTCTGGAAAAAAATAACATTGTGAAAACTAGTAAGTGAGTCACTTTGAAAGACTGAAAGGAGTAAACAAAGGGATTCAAGGACTCGTCAAGACGGAAAAGGCATTAAAATGCCAACTGACTTTTATACTGCAAAAACCAGATTGGTGTGTGGCTTTTTGTTGGTGTTGCAAGTGTTGCTGTTGTATTGTATCTCTCTTTCCTATTATAGTGCAAAAGTTATGGATATTTATAGAAACGAGTTTGGCAACTAGTTGAATATAGTGCTGTGCAAAAACAATTTACTAATAGTTAAAGATTTAAATAAAACCCGATATTTGTTACCAACAGCAAGAATTAAAATTATAATAAGTGGATTTAGATGCTTCTATTAAGTAACATTAGTACTTAACTACTCCTAAGTTTCTCTGCAACTCTTGGCCAATAGTGCTGTTTCGTCATTATTGGGGGTTGAAGATATTATTGGCACAGATAACTCTTTAAGATATTTCACAGATACCTACTAACAAACGTTGGCAGCTTCCTTCTGACAGTAGGAGGCACTTTAATAGTGATGTACCTGACATGACACCCATATATTATCTCGGATTCATATTCATATTGATTAATAAAAAACTAATAATGAAATTTCAACCCATTTTTTTTTTAAATATATCCGTTTCAAAAACATAAAATAAACCTCGCATGAACTTGCTTTTATGCATAAGATACTTAGAATTTTAAGAACATATTATACAAAAACATGGATATTATTAGAAAAAAAAAATGTTTAGATGCATGAAAATCATTTTATAAAACAAAAAAAACCTTTTTGAAAAAAATGTTTTAATATCGATAGTTTTAAAAATTATTTTAAATATCCAAATTTTTGACAAAATACTACATATTTTGAAAAAAAAATGTTGCTTTTTTTGAGAAAATCAGAAAAATATTTATGTTAGAGGCTTTTTAGGTTATTTTTTTTCATACATAAATAATTGTTTTAATTTTCTTTTTTAATCAGTTTTTATAAACAGTGTTTGGAAAAAATGAAATTAGTTTCCAAAAATATGTAGAAACTGATAGCTTAGTTACAAATTTTTTAAAAAAATTTCGCTACAGAAGAAATTTAATCCAAATTCTAGGTGCCTTTTTCGAGAAAAATATGATTTTCGAAATGATTTTTTAACATTTTTATGGTGGATACCGTTTAGTGTTAAAAGGTTTCAAAAGAGTCGGAGAAAAAGTTTTCAAAAAAGGTTTTAATAGAAAAATTTGAATCAACAAATATATATACATATTATTAATACATTTAATAATTTCAATTAGCTTTAGCATACAAAAATTGATAAATACCATTATCGAAAAAAAATGTTTCTAATAGAGGTACCTTTAAAAGTAATTTTTGGTAATCTCAAGTTTGATAAGAAAAATTCTATGGAAAAATTAAAAGTTTACTTTTTATATAACATATTAATGATGTTGTGGATGTAAAAGAAAATTGTAATTATTTGCTTTACGCGGATGATTTAAAAATATTTTTTTAAATTTAAATGTAGGTATTGAGTTCAATTTGATTTAGATCGTATTTCAAATTGGTGTTCTTTAAATAGCCTAAAGCTAAATATCAGTAAATGCACAAGACTATTACATTTTCCAAATTAGGATCTGTTTCTTATTTTAAATTAATGCTAATCCTTACACGCTAATCCTCTTATTAATGGTTAATGACGCAAAATTTTAAACTTAACAATTTGCTAACTTTTTAGTAGATCACTAACTCTTTCTTAATTTTAAACATAACTAGTATCGTGCTAAGGCTATTGTTTTAATAAATTGACAGTTCATGCAAAAAACTAAGTTAGCAGACCTGTTTTGATGTCTGTAAATGTCAAAGCGTAATATAAAGTTAGCACGATACTAAAAAGATAAAATAGGTATTCGATGATTTTAACTTTAATAAAAGGGTAGAGAAAGTATGATGCTATATTTGATTAAAATTTGCAAGATCGTCGTTTTAACCTAATTTCATACTAAAACAGCTTTAATGTCGTACAAATTGATATTAAATATTTAGGTGTTGTTTTCGAAAGTAGTTTTTCTCCAAAAAGAACATATTGTTTATTGCAAAATCAAACAGCTTAATTGGGTTCATTAGTTCGCAGTATAAAGCTAGGTGTGAAATGCTTGGGATTAAATCTCTAGAATCAGGAAGAAAAAATTCATCATGTAATGCTTATAAGGGATATACTTAGCTCTGAAATAAAAAGTCCTTTTCTGCTTTCGTTGATCCATATCTATGTACCAACTAGAATGTCGAGAACAAGAAGTTTCCAATGAATGAACAATGAAATAAGTTCTATTTTTGACTCACATTTATCTAGTGAGAAATTTAAAAATGAATTGTTGGTTGAACTAATTTTCTAAATTATTTCTATTTTATTATTATTTCTTTATTTATCTGGTAAGCAAATGCTTGTAAATGAAAGAGTGGTTCTTGGACAGATAATGTAACCAACGGTTTAATTTAAAATAATTTCATACAATATGGCTGATAATACTTATTATGAATTAAGATCATTTAAGCTGTTCTCCATAAAAATAAGAGATTTTTTTTTTAAATCTTCAAAAAATTGCTAGGTATCGAGCTTACAAAAGTTCAACCATGTGGTTTTCGAAATTATGAATTTTCAAAACCAAAAAAGAAAATACGAATTTTGTATTCAAAATTCGAAAACGTATTTTTTTTTTTGAAAATTCTGGAAAACAATATTTTTGTAAATATTCTCGAAGTCCCTGTATGTAAAACTCAGTCAAGATCACTTGTTTATTTATTTATTTATTTAACATCAATCAGAGATACAATAAACCCCTTATAGACCACCAAAAATAAAAATAAATTAAAATACATTAATCTACTTATACACATGAAGAACAAACAAAAATATGAAACAAATCATTTCATTATCATTTATCATCATGAAGTACAATAATAAGTAATTTTTTAAAGTTAATCACCATTAAAAATATAGGCAAGAGGTATAGAAAGCGCAGCTGCGCTTTTTTTAAGAATTTTATCGGAGGAGTCCCATCTGGTCCTGAATTGCTACTTGTCTCCAAATTCGAGAGACCAACTTCCACTTCAGACATAAAAATTCTTAGTGGTCCAACATCAACTACTATATTTGAAAAATTATTATTAATATTTGATTATTTATCGCTTGGTGTAGACTAATTCGATTTAAAATACTCAGCAAATAAGTTACACGTCAAGGCGTAAATCAAGTGGATTAGCTGGTAGTATCTTTGTATACATATGTATATGTAAACCTATAGTATTATCATGGAGCGTGATCTTATATTGCGAACTCTAGCCTGATGGTGGCGCTGAAATTAGCACTAGATTTTACAATGGAGAGCAGAATAATATACAAAACAAGTAGTAAAAAGGAGAATATTTTATTACTAAATTTAGCAGAGACAAATCTAGCAAGTATCTACTGTCCCTATACTTACGATGTCGCCACAATCTGTCGTCTTCTTGATAGTACTATAAGTTTTATATACAAAGGTAGTATTAAGTATCAAGATGTATAATTACTAGTGGTAATTGTAGGTACACTACATTTGTCATTTATTCGCTGACTATTTTAAATCAATTTACTCTTTAGATGCGCCCCCATTCAGAAGCTACCTTGTATGAGTATTAAGTAGAGTTGTCAATATGCGGTCTTAAGTTTCTAGCCCATTTAAAATAGAAGAGGTTTCATCTATTATTAATTATATTCCAAAAAATATTTGAAAAATTAGTTGCAATTTAATGGTTAACTCCATTTTTTCAGAATCATATTTCACTTTCTCAACATGGGCTTGTAGTAGAGAAATTAACGGAAACAATCTTAGCATTATTAAGCAATATCATCATTAGATGCTATTTTTATAGATTTTGTAAAGGCATTTGACAGGGTCAACCAAAAAATCTTATTAAATAAACTTACTTCTCTATAGGTATCCACTCTTCCCTATTAAAATGGCTTGAATCATATTTAGCTCGTAGAGTTCGCATCTGGTGTTTAACAAGGAAGCCATTTGGGTCCATTATTATTCTTGTTATTTGTAGATAAATGATTTTTCAAGCTTAATTAGAGGATTGCAAGGTCTTCTTAATAAAGCAGATGCTTACTGTTTGGTATGCAATCTCGTAATGATCGTCATATCAATTGTTCTCCTTTACTTACATTTGTTAACTGTGCAATTGCACCCTCTAGAACAACACGCTACCGGCTTCATTATTATAAGGGTTTTTACATTTTAATCTTAATATTGTTGCGGTACATTTTTTAACAACGTACTCTTTTTCCTTCATACATTTTAGCCTTCCTTTCCGTTTTTACTATGGCTTAATGTCCAGTGTCTGAATACATAAGGAAAATCACTTTGCGACTTGTTTCCTTATTCCCTATAAAAGTCTACATGAAGGTCTACGGGTTAGAGTAATTAAACTTGCGGGTGATTCATCGGATATGGTCTCATCATTCTATTTCGAAAATGTTGGCGATCCCATCTGACAAAATGTTTTCTTCCAAAGTTTTAGTATAGGCCGGGTTGAGCTGGAGCGAGCCAAGTCCGCCATTACAAGCTTACTTTCTAAAAAGTTGCGAAAGAGTAGATTTGAGCAAGCGAAAGCCTAAACGACAAATTAATAATTGGAAACCCGAATTTTAAGTTTTGAGAACAAAAAGTAAAATCTTGTTAGGAACTTAAAATTGGCCAGTGTGGGACAAGACCAGAGTGTGAGGAAAACATTTCTGCCAGAGGAGATATTGAGACATAGTTCGTCAAAGATTGGTAGAGTCAGGATCTGAACTTTAAAGCTAAGTTAAGAGTTACATTTGCACACATATTTACGGCACTGGTGGCACGATTTCGTCAAAAAGGAGCGGTAGTTGATCATCCTCTAGCTGGAAGAACACGCACTGCCCGAACTGAAGCGAATGTGTAACGCATTCTTGTAAGTGTTGTGGAGAGTCCAGAAACATCGACACGAAGGCGCTCTGGTCAACTCACTCGGAGTGTTCCGCAGTTCATTGCGAAGAGTTCTAAGAACCGAATTGCAGCTGTTTCCATAAAAAATCCAATTTGGGCAAGTATTACAGATCCTCAAGAACGTGTTGTTTACCCAAGTTCGTTTATATACAAGAAATGGAAAGGCATCAAAATCATTTTATTCATCATCTCTTAATTCATTATGAGTGATGAATCTCATTTTCACTTTCATTAATAAACAAAATCGCCGTATATTTGGTACTGAGCACCCAAGATTGATTCATCGGCGGGGATTGAATTCACTTAAGTGTCTAGTGTGGTGTAATTTCAGAAAAAAATATTCTGTAATTCTTCTTTGAAGACGATACCGCCAATAATGTAAAAGGTAGTCCTATGATCGAAAATTTTTAAGGCCAGCAATTGCTGATGGTCGCGCCACAATGGCGCTACTAAGGGAAATTTTTGGTGACCGAATAATTTCCATAATTCAGGATTTAATTAGCTTCCACGTTCTCCGAATTTGACTTTTTGTCTGTGAAGCTGAAGAAGAACATTCGTGCTAAAATACAGGCGCTGAGCCCAGATCCTACAAAGTGTTATAGAAAACGCTCTAGAAAGAGCCCGTCTCTGTGAGCATTAAGCTGGTGCTCATTTGAGGGACATTCACGCTATATTCCATACTTAGCCAAAAAAAACTCCATAAATCATTCTTTGTGATTCTAAAATAAATTATTAATAAAAAGTTATATCTATTAAAGTTAATATAACATTAAATACGGAAGTCACTTTTAACCTACCCTGTATTTGCAATATCATTTCATATACTACACATACACATATATACCTAGGAAAATCGACCCTCAGCCAATTTCCAAACATTTGTTGTTTTGTTGCTGAAAAAATGTATGGTCTTCTACCCTTACCTTTAGTGGTTTCCCTAATAAGATCATTAATTTTCTTTTAGAAATAAAATCTTGGGTTATTAATTCAGTGTGGAATTACCTTTTCGTTCACTAAGGTTTGCACCAGGGTTGCGAATTTTTAAATTAAAATAACCATAAGTCATAAGTCTGTAGATGATTTTTGAATTAAAAAAATTTAATTCAGAAGTTAGTTAGTGACTTATGATTTAAAAAAAATTAATTCATAAGCTAGTTGGTTGGTTACATAATTATTTCATTATTAAAAAAAGTAGATTTCAAGTTTTTGTGTGTCATAAAATTATCATGCTAGCTTATAAATTTTCCGATTAGTAATTTTTTAATCAGATTTCATCCATTAGCTTATGACTTAATTTTTTTAAATTCATAAGTCACTTAGTAGGTTCTGAATAAATCTTTTTCAATTCATAAGTCACTAAGAAGCTTATGATTTAAATTTTTTACTTGCGACTTATAGGTACTATAAGGCAAGTTATGCATTCGTAAAAAAAATCGAACTCGAGATTTTGATCAAAGTTGACATTACGATGATAGCGAAGACTAAAAAAGTGGGTCTCGCAATTCTGTCTGTCTGTCTGTCTGTCTGTCTGTCCGTTCGGTTGCAGCTAAACGGCTCGGCCGATTTTCGTCAAACTTGGTAGATATGGGTTTTAATTTTTTACCCCCGGATGTTTTTTGATTTAATTTTTTAAGACCAAAAATAACGGTACCTGCCATACGATTTTTTTCGAAATTTTATAAACATTTTTTTTTTCTCAAAAACTGTTCGAAAGATTTTAAAAATAAAAACACAAACAATTCCATTTAATTAAAGCTAGGTATTGGATTAAAATTTTTTTCCGAAAATTGGTTATTGAGGGTACCCCCCAAGGAACTCTTTTTTTTTGTTTTTGATTTTCTCAAAAACGGTACAACCGATTTTTAATTTAATTTAATTTTTTTTTGCTAAAGCTCCCCAAAAACATAAATAGAATTGTGTACTCAAATTTTCAAAAAAAAAATTTTTGGATTTTAAAAAAAAACTTCAAAATTTTTTTTTCAAAACTCAATATTTCAAAAACCCCCTGCTACATTTTTTTTAAACTCGATAAGTAAAAGTTTCTCAATAATATACAAGATGTGATAAAAAAAATTTTATTTTACCTAAAAATTAAGGTACCTACCATACAAATGCTAAAAATTAAAAAAAAATTGTTTTCAAAAATCGTATTTTTCTCGAAAACGGTTCCGAGAATTTTGCTAAAATTTTTTTTCTTTCAAATAATTTTTACGATCTTTAATTTAATAAAAAAAATTTTGAAATTAAGATATTACAGCTTGTACCTACCATAGAACCATTTTTTCGAATTTTGAATTTCTCATTATCCACATAACGGATCTTAATAAAAAATTTTATAGAGAAGCTTCTAAAAAGTCTAGAACACATTGCATTTCAAAACCTTAAATTAAATATTTTTTGAATTTAAAAAAAAAAATCTATTTTTTATTTTTTTGAAAATTCAATATCTCAGAAATGGCTCAATATTTTTTTTTTGCAAATTTAATTTTTATTCGAACGATAATAAAAACTTTAAATTGGCGTACCAAAATTTTTTCTTAAGTTTGTATATAAAAGCTTTTTTTTTTAAGAAACCACTACAACGACTTATAATTTTTGTTCCTGCATAAATTCATATTTGCATAGCATTCTGTTTTTATCTCTTACTACTAAAAGAATTTAAAAAATTAATTTTATCCTTATGAACAGTTTTTTCAAATAACATTCGTATTTAAAATTCCTAGTCTATTACATAGGAGCAAGTTCGTGCGACCCAGTCGTGCATTTTATTTAATTTACTAGTCATACCAACCGACTTATGAATTATATTTTTTTGGTTTATTAGTCAGTAACTAGCTGCTGAATTTTTTTTTTTTTTAATTCATAAGTCACCCATTAGCTTGTGAATTAAAGCCAAGCTTAAGCTAAAAAGTGACTATTATTAAGCTTTTGCAACCCTGGTTTGCACTACGGTTAAAAAAAAACTTCCTGGTACCCTTAGTAACTAAAAGTACGCCCCTGCATTTCCCATCCGTTAAATTTTCATTGATTCTTTTTTTATATTTTATTAGTCGAACGCAGATTAGGCGCTCGATCAATATAATTCCCTATAAAAGAATCCATCTTTCGCTGAATGAACCTATGAGGTAGCACCTTAAATTACCACCGCACAATGAGGCAAAACGATCCAAAAGCTGGCAATAATTCAAAAATGAAAATAAAAAAAAATCAATCATTTTGAAATATTGGTATGGAACCTTCAACTTCAGCAATGTGAAAAGCACAAGAAAAAACAAAAAATAAAAAAAAATGTGTAAATTAGAGGTGAAGTTCTGTGATCAGTTCTAACGTGTTTTTTTAGGAAGTTCTAAAGTCCTGTAGACTTAAAGTTGTGTTCCGGGTAAGTCCATGTTATAATTTATGTGTCATTTAAATGTGTGTTATGTGTACTTTATGTTTTTGAAAATAAAATCTTGCTACTCTTCTGAACTTTTTGTTATACATATTTGGATTTTTGTGTAGTGCCTTTTGGTGACACTTTTTTTTTTGTCATTTTAGGACTTTCTTCGAACACATTGTTTTTGACTAGAAAAGAACTTATAGCTATAATGAGACGGTTTGGGAGCATTGTAATAGAGGAACAATTCATTTTCTTAAAAGAAAAGTTGATCAAAATGTCAAAAAGCTCTGAAAAAGCCAAATTGCGGTTTTGACGAAACAAATTTCGCATTGCAGGATCGAGGAAAAGTTTTTTAGAACTAATGATAGTTGGCTTAACACATCTCTAGCTTTCTGTAGAGCACCCGACTCAGCTAAGAAACGAAGTCGACCAGAAGTAGAGTTTGAAAATTCTTCCCAACGATCGAAAATGAAAAAAAAAACCGAGAACTGAGAGATTCTGTATATCTTGGTGTCCTCAATTATGAGTCTACGAGCTTCCAGACTGATCCAAGCCTCAAAACATTTAAAAGAAGTGAGTGTAAGTCCAAATTGGGCTGAAAAATACAGGCAAGCTTTTAAAAATCGCAGTCGAACGAGAGAAGTTGTATGACGGGAGAATGTTGCAGCGAAACTATCACAGCATCAATATAATATAATTAGAATGAGTGTCCCAGAAAAATGTCCATCTTACAAAATTGTGTAAAATGCAAAGAAAGCTTGCTATCCCATTGCAATTGGAAGACGAAGAGCTTGAGAAGTGTTATTTAATATCGAAGTGGGGTTTCCATGGAAGCTCGGGACATAGCTCATATAAATAAGCTTTTCACGGTCCAGAAGCAGACGAATCTTCTGATTTATAAAATTTGTTTAGTCCCCATTCAGCTAGTAAGTGGTGTGCATATAGTCTGGCAAAACCCTCGCCCAGCTTCGACAAATTATTGCAGACCCCTGAAAATTGAATACACTAAGGAGTCACCTGATGTTTCAAAATCCGAAAAAGCTCGAGTGGATGCAGAGGTCCAAAACGTTCAACAAACATCAATGTTCATCGGTAACAGCTGTGTTAAGGTTCAGCACGCATTAATTTTTTCAATAATAGATGGTAAAGTTTGCAATGCTTTAACTGAAACCACATCAATACATAAATGCTATTTATGTGGCGCGACTTCGAAAGAATTCAACAATGTCGATGATATAATTAGACGTCCAATAAAAACAGAGCACCTTTCTTTTGGATTGTCTATTTTGAACATTCGTATCTAGAATGTTCGAATACCTTCTATACATCTGGCATACAAATTACTCATTAAAAAATGGCAAGCGCGTGAAGGTCACAAAGAAGTCGTTGCAGCAAATAAGGCTTGAATTCAAAGGGAGTTCCGAGAACGTTGTGGCTTAATTGTAGATAAACCAAAGCCGGGATTTGGTAACACAAATGACGGAAACACAGCTAGGCGATTTTTTAAAAACCCTGAACTTTCAGCCGAAATAACTAAATTAGTCATTGAACTCATTAAAAAAAATCCACACAATTATGATCGTTGTTGCCAGTGGATATAAGATTGATGTTGAAAAGTACAGGGAATTTGCGCATCGATTGTGATGAGGATGACAGTGAAGATGGCAGCGATGATTTTTAATTGTGGATACATTGCAAACATTTCTTTTTTATTAAGTCTCAATAAATAACAATCAAAACGTTTTTATTACTTTGTTTTTTATCTTTTTTAGAGAGGAACAAATTGGTGAGTAAGGTAAGTCTAGTTGACAAAAAATGGATCTTAAACAAAACATTCTTTAGGTCAAAAAAATACAAACTGGCACATTGAAGAAAAGGGGCCGTTTTAGTGGGCGTGGCTGGGACATGGGTCTTAAAATATCTTTTGCTTGGGCTCAGAAGTCATCGTGCAAAATTTCAGCTTTCTAGCTCTAACGGTTGATTTGATGCCACGTTTTAGGTCATTCTGCCCCACCGTGCGCCGAGTTGCAGTTTAATTGAACGCGACCCTGATCTGTCAGATCACCATTTTCTCTCCAGTTCATTTCAGTTAAAATCGCGGGCGCACTGGTATAGAAAAATTGTTCAACCTAAATTTGTATCTTAATATCCCGAAAAAAAAAATACTGCAACAATGTTTTGAAAAGTATAAAAAAATACCAATAGTCTATTGAATGTCACATTTGGGGTTATTTCCTATCATTCTTTTCTTCCTCCTTGTACCTACAGTCCTCTTGCAATAAAAAAAAGCAGCCTTCATTCTATTCTAATACCGATAAGAAAATTATTCTTAAAAGAAATATTTTCGGCGAATATTAACAACTGATACAAGTTTTGGCAACAATCTTATCGAAGTGGACTTTGAACTCCACTTTTACTTTTCCCTAATTCCTTTTCGATTTAAATATTTCTGTTCCCCAGTTGTATTACGAGTTATGGAAATAAGTCGCTTGAAAATGGTTGCTCTAATGAAGGTTTTATTACGCTACACACACATTAAGAATCTACAATAATCGTGAACTATTTAAAAATTATTTAACGAAATAGAACTCAAGTCACTAACTCTATTTAAAAAAAAGAAAAACTAAAAATATAGCAAGTACTAAAACTTTTCAAGAGAAAAAAGTTGCACAGCAGTGTTGATAACATCGATCAACTATATCATCACATATCTTGACCTTAGACGCGTTTCACAAAAAAAAAAAACTTAATTAGATTTGGCACAAATCTTTGATAAAATTATGCACTGCTGAAGGTCATTTTGCGACTTACCCTGCATTTGGATCCGACCAGCTAAAGTGCCTCCTTATAATTTCCCGATCAATTGAAATGGCATTTCCATTGCGCTCCTTTCTTGAACCCATGGTAGAATATGCGTTGACGTGTAGAAGATATCTTTTTGAACTTTCCTTCTATAAGAAATTTATTCCAAACACTAGGTATACACTCTTTTGGTGGTATTTTCACTTTTTCTCAATATTTTCTTTTCTTATTAATTACAATGGAAGTACATGCAAGCATGTACTTATTTGTTGTTAAAGAGAACTTTTGATAAAAAAACAAACAAAACAAACTATCTATAAAACACAAAGTTGGGGTAATTGCAATGCAAGGCGGGGGAGCGACGAGCAACGTAACCGTTTCGGATTTAATCGAATCGAATCGAGAGCGAAAAATTCAAATCGAAATGAAATCGAAATGGAAAACGACCAAAAGAAGAAAAAGACGTGTACGTAGTCAGCAGACGACTTGTTGACTACTCACGTCGACAACACGTTGTGGTTTTTTGGCCGCTTTTACTCAAACTATACTGAGGTCTGAAAATCATGAGCGCATTGTACTGATGGCGGTTTGGTACTACAACTATCAGATACACTGAGACTTTGTTGATCTACTAGAGCTAGCGCTTCTGGTTTTTTTTCGTGTTTATCTGTTTTCATGTTTTTTTTTTTTGTCTCAGTACGAAGTCTGTGCACAAAAATTGTTTGAATTAAATCGTTTTTATTTGGCTAGAGTTGGTTTAGTTTGCAATGCTCTTTGGCCAAATTGGTTGCAGTGGCTTTTATGTATTTAACAGTGGCGGGGCTTATTTAAAATCATAGGGGATGGGAACTTCATGTTTCAAATTTGGGATTTTTTTGCTGATTCTTACATCTTTAAGCAATTTTAAACTTAACTTGAAATGCAATTTTTTTTTACTTGCGACTTATAGGTACTATAAGGCAAGTTATGCATTCGTAAAAAAAATTAACTCGAGATTTTGATCAAAGTTGACATTACAATGATAGCGAAGACTAAAAATGTGGGTCTCGCAATTCTGTCTGTCTGTCTGTCTATTCGACTACAGCCTAAACGGCTCGGCCGATTTTCTTTAAGCTTGGTAGATATCACTTTTAATATTTCCCCCCACTCGTTTTTTCCTTTTTTTTTTTTTAAACCAATAATAACGGACCTGTCATACGAAATTTTATAAATATTTTTTTTTCTCAAAAACTGTTCGGCGGATTCAAAAAACAAAAATAAAGAAAAATTTCATTTAGTTAAAACTAGGTAATGGTTAAAAAAAAGAAATTCCGAAAAATAGTTATTGAGGGTACCCTCCATGGAACCATTCTTTTTTGTTTTTGATTTTCTCAAAAACAGAACAAACGATTTTGATCATTTTTTTTGCTAAAGCTCCCCAAAAACATAAATAGAATTGTGTACTCAAATTTTCAAAAAAATTTTTTTTGGACTTTAAAAAAAAAATTCAAATTTTTTTTTTCAAAACTCTATATTTCGAAAACCCCATGCTAAATTTTTTTAAAACTTGGTTGATAAAAGTTTCTCAATATAATCTACAAGATGTGAGAAAAACAAATTTATTTTACCTAAAAATAAAGGTACCTACCATACAAATGCTATAAAATTAAAAAAAATGGTTTTCAAAAATCGTATTTTTCTCGAAAAGGCGCTTAGAATTTTAATACAATTTTTTTTCTTTTAATTAGTTTTTATGATTTTTAATTTAATAAAAAAAAATTTGAAATTAAGATATTACAGCTTGTACCTACCATAGAATAATTTTTTTGAATTTTGAATTTCTCATTATCCACATGACGGATCTTAATGAAATTTCTTAGAGCGAAGCTTCTAAAAAGTCTAAAACACATTGCATTTAAAAACTTTAAAATAAATATTTTTTGAATTTTTGAAAAAAAAATCTATTTTTTCTTTTTTTTTGAAAATTCGATATCTCCGAAACGGATCAATATTTTTTTTGTAAATTTAATTTTTATTCGAACAATAATCAAAACTTTAAATTGGCGTACCAAAATTTTTTCTTCAAAACCCTTTAAAAAGTTTGTATATAAAAGCTTTTTCTTAAGAAACCGCTACAATGACTTATAATTTTTCTTCTTGAAATATCTGGTTTATGAATAATGTTTATCCTTAAGTGGGTTTTAGGTCAATTTTTGTTTTGTTTTTTATGTTGTGACGTTTCGGATGTGGTTACACCCTTCTTCAGACCTATTTATTAATTGAAATATAATTTAAAACATATATACATATATACCAAATATATCAAAATTCTAAAATAGTATACTTACAACTTAAAAATACAAATATTTTTTATTTGTTTGTAAGCTTTTATTTGAATTTAAAAAATTCAGATAATTAAACATCAATTTGTTTGAAATAAATTTTCAAACAAACTAAAAAAAATAAAAAAAAACAAAAGAGATAACACATAACAACAAAAAAGAAAAAGATTTGAAACGTCTCTTAAACTTTTTTGAGAAAACACGGAAACCAAAAGCTTACAAACAAATACAAAATATTTGTATTTTTAAGTTGTCTGAAGAAGGGTGTAACCACATCCGAAACGTCACAACATAAAAAACAAAACAAAAATTGACCTAAAACCCACTTAAGGATAAACATTATTGAATTAAATAAAAGGTCACGAAGAAAGAAAGTATTTATTTAACGGAGGGCACACCGTAACTACATTTAAAATGGATTTTTATGCATCTATTAGAAGAAGATATGGTATAGAAAGTTGTTCAAATCTTAAATCATATAGCAGGATTTGTGTAAGTAATATTAAAAATAGAAACTCCCTTATATTCCTTCTAAAATGCAGAGAATATGGACTTATTCCTGATTTTATACTAAATTCAACCAAAAACGTTCATACAATTTTTGATTTCGAATCCGAAGAATCTGATAAATATTTACAAAGAAAAATATCGTCGACACTAGGAAATTTTCATACAAAAATTTTAAATTTAACAATCTCCCAAAAACAATCTTTTTTAAAAAAACAAAAACAATTAATAAATAATTTAGAAATTAAAATTAAAAATAAACTAGATTATAATGAATATATATTCTTCTTTAAAAGCCAAGAACTAACACACAACAAAATTAATTTAACTACAAAAACGACCCAAAAACGTAAGTTAGAACAAATGAAACTTAAAATTAAACAAGAAATGAGGATAGAATTTCAAAAAAATTGGTTTGTTAACAAAACAAATACAATATTTCCCGATGATATCAAGTGGCTTTTATCATTAGGTCCTAAATTCTCTTTACCTATTGATAAAAGAGAATTTCCACTTTTTAAAATGATAGCAGATGGAGAAGAGATTATTAAAACTAAAGAACAAAGTGAACATGAATCTGCACGAACATGTTTTACACAAATGTTACAAAATTATTTAAAGTCAACTTCAATTCCCCCATTTGACAAATATTTAAATAAAATATTTTGTGATACGAGAAAATTTCTCAAAAGACATCCTGAAATTTACATAGTTCCAGCAGATAAAGGAAATGTTACGGTAGCGATTTTAAAAGAAACATATCTTCAAAAGATGAATGATATGATGAAAAATCGAGAAACCTATACTATTTTAAGAAATGATCCCACGAACAAACTTCAAGTTCGTAATAATAAGTATATAAAAGATTTATTTAATCAAAAAATTATAAATGAATCAGAAAAGAAATGTATGACAACATACACAGCCAATAGTCCACAAATTTATGGCTTACCTAAGATTCATAAAGAAAATTGTCCTTTACGACCAATATGCTCTTCTACAAATGTCCCTTGCTATCAACTTTCAAAATATATTGTTAAAATTCTTAACAAAATAACTGAAAATTCAAAATATAATGTTAAAAATACAAAACACTTTATTGAAACAATATCACCAATTATTTTAGAAGAAAACGATATACTAGTTTCTTTTGACGTAGTTTCTCTGTTTACAAATATACCAGTACATATGGCTATAGAAACTGTTGATAAAAGTTGGAATACTATCAAAGAAAATACACAAATTAAAAAGAAACAATTTTTAGAACTTTTACATTTTTGCATAGTTGATAATAATTATTTACAATTTAATAAAACAACTTATCAGCAAAAACAAGGTGTACCTATGGGAAGTCCTTTATCCCCAATTTTAGCAGATATAGTTATGGAAACTTTACTTGATAACGTTTTAAAAAAACTATCGTATACACCAAAAGTTATTAAGAAATACGTAGATGACTTATTTTTAATCATCAAATCAACTGAACTTAATTCAACTTTAACAGCATTAAATTCCTTTCATCCTAAAATTAAATTTACATTTGAAGTAGAAAAACAAGGAATGCTTCCATATCTTGATGTTAAAGTTATAAGACAAAATACACATCTAATTTTTGATTGGTACAAAAAGCCAACATCTTCAGGTCGTTTGATAAATTTCAATTCTCAACAACCCAAACTAGTAATTATTAATACAGCACAAAATTTCATTAATAGAGTTCTAGACAATAGTGATATTATATTTCGACAAAAAAACATTGGAATAATAAAAGATACAATGTACTCTAATTCATTTCCAAAAGAAATAACTAAATCACTTATTAACAACTATTTCAATGGTGTCAGACGATCAACTCAAAATATAAATGAACCACAAAGAATATATAAAAGTGCTTTATACGTTCCAAATTTTTCAAACCGTTTGTTGAAAGCACCAATTAGAGATAAAGAAAAAACTAGAATAGCCTTTAAATCAACAAATACTCTTAGAAATTCAGTTTTCTCAAAATTAAAAGATAAATTAGAAAAAGAAGAAAAATCAAATATAGTATACAAGATTAAATGTATAGGTGATGGCTCAACATCATGCCCATCAATCTATGTAGGAACCTCAATGCAAAAACTTCGAAATCGTATATCAGGTCATAAATCTGATATAAATAGTGGTAGTACACAAAAGACTGCACTAGCTCTCCATTGCATAGAAGAAAATCATCGTCCTGACTTCAAAAATATAACAATTTTACAATCAGAACAGAATTATAATAAAAGAATGTTACTAGAAATGTTACATATTAGAAACACCCAAAATAGTATTAATAGACGTTCAGATTGTGATAGACTTAGTAATATTTACGGTCAGTTTATTAATTATCAAACCATATCTACATAAACAAAACTCAACGATTAAATATATTATACATATATACATAAAAATATTTGAATTTATTTTCAAAATTAATTATTTGAATTTAAAAAATTCAGATAATTAAACATCAATTTGTTTGAAATAAATTTTCAAACAAACTAAAAAAAATAAAAAAAAAAAAAAAAAGAGATAACACATAACAACAAAAAAGAAAAAGATTTGAAACGTCTCTTAAACTTTTTTGAGAAAACACGGAAACCAAAAGCTTACAAACAAATAAAAAATATTTGTATTTTTAAGTTGTAAGTATACTATTTTAGAATTTTGATATATTTGGTATATATGTATATATGTTTTAAATTATATTTCAATTAATAAATAGGTCTGAAGAAGGGTGTAACCACATCCGAAACGTCACAACATAAAAAACAAAACAAAAATTGACCTAAAACCCACTTAAGGATAAACATTATTGAATTAAATAAAAGGTCACGAAGAAAGAAAGTATCTGGTTTATGCAATATGTATTTGCATAGCATTCTGTTTTTATCTCTTACTACTAAAAGAATTAAAAAAAAAATTATCTTTATGAACAGTTTTCTCTAATAACATTCGTTTTTTTAAGACAAAAAATAACGGTACATGCCATCCTATTTTTTGCTAGTTGAAGCTTGCTAACGGTTGAAAAAAATTTTGCAAAAAATTGTAATTTTTGGTAGCACCCTTGGAACCATTTTTTTGGTTCTTGATTTTCTCAAAAAAGGTACGACGGATTTTGATCATTTTTTTTTCTGCGAAAGGTTCCTAATAGTTTGAATATTATTGTGAATTCAAATTTTCAAAAAATAATTTTTTGGATTTAAAAAAAATCAATTTTTTTTTTGAAAACTCAATATTTCGAAAACCCCATGCTCGATTTTTTTAAAACTTGATAAATAAAAGTTCTTAATATAATCTACAATAAATAAGAACAAAAAATTATTTTACCTAAAAATAACGGTACCCTCCATACAAAAGTTAAAAAAATGGTTTTAGAAAATCGTATTTTTCTCGAAAACGGTTCCGAGAATTTTGCTAAATGTTTTTTTCTTTTAATTAATTCTTACGATCTATAATTAAATTTTTTGTAGGGCCCAAACTCAAAAAAATATAGTATCAAACTTGTTTAAGCACAATTACAAAGACTGGCATTTCTCAAAAAAATAAAGGCCTTAGTGAAGTTTTTATCATTAGTACTAACATCACAATTACCGTTAACATGGGTCAGGGTACCCCCAAAGTAAGCCTTATCTTTAATCCCCCATATATTATATCAAAATTGGAGATATGGCCCTAAAATATTATGCACGAATTAAGGGACACCCTCTGTAAAAGCTTTGTTTTTTTTTTTTAAACTGCTACAACGATCTATAGTTTTGGTTCTTGCATAAACTAATATTAGCTTGAGAAATCACATCACGTGGTTGTTTTAGTCATTTTAAAAATTAGTTTTATGGTTATGAATATTTTTCTCTAGTAACATTTATTTTTAAAATTTGTAGTCTTTTACAAGAAGAGCAAGTTCGTTTGAAGAAAATTGCTTCAGATGCTTAACTGAAGGTATGACATACAGACAGACGGAAATGCGAGACCTACGAAATTTGTATTCAAGTCAAGTTATATCAAAATCGCAAGATTGATTTACTTTTTATTTTTCCAAAGAAAATCTTGTCCTATAGTGCCTTCGTATATAAGAAGTTAAAACTTAATCGAAACCCAATAGAATCTACGCCTCTGCTTTAATACTCGTAACTCAATTCAAATAAACCGGCAGTAAAGTATAAAAACCGGTGGGGTAGCTACGTACAATAAATTGCTGGCAGAAATCAACACTCGTATTATTTTTTGTCGCTTAGATATTCTTGTTTTCTGTGTTCTCTAAATATATATCACAAAAATTATTCCATTGTTCACAAAAACTATTTACATTTTTCTAAATTCAAATACGCAAAAGGCTACTATTGAAAACAGTTTTCGTATTCGTTACGAAGCAATTATAAATGTTGTACATGTACTCGTACAACTTAGATGATAATCATAATAATTACCACATCCCAAACAGATCAAAACTTTTAACTTCATGTTTCTACAGCGCTCACCTTTGTTTTAAGATCACATCTTTAAAATATGTAGATGGTTCGGCCTCTAAAACCTGGGTTAAAATAATTTAAAATAAAACACTTACTTCCTAATAGACAACGATTCAACTTTTCAAGAAATACCAAGACGCGTGGCCATTGAACTTGATTTCATATATATAACAAGTAAGACTCTATGACTAGTCTAAGCTTTGATTATCTTCTCTTATAGTATGGAAGGTGGGGTTGCAATTGCGTAAGACATTTTTTCGAAAAAGTTGTAGCTTCTTCGATACCAATCAGTGGCTTGAAATTTATTTTTGCGAATCGTTAAATTAATTCTTGAAGACAAAATTCAAAGACACAATTTTAAATAAATTAAAAATAAAAAAAATTTCAGGGTATTCAAAATTTATAAGAAATTGATTTTTTTAAATTTTTCAGTTAAAAATTTTAATTTATTACAAAATTGAGTTATATTTCATTGGAAGTTTTTCCCATCACTTTCGCAAATGCAACACAGTAATGACAAACTATAAGCCTTTTGTTAAATTTATTCGTGTTCGTGGTTCATGTCAAGACCATTCCGTCCATTCATGACAGCTGGGAAAAAGGCTGTTTTCACTGCTTTATAAGTTACTTGTTGTCAGAGCCAGAGTAGACCCAGAGTAGACCCCTTGATATCGTGTGAATCGATGAATATTGAAAACGCTCGAACAAGCAAAGGTGTATTTTCGTTTGGCGTTATTAATTTGCATGCGAAGAATTGTCTTTTGGGGCTTATTTAGAAGGTTTTCCTTAATTTTTTTTTTCTTGAAACAGTTTATAGATGAGGAAGTAAATTAATGCGCATATATTTATATTTCGATTATACAGACATTTGCTAAAAATATTGCTTCGAATGGCGAACAATTTGATTCAGATACACAAAACGAAAGAGCTGGTAACAAAACTTTTTTTTTACCAACCGAAAACTAAAACGCCAGATACGAGTCTTTTTGAATAGAGGATTAATACTAGGGCTCAGAATTTTTCTGAAGTTAATCTGGAAAGTATTTTGCAGCAAAATGTATGTAGGCAAAACTGAGGATATGAAAAATTAAGTAGGCATAGCATGTTCTTGGCAGAACAGTCGCATCGCATATAAACATGTATACAATCAATAAATCTTTAATCTGTTGGAAATAATTTATATTAAACAATATTTAATGCATAATAAGATATGTTAAAAGTTTATAAATTAAAGAAAAAAAAAACCGTCTTGCCTTGACTCTGTGACTTCGTTTGTCAAAGTCGAACAACAACTTAAATTAATTTCATTATATTCGGCAAACATGTATATCTGCAAAGTATCGAGTTGATTTTAAATTACCAAAATTATATTCAAAAGAAATATAATTTGACTGCCTTCTGCTTGCATTATGCAATCTCAGATAAAATTATGAAAGCACGTTCTTGTTAAATCTGATTTTTGGAAATATGAAGTATTTAAAGTCCTGGATGACTAATTTTTTTATCAAATAGAAATTTAAGAACCCGTGCAAATAATAGAAAACTTAATAAGAAATATGATAATGCACTGTAAGACCGTTTCTGAAAAAAAAAAAACAGATTACCATACCCAATAGCTGGATCATGCTGTTGTCTAAAACCATAAAATCTGGAATGAAGAAATCTTAAATGTACAAATCTAGAAACATAAGAAACTAGAATAATGTCGTAAAATTAACAGTAAATTCAAGAACTTGATAGACATCGTCCAAAACTGCATTTCACGCAGAAAAATAATATTTAACCGAGAGCATTTTTTAGTTGGTTAATGAAAAATGTTTCAAAAACAACGTAGTCTGGGGTAAAAATTACGTTGTATGAGCAAGTTGCTAAAAGTAACGTTATTAACTCAATTAAATGAAATTGTTTAAAATAAATAAAATAAAATATTGGGTTGATCAAAAAACTTAATTATATTATTCGGTTAACTAGGCTATAATTCCCAATTTCCAAGATTGTTTATTTTAATCGAGTGTTGAATAACTACGCTTAGTTAATTTAGCACTTCACTGTCCAATGAATCATACGAGTATATGATTCATTAAATCTGTTTTGTCCCGCGTTTCCTACGTCCATGAATCACAATTGATTCAAAAGTTAATGCTTTTAATAACGTCTATATTATATGAAAAAAATTGCCTTAAAGGCATTATTCAAATATAAATGTATAGGTTAGATATTTTTAGAACTGTTAAAAAAAATGGAAAAATGTTTAAAAAAACGTATTTTTTCATCAGTGAATCTGTATTATTTTATGAACAAATTGATTTAAAAAGAACCAGAAAATAATACAAAAATGGGATCAAATTAAGCAAAAAGTAATTATTTACATTTTTTAAAGCTGGTAATTTATTATAATATTCATCTCACATCAATAACTGCTACTCGGAAGGCCTACAGCAATTTTTGTATACCAGGTGAGGCTTTTTCTTAATGGTGAATGAAAAGCAGAAGATTAATTTCCATTACAAGTAGATAGCATAAGGACATTATTACGCCATTTCAGCACCGTGATGCATCCATCTTTTTTTTTTGAGTAATGTTTTCGTTTTTTTTCAATTTATGTTTAGTGACTTGTGTATATTGGACCGATTTTTACTTGCGATATAGGTACTATAGGGCAAGTTCTGCATTTGGAAAAAAAATCGAACTCGAGATTTTGATCAAAGTTGACATTACGATGATAGCGAAGACGAAAAAAGTGGGTCCGACAATTCCGTCTGTCTGTCTGTATGTCTGTATGTCTGTATGTCTGTATGTCTGTACCTCGAACTACAGCCTAAACTATCGGAGGTATTTTCTTCAAAATTGGTAGTTAAGGGTCTTCGGTGATTCCCTAGAGGAAAAATTGAAATTTTTTTTTTAGCTCCAAAACTAAGGGTACCCCCCATACACCCGTAATGCAAAATCTTATTTATCTCGAAAACGGCTCTAACGATTTCGATAAAAAAAATTAAGTGTGATATTATGGACATGGACTATATTTTGGTCAAAAAAAATTTGGGGGGGAAATGTTATTAGGGGTACCTGTCATATAACGGTTTTTTTGATTTTCGAATTTCTCACCAACGGCTCTAACGATTTTAACCAAAATTTTTATGCAGGAGCTGCTTTGCATTTGAAAAAACATGAACTAAAATTTTTTTCGAAAAAATAGTTTTTGGATTTTTAAAAAAATAATACAATTTTTTTTTTGAAAATTCAATATCTTGAAAACCGATACACGATAAAATTTTTAAATTATGTTTTAAAATGTATTTTATTAAATACTAACAATTTGCATATCAATTTTTTTTATAAAAATTTTAAGGAAAATTTAGTACACAAAAAACATGTTTCAGTGTGTCTGTATGTCTGTACCTCTCACTACAGCCTAAACCACTGGACGTATTTCTTTCAATGTCGGTAGTTAAGAGTCTTCGGTGATTCCCTAGAGGAAAAATTGAAATTTTTTTTTTAGCTCCAAAACTAAGGGTACCCCCCATACACGCGTAATGCAAAATCTTATTTATCTCGAAAACGGCTCTAACGATTTTGATAAAAAAAATTTAGTGTGATATTATGGACATGGACTACATTTTGGTCAAAAAAAATTTTGGGGCAAAATGTTATTAGGGGTACCTGCCATAGACCCGTTTTTTTGACTTTCGACTTTCTCATTAACGGCTCTAAGGATTTTAACCCAAAATTTTTAGCAGGAGTCCCCTTAAGTTTAAAATAATATTGTATATAAAAATATTCGAAAAAATATTTATTGGGTTTTAAAAAAAAAAAAAAAAAAATTTTTAAATCAATATCTTCAAAACCTATGAACGATTATTTTTTGAAATAATTTCCTAAAACCAATATTATTAAATACTTAAAATTCGCATCCCACATTTTTTCTTGAAAAATTTTAGAGAAATTTCTTATATAAAAAATTTATTTAATAATAAAACGATTTTTTAAGGTTTATTTCCATAAATTCATACTTTTCCGGAAACCAGACGGCAATTTTATGCATTTGAACATTATTATCTCAATAAATCCATGTTTTATATTTATAAAATGTATCTTAAATTCCAAAGTACTTTACATAAGAGCAAGTTCGTGCGATCCAGTCGTGCATTTTATTTCGTATTGTTCCACATAAGTCCGTGTTTCGATTTCTTAAGTACGTTGCCTATGGTAAACTAGTATAATAATTGTCAGCGGCAGAACCATTCCGTTGCGGAAGTTGCTCCCGAATATATTTCGTAGGACCACGTATAGCTATCAACTGTGCACATTTTATACGCTCCGTATATGCCGTACTTACTGGCTTTTGAAGCAAGGCGTTTGAAGAAGGAAAGTAAAA
This sequence comes from Chrysotoxum bicinctum, assembly GCA_911387755.1. Lineage (NCBI taxonomy): Eukaryota > Metazoa > Arthropoda > Insecta > Diptera > Syrphidae > Chrysotoxum > Chrysotoxum bicinctum. The sequence continues at coordinate 246,112,770 of OU426988.1, read as the reverse complement.
TGCCAGCAACGCAATATTAGAGAAAATCTGTTGTCCGACGTCAAATATGTTGAAATATGTACTGTACGTGTGGGCTGGTGTGTGCACCGATTTCTTGTGTGAGTCTCGGTGCGAGCAAAATCAAAATGTTTTGATTTTTGGTGTCGGTCGGTTTGTCGATGTGTGCACATTTACAGGTGTGTTCACGTCTAAAACAACGACAGTTCGTGCAAAAAACTAAGTAGAGAGACCTTTTTTGACATCTGGAAGAATGCAAGAGGCATATGAAGTTAACACGATACTAAAAAGATAAAATAGGTATTCGTCGATTTTAACTTTAGTAAAATGTTAGAGATAGCATAATGCTAAATTTGATTAAAATTAGCAAAATCGTCTTTTTAACCTAGTATTATACTAAAATAGTTTTAACATCGTACTAATTCGACTAAAATTTTTTAGATAGATATATATTTTGCTTGTAGCAGAGAATATAATATTACAAAGTTCACTTCTGCAATATAGAACAAAAAAAATAAATGAACTTCGTTTAATGCTTTGCAAAAAAAGTTTTGAACGATTAAATTCGAAGAAGTGCGTTTATGATCACATTTAAAGTCATAAAACTATATGAAATCTTCAGTTGAGATATTTCTCATATTTTTTTTCATAAATTCGCCGTAAAAACGAAGATTTAAAAAAAAACTCTTCGAAATCGGACGATTTTTCGATTTTCTAGAGACAAGAAACGAGGGGACCGCGAAAGTATAAAATTACCAAAAATTCATTTTTTTTAAAACTCAATATTTCGAAAAAACCCTAGAAGCTTCTTTTAAGTCTAAAAAAAACATTGCGTATCAAAATTTGAAAATTTGTTTTTTGCTTTTTAATAAAACTTAAAAACTTTTTTTTAAATTCGATATTTACGCACAGCAAAATCAATAGAAAAATTCATTGTCTTGGTACTTTTTTCAAATCGATAATAAATATGAGAAAAAACTGTTTCTTTTAATAAAAGATTTAAGTTTCAAATGATCACTTCAGTTTACAGATTGATCAGTCCTAAGAGACCGAAAAACAAAAACAACTTAAAGTTAAAGAATCCAGCAAATGACCTTCGTATTGCCAAGTCTGTACAATTTTGTTTGAATCCAACAGCATATATTAAAAATTAATTCTTGAAAACTTGTTTTTGTAATATTATTATTTTACTTGTATTATAATAATACTTCATGAAAAGTTATGCATTCGTTAAAAATATCGAATTCAACATTTGAATCAAACTTAATATTTTTAAGACCCAAAATAACGGTACCTGCCACACGAAATCTTATAAAATATTTTTTTTTCTCAAAAACTGTTCGACAGATTTAAAAAAAAAAATATTTTGTTAAGGATAGGTAATGCTTGAATTATTTTTCGAAAAATGGTTATTATTGGTACCCCCGTGTTTCAAAACATATGATAAAATATTTTTTGAATTTTTGGTAAAAAAAACTCATTTTTTTTTTGAAAATTCAATATTTCAATAACGGATTATAATTTTCTATTGAAATTTTAGTTTTAATCTTACAATAATAAAAACTTCAAATTGGCGTACCAAAATTTTTTCTTAAAAATGTTTTAAAAATTTTTTATATAAAAGCTTATTTTTCTTCAGAAACCATTAAAATGACTCATAATTTGTGTTGTTGCATAAACTTATATGTGCTTGCATCACATGGCATCTTAATTTAGCTCAAACTACTAAAAGAGATGTTTTATTCATTTAAAAAATGAATTTTATGCTTCTTAACATTTTTTTTTCTAATAACCTTCATTTTTGAAATTCTTGGTCTTTTACATAAGAGCAAGTTCGTTCGACCCAGTCGTGCATTTTTTTTTTTTTAATTCATTAATTGAACCAAATTTCAAATAAAACAAGTATAAAACGCTTGTATTAATTTAAATAGTATAGTTACAGAACTGCAAGACCTTTATTCAATAGCTTAAGATAATTACTTAAGGTCTTGAAGTAAAATTTTGTGAAAAAACCGGGAGAACGTGAAATACTATATTTAATTTTTCGCCATTAACAAAGTCAAATGCACAACGCTAAACAGTTTTTACTTCCGGAACATTTGCCATCCTTGATTGTTGGGAGCGTTTGATTAACAGCAAAACAATTTGATCACCCATTTTAGAGAACCACATAGACTTCCGCATTTAGAAATGTTCACAGTGCAGTCGCATGTTGCATAACCCAATGATTGGTTGTGTTTGTCTTTCTCTCTTCAAGGCTGTCAACTTCTTGTCTCCCGCCTAGGAAAACCTTGCATTACAAATTGTATACTTATTAAGCAAAAATAAAGTCCCTTAAATTTCCTCCTTTTAACAATTGTTACCTCAATCTCATTGCAAGGTTACCAGTTCCCAATGAAAACGAAAGTCTTTCTGTCTGCATTTTGGATTTCACCGATACGAAAATAGCAAGAGGGTGGAAAATTTCTTCAAATGAATAATCTTTTTCGAGTTTTTCTCAAAAGTTCGCAAGAAGGAAATGCTGGTAATGGTTACATCTATTTATTGTCGTTTTCTATCACAATTATTTATTTAAAGTCACGGTGCGATGGTTTTTTGTGCATGGTTGGAGTAAAGTTAAAGATGGATGAGTGTCTCTAAGACACTAGTGCATATTAATTGCACACGCTTTTTAATACACAACTAACTAAGTTAATTACACGCATTGTTGGAAATTATATTACTTGTCATTCGGAATATGAAAAGAAGGTATATGGTTATTTCATGGTCAGTTGGCTTTTAATAATTTTGTTAATATAAATCATAATTTCTATTTTCATTTTTGCTTTATTTCTGCAATTAATTTTAAAATTTAAATTGGACTTTTACAATACTTTTCATTGAATAAATATCTTAAAGGTATCTATTTGGCACTAAATTGCTGTTTGCTGTTTCTAATCTTATTTTAAACAAATTTGTTTAATTAAGCAACTTTAAATCAAAACTCAAGATAGAAGTTTTAATATTCTTATATGATATTATCGCATACCCGGTGCAATACCGACTCAATCGCAACTTTTTCCCAATCTGAGGAACGAACGTTATATTTTCTAAATTTTATAGTTCTTCTGGGTCTAAAATCGTCATTATTGTAGGTTTTATAGTTTCCGAAAGAGGGCACTTTTTCGTTTGACACAAAAGCTTAAAAGCCAAAGTTTTTCAATTCAGCAATATAAGATTATGTGCTAAGAAGATGTGCAGATTTTTTCATCCAGCGAAATTAAATTACACAGGTTCTTATGGGAGCAGATCCTCTTAAGGTCTGCATGCAGTCAATCGCTGCACGATATCTCCAATGGCTGATGTGCAGCATTTTTATGCAGCGAAATTGAACTACACAAGGTTCTTATGTTCGCTAGTTCATTCTATGGTTGCATTCACCCCTGGCCCTACCAAAGCTGACAGAAAAATTAAATAATAAATGTTGTCGTTTTCTTTAAGACAGATCTATGCATCATAAATGTCAGCGTGTATGCAAGTGTTCTGGATGCAGCGCTGTAAGCATCGATGCTCGCAGACAGGACATCTGTTTCAGCCCTAATTGGAGCAGATTTTCTCAAGGTCTTTAAAAATTTGCTGTGCAGAATCATTGCAGCCACAGCAGCATTCTAAAATAATTTATATTTGGTACTACTGATATTGAAGGTAGCTGCTGTCTTTCCTTTAAAAAATTTTTTTTTTTGTTTTGGCGATTTGGCGAATGGAAGAAAAGCTCATTGAATTGGCCAAGGAAAATAAGAACATTTTTCTGAAAAAAACAGAATATTCCAGGTAAGCTATTTTCAACTTTTTTACAAACATGAATTGTTTTGTCTTCGGTTTGGATTCTTCTTTTTTAAGGAGGACTTCAATCGGCTTATCTGATAATTCTCATTCTCTGTGACAAAGTTAGCTAGAAACAGTCGTATCAATTCTTCCACTTCTATGTCAAAACACCAACTCAATCAGTTGTTTGAGGAAAACCAATCTAATTCCTCGTTTTTCATCTTCTTTTGGTTTAAGTTTTGAAATATATCATTTTTATCATTCATCAGATTCTGATATTAAAGTCCATGATCAATTTTCGAAATTAGTTTTACTTACAAATTGTATAAAAACTTGTCAATGCTTTACCAATGTTTTTGAAATGTCTTTTTAAAATAAGTACTCCTTTATACGCCTTTTCACCTAACATTTCCTATTACCTCCTTTGCTTAAGCCAGTCTACTTATCCTTGCCCTTCATCTATCATAAAAAACATATTCCATCATTGATTGAAACTTTGCATTTTTACATTAGTATACATATTTTATTTACAGCCACTAAATTGAAGAACAGATGGAGGACGCTGCTTGATTCTTTTTATAATTCACACGCGCTCAAAGTTTTATTGAGCAACCCTTATAATGTTTTACATAGCACGATCGATGGGGAAATTTGGGAGAGAGAAAGGAGGTGTCGATGAACATTGGTCTTGAAAGTTTAAAAATTGAAACGAATCATTGTTGAATATTTAATTATACCTGATGTTTTGATGAAATTTTTCACCAATTTAAATCGTCATTGTAAATTTTTCTTGTACTTAATTATGGATTAACAGATGTAGATCTTTCTTTTCTTTATTTTATTATTTATTTATTTTCTTTTTTTTTGGGTCACCCCACCCACTTCATATTTATAATGTTCTTATTATTTGCCTAAAAATAGTGACAATAACTCTATTTTTATTATATAAAAAATAACTTTGTCACTTATATTTCTTTCTATTTTAAAATGTACCTACAAAATAAATATATATTACATTTTTGTAAATTGGATTTTAAGAAATAAAAAATAATCTAAATAATCTAAATAAACGACAAAGAAAAACCGTGGCTATCATGTCTGAACTGATTGAGGAGAGAAATTCAACTGGCTACTTCGAGTCAATATTGCTTGTGAACGGTGTTAGTAAGCATTGCTTTCCAACGGTGTCGGGAATGATTCCACTATAGTTCTGTTTCCTATAAGTTCTGGATACTCGTACTGGTCTCGAGACTGTGGTCATTCAAACGAAGATCGTCGTTCTTCTTTGATGCAAATGCCATTTTAAGGTAAAAGGCATAAGTGGTACATTTTGCGACGATGGACAGCATTAAGTTTTTGAGGAATTAAACTCCACATGATTTTTACTCGTGACTTATAGGTACTATAAGGCAAGTTACACCTTCGGAAAAAAAATCGAGCTAGAGATTTAGATCAAAGTTGACATTACGATGATAGCCAAGACTAAAAAGGTGGGTCTCGCAATTCTGTCTGTCTGTCTGTCTGTTCGACTGCAGCCTTAACGGATCGGCCGACTTTTTATTAAACTTGGTAGACATCGGTTTTAGTTTTTCTCCCCGGATGTTTTTTTCTTTTTTTATTTAAGACCAAAAATAACGGGACCTGCCATACGAATTTTTTCGAAATTTTACACTGAAAATAAAATCTAGGTATATATGATAAAAATGTAGGTTGATCTGACAAAAATTTTGTCAATATACGTCCAACAAAAAGTTTTATCAAATTGACAAAAATTATAGAATTTTGCTGAGGAAACAAAAAATATTTTGTGGTATCCACAAAATTATTTCGTTACGCTAACAGATTAATTTGTTGAAATAACAAAAATATTTTGTCAATATGACAAAATTTCGTACAATTTACAAAATTAATTTGTTGTTTTTTTGTTAATGTTAAAAATATGTTTTTTTATTATCGGATTAACAAAATTTTTTTGTTAAATGACCAAAATTGTTTTGTTAAATTAACAAAACTTTTTTGTTATATTTTGTTAAATTAACAAAATATTTTGTCAATTCAACAAAATATTTTGTCAATCCAACAAAATATTTTGTCAATTTTACAAATTTCGTTTGTTGAATCCACAAAATTTATTTTGTCAAAATATTTTTTTTTGGGATTTAAGCCCACAAAAATTGGCGTTTCGTCCCTACGATCTCACTTGCAACCACCTGTGAGGGCGTATGAACAATACGCAATTTTTGTTAAGTTCAGTTGATCTTACATCGATTTCTTAACAAAAACCAAATGTGAACTATATCATACACAAAAGAAATGTCATGATCAAAAAAATATACGCCTTTGTTTGGTTTCCTTACAAAATAGTTTTATCTATCTGATAATATTATTTTATCAATATTACAAAATAACTCAACCCCAGAACAAAATATTTGTCATTTTAACAAAAACGTTTTCATTTTTTGTTAAATTGACAAAAAAAATTAACAAAAACTTTGTGATATTGACAAACATTTACAAAACAGATTTTTTTGTAGATACAACAAACATTTTGTTAGCATCGCCAAAAAGTTTGTGGATGTGACAAAAATCTCAGTTTTATTTTGTTATATTAACAAAACTTGGTTTGTTAAACTGACAATATTATTTGTAGTGCATATTTTGTTAAACTGACAAAAAATCATGCTGAATTATAAAAATTTTGTGAAATCAACAAAATCATTCTTTCGTATTGACAAAAATTTAGGCAAAACGATAAAATTGTTTTGTTGAAGGTCAACAAAACGTTTTTATCAATATTACCTAGGACTTTATTTTCAGTGTATAAATATTTTTTTTTTTTTCAAAAACTGTTCGACAGGTTTAAAAAATAAAAACACAAAAGAATTTCATTTAATTAAAGCTAGGTATTGGTTGAACAAAATTTTCCGAAAAATGGTTATTGGAATGGAACCATTTTTTGTTTTTGATTTTCTCAAAAACGGTACAACTGATTTTGATCATTTTTTTTTTGCTAAAGCTCCCCAAAAATTTAAATAGAATTGTGTATTCAAATTTTCAAAATTTTTTTTTCTGATTTTTAAAATAACTTCAACATTTTTTTTCAATATTTCGAAAACCCCATGCTAGATTTTTTGTAAACTTGATAAACAAAAGTTTCTCAATATAATCTAGAAGATGTGAGAAAAAAATGTTATTTACCTAAAAATAAAAGTACCCATACAAATGTTAAAAAATTAAAAAAACTGGTTTTCAAAAATCGTATTTTTCTCGAATACGACGTCTAAAATATTTTCTTTCAATTAATTTGTATGGTCTTTTTGACCTTAATTTGAAATTAAGATATTACAGCTTGTAACTACCAAAGAACCATTTTTTTTCCAATTTGAATTTCTCATTATCAACATAACGGATCTTAATGAAATTTTTTATAAAGATGCTTCCAAAAAATCTAAAACACATTACATTTCAAAACTTAAAAAAAAAATATTTTTGTTAATTTTTGGGAAGTCATTTTTTTTTCTTGAAAAATTCAATATCTCAGAAACGGATCAATATTTTTTTTTCGAAATTTATTTTTCATTCGTACAGTAATAAAAACTTAAAGCTGGTGTACCATATTTTTTTCTTAAAAATGTTTTAAAAATTTTGTATTTAAAAGCTTATCTTTTTAAGAAAGCTTATTTTTTTTAAAAACGACTTATAGTTTTTGTTTTTGCATAAAGAAGGTATTTGCAATTACAAAGGCTGGTATTTTTCTTAAAAAAGAAAGTCCCAAATGAAGTTTCTGTCGTAAGTACTAACAGCGAAAATACCGTTGACATGGGTCAGGGTACACCAAAGTAAGCCTTTTCTTTTCGATTTTTTCCTAAGAATATACTCAACTCGACCCACGCTCTAAAATATTATGCACGAATTAAGAGATACCCTGTATATAAGCGTTAAAACCAATGAGTACATAGTTGAATTTAGTACGTTCTTGAAAAATTATTATACATTTTTACTTCCTTTGGGACATTGCAGAATGTTTTGCCATAATTTCTGGTCATTGAGAATTGTGTTCTTTTAATAACAGCTTTGCAACTGTTTCTGAGTTGCTTATGCTTTTTCCGATTTCTCTCTCTCAATTTGATACCTTCTTTACAAACTTGTATCGAACCAAGAGTTTTCTTTATGTTTTATAATCTTAATTCTGTTAATTTTTTGTTCAATTTATCTCAAAAACGGCTCAAAAGATTTTGATAACAAATAATTTGATGTGGCTATTTTAGACATAGATTACATTTAAATTTCTTGAAAAGGAGTAAATGATTAGTTTTTAAATTATTTCTCAAAATGTATATTATAATAAAGATACTTAAAATTTACATCTCCATTTTTTTTAATTTAAAGAAATTTCTTTAAAAAAATATTATTTTATATTAAAACGATTTTTAAACTTTGTTTGCATAAATTAATACGTTCCTATAAATCAGATGGAAATATTATGCATTTCTCGAATTAACTCAATGTTTTTATATATATAACAATTTTTAATTAAATTTCAAAGTACTTTTACATAAGAGCAATGCATTTTTTATTTCCATGTCAAAAAGATTTCACTTCACGTCACAATAGCTTTTTCAAAGCAACAATCATTACGATTAAATCAATAATTTCTTAGTCACGCAAGCCTTCCTCTGTTAAACATTCGAACTAGGCAACTAGAACCGGCAACACCCCTGTGATGACAACGAAAATAAGCTTTTAGGAAAAGAACCTATTTTGTTTCGTACTCGCAGTTAAAAACCAACAACCTCAAAATATGGACGAAAGTGGAGATGAATCCCAGAAATCTGGCTCTGAAGATGAACCTTTAGTTCCCGATATTATTGATGATGAGTATTTTACTTCATTGTCTTCGAAAGTTTCAGAGGTTAAATGTGTTAAATTCATTTGAATTGATTTTAAATTTATGCTTTTCTTTCTAGATAACAAAAATCCTTCGCCAAAAGGACACTCAAGAAAATGCCGATAATGTCCAACGAATTTACACCTGCTGCAGTAGGTTTAAGGCTGATTTACATCAGGAGGAACTTCGTTCCGAAGAACTTCAAAAAGATGTTGAAAACTTTAAAAGGCGAATGGAAAAATCAGCAGAAATATCACAATTGGATCAAGTTACAATAAGTGAACTGAGAAAAATTATAGGTTCGTATTTCTTTGGAATCTAAATAATGTTTCGAACTTTGTGGTTGGTTGGAGAAGACATATTTTCAAACCAGGATGTAGAAGTTGTTAATATAGAAAAAATACTTATTAATCTTGGACATAGTGTATTTAAAACTTTCACATGATATTAACATTTTATTCACAAACTTTTACAGAAAAGGCTTGGAAGCAAAAAGATAGTGCCCAACTGCGTGAACAGATGGCTCAAGAAGAAGTTATGAAATTGCGAGATCAGGTTGCAATTCTAGAGAACGAAGTCCTAAAAATGAGCGAAAAGAAAGTTGGCCGCGATGAGTAAGTATATTGGGATTAGACCTAAGCAAGGACCTCCTAAGACATTTTAGTCTAAAACTATTTTAGAAAAGGATCTTGTCCCAAGAATGATATTTAAACAGATTTTCATAAAAATATTCCTCTTTCAGTAAAAAGGATTATGCGAAAGAAAAAGAAAAACTCAACACTGAAATTCGTGAACTTAACAAACGAATCCAGATCCAACGGATATACACTACCGAAGTTGAAAACATGACTCAGAATTTAGAAGAGAAGAACAAAGCTTTAATTAAAGTTTTGGATGTAAGTCAATACGAGTATTTTATAATCCACATTGATAAGTGCTTGTCTCTTCTTGAAATACAAACTTTTGCCCTAGGAAACATCTTCTGACTTGTACAGCTGTAAGAAACAACTCGATTTAGCTACAAAAGACCTAGGTACTCTTAAATCTGAGGAATCAAAACTGATTGACCAGATTGAACAATTCAAATTAAAGGTGTGATAGTTTAAGAGATTTTTTTTCCATACTTTAAAAAAACAAGTGGTATGTTTTAGAACGATCATCTTGTGAAGAACAAAATTCATCAGAACCTGCAAATTCTTGCTGCAAAAACAAACCTGGAACACCTTCACACCCAACACAATGCAACCAGCAATAAACTTGCCAAAGTTATTGTTGACCTGGAATACGCCACTACAGAACGGGATAAGTTCAAGGCTGATTTGGCCCAGAAATCAAACCTTTTAAAGGTAAGAACTTTTACCATTTACAAATAGTTAACTCAAATGAAATCATTGTCAAAAAGCTTCGCGAAGAAGAACTCATCAAAATGAAACAGGAGAATGCAAACGTTTGTAAATCGCAAGACGCTGCAGCCCGAAAATACTCTAATATATTGGATGCGAAGAAGCAAGCCGAAGAGGAGAATCTGCGAATGAGGTCACTTAAAGCAGCTTTGATATAATTCTTTCTTTAAGATCGACTGTTATTGAAACCCTTTACAGATCGATCATCAACACCCAAGAAAAAGAATTGAAAGGAATGCGAAAGATCATCCAACGATGCGAAAACACTATTGAAATCATAACTAAGGAACGTGATGTTCTAAGGCGGGATCTGATTCTTTGCAATCAAGCCTTGGGAGAGTCGGCTGAGCAATTTCAAGAGGCCCAACATCAAAATCGTTCTTTAGTCGATACAATTGGTTTGCTGGAGCTCAAACAGAAAAAGCAACGAGATGAGCTTTCAAAGATTTCTCATGAAAAATCAAAGAAAGTGGAAGAAATTCAAAGTCTTGGGGATAAAATCGATGCTCTTCAAAGTAAAATTTGTTGGCGAAGACAAAGAATTCGTCTAATTAGACTTTTACTTTCTTCTATATAGATGAGATCCACCAGAAGGAAAACTACGAGTTCGAGCTTAAGCGAATCATAACAGACACTGAAGCAAAGTGTGTTTCCCTACAGACTCAACACGATGTGCTTCAAAATGAAAGGAACAACTTACAGAGATCGGTTCAGTCAGGCGAAGAAGATATTAAAAAGCTTAAGAAACAAATAGAAGCTCTAAACAGTGACTTGAAGCTTTTCCGCAATCGAATATCTAACAAGGACAGTGAAATAAGTAAGTTACAATTACAAATTGATAAGATGGAGAAGGAAAGACGGATGATGAGAGGAGAGATACGCAATAGCCAATTAGCCCACCAACATACTCGTTCTGAGTTACAGGAGAAGCGTTTGGAAAACGATCAATTTTCGAAATCCCTACAGGTTTACTTTATATAAGATAAATAAAATTCTTTATAATATTTCAATTTTATAGGAAGATGAAACAAAACTATCAAGACAGAAGAAGGAACTGGACAATATTATTCAAGAAAAGAATTCCGTGAGCGTACAATTGACAAAAAGAATCGAAGAATTGGCTCAGCTGAAAGATCGAATGGATACTCTTCAAACGGTCTACGATCAAACTGAAAAACAATATGGACAGTGTCAGGATGATATGCGTTTGATGAGAGTAGAAATTCAAAATCTAAGAACTGAGAGAAATGTCTTGCGAAAAGATCGGGAATCTGCTGCAGATTTGAGAAAGGAACTTTTACAAATGCATAGAGTATTGAATCAGCAAAGGATTAAGGCCAGGGCGTTACAGGATGAAATGTTGACGCCAATGAATATTCACAGGTAAGAAGATAAGAGTATTCTTTGGAGTTTATGAGTCCTTGATAAGAATTTCGTGCTTCGGTCGAAGTTTTGGATAAAAAAACAAACATGGAGTCCTTTTAGCCTAAAACTTAACTATACTTTACAATAGAATCGACCTGAAATTTTGGATCCTGCACTGTTTTGCCAAGACAGTAGTCCTGTTTGTTTGGATTTAACCAAAAATCTTAGTATTTCTTCTTCCATGTTGTTACCCCATGACCTTCTATTTAGTTTTAGTTCTTATTTGTAAAAGTGTAATGTTTTGGAAAATATGATAGTGACCGGATAGATTTAGGAACGGCTAACTTTTTACCAATACTAGTATCTGTATCTATTTTCTGTCAATTATATTTCAAAATAAAGGGTTTTTCAATTGGCGCGGGTATATTTTGGCAGCCTGTGGCGGCCATGTTTTTTGCGTCTTAGGCCTACACCCGTACAAGATCCAACTGATCCAGGAGCCTAAAGTTCATTACCATAGATAATGCCTTTTATTCTATGACTGGGCTTCAGAGGGTGTGGTAGAGGACCCCAATTTCTGCCGAAAAATCATCTGTAGCGACTAGGCTCATTTTTGGACGAATGGCTGTGCTTACAAGCAAAATTGCCATAAAATATGGAACGACACCAACCCATACACCAGGTGACATTAAATCCTTAAAGAGTTACCTTTTGGTGTGGATTTTAGGCTGGAGGCTTCATTGGTCCGTACTATTTCGAAAATGACGTTGGTAATTCAATTACCGGCGGCGATGGTGAGTACTACTGAACGATAAAAACCCATTTTTTATGGCCCAAATGGAACTATATGGACCTGGACGACATTTGGTTCCAGGAGGATGACTGCGTGCCGCACAGCGGAAGTCACGATTAACATTCTTAATGAATGGTTTGAGGGTATGGTTATCTCTCGCTGCACAGGTGACGTGCATTGGTCACCAATGTCAAGCTATTTTTTGTGAGTTTTCCTGAAGTCTTAGTTTATGCGAATAAACCATAATTGACCGATGCACATAACTAACAAATTATGCTGTATATATGCGTAAGAATCATTGAAAATGGGACAACTTGAATCCGTGCCACCGTATGAAGCCGAGACAGGCATTTGAACGATGTCATATTCGATACATATTGCCATTCATGGAGGGGACCTAATATTGTTTGGTCGATTCCGAACGTGTAATAAGCAACACTTTTCTTGACAAGAGATACTATTTGTTGATTCACTTTCTTCAATTTTTGCAGCATGTCTCTCTGCATGTCAGTCCAACGCACTAATTATTATGTCAAGGAGTAGGTTCTTATACTAGAAATTTATAAAAGTTCCTATCAACATGCGTCATGGTGACATTAACTCTTCTGACCTCTCAGCTGTTTATAACTAGTTTGCTTAACATTTTCAATCTGTTTTTTTCTGATAGTCCTCTTACACTATCACTGTTTCACCTTAAGGTTGTACAACGAGCAGCAGTGGATGGAATACTCCAAGTCCAAATCATTAAACAGTTGTGTGCAAACCATTTTCTGTTGCTTTAAAAAATATTTTTTATTCTTCACTATTGAAGACAGTATACCTTATACCACAAGGAAGTGCCCTAAGACCAACCTTATATTTGTAATATACTATCGATATTCCAGTGATTTCACTGGACAGCTTTGCTGATGATACTACAAAATTTGTGCATCATAAATCCGTTATGAAGGCTACAAAAAATTTCCAAAATTTAGTCGATTAAGTTAATGATGGCACGCCACAATGGCGTTATCTAACTAAACGAAATAAATAATAATGTTCCAATTTGTATTTTTACTTGCGACTTATAGATACTATAAGGCAAGTTATGCATTCGTAAAAAAAATCCAACTCGTGATTTTGATAAAAATTGACATTACGTACGATGATGCCGAAGACTAAAAACGTGGGTCTCGCAATTCTGTCTGTCTGTCTGTCGGTTTGACTACAACTACAGCCCAAACGGCTCGGCTGATTTTCTTTAAACTTCATAGATATCACTTTAATTTTTTTCCTCCCACACGTTTTTTTTCTTTTTTTTTGAAACCAAAAATGACGGTACCTCCCATACGAATATTTTTCGAAATTTTATAAATATTTTTTTTTCTCAAAAACTCTGACAGATTTAAAAAATAAAAATACACAAAAATTTCATTTACTTAAAGCTAAATAATTTTTCAAAAAAAAAAAAAATCGGAAAAATGGTTATTGAGGGTACTCCCTATGGAACCATTTTTTTGTTTTTGATTTTCTCAAAACCAGTACTACCGATTTTGAAAAATTTTTGTTTTGCTAAATCTCCCCAGCAATTTGAACAGATTTGTGTATTCAAATTTTCAAAAATATTTTTTTTTTTTGATTTTTAAGAAAAGTTTCAAAAATTGTTTTTTTCAAAACTCAATATTTCGAAAACCTAATGCTAGATTTTTTTCCAAACTTGAAAAATAAAAGTTTTTCAATGTAATTTACAAGGGGCCTATTCCACCAACTACAAATTAGAAGTACAAATTTGTGATTAAAAAAAATTACATATATGAAAAAAACTCGATTTTTACAAATTTGTTAAAAAAATGCTTGTAATCACAATTTTGTAAGATGGTGCAATAGGCCCAAGATGTGAAGAGAAAAAATTATTTTACCTAAAAATAAAGCTACCCACCATACAAATGTTAAAAAATGGTTTTCAAAAATCGTATTTTTCTCGAAAACGGTGCCTAAAATTTGTATTAATTTTTTTTTCTTTCAATTAATTTTTATGATCTTTAATTTAGTAAAAAAAAAATTGAAATTAATATACCTATTACAGCTTGTACCTACCATAGAACCATTTTGCCTAATTTTGAATTTCTCACTATAGACATAACGGATTTTAATGAAACTTTTTCTAGAGATGCTTCTAAGAAATTTAAAAAACATTGCATTTCAAAACGTAAAAAAAAAATATACATTTTTTGAATTTTTGGAAAAAAAATATCTTTTTTTTTTGAAAAATTCGATATCTCAAAAAGGACTCAATATTTTGTTTGCAAATTTAATTTAATTTAAATTTGTATATAAAAGCTCATTTAAAAATAAAAACTACTACGACTTATAATTTTTGTTGTAGCATAATTTGCATAGCATTCTGTTTTAATGTCTTACTACTAAAAAAAAATTAATTTTATCCATATAAACAATTCTCTAATAACATTCGTTTTTAAAATTCCTAGCATATTACATAGAAGCAAGTTCGTGCGACCCAGTCGTGCATTCAACGCTCGTATATGAAACGGTCGCAGGTGAGTGAAACAGAAAAGCATTAGTAAATAATAACGACGGATTCTCTCCATCTCCAACAATCTACTTCTTTCCCAACTTGACGAGCAACTGTCCCTTACTACCTATTGCACGTTTCTTGTAAAGATTATCAGACCAAAAACATAATGTTAAAAAAAGAGCCAAGTTCTTCTATACAAAAATCTTTGTGTAACAAGTCAGCCGTGAAAAGTACTGAGATCTAAAAGTACGCCAAGTTCTTACTTCATGAAGGTTTAATACCGAATATTTAAAGTAGAATACTATTGAAACAGCTACAGAGAAATTTTATTGTTTAATGATTACTTGAATTGGGCATACAAAAAAAACTTGCCAAGTCTGTCAGTCAGTCAGTTACGGTTTTTGTGATCTTTGAGGCCTTATATCTCAGGAACACTTATGCTAGAAAATTGAGGCGCCTGTGCCTGACTAGCTTAGCAAATACTCGGAATTTTAAGTTTCTGACTTCATTGGTACTGCAGATAGGGAGTGGTCAAAAATCGCCTGAGTTTGTTCCTATAAAAAGGGTGTAGTGCCAGAACTTGGCTGGACACTACCGTGCCCTTTGATCAAAGGTATCCTGCCTGTTCGGCACCTCGGGCCATTATGTAATATAACCCAATTTCTCATGTTCCATCCATCAAGAGAAACAACCGTTTGGCAATATAAGAAAGCCAGTTTGGGCGGTCTTAATAACTTTTTTCTAAACCTACGACAACTCGGTAACCAGCTAATATACACCCAGCTCATTTCGCTGCTAGCCCTACATTGCCAGACAGAAAAATAGCCCTTCGGTACTTAAGAACGTAAATTATTCAATGGGGAAATAGGATGGACAATTAATATTAATTAATATGATGCGTCTTTTTAAACTATGTATGCGAGTCCTGGAGACAAGTAAAGACTAGTTTTTTTCCCCAAAATTGGGTTGGCGGGGGGCCATTAATCCGCGAAGTATTTCCGCCCAACTAGTCTGACTTCATTTGTACTTAAAACTTCAGAGTAAATTCTCGACATCCGTATTAGAGACATTCTTAACGGATACCCTCATCAAAACTTTCAACATGCATACCTTAAGGGTAAGTCCGCAACGGCCCTTTATGAGGTAGTGAGGTGCGTACATTTAAAAAAAAATATTACATTGAAAGAATACACCTTCGCTTCCTTCTTTGATGTAAAAAGGGCCTTCAACAAGTCCATTCTGGAACCACTCATCGAGTTTGGTGTAGGAGAATACATCAACAAGTGAATTCTATCCATGCTTAGAGACAGAAGGATTCTAGGTACGTTAGGTAATATAAACTTAACCAAGTACGTCAGTAGAGGAAAACCCCATGGCGAAGTTCTGTCCCCTCTTCTATGGTTGAAAAGATGTGGCGTAAAGACGGTTGCATATGCAGATAACTTGGTACTGCTAGTGAAAGGAAAGTTCACCCCAAGAGTTAAGTGAGATCACAGAAATGCTTTTAAGGAAAGCTTCTAACTCTGCCATGAGTTTAGAAAAACTAAACTGATGATACGAGTATTTACTATCAAAACGAAAATACAGTCCATCGCTCTAACCCGACTCAACAGGCAAACAGCTTTGATCTCTTCAAGTGCACAATATCTCTGTGTTATTCGAGAACCTAAGTTGAACTGAAACGTGCATTTTAAAGAAAGGGTTAAGAAGGCCTGCGGAGCATTTTACGCCCGTTGAAAAACTTTTGGTAAAAAGTGCGGTTTTCAGTCTAAGATTTTTTTGTGGACATAATACACAACCGTGGTAAACAAAAGAAAAGGAACAAAGAATATATAGATTTGGCACCACAGGGGCTCTAAGATCTTACCCAACTGTTGCCTTAATAGTTTTTCTGTTCCTTATACTACTTGACTTACACATAAAGAATCTAGTATCTGGCACTGCATTAAGACTTAAGGAATCGAGCTCTTTGATTGCCAAACCTTAGAACCACAGCAATATTATGGAGTTAATATAAGTATAGATTTTTTCAACTTTCACTGACTACTGCAGTGAATCAGAATCAGTAAAGATTCTAAGATTATGTTCCCATTGTGACAAAAGACTTCGACACAACTCTTTACAGATAGCTCAAAGTTGGAGTGTAGTTTTGGTTTAGGAATCTTCTATGTAACTTTAGACATATCTAGATCGCTTAGGCTACCCGACTTTGCTATAGTATTTTTCAAGCTGAGTTACTGATTAACAGCGAAGTATGCAAGGTACTCAAACGAGATCCAAACCAGAACCAGAATACGGCTATTATCAGACAGTTAGGCGGCTGTTAAAGCTATTAATCCTAATACATCATACTCCAAATCGGTCCGGCAATGCCGGGATGAACTTCAGTGTTATGAAAGGCAATATAAAGGCAATCACACACACAATAAAAGACATCAAAACCTACTAGATCCATTTTTTTTAATTTAATCAAAACTTAATGACTCTGTGAGAATGTGTACAGTTTCCAATATTAATTACATCCACAGGTTCATACGAGTTACGAGGTATCAAAATGGCGAACTTCAGCACTAATTGAGCCACAGAGCTAGACTGTCGGTAGTCGCCATTTCTACCTACTTGCCATATGTCCTAAACTCGAGTATAGCTTGAATTTTCGGGCAATTACTGCCCTAACTTCTCTTCATTTACTGGATAGAATTCAGAACAGAACATTAAAACTGATAAGAAACAGAATTATTATGTGATCATTCCCATCTCTTGAACACCGCTGTAATGTGTCATGTCTTTTCTCGTTTTATCGCTTCTTTCACATTCTTTCCTCCCCTCAATCAGTTCTCCCGTCATACTCTTTTCAATAGATGCGAGAATAGAGCTCTGAACACATCAGTCCGAGCATGTCGAACATGTCCTGAACATCCTCTTAACCAAGTCATCTCTGAGCCCTCTGAATTGTTTTTGAAACACACCCTACCACATAGCTGCCATCATTTCATTTTGTCTAATTTCCACCTGTCAGATGCTTGTATAAAGTATTTAACCCTGTCTGCTCATTTATTTTATTCTGAACTCATAGAGCACTCTCTTAACACGCTCAAAAAAAACTCAGAACGAAAAAAAAAAATTATTTTTTGACAACTCGGACCCTACTCTGAACTACCAAAACGCCTCAGGAATGCATATTAGCTCACCCTCGGACCTCATTTTGGACGAACCGTCAAATACAGAGATTCGCTTATTAGTTGCACAGCCCTTGCCATTTCAATTCAGAACTTTGGGCCACCCTTTTCGATTTAAAAACTGTTTAGTTAGACCTCTATCATCAGGACCAACGTATTTGCCCCTATGTACTGTTTTCCAAGAAAACTGTTGATATGGAGGGAGAGGGAGAGAAAGAAGGTGTTGTTGAACATTGGTCTTCATCATCATCATCGGCTCGACAACCGGGTTCCGGTCCTGGCCTCTTTCAACAAGTCTCTCCACCTATCCCGGTCTCTAGCCGACGCCATCCAGTTGCGCACCCCAAGGCTTCGGGCGTCCTGGTCTACGCCATCTCTCCAGCGCAAGCATGGTCTACCACGCTGTCGTCTACCATAGAATGTACCACAAAGAACTTTCCGAGCAGGTTCCTCTTCGCTCATGCGAGCTAGGTGCCCTGCCCACCGGAGTCTACCGAGCTTAATTTTTGTCACGATATCTGCTTCAAGGTAGATTGCGTACAGTTCATGATTGTACCGTCTCCGGAATCGTCCTTCCTCACATACGGGGCCAACAATTCTCCTTAAGACTTTTCTCTCGAACGCAGCTAAGAGGTCGGAGTGCCTTTTGCTAAGCACCCAAGTCTCGGATCCATATGTGAGTACTGGCAGCACCATGGTCCTGTACAGCAGCAGTTTTGAAGTTATGGTGAGATTTCTGGATTTGAAGAGCTTTGACAGACTATAGTAGGCTCTGTTGGATTTGAGAAGCCGCCCGCGTATTTCTTCTTCTATATTGTTATCGGCTGCTACTATTGACCCAAGGTATTTAAAGGATTGCACCACTTCAAATTCGTGCTCCGCTACCTTGATTGTTGGACCAACTGTTCCTCTCGCATTCGACGCCACCATGTACTTTGTTTTACCTTCACTAATGTGCAGCCCCAGATTTTGTGCCGCCTGCTCGATCTGGATGAAGGAATCGTGTACAGCTTGTTCGGTTCTTCCGATGATGTCAATGTCGTCTGCGTAAGCCAGTAACTGGCTGGACCTGTTGACGATGGTCCCTCTTGTTGCCGTGCCAGAGTCACGGATTGCTTTCTCCAACGCCAGGTTGAAGAGGAGGCAGGCCAAACCGTCCCCTTGTCGGAGTCCATTAAAGATGTTGATTGGTCTGGATAGCAATCCGGCTATTTTTACTTGGCTTGTTACGTTGGTCATGGTCAACCTACATAGTCGTGTCAATTTATTTGGGATGCCGAATTCTCTCATGGCTTTGTAAAGTTCTACCCTGGCTATGCTATCATAGGCGGCCTTAAAGTCTATAAACAGATGGTATGTTGGGATGTTAAATTCTAGACATTTTTCCATCGCCTGCCTAAGGGTAAAGATCAGATCAGTTGTTGATTTGCCTGGAATGAAACCACACTGATATTGTCCGATGACGGTTTTAGCGTATGGGGTTATCCGGTCTTGTAGGATAGAGGAGAGTATCTTATAGGCGGTACTCAACAACGTGATACCTCTATAATTGCTGCACGTTGTGACATCTCCCTTCTTATGTATGGGGCATATTAAACCTTTTCGCCAGTCTTCTGGCATTTCTTCCTGCTCCCATACGTGTACTATAATATCATGAATTGCTTGACGTAAGGCTGGCCCGCCGTGATGGAATAATTCGGCTGGTATGCCATCGGCTCCCGGGGCTTTGTTCTGTTTAAGCCGGCCTATATCCTTCTCAACCTCTTCTATGCTTGGTGGCGGCAACATAGAGTATTCTTCTTGAAGTAGTGGAGCCTCCACTTCCGCAGTGAGCTGACCATTTAGCAATTCATTAAAGTACACTTCCCATCGCTCCAGTATGCTTTCAGGATCGGTGATCAGATTTCCCTCTCCGTCCTTGCAGTATGTGCAGCGTGGTGTGTACTGCGTCATGTTTCGGACGGATTGGTAGAACTTCCGCGCCTGGTGCGGACCTCGCTCTCGGCTATTTTCTATTTCACAGATTAGGTTCTTCTCCCAGGCTGATTTTTTTTGTCTGTGTAGCCGTTTTTCTATTCTTCTAAGCTCTTTATATTCCTCTTCGCGTGCCCGCGTTCTATGAGATTGTTGCATTGCTCGGTACGCAACATTCTTACGTTCAGTCGCTAGCTTGCATTCATCATCAAACCAGTCGTTCCGATTTTTACGACTGCTGCCTAAGATGGAGTTGGCAGTACTAATGACAATATTCTTAAGGCGTGTCCACTTCTCATTTACGCCCAGCATACTGGCTCCAGGACTTACTCTCCCTAAATCAAGTGATTCTAGGGCGAGCCCTAACGCATTACCAAAGGTGTTACTTGTGTTTTCATTGCGCAGGGCAGACGTGTTGATTCGAACCTGATCGGCGGATGCAATGCGTCTTCGCAAGGCAATCCGCCCTCGGAAAACCATACCAACAAGATAGTGATCCGAGTCGATATTGGCACCTCGGTACGTTCGTACCGTCATCAAGTTCGAGTAGTGGCGACGGTCTATCAACACGTGGTCTATTTGGTTACGAGTGACTCCATCAGGTGATACCCAGGTGGCTTTGTAGATATCTTTACGCGGGAACCTGGTACTCGCAACGACCATGTTTTTCGATGCTGCCAATTCTAAGACTCGAAGTCCATTGTCATTAGTGTTCTCATGCAAACTATGGGTGCCTGCGTAATGCCTGAATACCGGCTCCCGACCTATTTTTGCGTTCAAATCCCCAAGGATGATTTTAACATCATACCTTGGACAGGCATTGAGGGCCCTCTCGACTTGTTCGTAGTAAGTCTCTTTTTCTTCGTCTGAGGACTCCTCCGTAGGTCCGTGAACGTTAATGAGGCTGATGTTCGTAAATTTGCCTCGCACGCGAAGGGGCCTTTCGCTTATAGCGTTAAAGCCGATGATGGTAGACTTCATTTTTTCGCTGACTAGGAAGCCTACCCCGAGCACATGGTGTTTTGTATGACAGCTATAGTATATGTCATATTCTTTCTTCTGTAGAACACCATTCCCTGTCCATCTGATTTCTTGAAGAGCTGTTATGTCAGCTTTATATTTTGACAGGGCATCGGCTAGCTGCTGAGCAGCTCGAGCTCTATAGAGCGATCGTACGTTCCATAAGAAAATTCGTAAATCGTTTTTCAGTTTTCGTTGCGTTGGTTGTCGTCGTGTGATCAGTCCGTTTCCGAGGCTTGTTGTCGGTCTCGTAATTCAAAAGTTTTACGGGACAGGGAATTAACCTGTCGCCAACCTGAGGAACCAGCCTGATCATATTAGCCAAACCTTTTTAAAGGCTTGTTTCTAGCGGCCGCCACGGAGAGGCTATGATCAGACTTCCACCAGTCCCGAATAGTTACGGCACGTGCATGTTTTCGTATGCTACATGTTATTCCCCCTATTCGTCTGATGGCTGACCGCCTGAACATTGGTCTTGAATGTTTGCAATAGTCCCGCCACCAACTGTCCCTGCGTCGTCCGTAAAAATATATTTAAATATAAAAAATCTTCAAAATTTATGCAAATCGGCACGATCTCGTGATTCTGATAATTTTCTGTTAAGATAACAGATAAGTTACAAAATGTTAAATTGTGGGAATTTGTTACTCGAGATTTTGTTTTGTGGGTTTTCGTTACGATCCCTTCTCACCTTATCATTGGATTTTCGGTTTTGATTTAACAAAAATGATTTCCATCAAACCCAAACTAATTTTTTAATATCTTCCTATAGATGGCGTAATCTTCGAGGCCGCGATCCTGAGAAAATGGACCTTATTCACAAAATTCAAGTGTTACGCAGACAAATTCTTGCTCAAAATGTGAATGTCTTAGAACAAAGTCGAGCCCTAGAAGAGTCCCAAATGCTATATGATGCTTTAAAAGAATTCATGCTTAAGCTTCCAAGTTACAAAATCAAAGACGAACTAAATGAAGTTAAGGTAATTTATAAAACATACATATAATTGAAGTTCCTTTATTCTAAATTCGATTATTTTATATTATAACGGGTGATTTTTTTGAGGTTAGGATTTTCATGCATTAGTATTTGACAGATCACGCGGGATTTCAGACATGGTGTCAAAGAGAAAGATGCTCAGTATGCTTTGACATTTCATCATGAATAGACTTACTAACGAGCAGCGCTTGCAAATCATTGAATTTTATTACCAAAATCAGTTTTCGGTTCGAAATGTGTTTCGCGCTTTACGTCCGATTTATGGTCTACATAATCGACCAAGTGAGCAAACAATTAATGCGATTGTGACCAAGTTTCGCACTCAGTTTACTTTATTGGACATTAAACCAACCACACGAATGCGTACAGTGCGTACAGAAGAGAATATTGCGTCTGTTTCTGAGAGTGTTGCTGAAGACCGTGAAATGTCGATTCGTCGCCGTTCGCAGCAATTGGGTTTGTGTTATTCGACCACATGGAAGATTTTACGCAAAGATCTTGGTGTAAAACCGTATAAAATACAGCTCGTGCAAGAACTGAAGCCGAACGATCTGCCACAACGTCGAATTTTCAGTGAATGGGCCCTAGAAAAGTTGGCAGAAAATCCGCTTTTTTATCGACAAATTTTGTTCAGCGATGAGGCTCATTTCTGGTTGAATGGCTACGTAAATAAGGAAAATTGCCGCATTTGGAGTGAAGAGCAACCAGAAGCCGTTCAAGAACTGCCCATGCATCCCGAAAAATGCACTGTTTGGTGTGGTTTGTACGCTGGTGGAATCATTGGACCGTATTTTTTCAAAGATGCTGTTGGACGCAACGTTACGGTGAATGGCGATCGCTATCGTTCAATGCTAACAAACTTTTTGTTGCCAAAAATGGAAGAACTGAACTTGGTTGACATGTGGTTTCAACAAGATGGCGCTACATGCCACACAGCTCGCGATTCTATGGCCATTTTGAGGGAAAACTTCGGAGAACAATTCATCTCAAGGAATGGACCGGTAAGTTGGCCACCAAGATCATGCGATTTGACGCCTTTAGACTATTTTTTGTGGGGCTACGTCAAGTCTAAAGTCTACACAAATAAGCCAGCAACTATTCCAGCTTTGGAAGACAACATTTCCGAAGAAATTCGGGCTATTCCGGCCGAAATGCTCGAAAAAGTTACCCAAAATTGGACTTTCCGAATGGACCACCTAAGACGCAGCCGCGGTCAACATTTAAATGAAATTATCTTCAAAAAGTAAATGTCATGGACCAATCTAACGTTTCAAATAAAGAATCGATGAGATTTTGCAAATTTTATGCGTTTTTTTTTTAAAAAAAAGTTCTCAAGCTCTTAAAAAATCACCCGTTATTTTCAGCATAATCTTTTTGTGAAAAATCGAAAACTAAAGTCTCTAATCGCTGAAATAAGTGCTAAAGATTCTGACGAACGAGCCAGAGAAACATTAGTCGAGGATCTTAAGTCGAATTTATCAAAAGCAAAGACTGAGCTATGCAATGAAAAGAAAAAGAAACAAAAGCTTCTAGAAGAAAGACAGATCATAACACAAATGCAGCATCAGTGCTTTTCAGCACCACCAACTTTTCAAAGGACCTTAGGGGGAGGCTTTAAGATTCCAAGCTCATAGCATGACAAAAATACAAATTTTTCGAAAATATTAGTTTTTTTTATTCAGGCTATTACAATGAAGTTCTTTTCTTTGGTGAAAGTTTTCCGCTAGGAGGAGCTATTGCTGTTTTACGTTTTTCATCAAGTAACGATTGTGCAGTCAGTTTAAGTGTGGTCTTGAATTCATCTATGGCACAATCTCTGGCGCGTAGCTCGATTTGGTTAACGCTTAGTTCTGCAATCATAACTTTGAGTTTCTTTTCGTTCTCCCGAAGCGCCCACTGGAAAATGTTAGATGATAAGGTACCATAGGAAGGAATAGGAAGAATGCATTATATAGACAAATGTACCTGACTTTTAATCAGCTTATCTTTAACATCAGAAGTCGGAAGGTTCTGCAGAATTTTCTTCATAGACTCACAGATTTTTTCCTTTTCTTGCAGCTTCTGTTCTAGACGTGTCTTCTGAACTTCCTGACGCAAATTCCGCCTGCATATGTATTTTTATTTATTGGAGAATTAAATTCAAAACAATATACAATACTTTTGAAGCATTTGAACTTTTTGAATAAGATCATATTTTCCAGGCTGAGTTCCCTTGAGAATACGCCACCGATGAACAGCAGATGGTGTGCGAGCGTCCTCAGTCAGAGCTCGAGAACGAACCCGTTCTTCGGTAAGCAATCTTTGCAAGCGAATTATTTCAATTCGCATATCAGCTGTGCTTTTGATCGCCTTGGAAAGACAGTCTCGTTCTGTGTGCAGATTTGTTATTTCCACTTTCAGAAGGCGAATATCTTCCAATCTTTGGTTGTACTGAACTTGCCCTGTTAAAGAAGTTTAGAAGTTATGAAATATAACCCATATTTCTCTTGATTAACCTTGATCCAATGCAGTCTGTTTTATAAGCATTTTTTCTTTCAACAGCATGATCTCATCATTTCTCCGAACCATTTGAAGCCCAATCAGGTTTTTGTCTTTTCGAGTATCATCCAATTCATGATAAAGTGTCAAAAAACGCCTTTCGTCTTCCTAAAGACATACAATTTATAATATTGAAGAATTTCGATTCAATTTGAATCTTTACAGCTATAGTGTTCAGCAAGCTATCGTTTTTGAACTTAAGTTCCTTCAAATCCTTCCGAACGCTGGCCAAAACAGCTTTGGTAGATCCTAGCTCCGTCTGTAGGTCTTTCTTTTCATTGTTAAGTCTCTCAATTTTCAAGTTCAAGACATTGATCGTGTTTTGATTGGCATTTATCTCTGACGAAAGCTGAGCCATTTGATGGTTCAATTTCTGTTAAAAACAAAAATCGTCAAAAAAATATTAAGAATTTAAAGTAAATCAACTCAACTCACACTTTGTAAAACTCTAAAATTATCCCTTTCCTGAGTGCAAGTCTCCAATGATCGCTGCAACATCATTTTATCCGAATGTGCTGCTTCAAGAAGCTTCTTCAAATTTATCAACGCAGCATGTTTCGCTGTAAGTTTCTCCGACAAGTCGGTGACTTGACTGGTCTTAAGTTGAATCTGATCTTGTAGATTTTCAATACGTTCGTGCTGTGATTCGACTTCGTGAGTCATATCGTCACGTTCTTTTTCTACTTTTGAAATATTTATCTTTGCTTCATCTAGTTTAACATTGAGCTTTTGAATGTCCAAATTAAGATTGTCAATCTTGATGCCTTGCATCATATTTGTGTGCTTCTGATCACTCAGGTGATTGTTCAATTTGACTATGTCGCTGCGTAAATTGTCCCGTTCGCGAGTCACATAGTCTTTGAGGCGTCTTATGTCATCCATTTTTTGGGAAGAGTTCAGGAGGTCTTTTTCGAGAGCATTTGATAGGTTTCTAAGAAAAATTATTTATTATTAAAACCGCAACAAATCTGAGACACACCGTTTAATATTAAAAAATTTTATCTAAAAAATAAGAAGAATGCCTAAAATATCTTAAATCGGTTTTACAGAATTAAAAAAGGTTTTTTATGATCTAAAACTATAAATTATATTTCCACAAATTAAACAGCATGGTTCAAGGCAGCCGGGTTCACTCTTAACAAGAAAAAAATTGGTAATTAAAAGCAAAAAGGTAAAGATTTCATGGTCACATGACTGAAAAAGTCGAAGCGATCAAAAATTTACGTGAAACGATAAACATCAAAGATCTTTAAAGCATTTTGGGAATGGCCACGTATTTAGCGAATTTCAATTTGTCTGAGTGCACACATGTGCTATGTCCATTTTTGCTGTTTTTGGCAAACTCAAGTTAAAGTTTTGATACGTGCATAACTCTACTAATGGAGCTCATTTAGCATTGATATTTAAATATGTTATGACCTGATACCTTTTTAAAATTATAATGACCAAAAATATATAATTCTTCAACAGTTTTCCATTTTATTCATGATAAAATAAAATATGTAAGGACATAGCACTTTTATGCTTGATATCAGTTATCAAAATAGGACATAGAACACAATGTAGTTCTTAAATTATTATGCTGAAGACATTACTTTTTTACCAAAGCTTGGGTATAATTTCCATATTTGGACAGGTGCACCAATAACCCACAATCCAATAAAAGCTTGAAAATTAAACGTGGTAGAAGTATAACAGAAACATTTGAATCGCTCGAGCACAGGCGCAATGTTTCCTGTCTTTCACTATTTTACCGTTACTTTTAAAAACATTGTGCTAGTGAAAAAGCTTATTTTGCTTCCTCCCCCCAAAAAATTTAACCGTAATACTCGGGCTTCCAGGGAATGTCCATCAGTTTGTACTTGGGCCCAAATTCAGACGTATTGTTAAAGTCAGCACTAAACGAATTGGAATGCTTTACCCGGTCCAATATTTCCTTCCCATTACAATATTCAGACATTCAAGACCAATGTGTATGTGCATCGGTATCTCCTTTTAAATCCTCTTCAACTTTCCTAAACGCTCATACTGTTCTCAAATATAATAAAGGTACTCGTAGTCAAAATCCCCCTAGTACATGCATAATTTATTCTTTCTCCAGTTGCTGACTTGTTCTTATTCGTCACTTTAATGTTATTTAAAGATCAAGCACCAATAAATTAATTGTACGTTAGATGACTAACAGTGTATTGAAATGGTCTTTTCCTGCTCATTTCGATTAACAATTTGTACTCCATAGGGGAGTTCAACTGTTTTGACTTCCGAGCCCTTTCTATTATTGCATGAATATGAATTCTGTCCGCTTAGAGATAACTATGTTCACTTTCCATGAATTTTAAATCAAGATTTTGCAGATTACTACCTGCGCTATTCACAGCATAAAACATTGTAGCGAGGACATATTGATTTCGGTTCTGTCCGCCACAAGTATCAGCATACAAATAGGTGCTCATTATACAATTTGAAGTTAAATTTTAAGATGTGAATTCTTTTACGAAAGAAGTTTGGAGCTCAACAAAAGGATTCAATCGATTACTGTCATACATCGCCTTTTCCGATTCCAAAAATAAAGTGCACAAAAGTGCTATGTCCAGACGTAGCCCATAATACGAAACATACGAGTATAATGCGGACATAGCACAAAATGTTGGACAAAGAACAATTCTGATTTCCGATAACTCAATAGGGGACATAGAACATTCGTCTTTTTTGCTAATTTAAGCAATTTTAGAGTTTATTTGGACATAGAACTTGAGTGAATATGAAAGTACTGCTTCTCACCTTTCCATTGGTACCAATATCTCAAAACAGCAAAAAATGGACATAGCACATGTGTGCATTAAGGTATCGATTTGGTGTATTGAACTACCCCCCTTATTCACCTGATTTGGCACCATCAGACTATTACCTCTTTCCTAACTTAAAAAAAATTTGGCTGGACGCAAATTCTTCACCAACGAGGAGGTGATTGCTGAGACTGAGCGGTTTTTCGAAGAGTTGGAGGAATCGGCCTATAAAATGGGTATAGAAGCACTGGAACACAGATGAAATAAGTGCATTGATATAAGAGGAGAATATGTAGAAAAATATTAAAAAAAAGTTTTAAAATTTATTGCGTTTTATTAGTCAGGCCGAGAACTTTTCAAACTGCCCTCGTATATTTCGATATATCGAAAATGCGAATAATAAGAATAAATTTTAAAAACTTTTGAAACACAACTATATATTTATTTGACTTATACTATAATCGCAAAGGGAATGGATGAATGCACAAAACAAAAGATCACGAACACTACTTTTTTCCATCCACCAACAACATCCATTTGCCTTGGTCCCAATGAATTCAGCTGATTGGCCACATCTTCCCAAAACACAGCCACAATTTCTGGTTTTCATTTTGCTGTAATTTTGTGGAATATCGGTATATTCGCTCAGCAGATTCACCATCCGCTCATATTGTTGCGAGCTTTTATTTTTCGCTCTGCGTAAGAACAAAAAGTCTATCATAAATAGGTAACACAAGTTAACGAAAATAAAGTTTATTTCTTTATTACTTACATTTTAATAAACTTTTTCTTTAAAAAGAAAACACTTTCCGTAACAAGAACTTTTCGGAGGACTTCGGAAAAAATTTGTTTGGATCTGTCAAAAATGAGACCGTTAGAAGTACTTCATCGCAAAGCATAGCATAAAAATGACATGCGTTGAATTTCGTCGGACAGAATTTCCGATCAGCTGATCGGAGAACTACTACCTCGCAGAAGAAATCGATAAACAACAACATAAAGAGTTTCTCAATTGGCTCAAATAGATGTTAGCGGACTGTGAAGGCCATCATGTTGATTTTGTGACATCTTTCAAATCTGTTATTTATTATGCAGTTAAAAATAAATTAAAGGCCATGACCGCTTATAGAGAGCCTAAACCTAGTGATTTACACGCTCTCAACCATATCTGTGTGCCTATTTAGAGAAATTGAGGGGACCTATAGTGTTCTGCCATTTCAGAACGGCTAACGAGCAGTACTTTTCATGACAAGAGATACTCTTATACCACCTTTTCACAAAGAGGTAATCCTGGATTTAAGGGGATCTACCATAAATCTTCTTCAAATCTCAAAGATTAACTATACAAATTTATTTCGTTAATCTAGTATATTAGAAATTAATCTTGTAAAATTTTCATTGGATAAATTGTTCTACAATTCGAGCTGAACTTTATCCATATCGTGTTAAATTATCTCGATGATTTGTTGATCGTTTGAAAGAAATGAATCTTTCTTTCTCTCGATTCCATTATATAAGAAAAATTGAAACACCATTAGCACCTATCAAAAGGTGCTGTCAAAGTTAATCTTCTTTTTAATCTTTTATGTCGTTTTTATTTGGCAATCCGGAATCTCTCTCCGATCCGGAATCCCAACTGAACACTTTTGTTTGCTTCTGATGATTCTGAAGTTTTGTTTGATTTATCTGAAACATCAAATGCGTACAATAATCAAAATCAATAAAAATGTTTGTTGAAAGCAGGGTTGGCCGAATTGTCACTTTTTAGAAACAACTACATTTGTTACGTCTGCTACGTAGTTTATGTAGTTAATGTAGTTAAATGTAGTTAATTGTAGTTAATGTAACAAATTGTAGCATTGCTGTCAATTAACTGTCAGTTCATTAGATCTTCATTAGATCATAAAAGTGCAAAATTGTTTTTTTTTCCTTTATTATATTGATTTTTTATGAATTAACTACATACATATGTAGCAGACGTAACAAATTGCAGTAAATTAGGCATGTAGTTTTTTCAATAAACTACGCGTAGTTAAATACTACGTTTATATGCAGTATCGAAAGATTGAGTTGGATTAGGGCTGGATTAGGGCTGGATTTTCGACCCACATTTCTACTCTACACCGCTGAGCGATTGGGATCGAGTTGAACGAAGCTCATTTCAACTCAATACAGGTATATAAAGGTTCGAAGCGAGCTTCAAGCTCGCTTTAACACCTCATATAAACGTAGTAAATCATGTTGAAAATGTAGTGTAGTTAATTCGGCCAACCCTGGTTCGCCCAATTTGGATACCAAAAATCACAGCTGTTGAGGTTGACGTTTAAGTATATGAACGTGTGAGTGCTTCTGGTTTTGCTTCTGATTTCAAATCCAGAAGCAAATTTCTCTTCTTTTCAGAATCGGAACTGTCATTTTTTCCCAATTGAACACTTTCAGAAGAGTCCGGAAGGCTCCCGGATTGCCAAATAAAAACGACATTAGTGCGGTGGAAACACCTCATAAATCTTTCGCCTTTAATCTCGAATTTTCTTTTGGTGAAAACGTAATGACCATATATTACGCCGCATGGTCGCTGACTGGGCTTAGGACCGTTTGGAAGAGGACTCCAATTTTGGCCAAAAAATCATCTTTAGCAACGAAGCGCATTTTTGGATGAATAGATGTGTAAACAAGCTAAATTTCCGTATATAAGATCACACCAAACTATACGAGGTATACCAGGTGACAATGCATCTTCAAAAGGTTGTCGTTTGGCGTTGACGTTGTTGAGGCGGTCACTGTCAATGGCGACTGCTGCAAAACAATGATACCCAATTTCTTTTGGGCCAAATTAAACCATATGGACCCAGAAGATATGTGGT
This sequence comes from Chrysotoxum bicinctum, assembly GCA_911387755.1. Taxonomy (NCBI): domain Eukaryota; kingdom Metazoa; phylum Arthropoda; class Insecta; order Diptera; family Syrphidae; genus Chrysotoxum; species Chrysotoxum bicinctum. The sequence continues at coordinate 246,082,647 of OU426988.1, read as the reverse complement.
TCTAGCAGGACGACACAACGTGCCGCACAGTGGACGCCGTGATTGACATCCTGCAGATGACGTGAAATTTCCACGAAGGTCATGCGATTTGAGCCCGATAGACTTGTGAGTTTTTCTGAAGTCGCAGGTCTTTGCGAATAAACCACAACTAACCGATGCCCTTAAGATGAACTTAACATAGGCCATCGCTCAAATTAAGACGGATCTATGCGGAAGAATCGTTGAAAATTTGACCACTCGGATCTGTGCTACCATAAAAAGTCAAACCTTGATGATGTCATATTCCATACAATAATGACATAATTGGGCTTTTCTTGGGCTTGTTAAGAAAGAATTTTGTTAAGAACTTACACACAATTTGTCAAATTCTATTTCGAGCGGTGGGTGCTTTAATTCGGTCAAAACGCACTGTTTGAGCTACACAGCACTTACTTTAGAAATAAGTTTTCAATATTTCCCAACGTTGTTCAAGCGTAAAGCGACCCATTTGGTTCCGCGGAGGATCTGAGATACTGACTTATATCAAAATTTCCAGCGGGAAAAGAAACCACTAGAGGGTCTACCCCGTATACACAGATACCTTTCTGCTCATTTTTCAAAAACTGAAACCAATAAAAAAGTCACTTACTTCTGTTTTATAGACTCTTCATTAAGCGAATTCAGTTTTCGGTCCATTTTGTATAATTTTTGAGAGAGCGTATCATAATCATAAACAGTTTTTTTATATCGTTTTGTAAGTTGATTGATTTCTTCCGTTTTTTGCTTTAAAAATATACAAATAATTAACTTTGATGTTTTTTTTTTAAGCAAAACCTTCTGAGCTTACCTTTTCGCCAGCTCGTAGAACCCTTATAATTTCTTCCAAGTCACGCTTCTCTTTCTTATTAGTTTCAATTTGTGCTTCATGTTTTGATTGTTGTCTGGCATAAGCCAGATTTTCCCCTCGAAACTTTTCAATCATCAACTTTTGCTTGTCGATTTCTGTAGATTTCTTGAGTAATTTCTGCTGAGTCTCTGATAGCTGTGGAATAATTGAATAATTTAACATAGGCCAAACGTATTGTTATGATTTCTCATCGAAGAATCAAACCTCTCTGTTTGTTTGTTCCAATTTCAAAACTGTCGAAGCATTGTATTCTCTTTGGTCTTCTAAGGCACTTGTTAGATTTTTAACTTTAATTTCGAAATTATTCTTCTCAGAGTCAATGATCTAGAAAGACAGGGGTTTTTTTCTTCAAACTGAAAAACAAGGTTAAGATGTGTTCTTTTTCAAACCCTCATTCGAGCATTGATTCTATTGATATTCTCTTCGGCAACCTTGTTGATGTATTCCAAAGACTCGGAATAGTATCTCTGAAGTTGCAATCGTTTCTCATGGTCCATAAGCTCGGCATTTATTCGATCGCGTTCTCTGAGAATGATATTCTTATACTTTGCCAAATTGCCAAATCTTAAAAAAAAAATTATTATTTTGTTCAATATTGTAAATCTTTAATTTTAAGATTATTACTCTGCACTATCATCTGGTTTGGCGTTTTCTTTGCTTTCGTACTTCATGCACTTTGCCATTAGCTCATGGAGTTTTTCTTGTATGTCCTGCTCTCGCGACTGAGACGCATCTATTTCTCGCCAGGAATCGCCTTATAAAAATGGAAAGAGGAGGAAAGAGAAGGAAATTTCATATTATCATAGATCAGAAAAGGTGTAATGAATTCATGAGTAATCTACTGCAAGGGTTGTACAAGAAAATTTACAAATATATGAAATTAATACTTCTTCTACAAGACTGGTAGTTCCGTTCTATTTATCAGAGGAATTTTGTTGAAATTATTCCTCATCATATAAATTGGGTATCATCGTATTGTAGCACTAGCCATTGACGGTGACAGCCTCACTAAAATCGCTTTCGAAAAAGTGGTGTTGACCGATTTGCTTCAAATTTGGAATATTTATTAAAATATTCTTTGAAAAATTATGTTTTAAAATTTATGCAAAAGCGGCTTACCCGTTTAGGTTTTAGCTGGATGTAAAGTTAACATAAGGACGCTAAATATTTTACGGAGTTATCATGTTTCTACCAAACATCACAGATATTATGCAGGTCTGTAAATAAAGGCACGATGTTAATTGTGAGTCACACCTTAACGTTAAGTCTTATGCCCAACTTTATTTGAAAATGGGCGTTCAAATTAAAATGCATTTCGTGCACTTCGTGATTTTTTTTGTCAGCAAAATCGACCAAATGTGTCCAAAATCGGTAGAAATATGCCCAAATTTCAGCAAACCGGGTCTGTAGGAAATGTGAAAACACCTGTGTATGCTCGCTCAGTTCGTTCTGCGGAAAACATTGCTGTTGTTCGCGATAGTGTGGCAGAAGAGCCGTTAACCTCGACCCATCGTCGTGCCCAGCAATTGAACATCTCACGAACATCACTGATATGAGTTTTGAATAAAGATTTGAATTTACACGCTTACAGAAGTGAATGGTGATCTTACAAAGAAAATCATCTTCAGCGAAGAGCCACATTTTCACCTCAGTGGATTTGTTAACAAGCGGAATTACGGCATTAGGGCAAGTGAGAATCTATGAGTGATTGTTGAAAAGCCGATGCATCCACAAAGATTGACAGTTTATGGGCTCGCGGCGTCATCGGGCCGTACTTTTTCGAAAATGAGGTCGGCCAAGCAGTTACCGTGAATGGTAGTCCCTATCGAACGAAACGAAACAGTAGGTTTGTTTGTTGAGCCCTGAAGTCACCCTGGTGAGCAAATTCTGTGTTCTTTGAGACCTGGGGTGGTCCTGAACTCGCCCTGAAGTAGATCTAGGTATTTTGCTGGGGCGAGTTCAGGTAACGATCGCACTGTCAAAAGTCATATGAGATTTCATTATGTATTTCTTTTGTTGTCGTTTGGCGACTCGCATGTTGCATGTTATTGCTTGTGTTTGCAATTAAATATTTGTTGTACTCATTAGGTGAAACATTCAGCAACAACGCAAAATTGTTTTCGTTCATTTTTAAATCTAATTTATAACAAATTTTAAGTTTTATCAGAGCACAGAATTATGTTGTCTTGCTTTTAGTTGTCAAAAAAACAGTTGACAGCCCTTGGGTGTTTTTTGAAAACCGAAAACCCAGGTTTTTTTGACAACTCTCAGGGTTGTCAAGAAAACCTGGGTCAACCCTAGGTAAAGCTAAACGAACGAACCAAATGGCTCTTTTGCGCGAGAAATTCAATGGCCGTGTTATCTCACGTGCGTCGTCGTGGCGATGTAAATTGGCCGCCAAGATCACGACAACGTTGCACTTCTTTCTTTGGGGATATTTAAAAGAAAAAGTATACGTCAATAAGCCAAGAACAATTCAAGAGCTAAAGGATGAGATAATTCGGCACATTAACGACATTGAACCTCAATTATGTCTCAGTCATTAAAAATATAGACCATCGGATAGAGGTTTGCCACCGAAGCCGTGGTGAGCATTTGACCGATATTTTGTTTCACACATAATTGTCATAAATTCTTCTATCATAATGATTTGATTTTAATTTTGTTGGTCGTTAAAAATTGATACCATTGCCGTTGCAATCTTTGTAATAAATGTAGAAAATACGCGAAGAAGACAAATGAGATTCATTACGGAAGGATACCAATATTTATACGTGTTTTCGTGTTTTCTGTGTCTCTGATCTAATTTTTGACCACCGGTAAGTAAGCGATTTGTGAACCTAATAAAATAAATTTTTCTATCGTGAATAAACGTTATGATAGTACTATGCTTGAAGTTCAATAAATTAAGGCCAGTTTTGTGAAAATATAATATTAGTTATTTAAAAAAAAAAAAAAAAAACTTATAAAGTTCCTTCGGGGCACCTTTGACTTTTGCAAAAAATATTTGTTTGACGTTGATTTTGGGAAATTATATATTAAATAGGTAAATTGTTTAAAAAATGTCGATATCGATAAATTTGAATTAAGATTTACATGGACCGATTTTTTTTTATGTTTATAAATGAAATAAGTTATGTTTTTTATTCTTGTTGTTTTTTTTTAGAAAGTGAATTTATTGATTTATTTTTTTCGTTATATTATTTAATAAATTGTTCAAAAACAAAAATTTACTTTTTTACTATTCAAACAACGGGATCCGTTGACAGTTTTAGAAATTTAATGCACACGATGTGGGGTTTAATCCACCATTGTCAAATGTACCCCTTTTAAAGTCAAAGGTGCCCCGCCCCTGGGGAACTTTTGACAAAATGACTTTTTTTAGAAAATATTTTTCTTTAAAATGTGAAAATGTTTCAAAACAAAAAATTATATGTTAGCATAATCTTGAATAATCAATAAATCAAATACAAAACAAAACATTGGAATACATTAACAGTTTTCGGAAATACAGACTTTTAAAAACTGAGTGTCAAATGTACCCCCTTCTCCTCTAATATAGATTTTAGGAAATAATTTTAAAAAATAATCGTTCACACGTTTTCAAGATATTGATTTTCCAAAAAATAAATTGGATTTATTTTTTTCAGAAAACAAAAAAAATATTTTTTCGAATATTTTTATAAACAATATTATTTTAAACTCCTGGTGAAAATGTTTGGTTAAAATCGTTAGAGTCGTTAATGAGAAAGTCGAAAATAAAAAAAACGGTTCTATGACAGGTAGCGTTAATAACGTTTCCCCCCAAAATTTCTTTTTACCAAAATGTAGTCCATGTCAGTAATATTACACCTAATTTTGTTCATTAAAATCGTTATAGCCGTTTTCGAGATAAATAAGATTATGCATTACGGGTGTATGGGGGTACCGTTAGTTTTAGAGCTAAAAAAAAATTTCAATTTCCACTCTAGGGAATCCCCGAAGACCGAAGAAAATAGGTCCAGTGGCCTAGGCTCTAGATCGAGGTACAGACATACATACAGACATACAGACAGACAAACGGAATTGTCGGACCCACTTTATTTGTCTTCGCTATCATCGTAATGTCAACTTTGATCAAAATCTCGAGTTCGATTTTTTTTCCGAATGCATAACTTGCCTTACCGTACCTTTTAGTCGCAAGTAAAAAATCTATAAAATACATACAAGTATGTATGTACATACATATGTATGTATGTGTTTCATATTAAAAATAATTTTTTCTGTGATTGTCTTCACATTTCTTCAACACGTCAAAAGCCAAGAAATATTTTTTTCTCCTGCTTTTCAGTATTTCACTAAAAATTGATAAGAACATTAGATTTTTACAAAAAAAGTCCCCTCTAACAACGCAAATTTTTGAAAAAAAAAAAACAATAATTTGAACACAAAATTAACAATTTTTTTTCAAAGTTTAAGCTTTCAAATTTAATTTTACAAGAACAATTAATAATTCACGAAGATAACTTAAATCAGCTGTAAGCTTTAGCACACTATTGTAGGTCATTTTCTTGTTTTTTTGTTTTGTAATTTTTTTCCATTTTAGGTTAAATATTCAGAAAATTGCCCCTCCCACCTGAACGAGGAATTGTTGTCTTAGATTAAAATCAAAAACTTTTTCCCAAAAGAAAGATCACTTCAAAGTATGATACATTTTTGGTGCCGTATCTTCATTTCCTGCAGAAAAATAAAAATTATGTTAAAAAAAAGTTGATAAAAAAAATTCCGAACCAGTCGTCTCAAATTTGGCCACACAAACGTTGAGGAGTTGGCTGTGAAGGGCCACCACGTCTATCGTAAAATGGGTGTATGCGAGGAACGTTTGCCATTACAAACACTCATTTTGATAATTTAGTTTTATCATTTGAAGTGCTGTTCAATCGTGTAACTTGTAATGGTGATCTGATCAGAAACAGAATAGTAAAGACCAGATTTGACACACATGTCACCAAAACAATGTCCATCACAAGCCGCCAAAATCTACCAGCGCCAATTGAAAAATCCTTTAGAATGTTGCGGACTTATTATTTTCTGTATTATTTCTTTGCTTGATTCGTATTAAAACGTAGATAAATTTGTTGCTTAATTTTGAATATTTGTTTGTTGAAATACTAGATATAATATTTCAAAGGACAGAACAATAAATAGCAAGTCCATAACATCTTTTTCAATTGTAGATTTAAGACTATTTTTATCGTGGTACTGAGACATTTTTAATGAAAGAATAGTTTTACGGACTTACTGCGATTATTTATTATTTTAATCAAATTTATATTTTGATATTGCCCGACGTTTCAATAGTCAAACCAGTGACCACGATAAGTGAAACCCTGTCGAAACTTCGGGCAATATCAAATATAAATTTGATTAAATTTCATTAAAAAAAATCTTTTTCGATGTTCTTATGTATCTCCGTAATTTTTTTTTTTTAAAAGGATTCTCTTATTCCTCTGTTAGAATATAGACATAAAAAAGTCCAATACTATCCACATCCATTTTTTACTATTTAACTAAAAATAATTAACCATAATGTATCCAAACTTCCAAATGTTTTCTCAAGAACAGCTGTTCACATATGTATAAATTTACTTTTTCATCCAGAACTGCTCTGAAGACGTATCCCTTTTAGAAGGATTCGGTTCCAGAAAGATGCATCAACAAACACATAGCCAAACTGGTTATGGCGGAGCTACAACTAAAATTCCGAAATAAGTTGATAGCCAGAAACTCCACTTTCTGCTGGCCCCAATCACCTGACCTGACTTAATTTTGTATAGAATAAAACAAAAGTAAATGAAAAACATTGATTAAAAAAAAATTTAATTCATAATATAGCACGATTCGTGCGCCACCCGTTATGTCAATCTTATGTTTGTGTTATGCTCCCAGATTCATTGCGATCCCCGAAATTTGGGAAAATTCTACAAAAATATGTTTCCTTCAATACTCTCGAAATTTACTCTTAGAGTTAGCGCTTAAGGGTAGGTCTACCTCAGAAGCAAACTCAAATCTCATGTAAAAACGTGTACATGTATTGGTGCACAAATATGGCTCTCTTAGTTAAGAATTTTTGTTAAGAAAATAAATTTAGCTCGTCTCGTCTCTTCAGGATACCTCTTTTTTCGCATCACGCATAGCATAGAGATCAGGGTTCAGACTTTACTTCGATCGAAGTAGATCTACTTCGATTTTGAGAAAAAAAATTAATCTACTTCCCTACTTCTCTTTTTTATGATCTACTTCTCTTTGAAATTCTAAACCAACATATTTAAAGACAGCGCTGATCACTCTGCATTACATAAAAAACAAGTTTAGGAATCATGTTTTTGAGATCACTTACAGAAAAACGTAAAGATATTTATGAGCCACCTATTGAATTGATAAAATTCGTACAAGTTCGTTGATGGAAAATTTACTTTAAAATAGTTATATTTAATTAAAATTTTTTTAAAAGTCTGAAATCAGAATTTACTTATAAATGTTATGTTTATATAATTTAATTTCCTAAAACTACTTCGAAAATTTTAGATCTACTTCAGTTTTTTTCCGTATCTACTTCGAAAATTTAAAACCTAAGTCCGAACCCTGATAGAGATAGAGAAAAATGGAATAGAATATCAAAAAAAAAATAACAGAAAACGGGAAGAAGGCACGAGTGGCAAGCCGCACAGGCAGCGCACAAGCATTTGATTTTGAATTGACTCGGATTGCGCACAAGATAAATGAAAGTTTTTTTTCCTTTTGTATTTTGGGTAGAAAAAATAATTTTTCGTGAATCGTGATTGTTTGAGGTTTAGGAAAGGCAAATTGAGTTTTTTGCATTCAGCGCTCACAATTAGACACAATAATAGACGGTTTGTTTTCTGTTTTATTTTTGGTTGCAGGTGAATTGAAACTTTTCGCATTTAGGTAGATAGCGTTTTTATTCTTTGCGTATTTATACAAGGTTAATCTATTGGTTCTAGGACTTTTACTTTTCAGGATATTTTAAAAAATAAAGAAAAGGGAGCACAGATTTAGACATTAGGAACCCGGGGAATTTGCTCTGATATTCATAATTTATTTTTAATGTAGACAATTAATTTTAGGAAAAAGTTCACAATTCAAAAATTGCTCAACTAAAAAAATTATTAAATTTCCTAACCCAAGTAAATTAATACACTTTCAAAAATAATAATGGTAACTATGTACCTATACCTACCTATAAATGTTCTTTTGAGTCTTTTTCAAAGGGCTGTAACTCTGCGAAAAGTGGTCGTATTGGGATGAAACCAAAAGCGTTTTAAATATTTCTTTTTCTTGTTTCAGAGTTTCTAAAAATAAAAAATATCCATAGTTAAACATTTTAAATTTTTAGTTTTTTAAATAGCTTCATTGTCTTGAGATTATTTATGATTCAATAAAATTAATAAGTGCAAAAAAATATAGCCTCAGATTAAAAAGTGGTTCCGTCTTTGACCACTAATTTACATGTAAAAATTGACAACATAAAAGGTAAATTGGGCAGTTTTGAAAACATGAATAAATTCGTTATAGATAATGGATTCTTTGAAACAATTTATGGAGATACATAATTGATTTTTTACAATTGACCGTTCATTTAAGAAAAGTGGAAAAGTGTTTTTTAAACAAACAGATTATCAATTTTGAAATTGGTTGATCAAACCGTTCGTTTATTATCTATTGTTCCTGAATATTATGTACATAATCATCAAAATAAAAACAATGATATCTAACAATTTTCATAGTTTTGCATTTGTTACATATCTTAGACTTGAAGTCCCTATCAGCGTTACCACTTCCGGAAAAAAATGGAAGGAGATTTGAAGAAAAAAGTGAAGTAAATTGGGAAAAATCGAAGTAGATTTTAAAATGACTTTTTACTTGTTTTTAGACAAATTTGAACTGGGAATTTTCATAAGTTGACATTACAACACAAAAGAGTAATGATTCCGTCTATCTGCAACTCTGTACCGCAATCTGCAGCCTAGAGGAGAAATTGAAATGGTTGTTTTACTTTAGCTCGGTTCCGTCCATACAGCCATTATGAAATATTATAATTATTTTGAAAACGGCTCTCATGCTTTTTTTTTTTAAATTATGTATAGATAACTGTACCAACAATGCAGTCCACACTTTGGTAAAAAATAAATGTTATTATCGGTACCTGTCATAGAACCTTCTTTTTATTTTGTACTTTTTCATTTGCGACTCTTCCGATTTCGATCAAAATTTTTACATCGCAGTTTCTTTGATTTTGAAATAATATTGTATACGACAAATGTTTTCCTAAAATGTATACTTTTAAATACTTAAAATTGTCAATACATTTCTTTAAATTATAAAGAAAATTGTGTACAAAAATTTAATTTAATTTAATTAATAAAACATTCTTTTATAAAAAATAACATTTAAATTACTATATTTAAATATAGTTTAATTTTAAATTAAAAACACATATGCAAGCGAAATTTTCATACATAGGATTCGTGTACACATCAGTGTGTTGAGTTCCTATGCTTTTAAACTTACTTATTTGTGTATTTTTATTGTTTTGATATTCTTTTTTTTTGGTAATTCGATGAATCTCTTCTTCGTTGGATTAGAAATTACCTTTCGGACCGTTTACTAAAAGTAGTTTTGGACGGTTTCAAATCTGATATTGGGCATTCAATCCCTAGAATCACGACGTATTTATTTAGGTGTAATGCTTGTCAAAGATTTAATAAATTATAAAATCAATTGCCCTTACTTGCTTTCGTTGATTGGCTTTCATGTTCCTTTTCGTGAATTACGTAATAATCGTTTATTTTGTGTACCCTTTCATAGGGTCAATTATGGAATCAATGAACTCTTAACTCGCTGTTTAAGACAAGATAATTCTGTTTGTAATGCTATTGATTTTAATTTATATTTAAGTAGGGACTGTTTTAAAAAAAAATGTTATTAATAATAAACTTCGGTGGTTAATGTTAATTGTACATTCTATTTTTGTTTTGTTTTATTTATTATTATTTATATAAATTTACTACTGTTCTAAGTAGTCGTTAAGAGCTGTGTCTCTGCTTGATGAATAAATAAATAAATAAATGCTGGTGTGCCCCAGGGGTCCGTTTTGTCTCCGACAGTTTCTGAATATTATTCCGCTTAATTGTCTTGCTGACGACAGTAACCTCAGCTTTTCATATTCGTTTTTAGATTCACATCCTTGTCCTTCGGATGTGGACTACCAACGGCAGCGTATGATAAGCTCATTAAATTTTGATCTTGATAGCATTGTCTAATGGGGAATCAAAAAACGTATAGAATTTCAAGCTTCGAAAACTCAGTGCTGTTTGGCACTTGCATTGAGGAAACTGAACAACTCTCTGTGCTCGGTATGTGCATTACAGACCACCGTGTATGGAATGATCACATATTCGACGTGGCCAAAAACGCTGCCAAGTGTTTAGGTTTCCTTCGACGACGTTGCAAGAAATTTTTTACACTTACTAATCTGGCTGTAATCTATAAGGCCTATATGCGTCCAAAGCTCGAGTGCAATTCCCCCTAGGCAGGTGCTCTAAGCCCCCTCTTTAGTCTCTTGCACAGAATTCAAAAGAGAGCTCTAAAAATTATAGGCGGCCGTTGTGTAACTGAAACATTTGAATCTCTCGAGCACCGCCGCAATTTTCATAAACATTGCTCTAGTGAAGTAGCCAGTTGCGTTCTCCCCCTCAAACAATTCAACCGTAATACCCGTACTTCTAGGACTGCTCATCATTTTCGCCCAATTGCGGACGTACTGTCAAGTACAGTGATTCTTTTTTTAGCCGCACTACACGAATCTGGAATGCTTTACCCGGCTCAATATTTCCCACTCATTGTAATGTGCAGACATTAAAAACCAATGTGTATCGGTATTTCCTTTCTCATCCTATCCTACTTTCCTAATTTCTTGCACTGTGTTTAACATTTTAATTTTATTCATAGCCCCTTGACCTTGAGTGCGCGTTTAATATAAAAAAAATACTACCTAGAGTGAAATAGAGAAAAAGAAGTAGATTTGGACTTTTTTTTGTAAAATTGAAGTAGGTTGAAACAGAGATTTTTAAAATGAGGTAGATTTCAGTATTTGGCTGATGGTGCGAAGTAAGAAGTAGATTTTAAATATTTTGAAAAAAAGATCTATATCTACTATAATTGAAGTAAAATGGTGCCACTGGTTCCCATTAGCTGAAACAAATTTTGTAGAAAAAGTTTGTCCAATAACATCATTGTATTTTAATTTTACTTTGTATACTAATATACTAATTTTAAGCTTCTATTTTATTAAGCAAAAACTAAAAATGCATTTTATATAAAAACTTATCTTATTAAAAAAAAAAAACGAATTTCATTAAGTCATTTCGAAATTATTCACAATTTGTCAACTACCAACGTAACAATTGGTGGTGGTAAGTTAAACGTGTTAGAAAAAAATGTTGATGGGCAGATATGTACAGATAACCGGCTAAGCTTTAATAAAAACGAACTTAATATTGGTTTTTCAAAGATGTCAAAATCTTCATCGAAAAAAAACAAAAAAAAAACAAAAAATGTGCTCTTATTTTTATATCATTTTTTAATTTTGACACCAACAACATTATTGGAAAACTAATACTTGTTTTTTTTTTTTACAAATTAAAAACTAAGTGATAATGAATATATGAACATACATAAATGTATATTATATAAAGGTCGTTCTTATTAGAACTAGGCCAGATTTGCCTATTGTCCTTTGTTAAAAATTATCTCATTTCGAAATTTTCAACGAAATTACATCATGTGGCCTAATGAAAACGAAGTAGGTAGTACATATGTATGTATTTTCTATTTGCTTACTTTTTATCATTTTTTTTTGCTTGAGTTTTTTGTTTCCTTTGTTTGTTTTTGGAGGCAGTTGTTGCAAAAAAATATTTATAGGTATGTACAAAATAACGAGAGTATTATCTATCACCATGACATATTGAAATAAGGGAGACAACTCTTCCTATGTAAAACCAACAAAAATACATAAAAGAAGCGCACTTCCCATATTCTTTCTACATACTTTCACCATTCTTCTACCAGTGGAATACGTCACCACCGAAAACAAAAAGTGATCGAATTTTCCTTCTTAACTTATTTATATAAATATGTACATAGGTATTTAGATTAATAGATACCTGCATAATATTGTACATAATATTTTGGCGCCATCCACTTGCCATATCCCTTGGTTGTTGCGTATTCGCTTACAGTGAAATGCAATTTGCGTTCATTCACAGGATTAACATGTACTAATCTAATATATTTTTGATACATCCATTACCTACCTACGCAAAATTAAATCAAAATAATCCAATACCAAATCAATACAAGGCGTTGCACCTCTACATTACCTATGAACCTACCTATCGGAAAAAACAACACAAAATCTATTGTAGATACTTATATGCATATGTATCTTATTCTATACACAACATCGCAGATTTCCTTTCTTCCATCATGTACACACCCTTTGGCAAAAAAAAAATGAAGATCACTATGCATCGCAATTTATTACTATGTGTGTACCTAAAATGGCTTTCCATAGAAGAAACAAAAAAAAAAACAGTAGAATGATGATAGATCGCAAATAAAAAAAATACAAAAAAACAAAATTTATGACAGCGAATGTGTGATAACCTACTTATATTCTTTTTTATACATACACAAAGAACATTTTTCCACCCTACCTCCGACAATGTGGAATGGTCATTGCATCATATACCTACTATAAACAATCATTTCTCACACGTTTTTTTTTATTTTTTCTGTTCTTGTAATACGAGTTACAAGATGACAAGTCATAAACAAGAATAAAAAACTAAATGAGCCCAGACAAAAAAAAAAAGAATCAAGAGAGCGGATAGGCGGACAAAATTCTTTTGCACAGAGAATACGAAACCTTCTCTTTCAAAGCGCTGATATTGCAGTGGCATTCTTGTGAACTGAAAACTTACTTGTGTGCGTGTGCAAAGGAACTTTTTGTTAAAAAATGCAAAATAGACCTCTTTTATAAAAATAAAATTAAATAAATATTGAGTGAAAAAAGTATTTTGTATTTTTGAATTTAGTAAATAAAATATCAAACAAAAATAAAAAAAATATGTGAGAACTGTATTGTCAATACTTTTCTTGCAAATGCATTACAAATACTGTCATATTGAATTGCATTTTTATAAACTTTAGATGAGTTTAATTAAATTTTAAAGACCGATATGCTGTTCAGAGAATATAAGTCTTTGATTAAAAAATTATTTCCAAAAATTAAAAAATATAACTCTCAATTTCCCAGGGTAGAGAACAAAATATTTGTAAAAAAATTTATATTTTTTGACTTTTGTTAGTAAAAAGTTACTGTAAAAATAAAAAAAAAATAAAAAAAAATATTAACGTAATTGCACATACTTATTTGCTTTATATAAGAGTGAATTTTACTTCGTTATCTTTTATACTTATGAAGTTTTATCCAGTAGAGCATTCATACCACTATGCAAATTTCCTTCGTTTTTCATAGTTTTGCATATTTTTTTTTGAATAAATAATAAAACAGAATAAAAAAAGAAGACCGATACATGATTTGGCAATATGTTTTTTCTATAAAAAAAATATAAAAAAAATAAAAAAGTAATATTTTCGGAATTTCCCTATCATTTGAATAAGGACCTTACTAAAATGTATGATTTTTCCACTTGTGTGGCAGTTTTAAGGCACACAATATTTTTATATTTTTTTCAAAACTGCAAAAGTATTTTGACTAACATTTTTCAAATCGATGACCGTTTATTTCATTGAAATATTCTTAAAATTGTGAAAGTTATACAGCTTAGCGCAAAAGTCTAACCTATTTTTTCAATGGACACCTACCCTTAAGAACATCTGGCAATTGCATTTTTGATTTTTGACGCAAAGACATTTTCGACTCAAATGACATTTTCGAAAACGGCTTACCCCACACATAATCATTGTTGCAAAAAAATATTGAAGAATGAAAATTTTTTATTCATTTGTTAATATTTTGACGGAACAATGTAAGATCTCATTTTCCTCAACTCGAGAATCGAGAATCTTCGACTGAAACACATTGTCATATCCATATCGGGTATTAGTAGCGCAGAACTGATTCCAATGAAATTCTATGGAACACTTGAGCGTTTTTAGTCACCCAGATAGTTAACCTGTGGCCATAATTACATGCCTCTTAAGTTTTTTTTTTTGCATTCTTTTTTTATTCTTTGAAAACAAGATCAGTAAACTTACCTAAAGCTTCTTTCATTCGATCCATAGCCTCTTGAGAATTACCAGTTAATTCAAGAGCTAAACGTAATTTAATATTAGCCCGCTCAACTTGCGGCTTCAGTTCTGCATTTATTTTCAATTCTTCTACATATTTCTTGTGAATATTATACAAAATAGACACAAATTTCCTAACCCGACCAGCATCTCGTAGATTTTTGCTTTGAACTAAATTTTGAATGGTCTAAATTTATTATCAATTGAAAAGATACAATAATTTAAACATTTGTTATAAAAATCTCATTCACGATACCTACTTTATTAGCAGAATTAAAAAAATCTTCATTCAAATCTTTAACCAAATCGACATCCTTGTCTGGTATTGAGTCTTGCGATGGTGGTTCAATGATTTGCACTTCTTCCACAATCGGGTCAACATTTTTAGGTTTTCCTTTAACCTTTGCTTTGGGAGGCATGATCAATGTCAAATAGACGTTATTTAAAAAAAGTATTTCTGAAGTTATATGAAATGACAAATAAAATTTGTCAGCACTCTGATTTTTTGTTCTTTATGTCGATTTCCTTTACTCACTAGGGATTTCGATCCCTTGTAAAATTTTTTGTTTTGGTGTGCGTATTTCGTATACATGTAAATCCCTCTTCAAATACGGATTCGACGGATTTGATCTCTGTCAAAAAAAAATCGATTTTTTTGGTGTAAAGGAACGTGAAATCTGTCGAGAGATCGAAATCTTCACACAGAAATGAGAAATCATGTGTAAAGGAAATCGACATTAGTCTCTCCAGTCTCCAGCACTCTGTTGGTGGTTCCAAATCTATGATTTATTGCTTGTTTTGATTAATGTTTTGGGAGTATTTACCCTCTTCCTGTTTTCTTTTCGAAATAGACTCTGAACACACATACAACATGTTTTAGGTAATTCTTCGGATTACTTATCAAAGGCTCAAATGCTTACTGTAGTCTTTTAGCCGGTTTATGATTATCTAGTGTCCTTAAATATCTTCCTTTGAGTTGTGGTTCCGAGTGATGCGTCCTTGGTCCTTGAGCTTACTAGTTTTATATTCATACCGTCTAACGTCCAATTAAGTTCTTTCATCTCTTTTACGAATAAAAGCACGTAACAACGATAAAAGCGTCTTAATTGACATATTCGACCTTAGGCCATGTCTCAGTCGCCAAAAATATACATTTGGAAAAAAAAAATTTTCTGTAAGTACGTGTTTCGGGTATTCTTCTGAAGATGTATCCTTCTTCGGTGGCCTATTGCGAAAGGTTTTTGATCGGTCTGGAATTTTACTTGAAGATGGAAAACAGCATACGCCCATACTTAAAAAATCCGTTCCTTCCTTCCCCTCCTCTCAATAATATCTTCTTTCCAAGGCCCATGGAATATGCT
Source organism: Chrysotoxum bicinctum (assembly GCA_911387755.1). Lineage (NCBI taxonomy): Eukaryota > Metazoa > Arthropoda > Insecta > Diptera > Syrphidae > Chrysotoxum > Chrysotoxum bicinctum. The sequence continues at coordinate 246,067,023 of OU426988.1, read as the reverse complement.
AATCAATCATCAGCTCAAAAAAAAAATATCTCGAAAACCGAAAGCTTTTTAATGCCCGGCAATACTGCTTTCGCAGCAATCGCTGCACTGATATAATCTCCCACTCACCGAAGAATGTAACAGAGCTTTACATTACTTTTGAGAAAGTAAGATTTTTGCGTTTGATATTTGATAGATTTTGGCATCAAACTCTTTTATTGAAAATGCGTTTGTTTGGTATCAATAACTCTTATTCTTTGGATTAGAAATTATCCTATGGATCGTTTAATACATATAGTATTCGACGGTTTCAAGTATAATCCTCACAAAATAAATGCTTGTGTTACCCAAGGCTCTGTTTTATCTCCGACTCTCTTTCTGATTTTTATAAATGATCTCTTGTCTGAAAGATCTATGGGAACAAACAAAGTGAAGCGGAGAGCATATCTACGAAATCAGACAAAAAACCAAAGAGCACGAGAGGAGAGCAAGGATAAAGCCTTGCAAGAGCAAAGAGCACGGTGAATTTTACTTACGAAAAAATCATGTAAAGTCTAAAAAATATTTCCGAATGACCATCAATGATCTGAAAAAATTCAATACAATTTGACGAAGAAGTGGATAAATTTCATCCGAGGCCCAGTTCTACCCAATAAACATCTTGCAGTAACTTTAAATATAAAAAATAATTCGTAATTTTAACCACTTCAATGAACTTCTAGTTAAACATAGCAGCGATGAGAACGGAGAAATCAAACATGTTTAAAATCGCCGCTTTGCTCTCTTGATGACTCTTTGCTTCATATTCGAACGACGCTGAATTCTGTGTGCTTTACCTTCAGTATACATGTTCTATTTCGTCGCTTTGCTCTTTGCTTTTGCTCACTCTCAGCTCCATTCTGTTTGTACTCCCAGAGTTTCTTATCTAGTTAATAAACCTTTTCTTTGTACTCAACCCTACCCTGAAGTAGCTAGTTTCAGACTCATTTGCTTTTGTCATTAACTGACCCTGAAATTCAGAAACATAATTTTAACTTTACTGCCCAAGTAACATCGTTGGAGCTACTAGTAATTTAACTGTTCCTAAATAGCTCTTGGAGTTAAATAACTCTAATTTTAATATAGATCTTTAAAAAAAAATGTGTCTCTATATTTCTTTTTCACAACAGTTTAAGGCTCTATATTATCTTTAAAAGCGTTGTGCTCTTGAAATATGCTACCAATGCTAATAACGATTGTTAAAGAACATTTTCAAAATGTGTCTATTTAAAGTTTAAAATACATTCTAGGAGCTCTAAGAAAGATTTAGTTTTGTCTAGAAAAATGGCGAAAATTTAAGATATTTTAAAAAATCTAAATTAATTATAATCTGTGTGGCTAAATCTTTTAAAAACCCCACCGAATTACATATGCTGCCTAGAAACCCAATAAATGAATAAGTTTAATGAAAGTTATATTTTTTCAGGTTAATTTATTGCTGCTTAGTTAATAACTAAAACAAATTATTTTAGTCGCGCGTTGTAATATTTCGAGGTACAATATAAACATTTGAGATAAAAATGAAATAGAAATCAGAAATGGCTTTTCGCAGTTTTAATTTAAGTACATAACGGGTTTTTCAATAAGAGCGCTACAAAAGTTTTTTTTAAATAAAACAAAAACGGTTTTGGATATCAATGAAATTCTTTATTCCTGTCAAAGTACGTTCGATGCCATTATGTATGGAACTCGATTTCACTTCTTTGTCTCACTGGCACGGAAACATTTTGTACTGTGCCTGTGGATTCAAATTTTTTCACTAGACGCTCAATTGTTGACGTGCTAGGACGATTATGACGACCATAAATTGGACGTAGCGCTCTTAACGTTGAGGCCACTGACTCCGAATTTCGGTAGTAAATTTTAATAATTTCGACTCTTTGTTGGCTCGTATAACTTTCCATCATGAAATGGCAAACCTTACTGAAGAGAAATCTCAAAAGAGCGGCAAGAAATATGGCGTCGTTTGCTGTCCCTGTCGCTCTACTTTTGTAGCGTCCCTGTTCAAAAACCCTTTATATAACTTGTATAGAGCCTCAACATCACAAAAGAAGAGCAAACAAAGTGATCTAAAGTTTAAATAAAATGCACGACTGGATCGCACGAACTTGCTCTTATGTAAAAGTACATTGGAATTTAAGATACATTTTATAAATATAAAAAATTAATTTAATGAGATAATAATGTTCAAATGCATAAAATTGCCGTCTGATTTCTAAAAAAGTATGAATTTATGCAAACAAACTTTTATTATTAAATACATTTTTTATATAAAAAATTTCTTTCAAATTTTTTAAGAAAAAAATATGGGATGCAAATTTTAAGTATTTAATAATATTGATTTTAGGAAATAATTTCAAAAAATAATTGTTCATAGGTTTTGAAGATATTGATTTTTTAAAAAAAAAAATAATTATTTTTTTTTTTTTTCAAAAAACCCAACAAATATTTTTTCGAATATTTTTATAAACAATATTATTTTAAACTTTAGGAGAATCCTGCTGAAAATGTTTGGTTAAAATCCTTAGAGCCGTTAATGAGAAAGTGAAAAATAAAAAAAACGGTTCTATGACAGGTACCGTTTATAACATTTTGCCCCAAAAATTTTTTTGACCAAAATGTAGTATATGTCCATAATATCACACCTAAATATTTTTTATGAAAATCGTTAGAGCCGTTTTTGAGATAAATAAGATTTTGCATTAAGGGTGTATGGGGGGTACCCTTAGTTTTGGAGCTAAAAAAAAAAATTTCAATTTCTCTTTTAGGGAATCACCAAAGACTCTTAACTACCGAGATTGAAAGAAATAGGTCCAGTGGCTTAGGCTGTAGTGAGAGGTACAGACATACAGACACACTGAAACATGTTTTTTGTGTACTAAATTTTCCTTAAAATTTTTATAAAAAAAAATGTTACGCAAATTGTTAGTATTTAATAAAATACATTTTAAAACGTAATTTAAAAATTTAATCGTGTATCGGTTTTCAAGATATTGAATTTTCAAAAAAAAAATTGTATTATTTTTTTAAAAACCCAAAAACTATTTTTTCGAAAAAAATTTTAGTTTATATCTTTTAGAATGCAAAGGAGCTTCTGCATAAAAATTTCGGTAAAAATCGTTAGAGCCGTTTTTGAGAAAATCGAAAATCAAAAAAACGGTTCATGACAGGTACCCCTAATAACATTTCCCCCAAATTTTTTTTTGACCAAAATGTAGTCCATGTCCATAATATCACACCTAATTTTTTTTATCAAAATCGTTTTCGAGATAAATAAGATTTTGCATTACGGGTGTATGGAAGGTACCCTTAGTTTTGGAGCTAAAAAAAAAATTTCAATTTCTCCTCTAGGGAATCACCAAAGACCCTTAACTACCGAGATTGAAAGAAATAGGTCCAGTGGCTTAGGCTGTAGTGAGAGGTACAGACATACAGACACACTGAAACATGTTTTTTGTGTACTAAATTTTCCTTAAAATTTTTATAAAAAAAATTGTTACGCAAATTGTTAGTATTTAATAAAATACATTTTGAAACGTAATTTAAAAATTTAATCGTGTATCGGTTTTTAAGATATCGAATTTTCAAAAAAAAAATTGTATTATTTTTTTAAAAATCCAAAAACTATTTTTTCGAAAAAAATTTTTGTTTATATCTTTTAAAATGCAAAGGAGCTTCTGCATAAAAATTTCTGTAAAAATCGTTAGAGCCGTTTTTGAGAAAATCGAAAATCAAAAAAACGGTTCATGACAGGTACCCCTAATAACATTTCCCCCCAAATTTTTTTTTGACCGAAATGTAGTACATGTAAATAATATCACACCTAATTTTTTTTATCAAAATCGTTAGAGCCGTTTTCGAGGTAAATAAGATTTTGCATTACGGGTGTATGGGGGGTACCGTTAGTTTTGGAGCTAAAAAAAAATTTCAATTTCTCCTCTAGGGAATCACCGAAGACCCTTAAGTACCGAGTTTGAAGAAAATACCTCCAGTAGTTTAGGCTGTAGTTCGAGGTACAGACATACAGACATACAAACAGACAGACGGAATTGCGGGACCCACTTTTTTCGTCTTCGCTATCATCGTAATGTCAACTTTGATCAAAATCTCGAGTTCGATTTTTTTTTCCAAATGCAGAACTCGCCCTATAGGTACGGTGACCATCCGTCCTCTTTTTGAGAGGACAGTCCTTTCTTTTTGTATTGTGTCCTTTTTGTTTGCATTTCTTGGAGAGGACAGAAATTTGTCCTCCCTTTTTTAAATTGTCCTTTCAAAGTCCTCTTTTTCTCTTTTAAAGCACGATTCTACCATTAGCAGCACTGCTTTATGTCATTGAATTCTGTCATATATTTTTTTCATCTCCATCCGCAAGTTAGTGTCGTTCTCGTTGGCATTCTTTCTGCTTTTTGATTATTTTTGGAATAGATAAGGGTATCTTTTGGTTGTAATCATATAATAAAACGGCAAACATGTTTTTTGTGGTACACTTTTCTCCAAAAGTATTTAACCGATTTCGATAAATTTTATATGGTTGGAAAGCCACAGTTACGGAGATGTGCAGAATATACTTCAGACACGCATTTACACACTGTGGGTCATTTTTGTTTTTGCACTGTCGAACACTTTGCATAGTACATAAAATAAAATTTAATTTAATAAATTTGCTTGAAAACACTGCCAATAATTTAATAATAAATAATAAATAAATTGGCACTCGAATTTCGAGAGCTGGGTCGGCTAGTTTATATAAAACGGTGAGTATTTATTTGGAATAATTATTGGTAATGAAAGATAATTTTTTTTTTTCTTTGAAATTGCACCTTAAAGGAAATGCATTTTTAATAGCCAGTGTCTGTTCATTGTAAAAAATCTAAGCGAAAGTGATGTAAGGTGTTGAAAATACTTAACTAGAGTTAGGAAGTAAAGTTGATTCCTTCAATTGTCTCGACTGAAAGGGTATTTTCAATTTCCAATAACATTTAGACACCTGAGAAGTCCCAATTAAAAGTTGATACGCTAGCAGCAATGCTTAGTAACAAAGTGCAATTATGACTTCGATTGCGCAAAATTTAAATGTTTTTAAGAAATCGGAACGATATCTTAGAAAAAATACACTGCGAAGAAAAATACCAACTTTAAACATATATGTACATACATAGTTCCTTTGAATGACTTTTATATCTATAGTCATATAAATATCTTATTTAGTTTTTTTTTTATTATTTGTATTTATTTGTTTTCAAAACTGAACTGAATTATGAAGTACAAAACTTTTTAATAAAAATAATTATTTGTTAAACTTTTTTACGTCCTTTTTTTACTCCTGAAAAAATGGTCACCGTACCTATAGGCTCTAGTACCTATATCGCAAGTAAAAATAAGTTTTAAATAAGCAAGACTATGGCTGTAGGCCTTAAGAGTTAATATTAAAGCTTTAAGCTTGTGGAACAATCGTATAAGTGCGGTTCAGGAGCTCTCGAACTCAACAAATTTGCTTTAAGTAAGCGGGGGCTCTAGCACGTAACTTGATACGATCGAGTTAGGTCGATACAATCGAGAACAGGCACTTCTTTCTTATGATCAGCCGATTGTTTTCGATTCGATTGAATCAAATAAGGTACTCGTATTACATCGACTAGACTCGATTGTATGAAGTTACGTGCTGGCACCTCTGGTCCGTAGCTTGTAGCTATAAAAGCTCTGTTAGAGCATATTCTAAATTATTTAGCTATTAAAGCCGGCTTTATAAGCGACTCTAGAACTTCAAACAAGCTAAAATTGTTTCTTGGGTGCTTCTTGGAGCTTGATAGGAAACTTCTCTAACTGCAGTCTTTAAATAAATATAGTCATACATATTAATTAAGCGGGGTATACAAAATATCGTCGCCAGTTGAATATTTTGTTTACTCTCGAATTTAAGCTAATGCGCATGATCATTTCGCAAGTATTTTAAGAATCCAAAACAAGACCCACGTTAGCCAAATCACTAAAATAATTATAAACAATTCAAGTTTTTTTTTTAATAAGAATTTATATTGAATACATACGAGTAGGTACATACATACAATGTTACACAAAATTAACTGCAATTAAACAATACATACAATTTTCTTCACTTAAACACAAAAAAAAATAACAAAATAAAATAATAATAATAAACAAGAATTCATAGTACATAAAGAAAATTATTTAAGCTAAAAAGAAAATCAATAAAATAAAGTAAAATAAACACAAAAACACAAACATACTCTCCCTTAAACTTATTTAGATATACATATAAATTTGACTAAAGAGTAAATTATTATTATTAAAAAACAGAAAACAGAATTTTTCTTTTCGCTTGTAAACGTTTACGTTTTCTTTTCTTTCATTTTTCTTTTAAAGTTCTTAACGATTCAACTAATTACAATAAACAAAGGGACAGAAAAAAAAAACATTGTTTTGTTTTCCTTTTATTTTGCACAAAATGCATAAATACGCGTCAAAGCAATTTATTTATTTATATATTTTTTTTTTAGATTTTAGTTATATTTTGTGTTAATTCATATTTTTTTTTTTTTCATTTATATTTAAAATTAAAGTAAAAATAATATTTCATTATATTTTTATATACATTGCCTACAATTTGAATTGAATGTAGTTGTCTATATGGGTAGTGGATTTATGTAAAAATGTCTGTTTTTTATACATAAATGGGGAAAATAATGGTACCGCGAGTTTTTTCATAATTTTTTTTTACACAAAAAGGTGTGTAAAAAAGTTTGTCTAAATAAAATTGAAAAATTTATACAAATTGAAAGAAAAACTAAGAAAATTCTAAGACTTTCGGCAACTTCCAAAAAAGTCGCTGCTATCAGTTGTGTGGCTGTTCTTTCCATGTGTTTTGCGTGAAGCTTCTTAGCTTAGGCCGTCAGTTGATGGACGAAGCAGTCGCGACACACGCGAACGGCTTTTGTCAAGCCAAATTTGGGCAGGGGTGTTGACGCTGATGAGCATACTCCGCAGAAAACTCCTCCACAGTTGCGGCAGTGGTGTCTGCGGCGGAATGCTGTGAATGGAGTTGTGCAAGACATACAGCGAGGCGCCTTATCATCCGGCACCCAAACGGGCGGTGAGAGTCTTATTTGCGGCGAATTCACCTGTGTCGCTGGAACATCCATACTGTTGTTGTTGTGTATGATGCTATTACTACTGTGGTTTGTGTTGTTGTTTAGATTATTGTTGGCAACGGCAGTGTAATGGGCTGCGGAACGTTCGCTTATCGGCGAGTTACTTGCTGTGGAAGAAGAAGAATTCGCTGCACTGTGACTGCCCGAGGAGAGTCGACGTTCACGCAGGTAGGCAGACAAGCTACCATTTCGTCGGTTACTCGTGTTGGGTGATACTTCGATTTGGACCGATTCTTCGCCAAGACTCCGACTGCGTCCGATATTATTTCGAACTGGAAGTGGCGGTGGATTTTCTGAGGGAACCAAATCGATTGTGTGCCCACGCTGTATGGTCGGTGGACGTTCGGTTCCATTATTGTTGTTATTGTTGTTGAACACATTATCCAGTTCAGGATTTACTTCTTCGGCTGAATAAATGCTTTGATTTGAACCAGCGCTTTGCTGCTGGATCACATCGTTTTCCGATGCTCTGAACTCAAACAGTTCCGATGTTGGGTCTTTTGTATTCTTTTCGGGAATTTCGATTTCATCCTGCGATGAGCTCATGTTCATGAGGAAGACACTGCGCAAGATTTGTCGAAGATCAGAAGCGAAGTTCGTTTGGAGTTGATCTGCAACACTCGCTATGCTTACAAATAGTCGATGCAACAGGTACTCTGTGCTTCTGCAAAAAAAAAGAAAACATTTATTTTATGGAAAGTGAAAAAATGGATTTTTCTTACATAAACTTCATTCTTCCCGCAGCGCGAAGAGCCAAACTGACTTCGTGCGGATCACCATCTGACAAGGAGGACGTTGTGTCCCCACTGGATGTGTCAGGCTTTTGTGTGGTATGGTTTTTGGAACGTTTCTTGGAATGGTTACGACTGCCTTCACTGGTGTTGCTGCTACTGCTAGGACTACTCGCACTGCTACTTGCACTACTGCTAGGTCCAGCGCTTTGACTATTGCTGTTGCTATTATGCCGATGGTGGTGATGATGATGATGTCTGTGACTGTGATGATGGTGGTGATGATGATGGTGGCGATGTGAACGCTTCCCACTGCCTTCACCTGTGCTGCTACTTGCAGAGCTCTTCTCTAACTTTGTATACTGACTGTCTCTGCTGTCCTGGGATTTGCCATCGCATCCCTTTATTGTTAGCTGTTCACTCTCTTCTGAGGAGTCAATAACAGTTGGTGCTGATATTCGACTGCAGCTGGGTGTATTTGAATTAAATTCCCGATCTGCTTCCGGTAAATCAGCATCTTCACCTCCATTACAGCTACCGAACTCATCATCTTCGCTGGCGATAAAGTTGTCTGTTAGTGGTACTTCATTCGGTTGGAGAAGATTACCTAGATTGGTGTTTGGTATGAGGTAGCCGGTGGCACAATCGGCAGATACTATGTCATCTCCCTCCTTGGGAAGAGTAACGTTTTCATCATCTGTCCACTCCGTGGAGGATGTCGTCGACGAAAACGATGGCAGGGGTGACGGGGACGGTGAGACTGATGGGGTTGAGGCTTCCGACGAGGAGGACATCGCAAATACACTATCACTGAATACTTTTGTCGTGCTTTCGTTCAATGGAGCTGAATTATTCGCATTATCTTCATTGAAAGATTCCTTTTCTTGTTCTTGTTTATCGTTCTTCGTCGAAGATGACGAAGAGGAACTAGTTGCGGCATCATCACAGTCATTATTGTTGTTTATTAAATTTGCAGTCTCACTATCACCATCAGAACCGTTGACTACGTTCGGTTGCTTTAGGTGAATGTCTTCATTCGTGCACAGTAGTTTCTCCAACTGATGCAACTCATTTTTGTTCAGCTTTCGCAAGAGATCTCGAATTTTTATCAAAAACGAACGGTACGGTCGGAACATCTCAGACAACTGATCCGCCGGCATGTCCATATTTAACGGTCCTCGATTGTATATCACAAGTCCCGTCACTATGGCCAATCGTGGAATGGAAAACATCAGTCCCGGATCGAAAGCATCGACTTTCTCTTGTTCGATCAGACCCAGAGTCAAAGCGCGCTGTAAGGTCTCCGAAAATAACACACATATGAATTCTTGCATTTCATATTCGTGCTTTGTCTTCACCTGCACCATTGCACTCACATAGCGCAGCTCGAATTCAGCAAATAGTCGATCGAAAATCTTAAGGCTCTCGTATAGCTGCTCTGTGTTGGAGTCATTGAAGTCTAAATGCAAAGTTTGGCTATTGGGGACATTATTACGAAGGCACTGGTCTCGAAGCAAATTCCTAACATTGCCTAGACTCTTTGTAACAGCCTGGGCGAGGGGTCGCATGTCTTTACTCTCTTGTTCACGGTTCATAATCGATGAACCAGCTGCTAGGCATTCGGCGCCAAACCAAAGCTGACCGGCAAGATTCTCTTGAAGAACTTCCTCGGGAAATTTGGCACGAAATGCCCGTGGAGCACGATCATCTCCAAGTAGTTCTTCCATTATTTGATTTGTTATTGATAGAACTTTATCCTGGAAAAGAAATAGAAGATATTAAATTTTAAGTAATATCGATTCATGATTGTAGGATTACCTGTCCCTGACGTAAGCGGCTGACAAGACGCGAACATCGATCTGGTTCTGCTCGTCCATCAAAACTATCCAATTCGCTGGATATAGCTGTGAGAGATCTATCTGCATGGTAAAATCGTGCTAAAAGTGATTTGTCATCTGCCTGCAATAAAGAATAAATACAACATTTTTTAGATTGAAGTTTTATGAAATCGTGCATTTACAAGCATATTATAAATGAGTGTTATTTTTGAATTGTAACCAAAAGTATTGTCTAAGGTCAAAGCATCTCTATCGTGGAATGAAATGTGTGGAACATTGTGACTACCTGTTGGAACCACATGTCAATAACATCTATATCACTCAGATTAGGTCACAAAAGTTTCTTATCTGTGTATAATTATTTTTGATAAAATAGTTTTTATCTCGTGGAACTGTGCGTCGTCCTTGTGATGATATCTTCAAATTGATCGTCAATGGCGGCTCGGGCGTATAGGAAGAATAGACAGAGATAAGTTTTCAAATAATTAAACTCCACACTTCTGAATTAGGATGATCTTCGAGGTTCCTGATGATTTGTTTTTTCTAAGTAAGGCTTAATGTGTAGCATATAGGGAAACAATATGTTATTATTGGGCGAATGAGTTGCTTGTAAAGCAGAAGTTTCGTCCTGGTTTGGAGACTGCCTCTCACTTTCATAAGAGGACGTACGAAGGATAAGGCATTATTTACCTTACGAAGTTTGATTTTGGTGTGTTGGTTAAACTTAAACCTTTAGAAGAAGTGAACTCCAAAGTATTACTTCGAGTTGATAACTGTTTTATCAGGAAGAGGTTTTTGCATTTTGTGGCTAGGACATTATGCGAGGATCGTCTAAAGCAGATTAGTTCTGTTTTAGAGGGATTGACAATTATACCCCAATGAAGATAATTTTCGCAAAGTCTAAGGGTGTTTGCGTTTACTATGTGGAGGGCTATTTGTGGACTATTGGACGAGTTATATGTGACACAGTCATCAGCGAATAACAGAGTTTTTGTCATTGACAGATTTGCTGGTTGGTCGAAGATGTAGAGGTTAAATAGGTCGGGATCCTTGGGCGACTCCGACTAAGATGTTTTTAAGGATTGAGTTAGTACTCCCTACGCGTACGTAAAGCTTACAACGATTAGTGAGAGGAAACCTTGATGAAGATGAAGAGACTTCAACTTGAAAACCAGACCTTCTATCCTAACAGAGCCGAATGTTTTTGGATATCAAACAGACAGCTGACATAGGATTATCATAAGTTTCAATACATGGAAGTCACAATCCCTAGGGTATCACAACGGATCTACATTGATCTAAGTGTGACGGTAACAAGATCAACTGTCAGCTCATTAACCTCACCTAACCTAGACATGCTACAATGGTCTTTTTTCTGTTAAGAGTAAGAGTTGTATCAGGGTGGAGCTTCAACTTCAACAACGGGTCGAAAGTGGCGTGGGATGCTTTGAATCAAATTGGTTATGCTGCACTATTCTAATTAAAGAGCATAGCGAGCGAAGTTTGAAAAGAATCAGTATTTCGAGAAGTTTGCTGATTTTAGAGAGGAGGGAGACTGGTCAGAAATCACTTATACTCGTATAATTTGCCTCTGATTTGGTTATTATTAGGAATATCTCAGTTATTTTCCATTTATTTGGGAAATAGCTGTTGTCCCGAGGGATTTTTTCAGTTACCGTCGTGGATTGAGTCGTGAAGGTCTAATGGATTAGTTAACATGTCATCGGCTGTCGTTTAGACCGATGAACTTTCTTCAGAAAATGTGATAATAGTTTGAGATATCAGTCCGAATAATTCGTTTTTGATGTTGGAGAAAAAGTCGATGGGAGAATAGGAGGATTGGTTCTAAAGTTGCCTTAGGAGAAGTCTGCAAAAGCAAGGCCAAGAAAAAAGGGCAGAAGCAAGCACGACGTCATTGTGTTGGAGTTCAACAAATATAGGAGATTTCTTTCCTAAAATTTGGTTAATTTTTTTGAAGTTTTCTTGTACAGGTTTTATGACGTTGGTTTTTCGATTCCCCAGCTTATCCGTTAACGAACTTTGGAATACTTCCCAAATATTCTTTCTTTTTTTTTAAAGTTTATGAATTCCTGCTGAGCAGTAGCAAGAATATTAGATTTGTCAGGAGACGAACACGGAAGAACTAGTTTTACCGCTAAATGGTCATTATCTGATACAATTGCAGTGCAGGTGAAATTAATAAGTGACGAAATTCGACAAATAAGATCTGGAGAGAACATGAAAAAGTCAAGTGTCGAGCTCAGAGGAATGTAGGGATTGATTGAGATACAATTTTGAAGTTGTGGTTGTCTGAATTAGCGTGTGAGAGCTACTTCTTTAGGAGTGTTTAAGGTATAGAACCAAAGTTGATGGCGTGCGTTGTAATCGCCACCAATTATAAATTGAGTGTAATTTTGTCAGAATACGTTAAGCAAATCGGTGTCGGGTAAACATAAGTGTAATATAATTTACCTCTTCGAAATTTAAGATCATTTTTGATCAATTGCTCTCGTTTGTCTTTGTCTGCCTTACAATTCCCGAATACTCCACCGAATTTTGAAGCGAAAATTATTACTTTTAGATGCTTAAACGTATTTTGTAGTGTAACATAACCCTAAAAAAAAAACACATTTTTTAAATATGCTGCAGAGAAAAGATTGCAACATCAAGTCTGCTTGATAGCTTGAATTTTAGCTTGTTGGAAAATTTGGTTCCCAAGCATTTCGTTGATAATTTGACTGCCACTATCTCGACCTTAATGGGATCAAACGCTCGTCTTCTTCGAATAGCAGTCAGTTTCCCATATGAGATAGTATTCTCATGGGTTTTAATGGTTACCTGCACTTTCCTGGCAGGAATTTTTGGTGAAGAAGCGAACTGAAACTGTATTTGTCACCTATTCGACTCTTTAAATTCGAATAAATTTTGCTCATTACATCGCGAAATGATTTGTATGGAAAAAACTCGTTACAGCATCTAAAGGAAGAAGAAGGTAATCATACTCTTCGAAATGTTGGATCTTTTCAACACTCTCTTTCTCTTCGAGAAATCTTTAATCAATCGTTCTCGTTTGTATCCGCCTTCCTTGCAATTTCCGAATAGCCTACTGAATTTTAAAGTGAAGCTTTTTTACTTTTAGATGTTATAACGAGATTTGTGATGTATCACAAACTTAAAATAACGTATTTTTTTTTTTTAATTTTTAGGTTGAGCATCTCGAAACACTACGTTAATTGTGAAATTCTAATATCAAAAATTCTAAAATCAACATTAAATAAAGTATAATCGAACCATCTAGTAGCTGGTTCCCTCCGAAGTTTCCCTCAGGATAGCTGGTGCAATTAAAAATTATATAAAATAATCTTATCTGGTAAAGCGAATGATTAGAGGCCTTAGAGTCGAAACGATCTTAACCTATTCTCAAACTTTAAATGGGTAAGAACCTAGCCTTTCTTGATATGAAGGTTTAGGTTGTGATATATTGTGCCCAGTGGGCCAGTTTTGGTAAGCAGAACTGGCGCTGTGGGATGATCCAAACGTAATGTTAAGGTGTTGGAAATAAACTAAACGAGTCGGTAATTAACTACAAAAAACTAATCATCGAACAATTGTCTGAAAATTGTTCGATGACATCTGGCAGGTGGCCATAGATCACACTATATTCGAATTTAAAGTTTACCCTAGAACAATATAATTAATATTGTGTTCCTGCTGTAAATTTTATTTGTGTTAATAAATCATCGACTAATATATTGTGTCTTAGAAGGTTACGGCAGCATCTAACTGATGAGCACAACTTTCATACCTGGGCGAAACGCATATGGACTATGGGTCACAAGAAGCTTCCAATCAAAGTTAAACAATGATATTGAACATTTTATGAAAAATTACATAATTTAAGTAGAATTTTGTAAATTCCTAACAAAAAGAAAAAAAAAACATTAAAATTTTTAAACAGAATCCCATCAGTTTTCCACATAAAATCGAGCTCGCCAATGCCATAGTTAACAAGCCCATACTAACTTCTAATTCTGTGAAAGAAGCGTGATTTTGCATACAAACAAAAAATTATTCATAAACTTTCTATTGAATAATAATAAAAAAAAATACGTGCCTCCCGCCAATACAACAAGGTGTGTGCTATTTTTCTCTTTTATAACTTATAACTTAAAGTCTTGGACACAAACTAATGACTGCTTTTTTGACAACGTGCTAGCTCAAAGTTCCTCCAAAGTGACGTGACTGTTTTATTTTTTTTACCGCTTTTTGTATCTATTGTTTGAATCACACAAATTGCCAAATAAAATAGATTCGAATGAAAATAAAAGCGAAATTATGTGGCAACCTGTTGGTTTCTTTGTTTTTTGATTTGAAGAAACTCAATTCAACTGCCAGGTTTATTGTTTGTCAACATCGAGTTTCGTTTGTTTCTTTAATCACCTCAACTTAATGCTTGGTATGGTATTAAGATAACTTTTATTTGTTTGAATTTCGAATGAATCTTAAAAATAAATCGACAGTACACAATTAATAGCGTTCTTAATCTTATCGTTGCTTTTATCATCGTCGAATTAACTTTTTTGGTTGTTTAGGTGATTTGTTTTTTATTTTTATAAAATCAAACAGGTCGATCTAAATTAAGCAAAGACAAACAATACGATTGCAAAAAAAGGGACGACACTTTTTGTCAATGTCAAATGCAACAAATCTGTGGGGTGTGTTCGCAGTTAAGATTTTTAATTTGTTGTTTTATTTATTATAAAATATATACGGAATGATTTAGCATGATATGAAAATGTGTAAGGCCTTTGTGCTGTACAAAATGAAAGACGTATAAGATTAGAGACAATTTGGAGTTGATAGGTGATAGGGGGTTAAAATTTCGTACTTCATTAACGCCCAAACAATATTTGTTTAGATTTGTGTTTCTTTTGTTATTATTTTTTTTCTTTGTTATTTGTTGATATGAGATTTAGGAGTGCGATATACATATCGCTTAGGTGTGAATTTTGTACATACGACTTAGTAAAATTAATTTACGAAATGATATTGCATTTTTCAATGGCCAATAATAAATGGTATGAAAAGAGTGGGCCAAATACAAATATCTTTTTAAAAATGCAATAAAATGAACGAAATAAAATGTTGTCCATGTTTTATGGCTTTATTAGTAAGAGCAAACATTCCCATAAATTATGGAAGTTTCATAAGCGGATGGTCGTGCGCCTTGAATTGCTGAGTCAATTGGACCTTTTAAGCGAATTATTCGAGATCTTTGTGCAGAATTCTCGCTAAGCTAGTGCGTGAAATGTTCTGCTATTGAGATCATGGTGAATTGATGTTCGTGAATTGAGTCTCACACTCTGAGCTTCAGCAGCCACTAGCATACCAGTCTCAAGAAATTTTTGCAAAAACTTACTTAAAGCAGGCGAGGTGGGTGTTACGTGTTACATTTCGCGCAAAACTTCTTTTTAAAAAACGCACTCTTTGGGCTAAACACCAATCAGTTTGGAAATAAGTTTTCAATAATTCCCAATGTTGTTCAAGCGTAAAACGTCTGATTTTGTTCCGCGGAGGTATGATACCGATTTTCTGTTAAGATTTCGAGCTGGAAACAGCTGTCAGTGTCAAAATAACGACCAAAATTAAGGTCCTCTTCCAAACGCCCCGAAGCCCAGTTAGCGGCCAAACGGCCTATGGGGTCATGATCTTTGAGCTTCTGGGTCAGTTGGATGTTTTATGGTGAAATACTTAAGTCCCGACGTAAAAACCGCTAAGCTAAAGTCTACAAAAGGCCGAGTTCTCATGAACGGCGACAAATGGAATGCCTCTGGTTCTGCTATACACTTTTACAGACTACGGCTATGTTCTCGTCCGATCTTGCATTCGTTTGACATACAAATGTTGGCTGATTCGATTACTATTTGGGTCAAACTTATTCACAAAACCTTGAAGAGTCGACTGAGACTGAGTTTTATCATTTGGAAGTGCTATTCAATTTTGTAACTTGCCATTGTGATTTGGCATCAGTAATTGAATAATAAACAACAGATTTGGCATATGTCACCAACAACATGGCTGCTGCAGGCTGCAAAAATCTACATGGATTCATCACAACATGGGGGTTGGATCGCACTTTCAACTTTAAATTCAATTGAGATCAGAATTTAATGAGCTTATCATACCTTGGCGTCCTAAATCCACATCCGAAGGACAAGGACGTGAGTCTGATGGTGCAGGAAAATAAGTCCACGAACTAATTCCACTGAGGGACTAAGTTCTCACTTGAGGTGGGAAATAAGTCCACGGGAACTAACTCCACTGAGGGACTCAGTTCTCACTTAATGGGAACGAAATTCACTTTACTAAAGTCTGACAGACAGCACAACTTGTATTGGGCCGTTATAAAAGTGGTTATTAATGAAAGGAAGTAGAGATTCATCAATACCAAATGCACGCATTTTCGATAAGACTTCTTGATGCTAAACTCTATGAAATGCTGAAATAATCTTACTTTCTTCAAAATGAAGTACAATACAAATTTGTGCGTATGAGATATACGAGTACCATTAGATCACCAGTGGACCAATTGCTACGAAAGCCATACTGTCGGACATTAAGACGCTTTCCTTCTTCAAGATATTTCTTGAGCTGATAATTTATCAGGGTTTCCAAGACCTTGGAAAGATGGGACGTAACGTAAGTGCAATAGGACGATAATCAGGGGAGAAGTAGATTCGCTTGTTTAGGGACAAATTTGAAAGGTGTGAGAGTTGATGATATATGGATTTATTTACAACTATTTGTAACTGGAAATTATTCCAAGATCGAATCGCTGAAACATAGAAAGCTCTCCCAGAAATTGTATGTGGTAAATTGTAGCGCGGTAAAATTAGCTTAAGTCTTCTACGTGACTGCGCAAAATGTAGTGAAATATAATATCGTCTTACAAACGAACAACGCTTGCAAATTATTGAATTTTATTATCAAAATGCGTGCTCTGTTAAGAAAGTTCATCGCTCGCTTCTTCCATTTTATGGTCAGTTTAATCGACCTACTGATGCAGCTATTCTGGCTATTGTGACTAAATTTCGCACCAAATTTACATTGTTGGACATTAAGCCACCAACACCCTTGCGTAGAGTGCGAACTGAGGAAAATATCACAGCTGTATCGGCCAGTGTTAGTGATGACCGTGAATTATCGATTCGGCGCTGTTCGCAGCAATTGGGCCTCTGTTACTCAACTACGTGGAAAATTTTGCGGAAGGATTTAGGTGTGAAGCCTTTCAAAATACAGCTGGTGCAAGAATTGAAGCCGAAGGACCTGCCATAACGCCGAATTTTAGGTGAATGGGCTCCTGAAAAGTTGGCCGAAGATCCACTTTTTTATCGAAAAATTGTGCTCATTTCTGGTTGAATGGATACGTGAACAAGCAAAACTGCCATTTTTGGAGTGAAGAGCAGCGAGATGGATTGCAAGAGCTACCAATGCATCCAGAAAAAGTCACTGTTTGGTGCGGATTATGGGCTGGCGGAATCATTGGGCCGTATTTCTTCAAAGATGATGCGAATGGCAACGTTACTGTGAATGGTGAGCGCTACAGTGCAATGATAACAAACTTTTTTTTCCGCAAAATTGAAGAACTTGCATTGCATGATATGTGGTTTTAACAAGAATGTGCCACATGCCATACAGCACGCGTAACAATGGACCAATTAAGAGGCGAGTTCGGTGTACAGTTTATTTCACATTTGGGGCCGGTTAATTGGCCGCCTAGATCGTGCGATTTAACGCCCCTAGAATATTTTTTGCGAGGCTATATTAAGGCTCATAGCGGCAAGCCCGCTTCGATTGACGCACTGAGAGCCAACATTGAAGCATTTATTCGTGAGATACCGGCCGAAATGTTAGAAAGAAAATCGACGGAACGGAATTAACTTCTGGAACAAATCATATCAACAGTCTCGGAAAGAGTTGAGTCTGAGTTAATTCTCACATACCCAGAGTAGAATTCGTTAAAGATATTCATTAGTTTGAACAACAGTGTCTTCAATCAATCCAAGTGAATGATGTGTGCAGGGTTAAACGTCAAATGAGCAATCTTCAATAAGATCCCAAAGACCACTGCTAAAAAGTTAGAACAGAAGTGCTCCGAAAACAGATCCCTGTGGCACCCCAGAGAGTTTACTAAGAATGGGGGAGAGAAACCGCTCTCAACTGCAACAGGTTTGCGCTCTTTTTTTCTAAGTATGTAGTTTTAAATAAGATGAAGAGATGCGTTAGGAAACTTGAAAATGTTGTTAATTTAAGTAATGAGATTAGAGTGATCAATAAAATCAAAAGCCTTTGAGACAATTCAGCAAAATATATCCGATGTTGTCAGCATCCAAACAAAACGATGATAAATACCATTTAGAGAATTTTTAATGCGTGTTTAAAAAGGTTAGCATTTGGTTTTACATCAAAAACTAATGGTTCCTTTTTTTGGAATCGGGACTCTTTTGCTACTTTCCACGCAACAGGAAACTTGGAAATATAAAAATAAAAATTAGGTATAAGAAGAATTTTTGTGGACCGAAGGCCAAAAAAGCTATTTTGAATCAATAATTAAGCGAGTCTAAAAATAGTTTTAAACTTTCTACTTGGCTGGAAGCTTAGAAACATTCTTTAATATATTTACGTACACATAGTCCAGTACTATTCCACACATACATTTTTCCTTAAGAAGATGAACTTGAAAAAGATTTTCAACCTTTTACATTACCTTAAAGCTCTTTGAAATTTGTTACCACTCACAATTCAAACATTTTAATCGATAATTTATTTAATAACAAGTTTCTACACTTTGGTTAAACATTCGCTGTGATGATTAATTAATTTTAAAATATGAATACATTACAAAAAAAAAATTGAAAAATTTAATTTGTATCAATAGGTGTCATCATAAGTTAATTTTTAGAGCGTAGCACTTTAATTGATATTTTTAACATCGTAGAACCGACACAAGCTGATGTGAATAACCGATAATGGCATTTGGGTAATACTTATAGTAATTTACTTGTTTAAAAAGTCAAAGTTTGACCTTTTCATTATAAATATTGAAAGATTTTTCTTAGTTTAGAAATCCAATGACGTAGCCATAAATATAATCAGCACGAGATTTTGTTGACCATAAATTATGTAAATTTTGAAATATTTCAATAAATTAGTAAATTTTGTTCAATGAGATGAGAAAATGATTATGAGAAGCAATGACTGCATGGTGAAATAGTTCTAGGTAAAACTGCATCGAAGCCCGAATGTAGTACATTTTGAACTGGGAAAAATGGGATTGTTGTTTAAAGGGTCTAAGGCTACGACCACGTTGGCCTCCTCCCCGCTCATACACTGGGGGGATTAATCGAAGTCTCTTTTTTTTATTAATTTTAGTTAATCTAGTAACCTCAAAATAAGTAACATGGGTTATGAACTCAAAGTTTTTACCCGAATTCGACAGGAAGTAATAGATATAACTCTTTTCTTTGCCACTATTCATCACATGATTTCGAATTAGAAAGTATTGAATGAAAACTAGTTCTCAGATCTTGAAACATTGAATTCAATATTAATAATAAGACTCCTAGCTGCTTAGAATTTCGAAATTACCGGAATATTGACTGGCCCAAAAAGAGTAACACTTGAAAATCTGTTAAAACCAGAACTTTTATATTCTTCTTCGAACATAAAACAACTTGAATGTAAAGTCAATAAACTAAACATAGCCCTTAATAAATATTTTGAAACTTCATGCCAACTCGCCCAGATAAGGGGGAAGAGGAAGTCACATTGGTGGTTTTCGGGACTTGAACCCCTTAGAAAACTATAAACGCACTAAAACAGTGTCGGATTGTGATTCCCATGACTATAAAAGATTTGCGTAAATCAAAGAGAAGAGATCTTCCTGGATGAGCTTCTGTGGTCGAGTAGAAGAAACTTCAGAAGAATTTAGGCTAAGAAAAATCCTCTCTACAAATCCAAACGCCCAGTAGGATAAGGTCGGTTTTCTTCACTACTGTTGAACTTGTCAGAAACTCTAAAGTTGGCCAACTCTAGAGTTAAGCGGCAAATTGACAATTGTTTTTCTTCATTACTTAAATTCGCAACTTGGAATTTGAAATTTGAAAGTTGATAAACTCGAGAGTTGAAAATCAGAAGTTAAAACTCTCAACTTTGAGTGAAAAAAAAAAGAAAATCACAAGTTGAAAATAAAAATCCTCAAGTTGAGTTCAACTTTGAATGAAGAAAATCGCCTTAAAATTTGACCAATTCTTGCGAAGAATAGCTCAACTTGTTACTCGATAACTAATTCTCAGATATCTCTCAAAACTTTGCACACATGGTGTCTAATAAGAAGATTAACTATGCAGAAGGTCTGATAACTAGGGAAAAACTATAATGGGCACTTAACAGCTTTAAACCCTTCAAGAAGTCTCCAGGACCAGTCGGCATAATTCCTGCCGAGCTACAAAGAAATTCAAATATAATTATACCCATTTTGGAGACACTGTTTCCCAAGTAAACCAGAGAGTTTATCATCATTCTTTTTTAAAACTCTTCAAAGATTGATTGATATCCATTTACGTGCTAGTATCAACATGCTTATTTTAAGGGTAGATCCGTAGATACTGCTTTACACTCGGGTACGAATACGAACTATCAGCTCCCACAAAATGCTCTAAAGTTAACAAACTGGACAGAGCGTTGGCCCAAACGTTAAACTTCTATGGCATTACATAGTTCTAAACTGGTATGAGAATGTGTGGGCAGGATAAATGATGTCAGCAGGCATATTAATGTGACCCGAACACGTATGTAGGTGTCATTAAAAATGAACATACAGTATCTTTACCTAAAAAAGGTTAAAAAAACACACCTAACTGGGTCTTAGCTCTATTGTGGAATAGGAAAAAATGAGATTATAAATAAAGTCAAAACGGAAGAGTAGGTCATAAGATCAAAAATATGGACATAACTCCCAAAAACTGAGCCAGACCAAAATACTTCTTGGGAGCTACAACTAAGAACGATGTATGTCATGTAACGGATTGAGCAGGAACAACCTCAAAATAATTACGAGTTCCGTCACTGGTCAGTGCAAACAAAGAAGACATCTCAGTATTCTTGGCCTGGTGACCAATGCTACATGTAGATTCTGTAATGCTCACGAGGAAACACCGGACCATATGTTATGGTAGATATAAAGATTTAAATATATAAATATATAAATAATGACGCGGTTGTTGGAGGTGTATAGTTTTTTTTTTTTTTTTTTTTTTTTTTTTTAATTCATTTTTATTTTCATTCATCTTAAAACTATCTTAAAGCTAGACAAAAATTCATAAAAACTAGCCTAATTATCCAATAACTTAAAACTAACTTACTGGCCCTATGCGGGCGCTCTAAGCTAAACTTTATCTTAATTGTAATACCTTTCGGCCTAAAAACTATTTTTTATTTAAACTATCTTTTTTTTTTTTTTCGCGAGAAAATGTAAAAAAAAACTCGGATTCTTTAACTTTTTTTTTTTAATTTTTTATATAAAACTTAAAACTAAAGTAGACTAAATAAAACTATCTGGAGGTGTATAGTCAGACAGACTAAATGTAACATCTCTTTTTTCGTCTTCCCAATCACTGTAGCGCGTTCCAGGCGGAAATTTTGGCGACTAAAGAAGTCCTTCTATGGTAGACGACAGCTTGGTAGACCATGCTTGCGCTGGAGAGATGGCGTAGACCAGGACGCCCGAAGCCTTGATGTGCGCAACTGGATGGCGTCGTCACCACCAGCTTGGCGACAAAACATATTTGGCCATTTGCTGGGTCTGAAGCGCTTCAAAAGTTTAATATCTTTAAGCAAATCGCACGTATGCTCCGTAATAGGTGTTTTAACAGGACACTGTTTGATAAGCAAGCACGCAACGCGGCTTGGAACTTATCCTAGATTATGCAGAAGCTGCATGGACGAAGAAGACGATGCATCAATCTCTCACCTTCTCTGTACATCTCCTGCTTTATCCCAAAGACGTAGACTCCATCTGGGAGATCTATACTAAAATTATCCTAGTGGTCTTTCAAATGTATATTATTATTATAAATTCTTTATTTTTGATCAAAACTCGAGATACCAGTATATGCATACATAATAAGAAATAAAAGAACATTAGCATGGCAAAAAATATTTGCCGTCTGCCAAATATATAGGCAATCTTGCTAGTTCCATAAGGAGCTCCAATTGGCTTAACGAGTAGGAAGAAAGTCTCCAAGATTTAATGTGGTATCACAAGGGACTAACTCTAAATGTGTTGGCCTAACCTTAGTGTGGGAGAAGAACTGTAGTATGTGCGATCTTACTCAGTTCTAGACTGGGGCACAATTGATCTAAAGGTCGCAATGCAATGATATAACCCCAAAAAATATTTATTCATTTATTCAACTTATGATCAACTTTTTGCAAATTTTATATGATTCTATAATTTTGGTCATAGCAACTTTTTGACTACTTAGACCTGCTACTTTTCGGTAATCTACAAGTTAGATGTTCAAAGTTTGGTAGTTTTTTTTTTTTTATTTTTTTAATTTTTATAATAATTTTCCCTGAAGACTGACAAAATCTTCAAAATGTTTTAAGAGTTCATATTGCATTTTTGAGGATTTAGTTTTCCATTCGAATGAAATAATTTTGAACAACGATTTAAGAGCATAGTCTACTCAGGTTGAACGAACAACCGATTTCCGTTTAAAAAAAAGCGGATTTGATACCAAATTTTAGATCACTCTACCCCAATGTGTGACACTGTGTATCGTCTAAGGTCAGTTGGTTCAAGTTATTGTGTCCGCTGAACCTTTGTTGTTCCACATCCGAAGAAAATCGATTCAAACTCAGAAACGAATATGAAAACTGAAAAGACCGTTTCACTTTTAAACAATGTTGATAAATATGCAAAAGATATGTGGAGATATGTGGGGAACCCGGCATTTATTTTGCGAATTTCAGACTTCTTATGATCCATTACGCAAATGCTGTTTAACAAGAGACATACAAAGCGGCGCTGCATAGAAAGACCAGAGCTGCTCGTGATCTCATAGGGCAGAATAGGAAAGAAGCCTCCATGGAGAATTAAAGGGAACATCGTAGTAGAACCGCAGTCCATGCTGGAAATATGAAAAGACCATTTCTCCAAACTTTATAACGGCGATGAAGAATAAAATTCAGCTAATATCATTCGGCTCAGGTGATACAAACCAACAATAGCACCCACCCGACCTGGACGAAGTGATGATAGCTATTATACTTAAAAGCTTAAGTCCCAAAAAGCCGTTGGAGCTGCCAAACTGTTCAAAGTGGCAGGCGATGACATGGTTGGGACTGTGCCTGCTCGATCCTCAAGTCAACTACAGAGGCATAAGTCAACATCACATACAGGATCCTTTCTGCCGTATTATGTGAATGCCTAAAGTTTTTCGTCAACAACCTGATAGGTCCACATCAGAGCGGCTCTAGACCAGGAAAGTAGACCATCGATCACCATATTCACATAACGGCAGATCTTGGAATAAGCCCAGGAACTTCAAATCGACACTTAACACCTATTCATCAATTCCAAAGCCGCGTTTGATAGTATCTAAAGGGACGAACTATATAGAGCAATGTCTGGTTTTATAATCCGTCTGTTTGTGTAGGATGACGATGGAGAACGACAATGCCTTTTATTTCAAAAAAGGTTTTAGGCAAGGTGATGCTCTGTTATGCGATTTCTTCGAAATCGTTCTTGAAAGAATAGTTAGTACAAAACTCAAGCGTTAAAACTAAAGGCACAATTTTTCAAAAGTTCGTCCATTTACTAGGATACGCCGACGACATTAACATATTTGGAAGAACAAAGCGTGATGTCAGTGGCGCTTTTGTGAGCATTGAGACGGAAGGAAAGAAGATGAGTTGAGTGGTCAATTAGAGCAAGACCAAGTACCTATATGATATCATCAAGAAAGGACACACATCACCGACTTCTTGGACAAAACTACACCATAGATAGCTATAATTTTGAGGTAGAATAACTTTCGCCAATCGCCGCTTCTTTGGACTAAGAAGGCAAATGAGTAGTTAAGTTCTCTCTGGAGCAACTAAAGTGTCCCTCTATATACTCGTAACTCTCATCATCCCGGTTTTCGTGTATGGTGCAGGAACATGGAATTTGTTAAAAGTGGATGTGAAGGATTTAGGATGTTTCCACAGGAAAATTATCCGTGTGATCTTTGGTCCCGTCTGCATAGACGTGGAATGGAAGCGAAGTTATAACCATGAACTCTACGGGCTGTATAGCGAAACCGACATAGTGAAACGAGTCAAAGTCCTACGACTGAGTTGGCTAGGTCATATAGAGCGAATGGACCCAAATCCTCCGACCCGGAAAGCCTTCAAATCCAACCCCGAGGGATGGTGCAGTAGAGGAAGACCGCGACTCAGGTGGTGCACACATGTGGATGAGGACCACAACCGTTTTTACGTGCGTAACTGGAGACAGTTAGTTAAGGACCAAACTGGCTGGAGAAGCTTGATTGTTGAGACCCTGATCCAGCCCGGGCTATAGTGCCACCTTAAGTAAGTAAATAATGATCCATTACGACCTAGGTGTTCTTGTTTTTACACCCGTAACATGTCACCACGAAGATAAATGTGGACGAAGAGACAAAAAAAAATTGACACATGTCAGCCGATTCATTTTGTTGAGAAATACATTTTGTGGAATGTAAATTCGCGAATTTCACGTCATCGAGGGACTTTCTTTCATTTAAATTGAGTTTTCACTCCTACTGTATCAATTGTATAGGTTTAATCAAAGAATTTATCGTTATCACATTGATAGCTAACATATTCCCACGGATCTATCACTCGCTCTGCTGAAAATTCCATACAATCTCCCATTTATTATATCATGAACGTTTTTATTCGAGGATTAGATCACGATGTATTCTGTCAGCGACTAACATGATATCATCAAATTACAACATTCCTTCATAAGCTTTCCAAAAAAAACAAAAAATAATACTGCGTTCCACCAAAAATGCAGGTGTTTAAGTTCAAGCTGTATAGAAGTTTCTAGCCTGCAACAATGCCTCATAGTAATCTTATCTCCCTAAGTATTCTTATTTTATCATAAACGAAAATCCATAAATAATCATCACACTCGAAAGTTTATCACAATCTAAAAATATTTACTCATTTCGTAACTTCCAAACAAATCTAATTATAAATTTTCCAATAACTCTCATTGATATGTGAACTTTCTAACCTAGAAAATAATATTAATAAATTGATTTTAAAATCACACAATTAATTCAGAAATTCATATTCTCACTTTGAAAAAAAAAAAAAAATCATTCAATCAATCAATTACAAAGTGTCAGTGAGTGGAAAGCAAAACATATTGTGTTGTCGTCTTTCTTGTCTACATATGGATATTATAGTAGGCTCCGTGACCTACACTATTGACCTTCAATTAAGGGACAAATGGCTACTACGTGCAAGCAGGTACTCTATGGCACCGCAATTTAGCTAGTGGTGGCTGAACACTTTTAGAAATGTATCATCTGTTTGTGGAAGCATTTTGTTCACAGTGCTGTGAAAAAAAAAATTTGTTAATCTATACTGTTCTGTACTGTATGATTAGAACGCAAAAGAATTGCAGGACAAAGGGTTTTTATTTTTCATTTTTAGTTTTTGGAATGAATTTTAGAACTTCTACAAAAGTTTTTAGCAAATATTGAATTTTTCGACGGTGACACACACAGACTTTTCTGTTTTTTAGCACATAGTGAATTGTGGAACGTATTTGTTTTTTTTTTTTTACTTTTGAATAAATAAATCAACTTATCAAATGTCAATGTTTTTTCACATATCTCAATGCTTTTTCACGTAGTCAAAACCCTAATACGATTGACAACTATCAATTATTGATAATTTTTTAAATATCGAAATTTGATATTTTAGAACTTAATTTATCAAAATACAATTAACTATTCATTGATAATAATTATCAACTTTTTTGTAATTGTAATTGACAAAGGTCTGCATCGGTATCAATGATAAGAAAGGGTATCAATGAAGTTGTGAAACATTGAATTTCGACAAATATTCCGTAATTATCAACTGATGATACGTAGGCCATGCTATTGCAGTGGACTGTAATTTTAATTTTGTTAGTTTTGGTAAGGCAATACACCTACATATTTATTAAACTTAATATTGGCTAATTTTAACTCTTATTTGAAAAAAGAAACTGATACATATTATATCTAAAAACTTAGAAACTAGGAAATGGATGACTTTGAAGGATGATTAAGAAGACGAAGAATAGACATGATGAAATGAGTATCAAGTCGAAACGGTTAATGTTATAATCAATCCACCGTATCATGCGAGTACATGTTCGTAGAAGTCATGAGAGGTACGGTTGGGCAAATGGAAGAGACGAGGATTTCTTAGATTAGAAATGGAATTAGTGTAGTCAAAAAATCCTGAAAGTAGTCGATGAATGAAAAGAATGTCAAATATTTCTTCCCGTTCTTTCAGCGTATTCAAATTAATTAGTTAATTAATTTAAGGCGGTCTCAATACAGATGTAGAATCAAAGGGTTATTCCAAGCCAGGACCCCTGTTCTGTAACTCGGTCGAGTATTTTCGCAGTCGATTAGAGGTGGAACGAAAAATTTCATCGTTTCTCTATATTGGAAAATGAACTGTGTCTATAACATGATGCGAAAACACCCCTGTGAGAAAACCATAGAAATGTTTACATTTCCCTTAAACTGACGGCTTCAATTTATTTCACATTTAACTAAAAATTATTTTTTCTTTTATATTGAAAAGGTTGAAGTGTTCAAGTTTTTTATTTTGCAGTAATTCAAATTTTTAAAACAAGTAAAATGTAAAATGTAAAGTGTGCTTGTAATTATTGAACAAAGTGACAATAGAAATATGATGTGCATTCACAGACGTAATATTTGAATTTGGTCCGCCGAATTGGCCTCTTGCGAACTCTAAATGTGTTGCCATTAATCTACCAATTTTTCTTTTTGATCTTTTGAGATCCTTTGAATTTTCTACGGATAAAAATAATAATTTTCCTGATCAAAAAAACATACAAAACAAGTTATTTACCTTTTGTTTATTTTCCGTCATATTTGATTTTTATTATTATTGTCTTGTTCTCACTTCTCACTTGTATCAGAGTGGTCGAATGATTTTGACAGAAAAATCGAAAGATTGTATCGACTTCAGACTTACAGATACAGTTTTTTTCACATTTTTCCAATACATCCAATAATTTTTTCCACTTTGTTCTTGATCGAGTGAAAAAAAGTTACAGAAACAGTTGCGTGTGAGAAACAGAATTTTATGTCATTCCGCAGTGTTTTTGTTCTGATTCGCACCGTTTATGCGAAAACTCACTCGATGTGAGAGTTACAGAACATGGGTCCAGACCATGAAAGGCAAACTGTAGGAAAAGAATCGGTTCTGGAGATATGAATGATATGATAAGAGACCACACTTGACAGGCGTATTCAAGAAAGGGATGGACAAAGTTGTGTACATGGATCGGATGACGTAGAGGTCGGACAATGCCTTGAACCATCGTTTCACAAAGCCAAGGATCCTGAGTTTGCTTTATAAATAATAAATATGTGTGAGAAAGTTAAGCTCTCTATTAAACAAAACGCAAAGGTTGCTAATCGACTTAGGGGTGGATATGGGTTGATATTGCAGAAGTTAGAGACGGGGAGGTGATTGGATGCGTTTCTTTAAAATTTGGTAGACATTTGGCAATATGTACAATGTACGTAGCTTTAAGCTATTTCTCAGGCACCAGACATAGAAGCTGTCGAGATCAAGTGCAAGAAGAGTCGAATCATACATAGCTATATCGAAGAAATATTATTGAAAAAAAAACTTGCATGGTCAGCATAGAATGATTTAAGGGAATATTTTTTTGGAAAAAGAAATAAATAACTCAGAACACATCCAGTTGAATAATTTGTTAGAAAAAGGAATAAGTAACTCGGAACACATTCAGTTTAACAAGATTTTATTAAGCAACTAATTATAGTTTACATAACACACGGGCTGAAAAGTCCCGGGCCATGTGGGCTTGTCTCATTGCATTCACCGCTTTTACAGTTAGTTCTTACCTTTAAAAGAAAGCTTTCAAAATTTCATAATAATCAAGTCATAAGTTTGTGAGTTATTGTGCCTTTAGTGACACTACTTTTGTTATTTTCGAAAAAAATGGATCAAAAACAATTTCTTGTTCTAATTGTTCAGCTTCTTGATGGGAAAAAATACCGTTCAAGCGAAGCAATGGCTTAAAAAATGTTATAAGGACTCCGCTCCATCGGAAACAACAATAAAACGTTAGTTTTCCGACTTCAAACGTGGACTCCAATGATGCAGAACGCATTGGACGTCCAAATGAAAGACGTCCAAAAAAACATAAAGAAAGTCCACCAAATCGTATTGGCTGATCGAAAAGTGAAAATGCGTGAGATAGCTGACATTGTGAAGATATCAAAAGAACGTGTTGGCTTGATTTTGCATGAGCATTTAACTATGAGAAAGCTATGTTCAAAGTGGGTGCCGCGTTTGCTCACTGTTGATCAAAAACAACAACGTGTTGATGATTCTGAGCAGTGTTTGGCCATGTTTAAACGTAACAAACTGGAACTTTTCCGTCGATATGTGACTATGGATGAAACATGGATCCATTACTTCACTCCGAAATCAAAACGATAGTCATCGATAAATCGTTCTACAAAAACGGGGTCGAAATGTTAGAGCGGCACTGGAATGATTGTGTGGCTCTAGATGGAGACTACGTTTATGATTAAAGATGATTAAAAACATCATCTGTAACATCATGGCTTTATTTTAAGACCTTACACTTGAAGATTCGACACATAAGAACCAAAATTATGTATCTTGAAGATCGGAATTTTCGTCCGTTAGCGAAGATAAATCTCCCATTTTTTCGACTTTCCTAGTGGTGGCTTGTGGGCCTCATGATATTTTGGTGACGGATGTCAAATCTGTTGTTTATTCAGTCACTGATGCTAAATCTTATGATAATACTTTACTATCAAAATGGATGTTTGTTTCGCGCATTTCACCCATTTGACGGTAGACGTTGTGGGACTTCACAGTCTACTCTTCAACCTCAACTTGGTGAATAAATTTGAAACGACCGGTTCGGTAATCAATCAGCCAATACGTTAAAGGAGTACAATATCGGCCGATAACATCGCCGTTTATTCGCTGATTGGGCTTCGGAGCGATTGGAAAAGGACGCCAATTTTTGACGAAAAATGATCTTTAGTTACGAGGCTGTGTTAACAAGCAAAATTTCCGTATATGCGACGACACCAACCTACACGAGGGTCACCAAGTAACAATAGGCATCTTCAAAATGTTACGGTTTGGTGTGCAATTTAGGCCGGCTGCGTCATTGTCTCGTACTTTTATCGAAAACGACGTTGTAAATAGCGGGCGCTACCGAAAGATAAAAATATCTTTTGACCATGTGGGCATGGTATAGTATGTTATCTCTCGCAGAGATAAAGTGAATTGGTCACCAAGGTCATGCGATTTGACCACGCTAGGACTTTTCTTGTGCGGTTTCCTTAAACCGCAGGTCTATGCGAATAAACCATAATCGCATGATGCCCTTAAGGTGAAAATAGCACAAGCTATCGCTTTAATTCAGCCGAATATATGCGGAAGAATCATTCAAAATTGGACCACTTCGTTAATACCTAACACACAGCTTGTTTTTATACAATTTCAACCTCTACCCGCCCTTATTGAAAAACCCTTTATTTATAAGAAACTAGTTATTAAGAAAAGTATTTCGTTTCAATTTCTTTTGCACAGCACTTTATCTATGGTACGTTGGAATAAGTGTGGTGGTGTGAAATTGACAGTGGCAGTCAATATACTCGTATGTATTGCATCTAACACTTTTCGCAGCTAACAATCAATCGAACTATAATCGACAGCTAATAAGCAATTCCTTTGGATAGAGAGATGTGTTTCTGCTGATGCTGCATTCCCATTCAATCGTTTGCGAAAATTCTCATAAATATCAATTTAAAAAAAATATAAACACTTGCTCCGTTTCATTATTCTGTGTGTTTTTGTATTTTTTTTTTTTATCATTTTTCATTTTTATTTTCGAAAATGCGCAACATCGCCATGCAATTGCAAAACGTTCGAAAAATTTCCATGTTAAACGATCAAAAACAAAACAAAAACGCGTCTTCTGAAAGAGTTTCCAGTTACGCCATCATACTCACTCTGGGTACCTTGCAAGAGGTCAAGTGGAATAATGTTTTTAATTTGTTTGCCAAGCTTGCGTTCGTTGTCATTTCATATATCGTCATTGCTTGCCGCCCTGTTGCGTGTGCCCTTGTGTTGCTGAACTGTATTATGTTGAACTTTGAATGTCAACGGTTGACCTTTGGGGCATTAAAACTGGATTATAATGTCCAACAAATAAAAAAAAAAAACACCCAAAAGGAGAGTGGTTCAGTGTCAAAGGCTTCTCTTTTGAAATCGCTTTCGACAAAGAGCTTCTACATATACGAATGTAAAACGAGAATTATAATGACACCTAACGGTTAGCAACAAGTGTAGCAGCTGGTAGCGTTATGAATTGCGCTGAATATTTACAGCTCTTACGGAAAATCACCATCAACTAGAGTTTACGTAGTACGCTGGCTTTTGTTTTTTGTTGTTGTCACATGTACATACTCGAGTGCAAATGGAACCACCAAACCTACTCAAGGGCGAGTATTTCTTATTTTTGTTTTTTCTAGAATAAGACCTTATTCAAAATCTACCTAAAATTCAATGTATAGGTGGGTTAGTATTGAGATAGATAGATAGATATGGTAGATTCTTTTTTTTTTTATATTACACGCGAACTCAAGGGGTTATGAATGCCCTTATAATGTTAGAGACACAGTGCGAGCAATTAGGAAAGTACATAGGATAGGATTTGTACATTGTTTTTGAATGTCTGCACATTGCAATATTGAGCTACGTAAAGCATTCCACATTCGTGTAGTGCGGCTAAAAAAAGAATCTCTGTACTTGACAGTAGGTCCGAAATTGGGCTCAAGGGTAAACTCATGAGTATACCTAGAATTACGGGTATTACGGTTTAATTGTTTGAGGGGAGGAATACAACTGGCTATTTCACTAGAACACTGTTTATAGAAAAAACGGTAAAATAGTGAAAGACAGCAAACATTGCGGTGGTACCTACTCAAGAAATACAAATGTTTCAGTTAGACAACGGTCGCCTATCATTTTTAGAGCTTTTTGTAACGTTATAAAAACTTTCCTGAAAGTAAAACCGACGGATTTCTTGTAGAATTGGACAAACCGCCACAAAATGGAAAATGTCTTCATTCTGTCTTCTGTTACATAAATTACAGAGCCAAAGCCGGTCACCTCGATGAGGGATAAAATTAAGATTTAAAATTTCATCTAAAAAAATAATGCTTATTGCATAATGGCTGAATAATCGTTACGAAAGTAATTAGCATCCGAATGCAGATGATGGTTTAAATTTCTGTAAATACCTCTTGATGCATAAGTAGTTGCTTTCGAAAGATTATCTTCAAGGGTTCAATGATCAACCTTCGAAATGATATCCGCAAACTGGGCCAGCCACTTGTCCACATAGAGAAGTTTCTTGGCATAAAGATAGTTGATTTCAGTCTTTAAAAGGAGAACCATTTATTTGTAGTTTTTTTTTTTTTTTTTTTTTTTTTTTCAAAATGATTTTATGAAGGCATGATTCACGTCTTTTCAATACTTTGGTAATAAAGTCCGTGTTCGCCTTTAAATTTTATATGTATATTGGCGCTATACCTGACTCTACATATAAAGGGTGATTTTTTTGCTATTTCTTTTTTGGCAACACTGGTTTTGACAGCTCATTCACGTTTCGTGTTTTGTGTCACTGTCAACCATCTTCCGTTTGGTTGGTCTATTATTTAAAAATGAATCGTCTTACAAACGAACGACAGTTGCAAATTATTGAATTTTATTATCAAAATGCGTGCTCTGTTAAGAAAGTTCATCGCGCGCTTCTTTCATTTTATGGTCAGTTTAATCGACCTACTTAGGCGGCTATTCGGGCTTTTGTGACTAATTTCGCACCAAATTTAAATTGTTGGACATTAAATCACCACCATATGCTTACGTAGAGTGCGAACTGAGGAAAATATCGCAGCTGTATCGGCCAGTGTTAGACCGTGAACTATCAATTCGGCGCCGTTAGCAGCAGTTGGGCCTCTGTTACTTCACTACGTGGAAAATTTTGCGGAAGGATTTACATAGGTGTGAAGCCTTTCAAAATACAGCTGGTGCAAGAATTGAAGACGAACGACCTTCCACAACGCCACACAGCACGCATAACAATGGACCAGTTGAGAGGCGAGTTCGGTCAACAGTTTATTTCACGTTTGGGGTCGGTCAATTGGCCTCCTAGATCGTGCGATTTAACGCATGTATATTATTTTTTGTGGAGCTATGTTAAGGCTCATGTCTATAGCATGTCTATAGCGACAAGCCTGCTTCGATTGATGCACTGGAAGCCAACATTGAAGCATTTATTCGCGCTTTGAAGATTTCGTATTTAGTCGCTAAATCAATATATTGGTTGAATAAAAACTTCGGCCATATTATATTTAAGGCTAGTTTAGCATCTTTGGAGGTTTGAGAAAGCTTAACTTGCGGATGAGAAGTACTCCCAAATATTTAAGCTCCTGATACGTGAGTTATTAAGACACCATTTGTGTTCAGGTGGTCTTCTTGATTGTCTTCCTTCAAAAATGACAATCTTAGTTTTTCGGGTATACATTTGCAGACCTCAAAAGCCACAAAATGAATGTAGTCGGTTTATTTGCATTTGAAGCGTGAAAGCATTTCCAGCAAGCATAACTCTATCGTCGGCGTAAAAAAGAACTTTGACTTTAATTTTGGCGAAATTACTCCTCCAGGAAGAATTTCACAGACAAAATCTGTGAATAAGGCAAACAATAATGGACTAAGGATACATCCTTGAGGAACACCCGCAGTTGTTTCGAACCCGTTCAAGAAAGTGAGACCATCAAATACCTCTGCATTTGTCGATGAAATTAAATTGGCATATATTTGTAGAAATTTACGTTGCAAGACTATACAATAAAGTTTGTATAGATTAAAGTCTGCCTATTGACTTTGTCAAACGCAGCTTTGAAATCAACAAAACAACTGTAAAGTTTCTTTTTCCTGTCAACAAAGTCTCTGGAAATACTTGAGATAGCAAAGATATGGTTTATGGTTGAAAAACCTTGGCGAAAACCAGCTTGAAAGATGCTTAAAAGATTATTATTCTCAATCTATTTAGTAAGCCTTTCATTCAGAATTGCTGTACAAATTTTCCTTATTGTACTTAGGATCGAAATGCCTCTATAATTTTCTGCAGCAATAACAAATTCCTTGAAACTGCTGGAAACAAACTCATGGTTATACAGTCTGTCGAAAAAAGAGACGAGGTAATTTTTAAAATCGATTGTACTGTTTTTGTAAGACTCGACTGGTATGCATGCCGTCCTTACCAAGAGATTTATTATGTTTCATTTTTTGGAGTGTTGACTCCAATTCGGATATTGAGATAGTTTCATTCAGTTCATTAACCGTAATATTATGTAGTAGTGCGTAATCGAAGTTATGAAGGTCTTCGTAAGCCGAGAGCAGAATTTTAAAATGAGCTGCTAGCGTCTCGGCTTTGCCCACTGAACACAACCCCAATTTTGACCGAAAAATCATCTTCAGCGACGAGGCGCATTTTTGGACGAATGGCTGTGTTAATAATAACCAATACACATGAGGTTTACAAGGTAGCAATGCATCCTCAAAAAGTTACCTTTAGATGTGGGTTGTAGGCCGGCAGTGTCATTGGTTCATACTTTTTTGAAGACGATATTATTGAGGCGGTCATCGTCAATGTACGATAACTTGGCCGCCAAGATTTGATAACGGGTTTTTGTAGGGGGGTCAAAAACAAGCACTTTTTACTATGGGAGGGGGGGGTCTATCTCCCCCCGTTTAGGAGGTAGGGGCACTTTTAGAAAAAATGGTTTAAATTGAAAAAAAAAATATTAAAAAACAACGGCAACACCTACAATAAAGTGCTATACTTCGTTTGAAAGCCAGAATATTGTTCTATAATCCTGCATTTAAATTTTATTACTCAAATCAATAGTTTTTGAGAAATTCGCATTTAAAGTCCAAATTTTGATAAAAAAAAACGTGAAAAAAAAAGTTTAGACCGGTTGTTTTCAAAATTGTGAAATGAAATTGTAAATTAGCTTATATGTGTTTCATGTATCTATCAGTTCCTAATCGAACACAAAAAACCGCATGGTTCTATGTCTTCTGGTTTTTGAGAAAACCTCCGTTTAGGAGGTAGGGGCACTTTTAGAAAAAATGGTTTAAATTGAAAAAAAAAAAAATATTAAAAAACAACGGCAATACTAACAATAAAGTGCTATACTGCGTTTGAAAGCCAGAAGATTGTTCTATAATCCTGCATTTAAATTAAATTACTTATGTCAATGGTTTTTGAGAAATTCGCATTTAAAGTCCAAATTTTGATAAAATAACGTGAAAAAAAAAGTTTAGACCAATTGTTTTCAAAATTGTGAAATGAAATTGTAAATTAGCTTACATATGTTTCATGTATCTATCAGTTCTTAATCGAACACAAAAAACCGCATGGTTCTATGTCTTCTGGTTTTTGAGAAAATCGAAAATAACTAAAACTACTTTTCTACAAAATGTTTGATATTTTTTGCTTCCTTACATAAATAAATCAGTGCTAGCTTCCAACATTACAATATATAAACAGTAAAGTATCTATGGGGGGGCATGCTGCCCCCCTGCAACCCCCCTGCTTGGGCACACTATAGGATTTGGGGTAGGTGCGAGGTTGGGTGCATGCAAAGTTTCTTTTGCATTCACAGAATCTGTATTTAAAAAAATTCAAATTTATTGTATTTATCCAATGTCCACTAAATACATATAAAATACAATAAACGATCTTGAAAACCAAAACAAACTTCTGACCATGTTCACCAATACATGGCACTATTTTTCTATCGAAAATACTGCCTAGAAAGGAAATATAAGGACGACTGGGGTTCGCAAATAATAGAGTTTTTATCAGATGTAAAAAAAGTTTACCCTTGTTATACCGATGGTGATATATGTGAGGGTTTACAGTTAAAAGACATCGATCCTCCCACCCTTCAGAGCGAAAATTTAGAAAGCGTTTTACCGCCAAAACATCCTCGGCTTCCCACCATAAAAGAGTAACTCAACGAACTCGACAGTTATAGTACGGACGATGGCTTTATTGACGAGACTTACGCACCTTTTTAATACATTTTGACCATTTTTAACAAACTATTACTGACTAACTCCTGACTAACTGACAAAATAACTGACCCTGATGCAATTCTACCTCCTCATGGTGCATTCTGGGTAACGCTAAATGAATTGCGGTACTGAACTAACAAAGATTCATTATGTTTATTAACATTAATCCTTAAAATGGAATCACCGTCACCACCAAAAATCAAAAAAAGTAGTTTTGGTAATTTTCGATTTTCTCAAAAACTAGAGGACATAGAACCATGCGGTTTTTTGTGTTCGATTAAGAACTGATAGATACATGAAACATATGTAAGCTAATTTACAATTTCATTTCACAATTTTGAAAACAATTGGTCTAAACTTTTTTTTTCACGTTATTTTATCAAAATTTGGACTTTAAATGCGAATTTCTCAAAAACCATTGACATAAGTAATTTAATTTAAATGCAGGATTATAGAACAATCTTCTGGCTTTCAAACGCAGTATAGCACTTTATTGTTAGTATTGCCGTTGTTTTTTAATATTTTTTTTTTTTTCAATTTAAACCATTTTTTCTAAAAGTGCCCCTACCTCCTAAACGGAGGTTTTCTCAAAAACCAGAAGACATAGAACCATGCGGTTTTTTGTGTTCGATTAAGAACTGATAGATACATGAAACACATATAAGCTAATTTACAATTTCATTTCACAATTTTGAAAACAACCGGTCTAAACTTTTTTTTTCACGTTTTTTTATCAAAATTTGGACTTTAAATGCGAATTTCTCAAAAACTATTGATTTGAGTAATAAAATTTAAATGCAGGATTATAGAATAATATTCTGGCTTTCAAACGAAGTATAGCACTTTATTGTAGGTGTTGCCGTTGTTTTTTAATATTTTTTTTTTTCAATTTAAACCATTTTTTTCTAAAAGTGCCCCTACCTCCTAAACGGGGGGAGATAGACCCCCCCTCCCATAGTAAAAAGTGCTTGTTTTTGACCCCTCTACAAAAATCCGTCATCAAATCTTGGCGGCCAAGTTATCGTACTCGTGCCGCGGGCCCTACAGAACAATGATAACCAATTTCTTACTGTCTAAATTTAACCAGACAATTGGTTTCGGCAAGAAGGCGCTACCTGCCACACAATTGACATTCTACATGAACGATTTGAGGTTAGGGTTATCTCTCGGAGAGGTGACGTGAATTGGCCAATCTGACCCAACTAGACTTTTTCTTGTGGGGTTTCTTGAAATCGCAGGTCTATGCGAATAAACCATAACTCACCGATGTCTTTAAGGTGAACATAACACAGGCCATCGCTCAAATACAGCCCGATATATGTGGAAGACTCGTTAAAAATTAGACCACTCGGATCCGTGCCACCATAAGAAGTCGAGAAGTGCATTTGAGCGATGTCATATTACATACATAATGGCATACATGGGCCTTTCGAAAAAAAAAAAAAAGAGTTTTGTTAATACCTCAGACACAGCTTATTTTATACCATTTCAACATCTACCCGCTCTTATTAAAAAACCCTTTTAAGAAAAGTGGGCGTGACAGTCAATGAATTTTACTAAACACACTTTCCAAATGTTCCCACCGCTAATACGAACAAACTGTGAAAATTGCATCGAAATCGACTGAGTAATTTTCGAGTTTACTTCTGACACAAACACATTAAATTTGACTTTTCGAAAGTTCTTAAAACTTCGAAACCGACTTGCTAGTACATATAACACTTTCCTGATTTAAAAACAACAGAAAACCCCCTAGATGGGTTGTTCGAATTACACCCGAGTGTGATAGCTTTTAGATTTGTGGGGTTTGCAACCTTCACTATTCTCGTATACTTCATGTACTCACATAATACGACTTTATTAATTGCTTTATTATATCAATTTAATGTTTGGTTTTTCTTTCTTCTTCGTGTTGTTGTGTTTATCAATTGCATTGAGTGTGGGGAAATGTTTTTATATTTTTTAATTTTTTTTTACAAAGCAAATGACGTCAAATGCAGGATAAGCTGCAGCTGATTTTTGAACGATATTTTTCAATTCTATAGAAGTGAGAAATATAATTTCAACACGCAATAATTGAGTTTTCTCCTTTTATTCTTTTCCTTTATTTTCTCTCTTGCTGGTTCGATATAAAAGCTGTCTCGTTTTTTAATTAAAAACAACTCAGCTGAGTATACTCGTATTGTACGACTATTATTGGAGTAAGTCCCCGAAGATGATGCGTGTCATTAATTGACACACAAATCACGTTCAGCAGAAATGTTGTCAACTTGAGATACGTACGTATTTACGTATACATTTGTACAAAGAAAGAAGTACTGTTCATGTTCGTCGTTGTTTTGTTAGTGAGAAATACTGTATCTGTCAGATGACTCTGATATTAAACTCCGTGTCAATTGATTGAGTATTCGACAATTTATTTATTTTTTGTAGAAATTTATACTGGATTAACACGTATGTCAAAAAGTTAGCGATTGTTGTACAAAATTGTAGAAATATGGCAGGAATAATTATTGAGATGCTTGCTTACTAAAGAGCATAAAAACTTTGGTTGGAGAGTGTTAATTATTGCCCCTATTATGGATTACAACTCAACTTAGTTGAGTTGTCATCAACACAACTCAACTCTTAGACAACCAAACAAATTTTTCGTATTATGCAAGTCAACTAAAATCAGTTGTAATGAAAAAATACGTTGCCGTCTTTTAGGAGTCGATTTGCTGTCAAAACCAGGTGCTCAACATGAAATACATACAAAACCAAGAATAAGAAATTGTGTGATGGAAAGTTCTCTCGATTTGTTTTTCGGTGGCTTGGAAGATGAAAATTTCCTTAATGTAGCCAAAATAAAAAAGAATATCCGTATATTTAATAAACTCGTGTACACTTCTATTCCTAAAGTATGCATTTTTTTGATTCGAAATAGTTTTCCTAAAACAACCAACGTTCCTCAGCGATTCCACCAATTGTTAAACTTGCTACTGCTCTTCGTTTCATGAGCGAAGGAAGTTGCCAAAAGTGATGTGATTGAAGAACTCATTTGTGAAAAATGGCTAAATGCTCAGCTAACATAGAGCAACAAGTCGTTCAAATTGTGATGGCCATGTAGTTTTCAAACTAAAATACACTCATTTCATTCTATTTTTATTAAAATTGTTGTTTAACTTACTGTTTTGTGTCCATATTTTTTATCCGAATGCAGATTTTTTCATTAAAATGTTCTACACAACTGCTTCGAACCAGTTGTCTGATTTTGACGCTTATTACAACTGAAGCACAACTCAACTTACTTACATAATACGAAGAGACAACTGAAAAGTCGACCATTTTGTTAGTTGTCTGCTAATCGACAACTGGTTGTGCTTTGACAGTCAACTGGTTGTGATCGATAATACCAATTTTAAGAATTACAACTAAACTATAGTTGAGTTGTCTTCCATAATAGGGGGGTATGTTTTTTTTTTTTTTTTTTTTTTTAATATTAACCTCCATCTGCGAATATAAGATGTCTCCATCTGCGAATTTTAGATGTCTTCAGAAATATAAGATGTTCTTTTCTAAAATATTTTCTTAAAATGAGTGTGCAAGAAATCCATATCACCGCTTTTGGATAAACATTCTTGTGGAGCCATTTGCACTCCTCTACTCAGCAATCCAGCTGTATTTCCTCATCTAGCTACAGTTTTTCTGGCCATTGGAACCTTCTTTTTTCTTTTTTTTTTACCAATAGGGTACCTATTTTACATCGCACATGATTATTTTACAAACCGATTCTGCGAACATTTTTATTAAAAAAAAACAAAGTTAAGTTGAAATATTAGGTCTTTCATTGGCTATGCTCATATTTATCTTGTAGAACACAACAGGTTTAGATTGGAAATTCATGTTCAAATGAAATTCCGTATAAATCAGGTGTCCCACAAGGGAGCCATCTGTGTCCACTTCTTTTCATAATGTTCACTAATGATACTAAGAGGTTTTTTAATTAGGGCGAGTAGATGTTGGAATAAAACAAGCTGTGTATGAGGTTGATTAGTTACCGAACCGGTCGTCCAAACTTTGGTCGACAAACTTGAATTGTCGACTGTCAAGGGCCACCACGTCTAGCGTAAAATGGGCGCAACGTTTGCACTTACGAACACTCATTTTCATAATAAAGTTTTATCATTTACCATTGTGATTTGGCATCAGTAACTGAATAATAAACAACATATTTGACAGATGTCAACAACACAACATGGCTGCCAAAGGCCCCATAAATCAACCACCTTCAATTAAAAAACACTTAATATCGTGGTAAAATATTGTGTGTTAAATGTTGACGATTTCAAATTATTGTTAAAAATTTCTTCCATTGTCAAAGACGATTTACGAAATACATATTTAAAAAAAAATAGGTACGTTGGAGTTTCTGTCCTCAATACGAGTTTAGATGAAAATTACTTCTGAAACAATATCGTAAGAATTTAAACAAAAGGTTGTATTGTAATGCTTATGGAAGACTTGCTATGCTACCACTATAAATGTATACCACTTCAATAGCTCTGGTTCTAATCTACCTTCCGGCGAAGTCAAATTGAAAAAACGAAATATTCTTCATGATCGGTAGGTAGTAAGATTTTCGTGAAAATACGAGTAGGTCCACTGGTGGTCTAATGTTTTAACTCACCGAATATTGGCGGCACATATCTTTACATCGTTTTTGGAGAAAGTAAGATTATTACACTTTCTATTTCAAAAGCATTTGATAGAGTTTGGTATTAACCGCATTCATCGAAAATGCGTGCATTTAGTATATCTAGTATTCGTTGGATCAGAAATTATCTTTCGAAAATTTATGCAAGACTGTTTTAGGTCTGTAGTTCATAAAATAAATCTTGGTGTACCACAGGGCTCCGTTTTGTCTCCGACTTTCTTTTTCATATTCATTGAATTGGATTGAGAGAATCCTTTACGTCAAATATTTCGACATAACCCTGGGAAATTAATATGTCACTTCGAATAAATTCCGACAAAGTGCCAAAAATAACGATACCTGGCGTACGAATTTTGTTCAAAAGACTAAGAATTTCAAATATGAATGATATAACAGAAAAACTGTTCATAAGCATAAAACTCATTTTTTTAATGACCTAAACAACTTCTTTAATAGTTGGACCCCTAAACACAGGATGTCATGTGTATGTGTTTCAAGCAAATATTAGTTTATGATAAAACAACATTATAATTCGTTGTAGTGATTTCAAATTTTTTTTTATTAAATTATAGATCGTAAAAATTAATCAAAAGAAACAAATTTTTAGCAAAATTCTCGCACCCGTTTTCGAGAAAAATACGATTTTCGAAAACCTTTTTTTAACATTTGTATGGAAGGTACCGTTAGTTTTAGGTAAAACAAATTTTTTTTTCTCAAATCTTGTAGATTATGTTTAGAAACTCTTTTTTATCAAGTTTGAAAAGAATCGAGCATGAGGTTTTCGAAATATTGAGTTTCAAAAAAAAAAATGATTTTTTTTTTAAATCCAAAAAATAAGAAAATAAAAATTTGAATATGTAATAACTAATAATATTCAAACTTTGAAGCTTTAGCATAAAAAAAAATTATTTAAACCTGTTGTACCGTTTTCGAAAAAAAATGATTCCAGGTGGGCTACCAAAAATATCCATTTTTTTGGTTTTTTTTTTAACCATTACCTAGGTTAAACTAAATGAAATTTTTTTTTTAATTCTGTGGGACAGTTTTTGAGAAAAAAAATTTATAAAATGCCGAAAAAAAAATCGTATGGCAAGTACTGTAAAAAAAAAAAAAAAAAAAAAAAAAAAAAAAAAAAAAAAAAAAAAAAAAAAAAAAAAAAAAAAAAAAAAAAAAAAAAAACATTAAAATGATATCTACCAAGTTTAAAGAAAATCGCCCGAGCCGTTTAGGCTGTAATCGAAAAGACAGACAGACAGAATTGTGAGACTTCCTTTTTTGGTCTTCGCTATTATCGTAATGTGAACTTTGATCAAAATCTCGAGTTCGATTTTTTTACGAATGCATAACTTGCCTTATAGTACCTATAATTTGCAAGTAAAAAGATGATACTGGGCCATTTCGAAAGAAGAATTCTTCGACGTTCTTGTCTTGTGTGCGTGGAGGGCGAACGTAGAAGAAGATATAAACGCGAACTCATTAGCTTGATACCAAGATGTTGATGTTGTCCAGAAAGCCAAAACACGTTGACTACCATATATTGGCTGGGCCACATTGATCAAATGAACAACAATGCTCCAGCTTAGATATTCTTCAAATCCCAGCCCCCAGGTTCGCGGCAAAAAGAAATACCGAACCTCCGGTTTAAGGACTAAGCTATCGCGGATACCTGAGCCCAGAGCGCTTAGCCTAGATGACTGGAAGCAGCGTGCTCGAGATCACAGAGGTTGGAAAGCTGCCGTGTCCTAGGTATAGAGACCCTTCATGGATTGGGAACCCGTTAAGTAAGTAAGAGAGTTCCTATCCTACCATAGAAACATTTTTTTTTTTCGAATTTTGACTTCCTCATTATAGGCATACTGAATTTCAATAAAATGTTGTATTGTAAAGTTTAAAAAATATTGCATATCAAAAATTAAAAAAAAAAATTTCCATTTTTTTTTTTTTTTTTTTTTTTTTTTTTTTTGAGAAAAAAAATAATTAAGTTTTGTTTTTTTTTTATCATTCATTTTTTTAAAATTCATTTATTTATTTAATTCATTTGATTTTGTCTAATTTCCTTGGGCTATTACAACTCTTGCTTTCGAAGTCATTCGCAGCGTCATTCCACACTAAGTAAATTGCTTTATAAAACTAAAAAATCTATATAACTTTCGCTTTCGTTTATCTCGTAGATAGAATTTGTTTGCTCAGAGACTACACTTCATTCCCCAAAAACCAATATTCCATTAAGTTATCAATAACAAAACTTGCTGAGAAGTGTAAACATTCAAGGTGATTCTGATTATCAAATGTATATATGTATAACTTGATATATCCATGCATTTTCTATAAATACCACTATACAAAGCTGATATCTCGCCTTCAAATTGCTATAAAGAACAAAAATAACTATAGCATAAGGCATTAAAAAATTAAAACTGCTAAAGAAATTACGAGCGTTGGCGTATTATTCATAGCTGGGCGTTCTTAAACTAAATCGACCACAATCCACTGACGCTGAGTGTACATTTCTTTATAAATTCATTTTTTTTATTGTTGCTGTGATAGGTACAGTACTTATTGAAAAATGAAACAATGCATTATTTTTGATGTAATTCCATATTGTTTTAGGTTTTAAGTGATACTTCCGTCAAGAGCCTGAGCTGCAATATTTCCTGCTAAATGAATCATCAGAATGGGAAATCATGTTCTTTTTTTTTTAATTTGGAAATAACACAATTCGGTTGAACGAACATTATTGAGGTTAATAAAAATCTGATCTTGGATGAATGTGGGAGTTGTTTGTTTTGGGATTAATTTGGTCACTGTCGTTCAGCTTACTCTTTGTTTTCCCACAATGTTTAATCACGACTGTAAGATTGTACGAGTAATGTCATAAAACAAAATGATAACTATGCCGGCTTTTGTTTGATGTTCATATAAGGGAGGATTTGTGTAAGATTCGTCGAAAAGGGGGGAGGGTCGATTTCCACCTCTTTAAGCGAGAAGGACAAATATAAATAAAAATAGTTTGAAAATAGAAAACGAGTTATTTAAAGACAACCCGAGAGTTGCTGATTAAGTTGTGGAGAAAAAAAAAGGAAAAATAAATATTCATAATCGAAACGGGCTTTATTGTTCTTCAAAATATTTTCCATGAAGATCAATACACTTTTTCGTTTGAAGCACTTCTTCCTTTCTGATTGAGGTACCTCCTAAATGTGCTTTTTGAATGCATCAACCGCTTTTCTAGGCATAGAAAAACTTTTATTCCACGCATATCACAATTTACTAAATTTAATTTCTAGCACTGCGATTGCCACGAAACACGC
This sequence comes from Chrysotoxum bicinctum, assembly GCA_911387755.1. NCBI lineage: Eukaryota > Metazoa > Arthropoda > Insecta > Diptera > Syrphidae > Chrysotoxum > Chrysotoxum bicinctum. The sequence continues at coordinate 246,023,736 of OU426988.1, read as the reverse complement.
TTTGAGCGATTTTCAGATTTTGCGGTATCCAACGCGAACAATCCCTTTTAACGGCCAAATGTTCTAGCAATATTTCAATACTGTGTACTATTGCTATTTTTTTTTTATAATTCACACGTTCTCAAGGTTTTATTGAGAGACCCTTACAAGTTGAACATAAACATAGCTCGAGCGATGTGAAAATTAATGGGAAGGGGGGAGGGGGGGGGGGGGGTCGCTCTTTGGGTAAGGAGGTGTCGATTAACATGTAATGTTTGCAAATTTGAAATGGCAAGAAAAACCGTGCTGGGTAAATTATTCTATAATCGTGTTCGTTCGACTAAAATACGAATCTCTGTATTTGATGGTACGACCAAAATTAAGCCCGAGGGTAAACCAATAAACATTTTTAGCGAATTGGTAATCACGGGTGAACTTATTGAGGGGAAGAATAAAACTGGTTACCTCGAGTGAGCATTGCATTGATAAAACTAGGAAAGACATGATATATTCCAACGGTGTTGTGTTCAAAAGATGGGAATGATTCCATGATAGTTCTGTTTCCTAGCAGTTTTAACGCTCTGGTCTGGGTTCTAACTAGTAAATCAAGATAAGTTTGGTTTTCCCCCTCCCGAAGAAGATGTTAGCTATACTACAGTCTTGAACGTACAAACGAAGGGTGAAAAATTTCTTACACCGATATAGAACACACAAAGGTTTGGTTAGGTTAGTGGGCTGACAGTTGATCTTGTTACCGTCTTGAACGACTTTGTGACACTTTACAGTATATGGGGTCAATGGATGTTCTTCTTGTAGGAGATTTTAACGCGAGGATCGGATTATCACAGAATAATTTTGTAAGTGGAACTGTATCAAATATTATAAATCCAACTCGCAGATCAAAGGATGAAGTATGTGATTTGAAGGGCGGCAAGATCCTAGAAGTTGCTGATTCGTTGGATGCAAGAGTTCTGAATGGTAGCTGCCAAGGGGATACAAATGGGGAGTATACGTTTATTCGTGGAACGGCGTGCTCAGTGATTGATTATTGTTTCGTGTCAGGAAAGTGGAACACAATTTTGAAGGATTTCAAGATATCTGCACAAATTTTCTCTGATCACATGCCCTTAGAAATTATTTGTTCCATCTCATGTGCAGATGATAAACTCAACATAAGACAACTTGGATTACTACCAAAATTAAAATGGAAAGATTCATTTAAATCTATTTACCAAAATAATCTGAACACGGAACTGGAAAAACGAAGGTTAGAGAACATCCCAACGCACATGGAGGACCTCACTCAAATAATAATTGCAGCTGTGCCAAAAACCTCCAAAGGGAAACGTAGGGATACTTGCAAACAATTATGGTTCGATGCTGAGTGTCAGAAAGCCAGAAAAAAATCGTTTTCATTCTTGCGGCTCCTAAGGGAACACAATACACCTCTCTTTAAAAGTTTGTATGCCGCAGCCAATAAAAGCTTTAAGAAACTCTGCCTATCCAAGAGGAAACAACTGGAGGAACAAAATTTAGCTATTTTGAATTCATCAAAATCTTCTGCAGAATTTTGGAAAGCCGCTAAAACTATCACTGGGAGAACCAACACAATTTCAGCAACATTACATGCGTTTGAACTCCGTGAACATTTTAAGAACCTGCTTAACGCTCAAACATTTTCTCCGCTTACGCACTATGCAGCCCCTTTTTTTACTGAAAACCTCTTAGATGCGCCGTTTACAACTGAGGAAGTACAGAACGTAATTGATAAATCTAAGGCGGGAAAAGCCCCAGGTGATGACCGAGTTCCTGCGGAATTTTATAAGAATTGTTCTTTTGAATTCATAACCGCTTTAACAAAAGAATTTAATACAATATTTGAGACAGCAAGAGTTCCGGCATGCTTTAAAAGAGCAATTATATATCCACTGCACAAAAAAGGATCGTACGATAACCCCGAAAATTACAGAGGCATCTCTTTTTTGAATTCTTCGGCGAAGCTATTTAGTGCTCTGATTTTTAATAGACTTACGAGGTGGGTCAATGATAAGAAAATACTGAGTGAATTTCAAGCTGGGTTTAGGAAGAACTACTCGACCTTAGACCAATTATTCACACTCACTAATATAGCGGAAAGCTTCAAACGAAGGAAGAAAAAACTCTATGCATTTTTCGTCGACTTCCGTGCTGCTTTTGATACAATCGCACGTGAAGCACTTTTTTATAAGCTGTACAAGTTGGGAATATCGTCGAAAATTGTAGTTTTATTAAAAGCAATGTACGAAAACAATATGGCGTATGTATGGGATGGCGAGTTTATTTCTGAAGAGTTCACAACTCAAATGGGAGTAAAACAGGGATGTGTTTTAAGCACTTTACTGTTCATCTTGTTTATAAATGATATCTTAGAAGCGACTGGTGGAGGAATACAATTCGGAAACATGCGAATACCTGCTCTATTATTTGCTGATGACATAGTTTTTTTGTCTGACTCTGTCGAAGGAATGCAGCGAACAATGAACCGTCTTGAAAGCTACTGTAAACTTTGGAACTTGTCTGTCAATCTGGACAAATCTAAAATGATGATCTTCAGGGAAGGAGGTGGTAGACACTCACGCAACGAAAAATGGAGATATCAAGGAGAAAATGTTTCAGTAGTACGGGAATATAAATACTTAGGGGTGATAGTCACTGCAAACCTTAACATGAGGAAGCATTTCCAAAGTAAGCTGGCCGATGCAAAAAGAGCCGTTTCTTCAGTGTGGAACCCATGTTTTGATAACAAATATCTTAATCATAGTTCGAAATTGAAAATTTTTCGTGCAACTGCTACATCCATATTGCTTTATGGGGCACAAGTTTGGGGTTTTGGTGAATTCGAAGAAGTTGAAAGATTTCTGAGATATTTTTTAAAAAGGATTTTTCGGTTACCAACTTGCACGCCTAACTATATGCTGCATTTGGAAACTTCCGTTCCACCATTATTTTTTGACACCCTGAAGATACACTTCGAATATATCATGAAGGTATTAGAGATGGAGGAGGGAAGGTTGCCAAAACAAATTCTGATGCACACCTTAACTACTAGGGGAAATCTGGTCATGAAGTGGGAGGAGCTGGCAAGTGTTCTTGGCGAAAACGCACGAATTTCATCCGAAACAAGTACTATTGAATTAAGAGACATGTTCAATGGGATCCTAGAGGGAATAAGCCACAGTTATTATGGAAAATTTAAAACTGAAGCACAATCGTCACAATACAGAATGATCTACAGCCAACTGAACTTTGACCTGAAGGAACAGACATACTTTCGAAACTGCTTTTCACTCAACATGATGAGCGTTATATTTAAAGCAAGAGGTGAAATGATCAAGTTAAACTTCATACCACATCGACCGGATCTTCCAATTTTGTGCGATCTTTGCAACCTCAAGGAAAGAGAAGATGTATATCATTTTATTGCCAGATGTCCCATTTTAAGAGAATTCCGGGTTAGATATTTTGGTGTTACTTGGATGGATTTGGATGCAGTTGTCGATATTTTGAATGGAAAATTTGGTTGGGAAATTTTGTATAAATATATAACTACTGCGCTGAGGTACAGAAAATGTATATTGGAAGGAGACTTCTAAACGAACAAATATGTAAATTTATTATGTATATTATAGTAGATATTAAGTGAACAAAAAACTGTCAATCTGGTAGACGGTCTCTGGCCAAACCATATTAAACTTAGGATTAAATTGAATTGTAAATTTTAAATTATATTTTGTTTAATAAAGTTTTCAACTAACTAACTAACTTACCGTCACACTTAGATCAATGTAGATCCGTTGTGATACCCTAAGGTTTGTGATCCCTTGTATTGAAACCTATGTTAATCCCATGTCGATCAAGCCCGTTAAGGGTATAGATGGGTTACAGCAAACTTTAGCCTGAAATGTCAGAGGGTATTTCTAAATTATTGAAATTTCTATCGTCACATAATAGCCTGGCTAGAGAGAGGTATACGCCTTTTCAGGGGGTATTCCATTCCTTTACCTCCTCTTGAGCAATCATTCCCCCCACCATGCCCGTAGGAGCATGTGGCTCCTTGCAACGTCTCGTAGATGAGTTTGAAAAGTCAGTGTTTGGTGTATATGTTCGTTTGTTTGGTCGTTACTTAAGTCGAAGAGGCTGTTTCCATACCAAAGAGGTAGAGGTGGCCCCATCGACGCACTGCTGCTCGTGTTCAACGTACGAGTTGCAACCGCAAGTATATAGGCGAGGTGCCCATTCTACGTTACTGCTGCTCCCACAAGGAACACGTGCGTCGTTGTCGTTTTCGTTCGTACTACACTATCGTACTGTAGTTGAAGGCGGTTTTCATAGATCAGGAATTCTCAAGCGAATTTTTATTAACACACATACCGAGTACTTAAAGCTTTTCGGTTTCTTTAATGCAAGGGACATTCAAGGACATTGGAATAAGGGGTGTATTTTGATTAATTAAAAGTGTTTATCATACGATACCGGAAATGGACGTGAATTTGAGAACGAATATGTGAAACTGATAGTAGAGTCGTCGGCAAAACAATAAAGTGAATTAGAAGTTTTAGACAAGAGATCATTTAAAAAATTGAGAAAGAGAATCGGAGACAAAACGGAGCCCTTGGGAACACCAACAGTTATTGTGAAGATTTGACTTGAAACCGTCGAATACAATATAAATTCAACGATCCAAATGGTAATTTCTTATCCGAAGAATAAGGTTTTCATTGATACCAAATGCAAGCATTTTCGATGCCAAACTCTATAAAATGCCTTAGAAAAATCAGGCGCAATAATCTATGGAAATATTTGTTCTTTGGTGAGATATGCCATCAGGTCAGCAGTGGAACGATTGCTACGTAAGCTGTATTTCCAGTCATTTTCGGTCTTTGAGAAATTTCTTGAGCTTATGATTGATCAGCGATTCCATGCTGGGACGTACGTGCAATTGGTCAGTAGGATCAGGCCGAACAAATGCTGTATTTCATCTTCTAGGATCTTATTCTAGATACAAAATTAAGCTGGAAATCTTATATAAGCAACAAAATCAAAAAGGCAACAATGGCTCTTTTCTCATGCAAAAAAACTTTTGGGAAAAAATCGAGTTCGGCTCCAAACCTGCATTAATCACTGGCTACATACTTCTGTAAAAAAAACTGATCCTTACTTATGGCGTAGAAGTATGGTCGACCGCTCTAAAGAAAAGGCTGTAAATTGTGACAAGCTAAGCAAAGTTCAACAATCATCTTGCCTATGCATAAGCGGAGCTCTACTAGAGCAAACAGACGGCGTTATTGATCCTTTACAATGGATCAATAACGAAATTGGCCATTCTATCATTTCGAATTCATAGAGATCACATTCAAGTCCGATCCGTTACGCTATCCCAAAACTACAGTTTGGCCAAAACTTCCAAGTCACCATGTGATATGTAAAAATATTACCACCTGTCTGATGACAAAAGAGATCTGGCCAATGCTTGATCTAAAATGTTCCAAGTGTTTGATACCTCTAAGTAGATTGCACATCAGGTCCATAAATGGTGTCGAGACCGGACACTCTCTTATAGGCAAGCACGCAACTAGACTTGGCATTTATTCAAAGGATTTTTGCAGAAGCTGTATAGACGAGGGAGATGTAGAATGAGTTCATCATTTTCTATATACATGCGCTGCTCTATCCCATAGAGGTAGGTTCCATCTTGGAGTATTTCATTTCTTGGAGGAAACTGGTGATCTAATCAATATAGACATTTGCAGTCTCTCGCAACGAGTAGGGAGAAAATGTCTAGATTGATGGCCCTACTTTGGTCTTAATGTGTCAGCTGCGAACTAGCAGCGATTTCAACGTAACCTTGTAACGAAGCGTTACACTCTTTCTCCTTCCGCCGTAAAATCCCCCAACAACCACTGCAGCATGCCTTACCACCAGTCGTAAGGGGTTTCGTGGAAAGACAAGTTAGGTAGGCGAGATTGTCCAGCTATTTCTTACTAAGGCTTCCCCACTGGGGATAAGGGGCCTTAGTTCGAAGTTTAACGTCCTAATACCACCAGGGGCTTCGGTATCTGCTGATCTACCAGAGCGTCTTGCCTGCTGTTTAGTGCCACCAGGGGCGTTGTACCTGCTGATCTACCAGAGCGTTTAGCCTGTTGTTTAGTGCCACTAGGGTCGTTATACCTACGGATCCCGTCAGGAGCCCGTTTAAAGCCGAATTACTAGAAGCCAGAATACCCGTAATTAAGTACCAGATCCGAATCATAAACAACCAGTATAGTCGATGCAAGGCAACTAGACCAGAATCCAGAAGAGTCGATGCCCGTGAACAATTCAATTACCCGAATTAAGTGAAATATTAGTAGCCGAATATTGTATGTTATAGACTTAAGTTATTTCCAATAAAAATTTTGTAATAAGGTTTGAAGGCCTTTTACTCTGGAGTTTCTTGTTTTCTTCAGGACGACCCTGGCGAGACCAGCGAGCAGAACCTCGGCTGGAAAGCAACATCACATCACAAACCGAATAATTTAATTAGCAAGTAGGAACGCACCGCTGGGTACGAAGTGTACCAAATATTTAGTAGTTTCGAAAAACGGTTTTGGGTTCTTAACTCCTACCTGCCGCTTAATCTTACTTTCCCCCCCCCCCCCCTCGTTTACCCCCCACTTCTCCTAAGTGCAGCGTGGACAATGCTTGACCTTAACCGATTTTTTTTTTGTCTAGTCTTTTGCTAGAAGCAGGGCTGTGTCCCAAATGATTATTCCAGTGGCTACCCTTCTTCAAGGAGTACCACAAACAAGCTTCTTAACGCGAAAGAAGGCCCGATGTTTCCTCCGGTGTATTGCTGGAGGCATGATTGAACCTTAAAGCCCGTATATATGAAGTACCATGTTATTTTATTGTAAGAATATTCATTGTTAATTATACGAAATTCCTTGTTAATTAAATGAAAAGAAGCAACTGAAGAAATTGTAAACGCTGTAGACAAATTTTTAAATGAATAATTGTATTATCAGATTTTTTCCTTCGGTGCAGAATTTACGACTTTTATTTATTAGAAAAACCTGCCAAAATGCCTTGGGATAATGGTTAGTGCGCTGGACTATATCTCAAATGGAAAAGATTCGGGTGTTTGAGAGGCATAATCTTAGAGGTTGCCTTGGGTTACACAAAATACCAGAGTTGGAGTACCAACATTTTATTATTCCAACCAGGTTCTATTCAACTCAGCCAACATAAAAAGAATTGATAATTTTCTGATGAAGCTGATTCGGGCTCACATTGTAAGAGCGATGTCCTCGACCAACAGCCTAATTTTTGGGACTTCCCACCCTAAGAACGATTATTACAAGAGTGTACGTCTAAGCGGCTTTATCCCACCCGATGCATTTCTCTACAAGACTGTGGATAGGCGGCTCCTTTATAGTCGATACTCCTTGCACAAGACGGACCAGAGAGCCTTCTCTTCAGTAGGACTGTGTACGATCGGGACCGGAGGGACAGGATGAAACATGGGAACCAGTTCTGGTGGTTGTCTGATGATATACACCCCTATTGTGAGTTTCACCCGGAAAATATTTCACCCGAAAAATTATTGTTCCCCCGGAATTTTAAAAGCTATTGTGAGTTCCACCCGAATGAAATTTCACTTCGAATTAGTGGTGACATTTCGAAAAAAAAGAAGCGTTCATTGAAAAGACAAATACAAACTGAACAAAATATCTGAACAAATCCCAGAAAAAATTACAATAGGACGGTGTTCTAGTTTTGCAAATAAATTATTATTTTCAACCCCTTTTCGAATGAAAATGACAATTTGTTGAGTTTAGAAACTTTATTAAATATTTTTTGTATGCTAGGAGTAATTTTTCAAGAAAAAAAAAACAAACGACGGTATCCATAACCAAATTACCGAACTGCACCACTCAGAACAAAAAAAAACGAAACAATTCAGAACTACATCACTTCGAACACAGCTAAACAGATTTTTGACAGATGAGTGAAGTGTGAATTAAAATTTTGAAAAAGGTAAACTATATCCGTGCATTCCGTCTTCCGTTTTTTGTGATTTTGCCGTGGCCCTTCTATTTGCTCTCATCAATAGGTATGAACTTGAACAGTATGATATTTTATTACACAAATTGTTTACAATTGTTTTTATATTTTACTTTAGGAACATGTATAGCATAGCCCTGAGGGAAATGATAAATGATGAGGAAGAAAAAAAAAAACAAAAATGTATCAGAAGACAACTCAGAGATTCCTCCAACCCTTTGGAGTTGCGTGAGCCATTGTAAGTAAAAAGTTTCATGTAAAGCATTTGTGAATATAAATGTAGATTACCAATAAAACTTTTTTTCAGATTTCATCAACACTATCGAATAAATAAAGAAGCATTCAAGTATTTGTTGGATGTTCTTTCCAGTTCCTTGCCCCCTGTAAAACAAAAATTTGGTGTGCCCCCAATTATTAAACTTGCAGCCACCTTACGTTTCCTTGCAGAGGGCGGGTACCAAAAGGGAGTTGGGAAGGACCATGAAGTTGGGTTGGCACAACCATCTGTAAGCCTTATAATGGCTGAAGTGTTGAACGTGTTGGAAGAGAGGCTTTGTCCAGAATGGATAAAGTGGCCAACACAAAACGAGTGTAGAAGAATCAGCCAAGATTTCTTCATGAAATTTAACATGCCAAGCATAATAGGATGTGTAGATGGAACACACGTCAACATTATATCGCCATCACACAACAAACACCTTTTTTATAATAGGAAAGGCAAATTCAGCTTAAATGTTTTACTCGTAAGTATAAGTAAGTTCAAAAATATTCATAAATTAATTTTCATTTTTATAGATTTGTGATAATGAGTTGCGAATACGCTACATTGATGCAACACATGCTGGAGCATGTCACGAATCACGATTCCTTTGTTTGGAACGTGAGTATGATCAAATCCAAATTGCAGGAAGATTATTTGCGGAATGGTAGCAATGGTTGGTTGTTAGGTATGTAGGTAACATTTAAGAACATCGCAAAGTTGCAATGCAAAAAAAACTATCCTTATCAACTTGAAATTTTAATTTTTTTTAGGAGATGCCGGATACCCCTTACAGCCTTGGCTACTTACGCCTTACAGAACACCTCAAATAGGCTCGGTTGAGGCAAAATTTAATGATGTGCATTCAAGATGCCGAAATATAATAGAAAGAACTAATGGCGTCTTAAAAAACAGGTGGAGATGTCTGCTGAGTGCTCGAGAATTGCACTATTCCCCATCTAAAGCAGTGAAAATTATAAATGTATGTGCAGCACTGCACAACATTTGCATTCACTACAAAAGTGATATAGAAAACCAGAACATAACGGAAACCTCCAGTGAAGTGATCGAGAATCAAGAAAGTATTCATACAGATGAAAACTTTCTACCTGCAAGTCAGCGTATTCGCAATGAAATTGCAAATTCTTTATAATTCGTTTAAAGGACAATAGAGAAAAAATAAATAAGAGGTTTAAACGTAAATACTTTTCTTTCTTTTAATAGCTAAAGCATAAAGGTTTGTTTAAAACAACAGCTAAATAATAAAAAAAATAAACAAAAACAACTTCAATAAAAAAAAGAGTTAAAACAAATAATTCATTAAACAAAATGAAAATTTTCCATTTCAAGTTCCTTTAGTTGCAACATTTTTTGAGTTTCAACAATTTTGTTTTCAAGTTCCTTCTTACGAAATGCTTCAATTACTTCGTGGTGACGTTTTTCTTCCTTTAGTCTCTGTTTGGAGAAATCACAAAGACGGTCCAGAGACCGGTAGATTTTTTTAAAACCATTTTGAATATCAGTATTGTGTTCTTTTAGAACACAAACAACTTCCAAAATACTCGAGCAAATTTCTTTTTGGACTTTCATCTCTTCATAAATGAGATCGTTTGTCGTGAGCCGAGCAGTCTTACATTTTCTTGGTTGTGTTGGTTTTGATGTTGATGGCTCAAGATTTGTTGATGCCTCCCTGACGTCATTGGTTTTGGTTCCGCAAGGAACACCATCATGAATATTACCATTATCACAAATATTATCACCTTCATTTAAATAGTCCATTAGATCCTCTAATGAATTTATATCATCTCCATTGTCTTCGGCTACGTCAGTTTTTCTTTTTTTCTCAAGGGGAGGCAAACCGAAGGGTGAGCCGAAACCTTCCACAGCTTCGTTAACACCTATAAGTTGTAATATAGCTTCTTCCACATCTGTGTACTTCACTGTTTTATTAGGGCCACCTCCGGTTGCTCTTTGGTTCGCTTTATTTTCCGTCGCCTTTTTCCTCACATATCTTTTCTGGTCATTCCAAACCTTATGAAGCATTTTTTAATAAATTTGGTTCTATAATAATAGAAGAACAGGTTACCTTTTTCCACTCAGTTTTTGACTTTATTGGAGGCCCTGCACTGTTGAGATCATTTGCCGTTGTCTTCCAGAACTCTGAAATTATATCTTTATTTTCCTTCGTATAACCTCTGGCGATATCGGGGTGTAATTGCATTTTATTCAAAAGCAACTCGCATTGCCTTCTATTTGTTGTTTTACTCCTTGAAAATAAAAAAGTAGAAATTATTTTCGATTATTTTGTTGTTATTTATAAAAATTTCTTACATTTTCCGCCAAAGTTGTCCTTTTCCGTCGCCAAATTTTGAGTGAAAGAAAGAGTTGTCAAATACTTGAAATTCCACTCGAAAAAAAAGTTCACAATAGGGGGAAATTTTTCGAAGTGGAAAATTTTCCGTCCGAAACTCACAATAAGGGAAATGTGAAATGTCATTTTTTTCGGACGGAATCCTGAAAAAGTGAAACTCACAATAGGGGTGATAGTTTACGAGGACTTGTATGTCTTGGACGAGGAATTGACAAATCTTGTCATGAGAAATGCTGCTTATAGTCCTACTAAATTGGCAAATAAAATTGTAGGTCCCCTCCATTCCTGGGTTCAGATTTGTAAGTCACTACTTTTAAACTCTCTATGAGACGTCATGGCCTATATTTTATTTTTAACTGCAATGCTACATGATTGCTCATTTATGTAGGTATACATTCTAGATTAAAAATATAAATACAACAATTGGAAAATCCATTTGTTTATGACACAAACCCTGATATCTTGAATTAAGACTTATCTTTGTGTTCAGATTGAGTCGCATTTTACTCGTAGGTACAAACATGACTATTAAATATGCAGTTTAAAGTTTTTTCTTTAAACAATGCGAAAAAATACACTTGATAATGATAATCGCTCATACCTATTATTAAATTGAATATCCAAACAACACAAAAAACCGAAATAATGTGGCATTAAATGTTAAAATTTCAATTGCAAGTAAACACGTGAATGTTATTTTATGTAATTGGGTTCATACCGACTACAATAATATCGCCAGTTTTCATTTTTTCAAAATTAAATTGCAAAATGCAAATTGTCAATTCACGTGTATAAAACTTCATTTTAGCTATAATTTCAGTTAAAATAGGAACAGGGTAGAAAAAAAACAAACAATTATTTGTAATGTTCGCATCAGTATTTACATATAAGTATACTCACTGCTGGGAAAAATGATATTTTATTATTCAAACATACAGTATGTAGTCGATAAGGCTGTAGTGACTAATTTGAGGGGGATTTACAACTTTTGTGTAATATTTTATTTTTTGTTTATGTTTTTGTATGAAAAATTCTGGATTAAACTGCGTTTTTTTCTTGAGAAATTCTGTAACTGGTTTCAAGTTTATTTATTTGTTTGAGTAATCGATAATTATGTCAAGCCCTAGCAAAATATTTGTTAATTCAGAAAACTTGAATTTTACAATATCCTAGTTTTGAAAAATATAAATAAAACAGGTGTGCATTATGCACATCGGTTTTATAACTTGGTCCACACTTTTCTTATGAGATAACTAAATAGTAACCTTTCATAAAAATATAAATGACATTTCAACTGTCAGAGGTAGGAGTGTAGTTAAAACTTAGCTCTGAATAAAATCAGAATTTTAGCTAAATATCAAGCTTAAAAATTAACACATTGAACAAATAATTTAATTGCACCTTAGAACTTCTGTTACACAAAAAAAATCCCAGACAGGAACTAGTTTAAGTGAAAAAAAATCCATTTGACGATATGGAAAATTGTGGACTTTCTCACGGAGTCATGCAGTTTGAATTAAGTTTAAAAATATGGATCTAGTAAGTTTTGATGACCTTTATTGTGTTTGCTTTTGCACAATAATCCGGAAACTGGATCCCTCATTCAGCCGGACCACCACACTCATCCGACACCATCTACACTGTGTCAAGCTAGTCGGCTTGTTGACTGGTACTGAAAAAGGACCTAATCCGATTGTGTGATTATCCGGCCCCCGCACTGTACGCCTTCGTCAAAGCCTTCAGTCCACTAGATCGAGATCTAAGAAGTCAAACGAAGGGTGCACAGCACAGAAGTAACCGGAGTTTGTCCTAGAGCCATTTCGTCGGGTCGAGAAAAAAGATCAAGTCTTTGATCTTCATTACCGAAAGTTCCTCAATGTCGTCAAAAATACCCTTCCTATTGATTGTGCTCTAAATTTGGCCAGAGCAGGAAATTTGCAGAGGAAGTGGAGGATTGTTTCCTTTTCCCGCTGGTCCTCACAGCTATGACAGTGAGTGTTGCGAGGAATACCTAACTTCGCTGCATGCTCTCCTATTGCTACGATCCTAGGTCTACATATCAGAGCAAGTGTTTGGGTTTTATTATATAGGTAGGCCAAATCTTCCTAGATAAAACTGCTCCACCTTCGGTTTGATTCGCTAAGAAAACTTGAGAGAATTTTGCCCTTCATAACTTCGAGCGCAATGTTGACTCTTTGCGCAAGTGAGTTATGAAGAGGTGATCCTTGCTGGCCAGATCGTCCGCCCATTCATTCCCATCAATGTAACAATGACCCAAAACCTAGATAATAGTGATATTGTGGTTAATACTTAGGATATCAAGTTCATCCCAGAATAATAAAATTGAGTTTTTGATGTAAAACCGTGAGAGAAATTGCCGAGTTCATTGGAAAAAGTAAATCTACTGTCCCAGACATAAGTTTGGGTTGACCAACGAGAGCAGGGAATGCCAAGGCAAGATTTTCCAAGATTGAGCGGGAAGAGCGTTCGGTATTTATTTAAAAACTCTTACTAAAAAAGATGTTTGAAGGAATTTAAGTTGAGATTTTTGCTGAGTTAAACAACCTGACTCAGCTTGCTGACGAGCCAACTCGGAATAAGTTCAAAAAAGCTAGAAAGACCTGTAACGTTCATATATCCGACGAACTAAATTTCTACATGACCAAAAATTACGGCAAAAAATACTATTACGTCCCAAAGGTAGTAAGCATTTTTGGTCGTTTGTAAAAAACGTACGAAACACTATGAAATCATCAGTTCCAACGCTCGTCTTCAATGACACTCCTGCTGTAAGCTCGATAGCACAGTTTGCTGTCAATTCGACACTACCAGAGAATGTCATGATTCCTCCTGTACTTGAGAGCGTAAACGATTTTATGGGACGAATCTTCTTTCGCACTCGTGCAGTTGCTAGAGTATTACAAGATCTTGACATTCACAAATCTGCTGGCCCGTATAATATCCGTCCTATTGTTCTGAAGAGGTTTCTTCCACGCTGGCAAAACAACTGCGTAACGTTTTCCATATGTCCTACTCTACAGGTCTCTTTCCGAGTGGATGGAAAACAGCGTTTGTCCAGCCTGGCGAATTTAGGAATCGTTAATTTTGTGTTTAAGTTTGATGGCTTTTGAAAAATAATTTTGAGACAGTTTTCAAAAATTAATTATTCGCCAAAGGAGAAATTACAAGAGTTAGGGTCATGTGCGCCAATTACGTTGAAGATTTGTGATATTTTTTGTGAATACCGTATATTTCTTTTCGCCAGTTTGAACAAAAATTTTGGTACCGCTAGGCCTTCGTTTTCCCAAAATCGTTTTCCCGAAAATACGGGACTTTCATAATCCCATTTTTATTTTACTTTTTGTCCTTTAGGAAATCTTTTGTAAGATCAGATCATCCTCGTTTCGTTTGTGACACCTCGCAAATTGATAGATTAACTTTAAATCTCCATAGCAAATTGTCAAATTTACACATATTGTTACATCTTTGTTATGCACATATTAAGGGTTTTTCCCTTATACTCGTAAAGGTTTGTAAAGGTTTATGGAATAACTTCCCGGCACGGATTTCCCTTGTCATTTCAATTTGCAAACATTTAACACCAATGTTCATCGACACCTCCGTTTCTCCGCCCCTAGTTTTCTCATCGCCCGTGCGACCCATTATAAGGGTCTCTTAACATACCCTTGAGCGCGGGTGAATTATAAAAGCAAAACGATGATAGAGAACACGAAAAAAGTCGGCAGGCCAATTCCGTCTGTACCTCGACCTACAGCCTAAACTACTGGAGGGATTGTGTTCAAATACGATACTTAAGGGCCTTTGGTAATTCCCTGGATAAGAAATTGAAATTTTTTTTTTTCTATTTTATTTATCTCAAAAACAGCTATAACGATTTTGATGAAAAAAATAGGTGCGCTTTTATAGGCATGGACTACATTTTGGTACCTATCATAGAACAGTTTTTACTTGCGACTTATAGGTACTATAAGGGAAGTTATACATTCGGAAAAAAAATTGAACTCAAGATTTTGATCAAAGTTGACATTACGATGAAAGCGAAGACTAAAAAAGTGGGCCTCGCAATTCTGTCTGTCTGTCTTTTCAACTACAGCCTAAACGGCTGAGCCGATTTTCTTTAAACTTGGTAGATAGTATTTTTTAATTTTTTCCACCACTTGGTTTTTTCTTTTTTTCTTTTAAGACCGAAAATAACAGTCCCTGCCATACGATTTTTTTCGAAATTCTATAAATATTTTTTTTTTCTCAAAAAAAAAATTCAAAAATTTCATTTACTTAAAGCTAGGAAATGGTAGAAAAAAAAATTTCAAAAAAATGGTTATTTTGGATTTAGATTTATTTTTATGTATGTATTTAATAATTTGACATTTGTGATATTTTGATTTTTTAAACTTAGGGGAGAAGGGGGTACATTTGACACTTAGTTTTTAAAAGTCTGTATTTCCGAAAACTGTTAATGTATTCCATTGTTTTGTTTTGTATTTGATTTATTGATTATTCAAGATTATGCTAACATATATTTTTTTGTTTTAAAACATTTTCACATTTTAAAGAAAAATATTTTCTAAAAAAAAGTCATTTTGTCAAAAGTGCCCCGGTAGTGTGGCACCTTTGACTTTAAAAGCGGTACATTTGACAATTGTGGATTAAACCCCACATCGTGTGCATTAAATTTCTAAAAGTATCAACGGATCCAGCACGTCTGTTGTTTGAATAGTAAAAAAGTAAATTTTTGTTTTTGAACAATTTTGTTAAATAATATAACTAAAAAAATAAATCAATAAATTCACTTTCTAAAAAAAAAAACAACAAGAATAAAAAACATAAATTATTTCATTTATAAACATACAAACAAATCAGTTCATGTAAATCTTAATTCAAAATTATCGATATCGACATTTTTTAAACAATTTATTTATTATATAATTTCCCAAAATCAACGTCAAACAAATATTTTTTTGCAAAAGTCAAAGGTGACCCGAAGGAACTTTATAAGTTTTTTTTTTTAAATAACTTATATTATATTTTCACAAAACTGGCCTTAATTTATTGAACTTTAAGCATAGTAGATACTATCATAACATTGATTAACGATAGAAAAATTTATTTTATTAGGTTCACAAATCGCTAACTTACCGGTGGTCAAAAATTAGATCAGACACAGAAAACACGAAAACACGTGGTTAAAGAAAGACTGCCAAATTTCATAAAGTTTCTTTAAATCAAACTAAGCTTCTTCCTTCATCCAAACTTTTCTTTTTTAAGGGCACGATCATACCGAAAAACGCAAAGTCAAATGGGCCCCGGTCTCAAATGTACCCCAGCTTACCCTACTGATTTTTCTAAATTTGTTGAATTTTGTGTAAATAATTTTTAATGATTTACTTTAAATAAATTAAATTAAAACAAAATAAAATAAATTAACACTAAAATAATTTAACATAAAAAAGCCTTATTACTTTACGGAACAAAAAAAAAACAATTATCACAGTAGTGTATTCAATGTATTCAATAAGTACCTGAATACACTACTGTGATAATTTTTGTTTGTTCCGTAAAGTAATAAGGCTTTTTTATGTTAAATTATACACAAAAGCGAAACCATTTAAAAGTTTGTGACGCACGATCTCAGAAAGTAGTCAACCGATTTATTTGAAATAAATTTTATTATTTTCTATATTGTTATAAGAGTGTTTATGGCTATAATTTTTTTTTCATTAATAATTTGTCAAACTTAAATATTATTAATTTTACATTTTTTGTCCATTTTTTTTCATTAGTTGACCTATACAACCACTCAAATCTTAAAACACAATATTCGACAAAGATTAGCATTGCTTCATAAAGTCAATATTGTTGCGCAAATTTTAAGTCCAAAATCACTTCTTAGTTAAACATACAACCTGATAAATAAATAAAAACAAATTATAAAATTATAAACGTTTTGAATTTATTTTATCCAGGAATTAGATTTCATCACAATCGCGAGGTCGCTGCTTTGTTTCATTTCATTATCATTCCAACATTTTTAATTTTTTTTTCTTCCCATGCTCTCTTTCTCTTAATATGTGTTCCATTTAATAGTTATGTTTTTTCTCTTACCTACCTAACTACATATTCAATTTTTCTGTATTGTATTATTGTATAGTTCATCTAACTAACCTACACACACACATTGTTTTTTGTTTCTCTAATAATTCTATCGTCACATCGCTGAGCAGTGTGTGCTCTTTATTACTTGCGATATACATAGGTAGTTGGTACTATAGGGCAATTTTTGCATTTGGAAAAAAAATCGAACTCGAGATTTTGATCAAAGTTGACATTACGATGATAGCGAAGACGAACAAAGTGGGTCCGACGATTCCGTCTGTCTGTCTGTATGCCTGTATGTCCATTGTCCGTATGTCTGTATGTCTGTACCTCGATCTAGAGCCTAGGCCACTGGATCTTTTTTCTTCAAACTCGGTACTTAAGGGTCTTCGGTGATTCCCTAGAGGAGATATTGAAATTTTTTTTTAGCTCTAAAACTAACAGTACCCCCCATACACCCGTAATGCATAATCTTATTTATCTCGAAACGGTTCTAACGATTTTGATAAAAAAAAATTAGGTGTGATATTATGGTCATTGGACATGGACTACATTTTGGTCAAAAAAAAATTTTGGCGCAAAATTTTATCAACGGTACCTGTCATAGAACCGTTTTTTGATTTTTTGACTTTCTCATCAACAGCTCTAACGATTTTTACCAAAAATTTTCAACAGGAGCCCCCTTAAGTTTAAAATAATATTGTATGTAAAAATATTCGAAAAAAACTATTTCTAAAATCTATACTACCTAATACTTAAAATTTGGCATCCCAAATTTTGTTCTCGAAAAATTTTAAGGAAATTTGTCATATAAAAAATTACTTAAATATTAAAAAGACGCCAATTCCATACATTTGAACATTTTTATCTCATTAAATCCATGTTTTATATTTATAAAATGTATTTTAAATTCCAAAGTACTTTTACATAAGAGCAAGTTTGTGCGATCCAGGCGTACATTTTATTTTTTAAGTTACTTGAAAACACTCAATATCATTTTTAGTGACAAAAATAGACATTCAATTGACTACAGTGCCGTGACATGAACTATTCTATAAAAGCGAAACGATTTTAAAGTTTGGGTTGAATGATTTCAGAAAGTAGTCAACCCGTTTATTTTGAATAAATTTTATTATTTTCTACGTTGTTATATTTATAATATGCACAAACATATACAAGCTCTTTTTTTCAAATGTGAAAAAGAATCTAATTCGTTACGGTATGTTATACATATAAATATAAACTAAAATTAATATTGCTGTAGAAAATATGCTCAGTCCCATTGAGAAATGTTTTCATATGCTAATATTAATATTAAGAAAATATTCGTAGTTACAATTTGCGAAGCAACGCGGGTACGGGTCGGCTAGTAAATAATACAACCGATTTAAATCATTTTTTTTATGCTACAGTTCCTCAGCAGTTTGAACATGATTTTATTTTCAAATTTTTCAAAAAAAAAAAAATTTTTTTTTTTGTTTGATTTTTTAAAAAAATTTCAAAGAAAATTTTTTTTAAACCTCAATATTTCAAAAACCAAATACTCGATTTTTTTTAAAAGTTGATAAAAAAAAGTTTCTTATTATAAATTACAAGATGTAAAAAAAATTATTTTACCTAAAAATAACGGTACCCTCGATACAAATGGTTTTCTGATGGTTTTCTAAAAACGTATTTTTTTCGAAATGGTTCCGAGAATTTTGCTAAAAGTTTTTTTCTTCCGCTTAATTTTTACGATCTATAATTATATAAAAAATGAAGTCAAGATATTACTGACTGTACCTACCATAGAACCATTTTTTACTTGCGGTATTTTAAATTTGGAATAACTCATTATTAAAATAACGGATTTTAATGAAATTTTTCACAGAGAAGCTTCTAAAAAGTTTGAAAAATATTTCATTTCCAAACTTAAAAAAATTATTTTTGAATTTTTGAAAAATGCAAAATCAATTTTTTTTTTTTTTTGAAAATTCGATATCTCAGAAACGGCTTAATATTTTTGTTTGTAAATTTAATTTTTATTCGAATGAATAAATGCCTTAATTTTTGTACAGGAGCTTCTTTGAATTTGAATTTTTAAAGAAAAAAAAATCCAGCGATTAGTTTTGAAAGTATTTCATAAAATCTTTATTATTAAGAACTTAAAATTGACATTTCTTTTTTTCTAATTTTTAAACTTTGTTTTCATAAATTCATACTTTTCTTGAAATCAGACAGCAATTTATTACATTTGAACATTTTGACCTAATTAAAACTATGCATTTATGATCATAAACATTTTTTAAATTCCAAAGCACTTTTACATGAGAGCAAGTAGGGGAATATGGCCTAAAATGGCCCACCAAGGTAAAATGGCCCCCTTGCTAGAAATCGTAGAATCGAACAGAATTAGAAGGTTTTGGTAACACAAATTCTTTAGTTTATCTGGCATCATCGACATATAAGAAATATTAGCAACTTCAAGCTATTGTTTGAAATTTTACAGGTCAAACTGTCTCTAGCCATCTACAAAAGTACAACCAATAAAATGTTGTAAAAAGTTTGTTGGCAAAAAAATTATAAAAAACATTAAATTTTGGCGAAAACATTAAATGGATGTAAGTATTAAGAATTTCTTATTAATTTACAGAAATTAGTTGGCCTAAAACTATTTTAGTTTTTTTTCGGAATTAAAACTTAAATAAAAAAAAAACCTAAATGGGCAAAATGGCCTACTGAGCACTCGCCTAAAATGGCATAGTGTGCCATTTTATACTTTAAGTGAAGCTGTTTTAAATGAATTGCTGGTTTTAATTTTTTTTGTTGAGCATTGTTTATGTTTATTTTACTTTGAACTGCGATTTGTTTTAAATAAAGTTTAAATTAAATTGAAAATGGTTTTTGGTTTACTTGTCTAGTTGGTTTACTTGCAAGGGTAAAACGGCATACCAGTTGATATGGCAGTATGCCATTTTACCCGGACAATTTTGATCGTTGAAAATTGAAGAGATTTTGAAAATTTAAATACCTTAAATACTTTTTGACACTTATTAAACTCGTGAAGCAAAAAAATGTAAGCTTTACTGATTTAACTTTGGAAAGAATATAATATTATATAAGTTTAAATGTCACTTTTTTGCTAGATATGACATATTTTCCTTAGGGGGTGCCATTTTTGGCCACCTTCCCCTACGTGCGATACAATTGCGCATTTTATTTAATTCAGTTTCTTTTATAAAAAGGTCGAAAAACAGACAAGCTCACATACCAAAAGCTTGACCCAATGACGGCGCTTTCTAGTCTTACAAAATAATTGCTTAAAACAAATCAATTCAATCAATTTTGAAACCGTTAGTCATTTCGTACGAAATATAATGCAACTTATGATTGGATGGAAAAGCCATAAAAAAAACATCTCTCAAGTTTCAATTTCAATTTGCGCAAATATTGTAATAGTTTTTTCAAGAAAATACACGTGAGTTATATATTTTTTTTTTTTATTCAAGAATTCCTGGTATAAAGTCAGATGATTGGGAACTGCTTTGCAAGTCTTTTAAATTTTATTTAATTCCACAGAAATCACATGTCCTAACAATGACATACTTCCCATGGACAAAAAATAATATTCACACAATGAACCACACCATACGCTAAAAAAGCATGTCTGCCTGAGACTTATAAGTCGACATTTGTGTGTAGAACTAATTTAATTGCAAAGTTTAGAACAGTTTTTTTATTTTTTTTTTTTTGAATCTCGATGAACGATGATAAAAGGAAGATTTAGTACGCTAGTCGGGGCGGATGCGATTTTTTTTTATTTCATTTTTATGCAAGTACAATGGCCACACAGAAGTTCATTTACATCTGCACAATCAAGCATTTTGTATGCTTGAAAGACCATGTGAACGGAACTACGAAAGAACCTTCAAAAGTTTAAACTTTTATTCAGTCGAAGTTTGAGTTTTACAACAACAACATTCACCTTCAATTTTGAACAACAAAAAAAAAAATTAAAAAAAAAAAACAATTACAATATGTCGAACAACGCAATACGTGTATATGAAGTTCAGAGATCCCCGGCTGGCCTTCCTTCTCAGTTTAAAGCTAATAACCTCATATTTGTTTTATTTTGGAAATAAAGTTGGTGTTTATTTTTTTGTTTGAAAACATATTAAGCAATGATCAGGGTCGGATTGAGCTCAGCTAAATCTTTAGACACATCAAATCTTGAAAAATCCATTGGGACTTATTTTAAGGAACAAAAATTTTCATTAGATCTAAAATTAAACGAGGCTTTCACTCACCCTTATTACGATTGTCAATTATTGATTGATAGTTGATGAAATTTCATTTCATGTAACTGACAACTGTCAATTTCCTTGCAATTCACAATAGTCTGAATCATTCTCAATGATTAAAAATTTTATCAATTGAGTAGTCTAATACTTAATTCGAATTTTTTTTCAAGAAACTTGATTTATAAGTTTGCAAAACAGAGAAGATACAATCTAAGTACGTTTTAAGAAATTATAGACTATAAGCCCCATTTCCTTCATTTCCTTATATGACAAATCCGGCAGTGACTATGACAGTAATATTTAATGAGTTTGCAGTTAAGGTAGATATAGTTTTGTACTTTTAATTTATTCATCACATTTGGAAGAAGTTCTGTTTGAATTTCAAAACATCAATAGAGGTTTACGCACTTTTAATTAAACTCGGTTCAAGGTTGAGAGGCAAATACTCTTCCGAGCGCAATATAACATTCAAAGAAAACTTCCAACACAAATAAAGGCTAGGAAAAACAACCTGCACGATAGGTGGGGGATAAAGTGTTATGTATCTATTTTATAATAAAACGGGGGCAGTATATTAAAAAGAAAAATAAACAATAAATTCGCTGTAAATGTGTTTGCACTTTAATTATATAATTTTATTACTTTGCTGTGAATTGTTTTGTTGTTGTTGTGTTGTGTTGTTTTTTTTATAGTTTCAGAGACAATTAAATTAACGTTTTATATCTAAGCATAAGTTCTGATTTGTCTTTTAAGTAAGTACACAGACTATAAACTGAGACGGCAGTTTTTTTTTATCTTCGCATTTGAATGGATTCATTTGAAAAATCTCCATTTGGCATAAATTAAAGTTAATGGGATTAAAAAAAAATGTTGTTGGCTGGACATAAAGTTTTGTGAGTGTGCGAAAATTCATAGAAACGTTTTTATTGGATTTAAATTGGTTGCAACCAAATAGCTAGAAAGCATGTCACTTCCTTTGAAGTCAGCACTTCAAAGATTCTAATTTCGGTCTTTTGGTAAAATCCTTATTTTTTACTAGGTCTTTAAGGCGAGTATTATCTTCAGTAGGGGAGAGTGGGACTAAAAGTAACACTTTTAAAAATTGTTTTTTTTTTATAATTCAGGCTTAAAAATCCATTTCAAAAAAGTGCAGCAAAGCTGGCTGAGAGAAAGTCAATACAAGATAGATAGATTGATAGATAAAGTATTTATACGAGTATTTTTCAATCACTTAAAAGTTCAACAATTTAAATAAAAGATTAAGAAATCATGGCCCGAAAAACTCAAAAAAAAAATTTAAAAAAGTAATACGAGTACTATAAAGAGAAATAATTTAAACAAATAAATACTACTATATAAATATAAATTAAAGTTTGGTTTTGTGTACGTTCGCTAACCAGCCAAACCGGTCGACCGATTTTCTTAATTTTTTTTTTAAATTAAAGAGGAATGAGGGTTGAAGGTTTATTTTTTTTTTTAAAGTTAAGAAAATCGGTTAAAAAAGAAATGAATGAATTTGTGTAGCTTCCGTGATTTTTAGAATATTTTAATGAAACAAACCGGTATCGAATCTAATAAAAAAAATATTGAGTTTAGATGCAAATGAAAAAAAAATTAAATTTCTTTGCGGCTTTAAAAAGCCGAAAAGTATGAAAAAATACAAAAATCATAATCACCCCTATCGCGAACAAAATTCCTCCGGAGTTTTTTCCCATTTTGGGAAAGTTGCTATCGTGAATGATCTTCGAAAAGAGGGAAAAATATTTCTTTTGGCAAATAGCTATCGTGAATAATTTTTTCCAGGGAACTTTTTTCTTATTTGAGTGCGAAAATTTCCCCAAGTTGGTTGTCGGGGAAAAACCTGTAGCACGGCAAAATGTAAAAATTTCTTTATAAAAATGTGAAATTAAATAATAAAAAAATATAAATATAGATTTAATACTTACAAGCATAACATTTAAGCTAAAATATCCTTTACGATTGTAGTGTAGATGCTTGTTTTCTTTAGGGGCAATAATCGGAATGTGCGTTCCGTCTATGCATCCTACTACTCCATGTACATAATGTATGTTGTTTTTTTTTTATAAAATCGTAACTTGGTACGTCGTTTTTGTTCAACAGTTGTTTGTGAATGAATCCATGTTGGACAAAGCTTAGCTTCAAAAATTTGAAGAACTTCTGAAAAGGAAGACTGTGCTAAGCCAACTTCGTAGTTTTTTGCTACACCTTTTTGGTACGCTCCTTCAGCAAAAAAGCGCAAGCATGCGCTTAGCTTCACAACAGGTGGTACTGCAAATGGTTTTTTGGATTCTGGTAACGACTCGATCAAGGTATCAAGCAAACACCTAAACATTGGCTTGTTAACGCGATAGTATTGATGGAATCTTAAGGATACAAAATGAATAATTAATATGAGTTGGAAGCTTGGAACTTCGATTGCGGAGATACTTACATGGATTCTGGTAACTCAAGAGGGTTTGATATATCCCTCAAGTATCTTCTGAAAGATATTTGCCTATTTCTCTCATCTTGCATTACATCTTCGACTGCTACCACAAAACCAATATTATTTATCATTTTAATTGATATTTTCTTCCTTTTAGGACACAAAACAATTTTTTTTTTTACAAAAAACACGATTTGGTGCTGTCAAGATAACTTCGAAATTGATTTAAACAGTTGAAGGTTGGTATGAATTGTTTCGTGGGAAAAAAGATTTCTTGGGAGATTCCCGATGGGAAACTTTTTTTCCCGGGTAACATTTTATTTCCGGGGAAAAAAAGTTCCCATGATATTGGCGATAGGGCTGAATATAATGTACGACTGGGTCGCACGAACTTGCTGCTATGTAATAGACTAGGAATTTTAAAAACGAATGTTATTAGAGAAAAACTGTTCATAAAGATAAAATTATTTTTTTTAATTCTTTTAGTAAGCAAGATATAAAAACAGAATGCTACGCAAATATTAATTTATGCAAGAACAAAAACTATAAGTTCTTGTAGTGGTTTCTTTAAGAAAATAAGCTTTTATATACAAAATCTTTAAAACATTTTTAAGAAAAAAATATGGTACGCCAGCTTTAAGTTTTTATTAGGTACTGTACGAATGGAAATTAAACTATTAAATTGATTAATAAATTAAAAATTTAGAAAAATATTGAGCCGTTTTTGAGATATCGAATTTTATAAGAAAAAAAATACATACATATGACTTTTTTTCCCAAAAATTAAAAAAAAATATTTTTTTTTTAAGTTTTGAAATGAAAAGTTTTTTAAACTTATTGGAAGCATCTCTATAAAAAATTTCATTAACATCCGTTATGTTGATAATGAGAAATTCAAAGTTCGAAAAAATGGTTCTATGGTAGGTACAAGCTGTAATATATTAACTAAAATTTTATCAAAATTCTAGGTGCCGTTTTATTTTTAGGAAAAATAATTTGTTTTTCTCACATCTTGTAGATTATATTAAGAAACTCTTATTTATCAAGTTTAAAAAAAAAATCTAGCATGGGGTTTTCGAAATATTGAGTTTTGAAAAAAAAATTTTGAAGTTTTTTTTAAAAATTCAAAAAAAAAAATTGGAAAATTTAGCAAGAAAAAATATCAATATCGGCTGTACCGTTTTTGAGAAAATCAAAAACAAAAAAATGGTTCTTTCGGGGGTACCCTCAATAACCATTTTTCGGAAATTTTTTTTCAACCATTACCTAACATCAACTAAATGAAATTTTTTGTATTTTTATTTTTTAAATCTGTCGAACAGTTTTTGAGAAAAAACTATTTATAAAATTTCGAAAAAAATTCGTATGGCAGGTACCGTTAGTTTTGGTGTTAAAAAAAAAAGAAAAAACGTGTGGTTGAAAAAAATTAAAAATGATATCTACCAAGTTTAAAGAAAATCGGCCGAGCCGTTTAGGCTGTGGTCGAACAGACAGACAGACAGAATTGCGAAATCCACTTTTTTAGTCTTCGCTATCATCGTAATGTCAACTTTGATCAAAATCTCGAGTTCGATTTTTTTTTACGAATGCATAACTTGCCTTATACTTAGTACCTATAAGTCGTAAGTAAAAACGGTAACTTGTGAACCTCGTATGGGTTGGTGTCGTCCCATTTTTAGGAATTTTGCTGGTTGACACAGCCGTTCATAAAAAAAATTTCCGTCGTATCTTAAGATAATTTTTCGGCCAATCTGGAAGATCTTGCGTTCTTTTAACGTACGAATGCTGGCTGATTGATTTACCTTACCGATCTTCCAAACTTTGAAGAGTCGTAAGAGTCTATCGTAAAATAGGCGCAACGTTTGCACTAACGAAGTTTTATCACTTGGACGTGTCGTTCAATCGTGTGACTTGCTATGGTGATTTGACATCAAAAAATAAATAGCAAACAACAGATTTGACAAATGTCACCAAAACAACATGGCCGCCAAAAACGGATGAACGGGGTAAGTTATAACATGTTAGAACTTACCCCGAACAAAATGTTATAACTAACCAAGCCATGAAATTTAACAAAAAGTACACAATTTAAAACATTACACACAAAATAAAAGTTACAAAATTAGTAATTTTTGAGGCCAATCACATAAATTCTTTCAGTGGCCCCAAATTAACAACTGAAGTAAATAATTCGGAGCTATGTAGCAGAAAAACTTTTTTTCTCTTTCACACTGTTTTTATTTTCTAAAGGGAACCATGATTTTAGCGGTGCCGTGAAATAAGGCCAAGTGAAATAAGGCCAATTTTCAGTAGTTGGTCTAATTTCACTTTGACAAAGTGAAATGAGGCCAAATGATTTTCAGAAATAAGACCAAATTGGTCTTATTTCACTTTTTGAAAGCGTAATAAGAGCAACTGAATGTATTTAACGGTGCCGTGACATAAGGTCAAGTGACAAAAGGCGAAATTTGTTTGTGACTTAAGACCAAACATAAAATGTTTTGTCTTGAGCAACAGTACCTTGGGTGGCCCACTTCGCGGGTTTTCAGGATTTTAACTCCCTTTTCGGGGCTCACACCCGCTCACGCAATTCCGTTGCTCCGCTTAGGGTATGTTCAGTCGCCAGGCAGGCGCCTGTAGCAACACTTTTGTACTTTACATTAATTGGATTAAACAACTAACAAATATGTACTGCTACTCAAGAAAACTGTTGCTACAGGCGCCTGCCTGGCGACTGAACATACCCTAAGCGGAGCAACGGAGTTGCGTGAGCGGGTGTGAGCCCCGAAAAAGGAGGTAAAATCCTGAAAACCCGCGAAGCGGGCCACACAAGGTACTGTTACACAAGAAAACCCAGAACATCGGCCCCCAATAAACAATAAATTATGTATTATACGAATAAATAATACTTATAAATGAAATGAAATATATATAAAAATGCAGTTCGGCCTTATTTCGCTTAGTCAAAGTGCAATAAAACCAACTGTTGAAAGTAAAATAAGACCAATTTGGCCTTACTTCGCTTTGTAAAAGTGCAATAAGACCAACTGCTGAAAATTGGCCTAATTTCACTTTGTAAAAGTGCAATAAGGCCAATTTTTGAAATTTGGCCTTATTTCACTTGGCCTTATTTCACGGCACCGATTTTAGCTGAAGCTTCTTCCTCGTGTTACTTTTACCTTTGTACCTCAGTGCGTCTGTATGTCCATTGTAAATTGGATAAAGGAGCATGATGGAGGAGGTAGAAGTGAACGAATTTGGAAAAACATTTGTAAGTGATTCCACGAAGGAGACATTCGAATTTTTCTTTTACGTTGGCTAGAAACCAATTTTTTTTTTTATTATGTACATACAATCAAAAACGACGTTTAACAATTTTGGTTAAGCTTATTAATCAATGAATTAATCAATGAATTAATAAAATAGTACGTGAATTAATGAAATAATTTTTTTTATTCGACTTTTGAAATAAATTCGTTAACTCAATAAAAAATTCTTAACTAATGTATGAACTAACTACTACTCATTGAGCCAAAGAAGTTGTTCATTAGCTGAATTTTAAGGTACTAGTACGGTCTAGAACGCCAAAAAACGCACGATTTTTGGGAATTTTTTCTCGGAAACTTTATTAGGTAATAACGTTTTTTTTTTAAATAATGAATACATGCGTCAAGAGTACAAAAAAATGTTGTCTTAATTTTCGAATTTTGACCGAATTATAGAGGGCACCAACGTCGACTCATCAAAAAATACATTGTCCCATTGCGGACAGTTAACCTCAGGATTGGCTGGACTGAAACAAAAAAAAAAAAAACAAAGTGGGTTATTTAAAGGAAGGTTTCTCACGAGACAATTTACCACAATTTGTTTAAAAAGTCAAAAACAAAAAAAAATGTCAAGCTTTGAAAAAAAAAATTATTTTTTTTGGCAATTTTGTTGCCCATTTTTTGGGTCGCCATTTTTTTTTTTTTTTTGTTCATAACTTTTTGGTCAAATTGTGGTAAATTGTCTTGGAAAACATAAAAACAATCAAGTTGCAACAAGTTTTTTGAAAATCGATTCAGTAGATCCGGAGATGGTTGGTGGTTGGGTGCTGTAGGAACTGGGGGCTTCGAGCTGTATATTTTCCTACACATCAAGTGCTTACAATACCTCCTCGTTGGTAACCGCCGGATACTGGTCTTGGCTTTATGTCATGACTTGCTAAACTTGTAAGTGCGACATTTACTACAGCTGTCATCAAAGAATGCACATGTTAGGATGCGGATTCGTCGTGGGTAATCGACTCAGATCAAAAGTCATCGATTTTAAGCCGATTAGTGATCGCCTGGCTGTGATCCGCATCAAAGCTCTTTTTCAAAACATCAGCCTAATATGTGCACACGCCCCTACCGATGAAGCTGAGGAATCTAACAAGGAGGAGTTTTACGACCTCCTGGACGGAGCCTACGGAGCATGTCCGGAGTACGATATCAAAGTCGTGCTCGGATATTTCAATGCTAAAGTCGGGAAGGAAAAATTTTTTGGCGGATTAGATGGAAAGCACAGCCTCCACGAAATGACAACAGATAACGGCTTCCGACTAATCGACTTTGCTGCAGCTCGGAATACGGTGATAAGTAGCACTAGGTTCCCCAGGCGAAGGATACACACAGCAACCTGGCGATCTTCAGATGGTCGAACCGCCAACCAAATCGACCACGTGCTAATTGGCGCAAGGCACGCGTCGAACATCTTGGACGTGCGAACTTTCCGAGGTGCAAACGTGGACTCTGACCACTTTCTTGTTGTGACAAAGTTCAGAGCCCGACTGTCCAACGAAAAGAAAATGAGGACCGCCCAAAGGAAGAAATTCAATACTGCATGCCTTAGCACACCTGAGAAAGCCAGAGACTACAGTGAGCAATTGACCGGGAAACTCTCTGCCGTACCCCCAGCCACAAGCGTCAACAACCAGTGGAGCCAGTACCGCGACATCATTAATGAGGTAGCCGAGTCCACCATAGGCTATCAACCACCTAGGAAAAAGAACCCGTGGTATGATAATGAATGCGCGGTATTGAAGCAGGAGACGGAAAATGCACGAATGCAAATGCTGCAATGGAAAACAAGAGCAGCAAAAGAGGAGTACCGTGAAAAGAGAAGGAAGGAGAAAAAAACCCTGCGCAGAAAGAAAAGAGCAGCCGCAGCTTCTCAGCTCAGGTATCTCGAGGAGTCTAGCACCGCCACAAACACCCGCCGGTTCTATAAAACAGCCAAACAACTGGCATCAGGTTATAGGACCGGCACGCAAGCTCTTCGAAACAGCGAAGGGAACCTAGTCACCGAAGCACAGGGAATTGTAGACGTGTTTAAACAGCATTTCCAGCAGCTGCTTAATGGGCATTATTTAGACGAAAACACAGGGGAGCAAAAAAGCATAAGACCAGTCAATGAAGATCCAGTCCCACTACCCAGTACTGAAGAGGTTAAGAAAGCCATGCGCAAGCTTAAGAATAACAAATCCGCAGGCTCGGATGGCCTACCTGCGGAACTCTTTAAGTATGGAGGAGATGTCCTGATAGGGTGCATGCATCAGCTCATCAACCAAGTGTGGGAGGAGGAAAGCATGCCCGACGTCTGGTCAAATAGCTCCATATGCCCAATCTACAAAAAAGGCGATCCTATGTCTTCCAAAAACTACAGGGGCATATCCCTGCTTAATGTTGCCTACAAGATCCTATCCACCGTACTATGTGAGCGTCTAAAACCTTTCTGCAACACTATAATCGGCACCAGTGTGGCTTCAGGCCAGGCAGATCAACGATAGACCAAATCTTCACATTGAGGCAAATCCTGGAAAAGACCAACGAATTTCAAGTCGAGACCCACCATCTTTTCATCGACTTTAAAGCCGCATATGATAGCATAAGTCGCCAAGAGCTTCTATTGGCAATGTCGGAACTCGGGATCCCGAAAAAACTGATCCAGCTATGCCGCATGACGTTACAAAATACGCGGTGCAACGTGCAAATGGGTAACAGCTCATCCGAGCTATTCCAAACGTGCACAGGGTTCAGACAAGGAGATGCGCTATCACCGGATTTCTTCAACCTAGTCCTGGACCAGATAGTGCGCAAGAGTGGTGTTAACCTGGAAGGCACTATTTTCAACAGGTCTTCCCAACTGCTTGGATATGCGGACGACATCGATATAATCGGCCGCTCCAAGCGTGCTGTGCTAGAAGCGTTCACAGCTATTGATGAACAGGCGAAACGCGTTGGTCTTGAAGTTAATGAGGACAAAACAAAGTATATGCTATCAACAAACAAAGCCTCAACTGTCCATCGCCTAGGACAAAACGTCACTGTTGGTAGCAGTAATTTCGAGGTAGTCAAGGAGTTCACCTACCTCGGAACGAACATCAATCCCACGAATGACACCTTAGTGGAAATTCGACGAAGAATTACCCTAGCAAACCGCTGCTACTTCGGTTTGGCCAAACAAATGGGTTCAAAACTCCTTTCTCGAAAGACAAAGTGCACGCTATACAAAACGCTAATTTTACCAGTTCTACTCTATGGCGCCGAGTGCTAGACGATAAGTAAAAAAGGGGAATTGATACTGGGCACTTTCGAGAGAAAAATTCTTCGGCGGATATTTGGTCCTATATGCGAAGATTCAATCGTGAATTATGCGAGCTGTACCAAGATGTGGATGTAGTCCAAAAAGCCAAAACACGTCGACTACACTGGCTCGGTCACATCGAGCGAATGGACAACAACGCTCCAGCCAAGAAAATCTTCGAATCCCAGCCCCCAGGTTCGAGACGACGAGGAAGACCGAACCTCCGCTACAGAGACCAGGCGGTTATAGACGCAAGAGCGCTTGGTCCCGACGACTGGAGGGAGCTCGCGAGGGATCGCAACCGATGGAACACCGCAATAACTCAGGCAGAGACCCTCCATGGATCGGGAGCCGGTTAAGTAAGTAAGTAAGTAAGTAGATCCGGAGATTAACTGTCCGCAATGGAACAATGTGTCGACGTTGGTGCCCTCTATAATTCGGCCAAAATTCGAAAATTAAGACAAAACATTTTGTTTGTACTCTTGACGCATGTATTCATTATTTAAAAAAAAAATATGTTATTACCTAATAAAGTTTCCGAGAAAAAAATTCCCAAAAATCGTGCGTTTTTTTTGGCGTTGTAGACCGTACTAGTACTTTAATTCAAAAATAGTTGTGGCAAATGAATTGTTCGTCATCTGAACGTAGGCTTCGATTTCGATCAGTAAAAGTGTTCTTTGAGTTTGTACCGTTTGACCATGTGATTTCATATTTTAATAATTATTTCATATTCGAATAAAGAGAAATGTATTGACGGCTTTTTTGTAAACGTTAGCAACTTATACCTTTGTTCATCAGGACCAAGTTCATGCAACCCAGTCGTGAATTAATTTTATTTTCAATAACATACATACAATGACAAATTTATGAAAACAATATTTTTAAGATTCGACAAAAAGGTCAATGACCAAAATATACAAATTGAATTACATCATCAGAAGATTCTTAACACCTGTTTGGTCTCATTAAAATTAATATTCATTTTCCTTATTTTGAGTTGAAAAGACTTTTTATTCTGTCGCACTTAATTTGATTCTTTATGACACTCTTAAAAGTAAAGTGCGACAAATTAAATAATTTAAACTTTTCTTTTAGATCTTATTAATTTATTTAACAAAATATGTCTGAAGGTTATGCCGGCTTTGCAAAATCCCATTTTTGAGAAGAAGAGTGATAAAAATATGAATTCGAAAGGTCGCATGTAGTTAAAGTCGCAAAACCCGAAAGTACAGCCCAAGCCAACTTCTGCTTTACGAAATTATACTACACTTTGAACTTAATCAGATACGTTTATTCATTTGTGCAAATGATGTGAAGTTCATTGACTCAAGGGGGCGACTGGACGCAAAAATGGACACGCAATAAGCTTGCATAAGTGTAATAAGCTTTTCAGCACCAAATCATAACTCGAATTTCGACAGTATGATTTAAAAATCTGCTTGAATCGTTCACACTTACACATAAACTATTTTGGGAAGATTTCGCCATAATTAACCAGATTACGAAATCTGAAAATATAGGAGAAACCCCGTTGAATTTGATTAACCAAAGAAAGAAATTGAAAAAAGGCTAAATTGACGGATAAAGGGATCCCTGCCACAAAGACCAAACTGAAACAGCGTTAATAATTATTGGAGAGCCTCTGAAAATGTCACACCATAGCTTTCTATTTCTAACCGAGAGTGTAATTCAATGGGTTACAAAATTATAGAATAAAAATAGCGCTTACAAACATAGGACTTATTGCTAAAATTAACGTAGTCATCTCGATTAGATTTAATTATTTAAAGAAAATACATACAAATAATAAAATCAATAAACCGAAAAAGTTTTTTTATGATTCTCTGTTTTCAAGTCTTTTAACACTAAACGACTACCTTTATAAAGTCAATTAATTATATTAAGTAATTTCACACATCTCTTATTAAATATAAAACAATCTTCCCGTTTGAATTAAACTTCATGATATTTTGTTGAAACTTAAAAATGGTTAAGTTGGGTACAAACGGCACATACTGCTAACTAAAAAATAAGCTTCTTCAATTCAGAAATTTAGCCCAAGCAACCGAGTAGAATGGGAAATGCAATTGAGAAAGTTGGTTAAAATAACCGAGTAGATTAGTTACTTTAACTGAGAAGATAAGCTACTCCAACTGTGCAGATAGGCTACTCCAACTGAGAAGACAGGCTAGTCCAACCGTTTAGATTGACTTCTGTAAATGAGTTAGTTGGTTAACAAAACCAAGTAGATGAGCAGAATTGAGCCCTTCGGAGAGATACAGCGTCAGCGTCATAAATTCTAGAAAGACAAGTGGTGAGCTTCAAAGGGACTTGGAGACAGCTAGAGTACATGTGGATTCATCAACAGTTCGAAGGCGTCTTCTTGAAGTGGGCCGAAAGGCTCGAAGACCATGAAAGAAACAGCTTTTGACAGACGCTATGCGCAAAAAAAGATTAAGATGGGCCAAAATGCATAAGGATTGGGCTCCAGAGGACTGGGAAAAAGTAATTTTCTCGGACGAGAGCCATTTCGAGGTGCAAGGATACAGGGTAAGTGTCGTGAGGAAAAGTGACGAAAGTGAAAAACTCCGACCTGGACATATTGTCCAGGCCCCTAAACACCCGCCAAAGGTTATGTTTTGGGGTTGTTTCACGTCTGAGGGTCCTGGAAGCTTAAAGCCCTTCGAATGCATGATGAACAGCGCCGAGTACGCGGATTTCCTAACGCATATGCTCCTTGCTACTATCCAAAGAAGAACTTCGATGCAGGAAACCATTTTTCAGCAAGATCTTGCGCCGTGTCACTCGTCCAAAAAAAAAAATGAAACAATTCTTCGCGGAGAAAAATATTAAGGTGCTGGAGTGGCCTGGCAACTCACCTGATCTCAATCCGATTGAGAATCTATGGGCTATTGTTAAAGCGAGGCTCAGGAAAAAAGACTAAAAACGAACTAATTTCAGCAGTTATTGAGGTATGGTTCCATGACCAACAAATGAAAAATATATGCGAGAAGTTAATTTCATCAATGCCGAAGAGAGTTAAGAACTAACTAATAATGAAGCATTACACAGGTATACACACATTTTGGTGCCGATACTTTTTGAACTGTTCTTTAGTAAATTTGACTTCCTGAAAACGAATCTGCAATCGGTTTTTGCCTAGCAGCTCCTGTTTTCATGTTATGGGGTAGGGTGTTGCAAACCTGACACCACTTAGAAATACCCAAAATAATTGGGAAAAGAAGAAAGTAAAACATTTTTTCTTTGAAAATCCAAGCTCATTTAGTGATATTTACATATAAATATAAAAAAATAATAAAATAATAATTTTACTAACAAGATACGAGTACTAGCGAGTACATTTCATATACAATATATTTTTCACTGCTGATTTGATGTACTGGAACCCAAGAAACTTCGTTTTTTGCTTGATCTGCAATGTGGTTTTTTCGGACAATCTCTTAGCAGATTCCAGCAGTAATCTGCCATGATATGCGTATCCCACTTGCCCTGGTATCGTTTTTCATTGTCCTTATATCCTGCTAAAATCGTTCACCCTGCTCTTCACTCAAGTCTCCCAAGTTTTCAGGAAACCGGTCCAAATGGTTTTGCAAGTAATGCACCTTGATGCTCATGTTGCATCTAAGCTCACGAAAAGCAGTCAGCATGTTCTGAACTAAATCCTTATAATTTAAAGCCTTCTTGTTGCCTAGAAAGTTTTCGGCAACTGACACAAATGATGTCCACGCTTTTCGCTCTTTTTCATTCATAGATTCAACAAAATTGGTGTCCTTTATTAACCGTCTGATTTGAGGTCCATCGAATATGCCAGCTTTTATTTTTTCAATGCTTAATCCTTGCATCTTTGTAGATATGAATTTAAAACATGATGAATCCTTATCTAGAGCCTTAACAAATTGCTTCATTAAGCCAAGTTTTATATGAAAAGGAGGCAGGATTATTTTATTCCGATCAACCAAAGGCTCATTAATAACATTTTTTCCTCCAACAACCATGTTCTCTCTTTCAGGTCAGTCTTTTTTTACCCAGTGATCTTGTTTAGCTCTGCTATCCCAAAGGCACAAGAAGCAGGAATGTTTTGTGTATCCACCTTGCTGTCCAAGGAGAAAGTTAACCATTTTCAAGTCAACACAAATGACCCACCCATGTTCGTGATACTTAATCTTTTCCAAGACTATAGCTTTATTCTTTCTTCACAAATTCAGTAATGGATTTTCTGTCTGATTTGCCGTGTATTCACCACATACATAACAAAATTGCTCGGGATGATTTACACAGATTCTGCGGCTAGATGACATTTTTGAAAATTAGCTCTTAATCACTTAAAGTACGAGTATTGTAATGTTTTACCAAGGGTTCGTAATAAATAAAACTTATTCACTTTGTTTAAAACTTCCACTTATTTATTTCGTAAATAAAACACTTCACTTTTTTACAACCAAACAATTTATTGTTCAACATTCAAATATACCGAAACTAATTTTCGAAAACAATTTACTTATCTCTTTACAACCAACTTTACCCTTTCACTATTAAAAACAAACTGTGTCCAGGTCAGCAACACAGTTGTCTTATATAGCAAAATTTAGGTTCTATTATTTTAATTATATAATTATCTTTCTATGGCAGGTAGAGGGGGTAATAATTACCCTTCTATGACAGGTAGAGGGGCTAATAATTCCCCTTCGAACATTCTTTCATATGAATTTCCTGCATATGAATTTTTTAAATTAGCGTAAATTGAATATTTCTGTAACTCAAAAACTAGAGCTGCTAGGGAAAAATGGTTTTCAGTTTTGAAATCAGCGTTAGACGTATAAATAAAATCAGCTGCAAAACTCAAGGCACCAAAAAAATTTTTTTTTTTGTAGACCTGTGTTATTTAATGGAATCTATATAATTGAAAATATATACTACATGTTTTTAGGTTCATAATTTAAAGTTCATATAAATATTAAGTTCATAACATGTATGGCTAACTTTATAGAGCTCTTTACATAATGGTCCATTTCACTCAAATATTAAAGTCGTCTCTTAATTTGATTGTTGGTAAGGCCCATAAACGGGGGCATATAAAGTACTAATTTCATATTTATATAATTACATATTTATAAACATTATTCAAAATAAATGAAAAAAATGCTCAAAAATCTGCTTGTCCCAATTAATTTGCACAAGACTGTACATATGTATAATAATGAACTTAAATATTTACCATTTTTTAAATCCTTAGTTTTTTTTGTGTTGACTTACCTGAAATAAAAAAAAAAATAAAATATTAAATTTGTGTCCATGTAATGAATTTGTTAAATTTAATAAACAAAAATATAAATCAGATAAAAAACTATGCATATTGTAATTTATAACCCAATGATTATCAGAATGGGTAGTTCAAAGAATTTGAAACAGTTAATATATGAAAGTACTTATTTCACTTTAAAAAGCTTAATTAGCAAACTTAGTTGTAGGTCGAATTTAGATAACATTTAAAAATAAAACGCACGACTGCATCTCACATATTTGCTCTTCTCTAAAAGTGCTTTGGAATTTAAAAATTGTTTATAATATAAATCCATTGATTTAGTAATAGAAAAAGCATAAAATTGTGATCTAGAAAACTAATTCTGTATGTAAGAAATTTCTTAAAAAAATATTTATATTTGAAAAAATCTTCGTTGTCAAGATATTGATTTTTTCATTTTTTTTTTTTAAATCGAAAATCTTTATATACAATAGCCGTGTTTTTTTGGAAAAGTTATCCGTAGTACAGTAGGATTTAATATCAATAAAAAATACAACATCCGCAGTAGGATCACTGCCGATAAAAGGAGAAGTGAAATCCTGCTGCGGATAGAGATCCGAGTATCGGCAGTGATCCCACTGCGGATGTTGTATTTGTTATTCATATAAAATCCTACTGTACTACGGATAACTTTCCCAAAAAAACACGGCTAATATTATTTTAAATTCAAAGAATCTACTGTACAAGGTGGCGCAAAACTAATCATTTTTGAGAAGATGCTATAATTTTTGCAAATGGCGTCGTACCTCAATCATACCTTTTTGACATTTGTGAACTAGATGGCAGTATACAAACAGACAAGCAATGGAGGGTTACACTTCGCAGGAGTGTGTCGAATTTCGGACCACTAATCGACCGGTGGTGTTAGCGCAGTGTGAATTTCACCATCGATTTCCTATTCGGCGCTTTGCTTCTCAAAAGACCATGCAGGGCGTGACCGCCACCGTACTGGCCGTTCGGCGGAGAATATCACAGCTGTATACCTGACGATGTCGCTGAGAACGAAGAAACATCAACTAGATGACGAGCCACGCAATTGTACATCGCCAGACAGACCCTACAGCGAATTTTCGTGAAAGACGTACAAAGTGAAACATTGCATCAGTTAATATTCCTGCTAACCGTCGCACTATGGGGCAGCTCTATAGAGAGCCGTGATATAAAGTCCATCCAGTCCATTTAGTTAACGGGAAAAAAAATTTTTTTTTTTTTAATTAATACATTATTTTTCATAAGACATAGAAGAACTTTTTTGGTAAGGTACCTATGCTAACTTAACCACGCTGTCAAAGTTAATAAAGTTGGTGCGAGAAAGCAAATAAAAAGAACAGATTTTTGAGAGATTTGTTTGTTAATTTTTTGTTTTTCTTATAAAGAGTAGTGATTAAAATATCAAATGATATTTCTGATATTGATGAAGGTGTTTTTTTTTTTTATTTTAAGAAAAAAAAAAATTGAAAAACTTGTTTTAGTAAATAATGGCAAGGTTTCAAAAATTAGCTTTTTTTTCTAAGGTCTCACATGAAACTTAGAGCAATATCTTCTGTTTCGGCATTTTTCAACCAGGTCTGTGAGTGTTGCCAGATGAATAGATATTTAGTGAATATAAATCAAAAAAGATTAGTGCTTGAAAAATGCCGAAAATATTTTATATGAATTTTTTAAGTTAAAAATCAATAAAACTACTATTTTATATGGGTATTTAATTACTTATCAGTAACCGTTTTTCTCTATATTTTTACATTGTGTTTATTAAAATATGACAATTTATAGGTGGTCAAAATTTATCAAATTTATCGCCATTGAGACCTTTCTTAAAAACAAAACTTCATGTTCTGAAAATTCTAGCCACTTAAAACTGAAGCTAAAAGACTTTAGGTACCAACTTAAGGCCAGGCGCGCATATTCAATTTTTAGTTTCGCAACTATTTAGTTGCTAAAATGAAACATATTGGCTTATATGGGACACCGCGCACTTAGAGCAACTCGATTCCAGCAACTAAAAAGTTTGTGTTTTGACACAAACTAAACGATTGTTTTCTATAAGAGCAAGAGAGAAAAGAGTGTGAGCGTGAGCGTGAGTAAAGAGTTACCAGTGCGCGGTTCTCTTTCAACTGTTTGATTTCGATCACAGTTGCCAGTGCGAATTACGAGTCCAAGCCGAGAAAAATAAAATTCAAACAAATAGTTACGACAATGTTTTACTTTTAATCTTTATTCTTCCATATAACGCTTAAGACTGACTTTCTTTTCGGCAAGCTAACATGATCTACCTATATTATATATCAAGAAAACATCTGTAGATAATCCTCGTTCAAGGTCTTGATGGATTGGATATAATCCTCTGTTGTTTTTACGTTGTTGTTGTTTCGTACAGTGCATCTCTTTTTCAATGCTTATCTCTAATCCTCGCTCAAGGTCTTCATCGAGATAACACTTCTGTTGTTGTTACGCTGCTGTTATGTGTTGTTATCTTATGTTACGTTGAGTGTTGCCTATGCGAGGTTTCGTGACTCCTCCCTTCTTAGAGTGAATTTAACGAATTAAATGAGTTGAGATTCACATTGGTGACTACTTATTGTGAAAGTGTAGTGACCACAGGTCTTACAATATTTTTTTTTTTGCTGACTTAACGACTCGTCTAAAAAGATTTATCCACCCCATTGACACTCTTTTGGCAACAACTTATTTACGCCATTAACGATATTTTTAGTAATATAATTAATATACAATATCTTTGAAACAAAAAAAAAATTTATTCATTAAGACTTTTGAACATAAAAAGAAAGAGAACACTTCTGGCAGTGTTTTGAGAGTAAATTATTTAATGTGTTAATGCTTTTGAGGGATTGCGACCAGCATTTGAAAAAGACAAAATATAAAATAATATACAAAGCATCTTATCCAAGATAAAAAACAATAATTTCAAATTATTCCTTTCGATTCTAATAGCAAAAGATTTGAATACAGTGTGGTCAAGCGTATTTACATATATGTATATATGTAATTATTTATATAATTTTTATATATGTATGTCAATTCTTATGCCTTTTTTTCACTTTCTGTTTGTGCACTTTGCGTTTTTTCGTATCAACTGTTATTTTGTTATTTTTAACAACTTCATGTTTAATGTATTTAGGAGCTAGCTTATTCCTTCTATCGTCTGCCTCAAATAAAACCTCTCCAGGTGAAAAATCAGGTGGATCCTTACGTTGTTCATTGCGCTTTTCAATTAGACGTTTCTTATAAGCTGAGGTTCTATCTCTAACTAAATCCGCTAATTTTGAATATTCCAATAAATGATTTCTTAAATAGTCCTGACTTGTTTCGGCATTTTGATTTGGAAATGGCTTTACCATATCAATATGCCCAGTTAATAATTCAAAGGGTGTCAATTTTGTTGTAGAATGAATCGAGTTATTGTATGTAAACACAGCTTCGTCCACGATTTCACTTATTGGTTTACTACTATGCTGAGATTTTATAATTCTAATTATTTCAGTTAGAGTTGAATGGAACCGCTCTACGGTAGAGTTTCCATTTGAACTCTTAGCACAAATATTGTGCAACCGAATATCGTAAGCTTTTAAAAATTCTTTAAATAATGTTGATACGAACTCACTACCGTTATCCGTGATAACTTTTTGAGGGACTCCATGATGGGAAAAGAAATGTCTTAAAGACTTGATGAGGTTGATACTGTTCCTTGAATTTAGAAGATAAGCACTTGAAAACTTGCTAAACTTATCAACAATAGTCAAAAAATGTTCTTTACCAACAGAGTATATATCCATATGAATAATTTGTAAAGGTCTTGACGGTGTTTCAGTTATTTCGAACTTTAACTTTTCTTGGTTACGTTCATATTTATTAATATTACAAATGTCACAGTTATTGATTATTTTTTGAATTATATTTTTCATGTTAGGAAAGTAAGAATGTCTTTTGATATGGAGATAAGTTTCTGTTATACCCCTGTGTACAGATTTTAAGTGGTATTCTCGCACCAATTCCTCTTGTTTATCTCTATTAGTTATATCTTTTAACATGATGTTAGATCTCAAAAGCTTAATACAACCATTGTTAAAATATTTTGAAAAAACTGATTGTACAGTCTTAAATGTTTTGTCATCTGTTAGGATTGCCGTTACTCGTTTGGAGTTAAAATACTCTTTGAAAACTGAAATAATGACGTTTTCATTGCTTATATGAGCATGTTCGATAGTATATCTCTTTTTTCGTTTAAAAAATATTTCAAGCTTCACTGAAAGAGAAGATTTTGAATCATTTGTTTTCAGAAGGATTTGTTGAGAAAACTCGTTGATAGCCCGTTCAGTTATTGGGATTCCGTCTTCAAAATTTTCAACAGCTGAGTGAATTGTTACAAGATCATCTGAAGCATTTCTATTCTCTAAACTATCAAAATTGTTTGCCATTGATTCGGAATCGAAATCTGGTTCTTGTAAAGCTTGGGAATTTTCGTTAGCATGAATTTCGATTCTAGATAGGGCGTCTGCGTTGATATTTCGTTTTCCTTTTTTATATGTCACATAATAGTCATATTCCTCTAGTTTCAACCTCCATCGAACCAACATAGAGTTTGGTTCTTTTAAGGAAAAAAGCCATGTTAAAGGCTTATGATCCGTTATTATTTGAAAACGCCGTCCAAACAAATATGGCCGAAAATATTTAACAGACCAAACAATCGCTAGTAGCTCCTTCTCTATTGTGCTATAATTTTGCTCTGATTTCGATAAGGTGCGACTTGCGAAACAAATCGGTTTATCTGAACCTATATGACCTTGGGATAGTACAGAACCTATAGCAACGTTACTAGCATCGGTAGTAAGGTTGAAAGGCTTTTCAAAGTCAGGATACTGAAGCAAAGGTTCATTAGACAGGAGAGATTTGCACGTTTCAAAACATTCTACGTACCTTGAATCAAGTTTTATGGAATTTCCTTTTCTTAGGCACTCGGTCATTGGTTTTGTAAGGTTTGCAAAATCCCTAATAAATTTCCTATAGTAGCCTAAGAGACCTAAAAATGACTTGATTTGTTTGGCTGTTTTAGGTATTGGGTAGTTTGTAATGGCGCTTATTTTGTTTGGATTAGGTTTAATGCCTTCGGGTGTTATAATATGGCCTAGATAAGAAACTTCTTTTTGAAGAAACTGTGACTTTTCAATATTGATCTTAAGGTTTGCTTCTCTAAACTTGTCAAAAACTGCAGTTAGGTTTTGGATATGCTCTTGGCGGGAAGTTGAATAAACAATCACATCGTCCATGTAAACCAAACAAACTTTGCCTTGAAGATCTCTAAGGACGTTGTCCATAACACGTTGAAACGTAGAAGGAGCATTCTTGAGTCCAAACGGCATCCGCAAAAACTCATAATGCCCATTGTCTACAGAAAAAGCAGTTTTATGGACATCATCGGCTGACACCTCAATTTGGTGAAATCCAGAAGCAAGATCTAAAGTGGTGAAATAGATTGATTTTCCAAGTTTATCAAGGATTTCATTTATATTGGGGATTGGATACCTATCATCAACAGTTTTTTCATTAAGTTTGCGATAGTCTATGACGAGTCGCCACTTTTGTTTTCCATCCGAATCCCTTTTTTTTGGTACAATCCAAATTGGAGCTGACCAAGGAGAGAAACTTGGACGTATGATTCTCTGATCCAACATATCACCTATTTGCTTCTGAATTTCATTCTTATGAATAAAGGGATACCGATATGATTTACAATAAATAGGTACATCATCCTTTGTTATAATTTTGTGTTTAATAGAATTCGTAAATGTTAGATTCTGACCATCTCTAAAAAGTATATCCTCATACCTTTTGCACAAATCCATGATGTCTTTTCTTTCCTCTGAATTTAGGTGATTAATTTTAATAAGTTCACAAATCTTTCTATCGCTTAAATGCTCTATATTGTTTATTGTAAAATTATGAATTTCGAAGTGAGAATTTGGATTGAAAGTGTTAGCTTTAATTGGCTGGTCAGCTCTAAATGTTTGTGGTTTATCTGAAGTATTTACTACTTCAATCAGAGAATACCATTTGTCAGCTTCGTATATCCCTTCAGAAATTGTAAGATTACTCATGAGCGATGTGGATTTAATGAATATACTTCCAGATTCCACATCAACGGGTAAACGACAAATAATCTTACTTAGTTCGGGTACTACGTAAAGCTTTGACATGAGATTGGGCTTAAAATTTAATATGGCCTTAAAGTCATTTGTTTCTAAAAAATTATTTTGTAAATCAATTTTGATACCCAACTCTTTCATAATATCTATACCAATTAGACCGTCGAAGTAATTATGAAACTTAAATATGAGAAAAGTTAAGGGTTTATTGGTTCCAAGTTCAGGCAATCCATTGATAATAATTTTTGAATTTACAATTTTCTTGTCAAATAATGTTTTTATTTCTACAGGTTCCATTATTATGGATTCTAAATTTCTTGCTACATCAGGGCTAATAAATGATTTGTTGCTACCGGTGTCGATTAAAAATCTATATTTTGCATTGTGTATACTATGGATTGTTATATAAGGTAGTAGACTAGAGTTACAGTTAATAAGATCTATGAACCTGATTGGCTTTGCGAGGCCTTCACTTGAAAATTTGTATCATCTACTTCTTGATCGTCATTAAGGTTTAAAGTGGAACCCAAATCCAAGTTTTGATAATACGGGTCTGGTTCGTTTTCATATTGACACGTATTATACTGAGCAGAGGAGCTTAAACTCTGAGCCGCATTTTTACAATTACAGCAATAACCTTCAGCATTATATACTTGGTTTTGTTCCTGAGATTGTGGTTCGTTTCTTCGAAAAACTGTATTTCCGGTAGAAAGAACCATTGGCTCATTATTAAGTTGTCTTGTTACAGAGTTATTAGAAGTTTGGGGTTTATTGTGTTTTGGCCTAAGATGTGTTTGAGAATTTGACTGAGTTGGTTTATAAAATACTGGTTGGTTTTCATATTGGTTTGTAGGTCGGTAAAACTGGCTATGTGGTGCGTAACTTTGTGGTAATCTAAGTGATGGTCTGTTTGATTGTTGTTGAAAATTTTGAAATTTAGGTTGGCTTGTTTTGCCAGAATGCTCTCCATTCATGGAATAAGGATTTTTAAAATAGTGAGAATTTTGTTCTTCTAAACAAAAATTAAAAGCATCAAGAAGCTTACCTGGGCGCATTGCCCTTATTGTTGAACCTAACGGTTCTCTTAGTCCCGATAGAAATGTGTTTAAGCACATTTCATCATAAAGTTTTTGTTTTGCAACTATTACTGTAGGCTCATTTTCATGAACTCGAATAAAATTAATCATGGTTGATAGGATATCTATTATTTTAGAATAAAATATTTCTACCTTGTCTTGGTTTTGTCTGAGTTGATGTAAATCTCTTATTAAGCTAGTTTCATTACGCTTATCCGAATAATGAATAATGAGATTATTCTTAATATCCTCCCATGATAACAGAGTCCCGTACATATTCAGAACCTCGTTTGCTTGCCCCACGATTTTGTTACGTATAGCTCTCATGATAATTCTCTCATAATTTGAGCCTCTAATATCTTGCATAACACTGAGCACTTCTTCTACATTACTCAAAAAATCGTAAAGCAAACGAGGATTCCCATCAAATGTAGGAACGTCCTTTACGGCATCTGGAATTCTAAGGGCGTTAAACGTTTTTGAAGCAATATCTTCAACACTCATCTTGGATTCGTTTATTGAAATTAAATTAATTCTATCAGAATCAAGGCCGCTCGCCAAACCCTCAAAATCACTTCTATTGAGGTTCAAATATTGATGAAAACGAGTTTTATTATCTTTTTTTATTGAACTGCCAATAGTATTAAGCCCTAAGATTTTATGTTCACTAGTTGAATAAATTTTTTTTGGACTTGGCGACATTTAATAAATCGATGCCCAGAGAATCAAAAATCGTGGACTCACCTTGATAGATTTGTTGAAGACGCCTTTGTAATAATTGCAATGGATCTGTATCGTTGTAGTCACACTTATCACTCTTAATTTATGATTCTTTGGATTCACTTTTTATTGTAGGGTTGATAAAGTCATAGTTGTGTTTTATTAATATAGTTTTTTTTTTCAAGTAATATAAGGTACTATATA
Source organism: Chrysotoxum bicinctum (assembly GCA_911387755.1). Lineage (NCBI taxonomy): Eukaryota > Metazoa > Arthropoda > Insecta > Diptera > Syrphidae > Chrysotoxum > Chrysotoxum bicinctum. Next base: position 245,980,115 of record OU426988.1, on the reverse strand, counting down.
GTATATATATTTATTGTTTTTTTTTTTTTTTACTAGGTTCTATTTTATTTCGTTAAAGGATAAAAATCCAACACTTCAATGTTCTTTCGAAGAGTACGAATTGGCTTTTCCAGAAATCAATTTAAAGCTACTTAAATTATTCACTTTTTTTTTGAAGCTGTACTTAGCACATCCAATCGACTGCGCCAATTACGAGTCCAAGCCGAGAAAAATAAAATTCAAACAAATAGTTACGACAATGTTTTACTTTTAATCTTTATTCTTCCATATAACGCTTAAGACTGACTTTCTTTTCGGCAAGCTAACATGATCTACCTATATTATATATCAAGAAAACATCTGTAGATAATCCTCGTTCAAGGTCTTGATGGATTGGATATAATCCTCTGTTGTTTTTACGTTGTTGTTGTTTCGTACAGTGCATCTCTTTTTCAATGCTTATCTCTAATCCTCGCTCAAGGTCTTCATCGAGATAACACTTCTGTTGTTGTTACGCTGCTGTTATGTGTTGTTATCTTATGTTACGTTGAGTGTTGCCTATGCGAGGTTTCGTGACTTGCGCGACTAGCCTAAAAGTAAATGGGAACGGTCAAACCGAACTAAAAAATCGTTATTATTAATCGAAGCAAAATGGCTTCATGAAAATATTTCAAATGTATCGTGTTGCTGTTGGACATGCATGAATTTGTTCGAAAAAAAAAATTAACGGAATCCCAAATTCAAAACATTCAAAGTTCGAAAATTATACTTCAAAATATTAACTACACCGTGAAGCATCATCATCATCATCGGCTCGACAACCGGGTTCCGGTCCTGGCCTCTTTCAACAAGTCTCTCCACCTATCCCGGTCTCTAGCCGACGCCATCCAGTTGCGCACCCCAAGGCTTCGGGCGTCCTGGTCTACGCCATCTCTCCAGCGCAAGCATGGTCTACCACGCTGTCGTCTACCATAGAATGTACCACAAATAACTTTCTTGATTGTTTGACCAACTGTTCCTCTCGCATTCGACGCCACCATGTACTTTGTTTTACCTCCACTAATGTGCAGCCCCAGATTTTGTGCCGCCTGCGCCTGCTCGATCTGGATGAAGGAATCGTGTACAGCTTGTTCGGATCTTCCGATGATGTCAATGTCGTCTGCGTAAGCTAGTAACTGGCTGGACCTGTTGACGATGGTCCCTCTTGTTGCCGTGCCAGAATCACGGATTGCTTTCTCCAACGCCAGGTTGAAGAGGAGGCAGGCCAAACCGTCCCCTTGTCGGAGTCCATTAAAGATGTTGATTGGTCTTGATAGCAATCCGGCTATTTTTACTTGGCTTGTTACGTTGGTCATGGTCAACCTACATAGTCGTGTCAATTTATTTGGGATGCCGAATTCTCTCATGGCTTTGTAAAGTTCTACCCTGGCTATGCTATCATAGGCGGCCTTAAAGTTTATAAACAGATGGTATGTTGGGATGTTAAATTCTAGACATTTTCCATCGCCTGCCTAAGGGTAAAGATCTGATCAGTTGTTGATTTGCCTGGAATGAAACCACACTGATATTTTCCGATGACGGTTTTAGCGTATGGGGTTATCCGGTCTTGTAGGATAGAGGAGAGTATCTTATAGGCGGTACTCAACAACGTGATACCTCTATAATTGCTGCACGTTGTGACATCTCCCTTCTTATGTATGGGGCATATTAAACCTTTTTCGCCAGTCTTCTGGCATTTCTTCCTGCTCCCATACCTGTACTATAATATCATGAATTGCTTGACGTAAGGCTGGCCCGCCGTGATGGAATACTCGTAATTCGGCTGGTATGCCATCGGCTCTCGGGGCTTTGTTCTGTTTAAGCCGGCCTATAGCCTTCTCAACCTCTTCTATGCTTGGTGGCGGCAACATAGGGTATTCTTCTTGAAGTAGTGAAGCATCAGCATCAGAAAAATTTTGCAACAGTTTTGCCGATACCAAATCGTCGATGAGGTGCTAGCTTTGCCCTGTAACTTCCGAAGATTTTAACGATATCGACAAAATGATGCAGCAATCAATAAACGAAAAAGACTTGCAAAGCAGTTCCCAATCATCTGACTTTATACCAGGAATTAAAAAAAAATATATATAACTATATCAAATCACGTGTATTTTCTTGAAAAAGCTATTACAAATATTTGCGCAAATTGAAATTGAAACTTGAGAGATGTTTTTTTATGGCTTGCCATGCAATCATAAGTTGCATTATCTTTCATACGAATGACTAACGGTTTCAAATGATTTAGTGTTGATTTATTTTAAGCAATTATTTTTTAAGACTAGAAAGCGCCGCCATTGGTCAAGCTTTTGGTGTGAGCTTGTCTGTTTTTCGCCCTTTTTATAAAAGAAACTCAATTAAATAAAATGCGCAATTGTATCGCACGAACTTGCTCTCATGTAAAAGTACATTGGAATCTAAAAATTGTTTATAAACATAAATGCATAGTTTTAATCAGTGGCGTAGATAGCTTTTCGCTATGGGGGGGGATAGATCTAGTTCGCTCATTTTTACTTGCGACTTATAGGTACTATAAGGCAAGTTATGCATTCGTAAAAAAAATCGAACTCGAGATTTTGATCAAAGTTGACATTACGATGATAGCGAAGACGAAAAAAGTGGGTCTGGCAATTCTGTCTGTCTGTCTGTTTGTCTGTCTGTCTGTCGGTTCGACTACAGCCTAAACGGCTCGGCCGATTTTCTTCAAACTTGGTGGATATGGGTTTTGATTTTTTACCCCCGGATATTTTTTGATTTGATTTTTTATGACCAAAAATAACGGTACCTGCCATACGATTTTTTTCCGAAATTTTATAAATATTATTTTTTCTCAAAAACTGTCCCTGCGATTTTCTTAAAAAAAATTCAAAAAATTTAATTTAGTTAAACCTAGGTAATGGTTGAAAAAATTTTTCAAAAAAATGAGTAGTTTTGGTACCTCCCTTGGGACAATTTTTTTTTGTTTTTGATTTTCTCAAAAACGGTACCACCGATTTTGATCATTTTTTTTATGCTAAAGCTTCCCAGCAGTTTGAATATTATTGTGTATTCAAATTTTCCAAAACAAATTTTCTGGATTTTTAAAAAAAACTTTCAAAATTGTTTTTGAAAACTCAATATTTCGAAAACCATATGCTCGATTTTTTCAAAACTTGATAAATAAAAGTTCTGAAAAATAATCTATGAGCAAAATAAATTCATTTTACCTAAAAATAACGGTAATCTCCATACAAATGTTAAAAAATGGTTTTCGAAAATTTTTCTCGAAAACGGTTCCGAGAATTTTTCTTAAATTTTTTTTCTTTCTATTATTTTTTAATATCTGTAATTTAATAAAAAAAAATTTGAAAACAAGATATTACTGACTGTACGTACCATAGAACGATTTTTTAAAATTTTGAATTTCTCATTATCAACATAACGGATTTTAATTAAATTTCGTAGAAAGAAGCTTCTAAAAAGTCTACTGCAGAAGCTGACACGTCGAGATAAGAGACGTTTAATAAATGCTGCATCCAATTCGGCGCATTCTTTGCCAGACGTTCGTGACGAATTGGACTTAGGAATTTCGGTTTCAACGGTTTTTCGTGCCTTAAAAAGCAGTAAAGTGATTGTTCGGTGCAAAGTGATGCCAGCTCCAAATTTGACAACAGTCTACAAAAAAAATTTAAAATTTGCCCAGCAAAACATGAAACGGAATTGGAAAACCATAAGTAACATTCCATTAATTTACACTTAACTCTTGTTATTCCAAATGGCATAATTCAATGAATGCTTTTTTTAGATTATTTTAGATTATTTTCAGTGGCGAAAAAAAGTTTAATCTTGATGGGTCAGGTGGTTTTAACGGATATTGGCACGATCTGAGAAAGGAAAAAAGTTTGTTTTCAAGAGGAACTTTTGCGGTGGCAGTTGTATGGTTTGTGCGGCCTTCTGCGACCGTGGTAAGGTTGCACTTGCCTTCACCTCTGCAAAGATGAACAGTTTAGCTTGCACCCAGGTGCTTCAGGATAATTTGGTAGTACATACCCTACTTAAGACGATTTCGTAGAGTTCGGCATGTCTTCCAGCATGATAATGCCCCAATTCACGTTAGTCGTCAAAGTTTGGGATGGTACGAATCGAATAACATACATTTTATGGTGTTCCCGGCACGTTCTCCGGATTGTAACCCTACTGAAAATCTTTGGGGAATTTTGACCCGCAAAATTTATGCCCATAATAGGCAATTATACAGTGTTGCTGAGCTGCGAGAGGCGATTGTGGAAGAATGGAACTATATAGACGATTCCATATTAAATAACCTTGTCAACAGTATGTCAAAAACAATTTTTAGATTGGTCGAAGATTGGGGCAGCAATGTCCTTTACTAATTTAGCCGAAAAAATTTACCTAAAACAAAAAAAAAACAGATCAAAATAAAAAAGCGGTTATACTTTTGCAATACAAAAAAAAATCTGTTTTAATTTTTAACCACCAGAAGAGAAACTAACGGAACTTTTTTTTCTTCTCAATTTACTTAATTAGTGATGCCATTCAATAAAAAATAGTAGGGTGTCATTCCCATTTTAATTTTCTACAAAACGCATTTTTACAGGTGCGGTTTTACTTATGCAAGACACTGTAGTAAGTAAAATAATATTAATTTAAAAAATAAATCACAAAATAAAATCCAGCTTCTGTTCTTTTTAGATAAAACACTTATAATCTCGTCTGCTAGTATAGGTATTTTGCGATGAATAGCTAGAGAAGCCAAACCATTTAAACGATCCTGCAAATAAGTAGACATCCAAAGCTTATCACACTGTTATAAAAATAGACATATTTTTAATAATCTCACTTCGTTGGTCATGCTTCTTTGTATTGTTTTTATTCTCTTTACTGACTGGAGAAAGTTCTTTCGGAAGTTGACGTTGAAACCGGCAGTGTAGCTAATATCTTTAATAAAATATAATATATAAAATTTATATAGCTGAATGGAAGCGCTTTTTCTTGCTTTTCTTGACTTAAAAAAAACTTTCAGAGTGCGTTTCTTTAACTTATTTGGTTCATGACTGGTTCTGTTGAACAATTATCGATCCCAATGGGGGGGGATATATCCCCCTGATCCCCCCCCTATCTACGCCACTGGTTTTAATTAAGTCAAAATGTGCAAATGCATAAAATTGCTGTCTGATTTCAAGAAAAGTAAATGAATTTATGCAAACAAAGTTTAAAAGTTTGAAAAAAAATGCCAATTTTAAGTACTTTATAATACAGATTTTATGAAATAATTTCAAAACTAATCGCTCACATGTTTTCAAGATATTGATTTTGCAAAAAAAAATTGGATTTTTTTTCTTTAAAAAATTCAAATACAAATGCAAAGAAGCTCCTGAACAAAAATCGTTTAAATCGTTAGAGTCTTTGATGAGAAAGTCGAAAACCAAAAAAAAAAAAAAAAAAAAATGCACGACTGGGTTGTACGAACGTGCTCTTACGTAAAAGACTAAAAATTTTAAAAATGAAAGTTATTATAGAAAAATGTTCATAATCATAAAATTCTTCTTTTTTTATTAAATAAAACAATTTATTTAGTAGTTGGATTTAAAAAAGAGGATGTCATGTGATTCAAGCTAATACAACTACATATGTATATGCAAGATCAAAAATTATAAGTCGTTGCAGTGGTTTCTTAAAAAAAATAAGAAAATCGACTGAGCTGTTTAGGCTGTAGTTGATCGGACAGACAGATATGCCGATTTTGCCCTATAGTACCTATAAGTTGCAAGTAAAAAAAAAAAACGCGAATGTACAATTTATTCCTTAATATATTTATTTCTATAGGTAAGACACAAACAAAACAAAAATAACGTAATTGAAAATGTATTCCAACCAGAAAAATCCCCACGATGTCTTCTAGACGACTCTAATATTAGAATTCAAAGAAAAATCTTTTTGAGCTTACGTTGTAAAAGTCAAAAATAGTTCACGTAGACAGGAAGTATATTTTAAGTTAAATTTAAAACTAAACTGAATTTGGATAACCCAAAACAGCTGCGCGTCACCAGTCAAAGAATTAATTTTGTTTGAAGGTGAGGTCGATAAACTAAAGAATTGGATTTCGGTTTTGGATTTAAAAATACATATGTACTTTGAAGTTAGAACAAGCGTTCTAGCACTGAAAAAAGCTTCAAATTTTGTGTTTGTCGCTTTGAGGAACAATACACTGCATGTTCCAGTCTAGCTTGACTATGTACTAAAGATCTTCTTTAGGTTAAGGTTTAGGTTTATAGAAACATATTTTTTTTTAAATTCCTACCAATCATTTAAAAACGTTTTTACTTTTTAATATTTTATGGTTAAAGTAGTTTTTTGTTGGTACAAGTATTGGAATTCAGAAACCCTGACATCAAAATTCTATAAATACATATATTTTTAATTAAACTGGTTATTCGTGTTTCATGTGAACACTGACCCGACCAGCTATAAATAATTGATTTGAGAAAATCTTCCAAAAATAACCAATAACCAACATTTAAACATGCAAGGTAGTATTTAAAACCGCTTTCATCGTACTTATTTATAAATACTTTAAACACAAAAAAAAAACCACACACAATCGCAGCAATAAGCTGACAACGAGCATAAATTATTTAAAAAAAAAAACAACCAAAAATAAATACTTTAATATTGCATCTTATGAGAGTGGTTAATTTGTGATGAGTTTTATTCACCAACAACCTTTTTACCGGAAGGCGCACACTTTTGACATGAATTATTGAGCATTATGGAGTAGGAAATAAAAGTATCCGTAAGATACCAACTATAGCCAGTTACTTATTGAATTGGCAGTAATTGTAGTCTTTAAAGGCAACCAGAAAAAAAAAGATTTACATATGCATGAAAAGAAAATCTTCCCACTTTTGTATTTTTTTAACGGCTGGCATTATATAACCTACCGATAAGTGGGCATTTTTTTTTTAAGTCACAAGTTTGGAACTTTTTATCTAAATTAGAAAATCGTGGAATTTAAAAACTATTTTTTGTTTACCTACTTCCTTTTGACTAATACCAAATGTTCAATATAGATTTTCCCTACAGCGGGTAACGATGACGACAGCACCAAACGCCGAAGATGTCAGCGAACAAAAATGATGGATAATACAAAACTTGTGTAATACGAGTATCCAAGAAGAATGAAAAAAACAAAGTAGTTAACTAACTAACTAACTAACTAACAAAAAATGGCAATAGAGAAACATTGCTTCCGCTATTTGCACACTTTTAGTGTGGAAATGAGTTTTTTTGGTCGTGAAGAGAGGCTTCTATTTTAGACACTTTTTAGCCAACAGGTGTGTTGGAAATGGTGCTGCTTACACATTGGCTATGGTATTAAGTTATGTACTGTAGAAATAGAAAACAGCGGAAGGAGTATAATCCAGAGATATAATTATTCCTGTTAAAACTATAATACGAGGAAGTTGTATAGAGTTTTGCATTCAACTTTTTTTTATTTGAAAATTTGAATAAAACAAACTGTGAGTGAGATGTACACAGTTGGTCGAAAAAATAGGTGTGACAAAATATTTGGTGGTCACTGTTGTCTTTGTTGCTAAATTAAATGGTTCTTTTGGCTGCAAGCATTGCAACAATTTTTTTCTGTAAGAGAAAACGGTTTTTCACTTGATAATGGCGCCGAGCTTATTGCATTTTTGTAGTGTAATAATAAGTGCTTCGCTTATTTTTGTGCCAATAAGATTTTCTGTGTTTTATTAGTTGGTCATAAAAATAGGATCATCATATTCATCATTAGCCGTGTTTTTATGGAAAAGTTGTCCGTAGTACAGTAGGATTTTATATGAATAACAAATACAACAGTAGTGTCACTGCCAATATTCGAATAAACGTCAAATCTTTATCCGCAGCAGGATTTCACTCCTCTTTTTATCGGCAGTGATCCCACTGCGGATTTTGTATTTATTATTCATATAAAATCCTACTGTACTATGGATAACTTTTCCAAAAAAACACGGCTATTATCATATACCTTGTTAGAAGGTATTAACAATTGAATAGGTTTGTTTTTAATAATTTTACAATCTTCAAACAATATGGCGCAAAATTTTAGTTGAATTAGAACGATCTTAAAACTGTTTTGGTATAAAACTAGCTTAAAACAACGATTTTACAAATTTTAATCGAATATAGCATCATACTTTCTCTACCCTTTTATTAAAGTTAACTCATTTCCGGCGGCTACTATTTTTGGTCTAATTAAAGAAAATCTGAAAAAAAAAAATTGGAAAGCTTAGTTTCCCGGAAAATTCACGTTGGATTTTCGCAGAATCTTTGGAAAAAAATGTTTTTTTTTTATATGTAGTTACAGAAAATAAATTAATAATGAATTATAATTAAAAAAATTTGATATTATAGGGATGTATATGACTATGTATGCTCATAAAATATTAGTTTTTGTATGGTATCCATCAAAGCATTTTGGATGAAGCGTTACGTTACACTTTTACAGAAAAAAAAAAGTTTGACTTAAACGCTTCCGACGGCGAAAACTTTTTTCTGTTTTGATGACAGTGTGTTTCAGGTCAGCGAAACGAACAACTTCATTAGGGTTTCTCTATAAAAAAAAAAACAAGTAATATAAATTACTTGTTGCGAAATAGCCCAGTGTATATAGAAGACACATAAGTTTATGTGAAGTAAAAAAACTGTCGAGTGTCATCCATAATAAGGAATCATCTACTCATCTATTGAAAGATGATAGGCGAATATCCCAAATTGCATAAATTTTGCGTTTAGCAAGTTGTTCAGTTCGGAAGTCTTAGCAAACTTGTAGCCGGAATCGATTTTACGGTTATCACGGACATGTAAATATGCTTTTATAGTTTTGAATCGATCTCCTGCCCTTGACATTATTTTTGATCACATCATATCACGCAGCGAAATACTGGTTGATTAGACTAATAAAGATCCAACTGGGGAACTGTATGTATTCCCAAAAGAAACAAAAAAAATTCATTGAATTTGCGGATTTCATTAAAATTTGTTTTGAAAGTCGGATTATCTTATAATATTGGAAGAACAGCATATATTATGAATATGATAAACATTGTAAGCTTACCGATTTTGTCATTAAATAAATCGTATCTTGTCATTTAATACGTCTGTTGGAATTTTCGAAAATTCGAAAATTCAACGCGCCGTGGCTTTTAGACCACTTTGGCATGTCATACTGGAAACAAGGTAATTTATCTCTATCTAAAACTGACTAGACTCGGTATAAGTAAACCACTATTATATATACTTTATGACATGCTCAATGGTAGAAAGTTTGTTGTCAAAAGTGGCAATGTAACTTCTACCGCAATCTTCGATATTAAGAATGGTCTTCAGCAGGGAGCGGTGAACTCACCGATTCTATTCAGCATTTACACCAGCGATCTGATAGGTAGTCTTACTCAGGCAATTGCGTATGCCGATGATCTAATAGCGTACAGAACAGCTCCAAAAGTTGAGATCATCAGAATTCTTTTACAGCGTGACTTCGACAAGATTCAGCGATATTGTGATGACTGGAAGTTGAAAATCAACTTTCAGAAATGTGAAACAATTCTGTTCAGGACTCCGTTGGCTAGAGCCCCTAGGGATACTAGAAAGAACTGGCGCAAGCTGGTGATCGTTGGGCCGCACCAGCAACCACTGGCGAGTAAAAGTGTAGTAAAGTACCTTGGCATCTGGTTGGACCAGTATTTGTATTTCGACAGACATATAAATGCTGCTCTGAACAGGGCTAGGGGAGCCTTTGCCCTGACGAAACGGTTGTTTTACAGCAGCCGGCTTGACAGCAGAGTGAAGGTGATTTGCTACATGGCCCTCATACGGCCGATGATTGCCTATGGGTGCCCGGTGTGGTTTAACGTTGCCCCATCTCAAATGGAAAAGATTCGGGTGTTTGAGAGGCAGTGTCTTAGACGTTGTCTTGGATTACACAGAACACCAGAGTCGGAGACAAACATTATTATTCCAACGAGGTTCTATACAACGGGGCCAACATTAACAGAATTGATAATTTTTTGATAAAGCTGATTCGGGGTCACATTGCAAGAGCGATGTCCTCGACTAACAACCTAATTTTTGGGGCTTACTACCCAAAAAAAAAAAAAAAAAAAAAAAAAAATTGCTGCTGTGGCTGTTCTAGTTTTTTAAGTAGTTTAGGTTTATTTTAAGTAGTCTTAGGTAGTTTTAATTAGTTTTACTGTAGTTTGTAAGTTTTATATATAAAATTTAAAAAAAAGTTCAGAATCCGAGTTTTTTTTACATTTTCTCGAGAAAACAAAAAAATTGATATACATACATAATTTAAATTAAAAATAGTCTTTAGGCCGAAAGGTAGTAGAATTAAGATACAGTTTAGCTTAGAGCGCCCGCATAGGGCCAGTAAGTTAGTTATAAGCTATTGGATAATTAGGCTAGTTTTTATGAATTTTTGTCTAGCTTTAAGATAGTTTTAAGATTAATGAAAATAAAAATGAATTAAAAAAAAAACAAGGTAATTTATTTTTTAATGTTAAGGCGATATTTTGGGATGTTGATGCACTGTTAAAATCATCGTATTTTTCCTTACACACTTACACTTACACATTATCGTCGATTTCTTCGTTATCACTCACAGCATCATTTTTAGGTGGCAAAATTATAACTTTTGTTTCAACTGCACCATCTAAATTTAACTTGATTTCGTCTTTTTTGTCTGAGCTAGGATTCATCAACAATTTTCCAAGTTCTTTGCCATTTAAAAATCTTTTACGATACATAATTTTTTGTTTCAAACACAGAGACATTTTTAGAAATAAATCAAATTCAAAAAACTTATATTCGTTTGTGGTTTTTCGGTTTTTCCAATACACCACGCATTTATGATTTATTGATTTAATTTTTTTTTTAAGGAAAAAAAAATTCATTTCCTGTGAGTTCTCTTATAAGGACCACGCTCATAAGAAAAATGACCTGCGCTTTCAGGTTCCTTATAACCCGTGTGTACTATCTAGCGTTGCCAGACGTCCCGGTTTACCCGGGACATCCCAGAATTTCAGATATAAATTCATCTGTCCCACCGGACAGCTTCTTTCCCGGGTTGGGACTCAAACTAAAAAAATAATGCCTAATATACCTAAATGTCTTTCAGTGATAAGAAGGAACAACAACTACATTGCGATTTAACCTTAAGAAATTACTTTTAAAATTTCAATCAAACAAACCTAACTTAAGGAAAAATTTATTTTTGTAAACTGTCATCTGTCATTAAAATTTACAAAAGAAAAATATTTGCAAATGATAAATGACAAAAAAGTCATTTAATTAGTAATTAATAAAAGAATTTATTTCTTTTTATCTAGACGCATTATATGATTTTTACTTGCGACTTATAGGTACTATAAGGCAAGTTATGCATTCGTAAAAAAATCGAACTCGAAATTTTGATCAAAAGTTGACATTACGATGATAGCGAAGACGAAAAAGTGGGTCTCACAATTATGTCTGTCTGTTCGACCACAGCCTAAACGACTCTGCCAATTTTCGTTATACTTGCGATATCTACCAAGTTTAACGAAAATTTTTCCACTCAATTGTTTTTTCTTTTTTTTTTAAAGACCAAAAATAACGGTACCTGCCATACGATTTTTTCGGAATTTTATAAATATGGTACGACCGATCTTGATCATTTTATTTTGTTAAAGCTCCCTAGCTGTTTAAATATTATTGTGTATTCAAATTCTATAATTTAATAAAAAAAAATTTTAATTCAAGATATTACTGACTGTACCTCAGTACGATTTATTCGAATTTTGAATTTCTCATTATCGGAATAACAGATATTAATAAGTTTTCGTAAACAGAAGCTTCTAAAAAGTTTAAAAAACATTGCATTTCAAAACTCTAAAAAAAAAACATTTTTTTAAATTAAAAAAAAAATCAATTTTTTTTGAAAATTCGATACCTCAAAAACGGCTAAATATCTTTTTTTGTAAATTAAATTTTTATTCGAACAAAATCAAAAACTTCAAATTGACGTACCAATATTTTATCTTAAAAATGATTTAAAAATTTTGTATATAAAAGCTTATGTTTTTAAGAAACCACTACAACGAAGTATAATTTTGTTCTTGCATTGATCAATATTTGTTTGAATCACTTGGCATCCTGTGTTTAGCTAGTTGGAGCTTGTTTTACGAGTTGTTTTAGTCATTTTTTAAAAAATTATTTTTTCTCTAATAACATTCATTTTTAAAATTCTTAGTCTTTTACGGGAGCCGATGGCATACCAGCCGAATTATTTCATCACGGCGGGCCAGCCTTACGTCAAGCAATTCATGATATATTATAGTGCACGTATGGGAGCAGGAAGAAATGCCAGAAGACTGGCGAAAAGGCATAATATGCCCCACACATAAGAAGGGAGATGTCACAACGTGCAGCAATTATAGAGGTATCACTACAAGACCGGATAACCCCATACGCTAAAACCGTTATCGGACAATATCAGTGTGGTTTCATTCCAGGCAAATCAACAACTGATCAGATCTTTACCCTTAGGCAGGCGATGGAAAAATGTCTAGAATTTAACATCCCAACATATCATCTGTTTATAGACTTTAAGGCCGCCTATGATAGCATAGCCAGGGTAGAACTTTACAAAGCCATGAGGGAATTCGGCATCCCAAATAAATTGACACGACTATGTAGGTTGACCATGACCAACGTAACAAGCCAAGTAAAAATAGCCGGATTGCTATCCAGACCAATCAAAATCTTTAATGGACTCCGACAAGGGGACGATTTGGCCTGCCTCCTCTTCAACCTGGCGTTGGAGAAAGCAATCCGTGACTCTGGCACGGCAACAAGAAGAACCATCGTCAACAGGTCCAGCCAGTTACTAGCTTACGCAGACGACATTGACATCATCGGAAGAACCGAACAAGCTGTACACGATTCCTTCATCCAGATCGAGCAGGCGGCACAAAATCTGGGGCTGCACATTAGTGAAGGTAAACCAAAGTACATGGTGGCGTCGAATGCGAGAGGAACAGTTGGTCAAACAATCAAGGTAGCGGAGCACGAATTTGAAGTGGTGCAATCCTTTAAATACCTTGGGTCAATAGTAGCAGCCGATAACAATATAGAAGAAGAAATACGCGGGCGGCTTCTCAAATCCAACAGAGCCTACTATAGTCTGTCAAAGCTCTTCAAATCCAGAAATCTCACCATAACTTCAAAACTGCTGCTGTACAGGACCATGGTCCTGCCAGTACTCACATATGGATCCGAGACTTGGGTGCTTAGCAAAAGGCACTCCGACCTCTTAGCTGCGTTCGAGAGAAAAGTCTTAAGGAGAATTGTTGGCCCCATATGTGAGGAAGGACGATTCCGGAGACGGTACAATCATGAATTGTACGCAATCTACCTAGAAGCAGATATCGTGACAAAAATTAAGCTCGGTAGACTCCGGTGGGCAGGGCACCTAGCTCGCATGAGCTAAGAGGAACCTGCTCGGAAAGTTCTTTGTGGTACATTCTATGGTAGACGACAGCGTGGTAGACCATGCTTGCGCTGGAGAGATGGCGTAGACCAGGACGCCCGAAGCCTTGGGGTGCGCAACTGGATGGTGCTAGAGACCGGGATAGGTGGAGAGACTTGTTGAAAGAGGCCAGGACCGGAACCCGGTTGTCGAGCCGATGATGATGATGATGATGAGTCTTTTACGTAACAGCAAGTTCGTGCGACCCAGTCGTGCATTTTATTTATTTTGTCCCGAGAAATATGATGAAATCCCGGGATTTTTCATTATTTAAGCCACTTGTCCCGCCGAGATGCAAGAAAAATCTGGCAACCCTAGTACTGTTTATTATTTCTAAGAATGTGGTCGCGTGGACGGTAAAGGGTTTTTCCAATATACATAGCTGTTGAATGAATTTTCGGTTCTTTTTTTTCTAAGAATTTGTATTTATCAAGCACACACTATTTCGAAGAAACCACATTTTATGTGCAGTGAAAACTCAACAAATAATTTTTTTTTTTTTTGGTTAAAAATGCTACTATCTACTTTTGGCGGATGTTGTGAAAACGCAACGTATAGGACTTTTACCTCACCTACCAAGCAGGCAACTCGTATGAATTGCTTCAAATGTATAATTAAATATAGTTTGAATCTTTCTTTAGCAGTTTCTGAAAAAAAAAAATATGTTGTTGGGATTTTTTTTTAATCCCTCAAAAAAGTTACCTCAAAATTTCTAAAATTTCGGTTTTTGAAGGTGTTCAAAAACTAGAAAATTAAATTTTCGTAAAAAATCCAAAAACAGGTCGATTAGATAATTCAATTAACTTTCAAAATCATTTGTTAGTTCATTAAAATAAATGATCATTTAAGCTAGAGACGCTCACAAACATGAGGTTGCGTTTTCGCAACGTTAGCCGGAAATGGGTTAAAATCATAGAATACCCATTTTATTTTTTTAATATCGTGCTACTTACAAACGCCTCAAAAGGTCTGTTTACTTAGTTTTTTGCACGAACTGTCATTCTTTTAGGTGTGTTCAGAGGCAATTTATTAAGAAAATTGCTTTAGTACGATACTAGTTAGAAAATGGTTAAGGTTAAGAATGAATTAGTAAACTACTTTAAAGTTAGCAAATTGGTAAGTAGTAGAACAAAAAAAATTGATTTTAAAGCTTAGGAACGAAAACAAAATATGTACATTTAAACCATATACTATAAATATAAAAAACCGATTACACTGGTTGTTGTTGCTGGGACAGAAATATAGTTTTCCTGAGACTTTTGGAGTGCTGAATTTGAATCCGAAATTTTAGAATACTTCCATCACCTTGAAAGTTATCTGAGACGATAGGTATCCGTATTCATTGTTAGCCATTACAAATTCCTTTACAAAATACATTAAAATTAATCTTTTTGTCCTAAATAAAAAAAATAGGGTCAGTTATAGAAATTACAAAAAAAAAAAAAAAAAAAAAAAAAATTATTGAATTCATTTAAATTTACTATAAAATGATAAAGAATAAATTAAAATACATTTCATTTTTGTCGTGAAACAATTCTGTTAATTTTAACAATTATTTTGCCTCCTCACTGATCGAAAAGTTTCTCAACTTTGGTTCGGGTCTTAAATGGGATATAAAGGGGTCTGATGATACTAAAAGCATATGGAAAACATCTTCGTTTGTAGCCGATCTCGGCTATTATGGGACCGGGAAAATCTATCAACTTTATTACGACTCTTTTGAGCCTCTTCAGATAAAGAGCCAAATGGTAAGCCACAATATTCGATTATCTCCTTACCGTCGATAAGAACTTTGTGTACGCTTGCGGGTAGGTAACCAAGAATACAGTTCAACAGCCACTTTTACAGTTTGAAGGGTATAATTATGAAATTTTTAAGGATCGATACGAAAATTGCAATATATAGCATAAATATAAATATAAATATAAATTGTCTATTTAAAACACTTCAAATGATTCCCCTTTTTCTAAAATTAAGTCAGTTAATACTGAACGGGGTATAGAAAAAACACCTGACATCCCAACTGTTTGGACTAACTAACAAAACCTGAATGACACGTCAAGTTGTCCTTTGGACTTATTATTATGTAATTAAGAGTAACGGTAACACAATTGTAATTCTTCAGAAATCCGCTTTGTTGGAATGTTTCTTTTTACTAACATCAATCTTAAGCTCATTCCAGAGGTTCTCAATAGAATTAAGATCCATTTATTGAGAAGGCCAAAACCAAAACGTCCATTTTATTTCTTTAAAGGCAGTTCTTCGTCATCATTGGGGTCTTAATCATGTTGGAAACACTATTTAAGGAAATATGTATTTTCACCAGCCCATGGCAGCATAAGAGTCTGTAGTATGTCCACATACCATATACCATCTATAAGAAATATTAGACCAACTCTCCACAAAGGAAAACAACCACATACCACGGATTGTAGGCCTACCCACGTGGTAGAGAGTGGGTAACGCTAACGTGCAAGGGGACCGAATGTATGCCGGAATAAGCAAACAAACCATCGTTGATGGTCAGGGCACGAACTTTTCCTTCGGTTGATAGCGGTCAACGGCAACAAACTCTGATGGCGGATGAGCTATTTTTTAAGTAGCGTCTGTTCCACATTGGGCGGCTGCAAAAGGCGTCTGTTTTCACATAGTGGGCGGTCTGTTTTAGAAATAATATTGAATCAGGAATAAGATCAAGAAATCCTTCAGATTCGACAAAAGTTATTTTTGACTATAAAACTCGAACGAAGATTGCAGCATGGAATGTTTGTTCCCTTTATGCACCAGGAAAGTATGGACAAGTGGAACGTGAAATGCTTCGACTTAGCATACAAATTCTGGGACTGAGTGAGACTAAATGGAGAGGAAAAGCTGCCTATTACCGCGTTTTGTCCGTGTTGATGGCAACTGTAATTTTCGAAAGGATTAAGTCCAGGATAGAGTCTACGCTTAAGAGGCACGAAGCGGGCTTTCACAGTGGCTGATCTTGAGTCGATCACATTATTACCTTGTGATTTATACTTGAGCAATCATCCGGGTATCAAACACCGCTCTACCTCAACTTTGTCAAATATTCACCAAACTTAAGTGTAACATACAATATTACTTTAAAGTGAGGAGTGTTGCTATTATTTTGGCCATGGCTGTATCTAATAAAAGCAAAATTGTTAAAAATATAGGCACGCAGTTGTTTTCGCTTCAAAAAACTCAACAAAAATTCAATATAGCGATTGGAAAGTCCAATGACAGGCGCATGTTTGAGAGCGGTAGGGATTCCAATGCCTCAATATTTTTATATTTTTTAAATTCACCAATTTTATAGACTTGGAAGTTTTATTCGTTTAAGAATAATAATTTTTGCAACCAAAAATGTCAATATGAGCCACTGTGCACCTTCGCCTACCAATCTAGTGTATTTTCAAATGACAAATGAACTGAAAATCTGCTAGAAAATTATTGATTCAGCTGAACAACTTCATTCATCCCAAAATTTCAGAAACCAATTCATTCGCGCCTTCCCTTATCTTAATGCCTTGAGTTTTATTTTCTAATGAAATTTTAAGAAGATGATAGACTGGGCCTTGACAGTAGATCACTTAATCCGGCAGTGTTTCTATTTTTTCTTCCGTCTTCGTGGGTTTGGGGAGAGGCACCTTGAGCAACGCAGTCTTGTAGAACGAATTACTTTGCAGTTTTTTTTCTTCTTTGAAATATTATTTAATTACAGATTGGTTGTCTTCCGCTCTGTTTTTTTCAATGAAGGTGGTTCTCGGATTGTATAGTTGAGGTTGCTGCTTGTTGCTGGTGATATGGGCTGCTAATGTTGTTGTGCTTATTGTTGTTGTTTTAGTTAGATGTCGTCCATTTGTGTTTGAACTATGAAGAGGAAGTCGCAGCAGATATACCATCTCAGGTAACCGGTGGTGGTGGTGGTTGTGGCGCTCGGCATGGTTTGTGCTTTGGTTGCAAATACAGAGCTTTAGATGAGATACAAAGTACACGAGTATTTGTTTAGCACTTTCAATTAATGTTAGTCGCGTGTACCCACGCTGCTCTACCGCCCGCCACAATCACTGCCGCTGCTGTGGTAATTTTATATTCCATGGGTGTTATAGATACATTTTCGAACCAACAGTGTGTTGTAATATTTCTCATTTGGATATTTTACACTCTGCCTTCCTTGTTAATAAAAATAAAAAATAAAAAAAAAAGCAAACAAAAAAATATAAATAGATAGAAAGAAAGAGAGACTGGCTTTCACTTTTTCTTAACGATATTTTAGATTTTTTTTGCATTTGAGGGAGAAAAGTGCATAAGAAAGGAATAAATTCACGACCTTACCTTACGGAGGCATAATTATCGCATCACAATCATTCATTCGATACACTGAGGGAAAAGTTATTCTCATTTAATCAAAGTTGCAAGTGTTCACCTAAAATAACCAGGAGGCTCCAAAATACTGGTGCGAACTATATATTTGTCGGACTTTAAGAACTGGAAAGAAAGCATTATAGTAAGAGAGAAGAAAGCTGGGAAAAAAGATGGGGTCTTATTCTCAAAAAACAATCAATCAATGTGGATTGGGTACGAAATCCCGAAAGCCAAAATCCCAAATATACCAAAAATCCTGAATTCACAAAATCCATAACGCCTAAATCCCGAATGAACAAAACCCTTGATGCTATACTCCTGAATGCCAGAACCCTGAATCCTAGCATTTCGAATGCCAAAATCTCGAAAGCCAAAATATCGAAAGCCATAATCCCGAACGCCAAAATCTCGAACGCCGAAATCCCAAACGCCAAAATCCCGAAAGCCAAAATCCTGAAAACCAAAATCCCGAATGGCATAGCATTCCTTTTTTTGATATTTTAAATCGCGTGCGCTATGCCCTTTTCAGTATTTACAAATTTTTAAAATCCATATTTGGATTAAGAGGATTCAGAATTTTAAATTTACGGCCGTGGTGCGATGGTTGTGTGCTCGCTCGGCAACCTCATGATGGCAGGTTCGATCCCTACCGTCGTCTATGTCGTCTTTAATTCCATTAAAACCTTCTAAAAATTGTCATCAATCTGTTGCTGGTTTACTCATTACATGTTGTTTAGGCATAACACTAACAACATGTGATTGAGTTAAACTAGTATGCCCAACAAGGATGAAAAACGAATAAAATAATGTGAATTATAAGCGACATGGAAATAAGACACGGCAATTCTCCGCTTTAGTTCAGCCGCCATCCCTGGAGATAAAAAATCTGAGACAACCACCTTCATTCTCAGAACATCGTGCCACACATCTTTCCTATCCTTCTTTCTCTTCCGTAACTTCACGCCCACGCTGTGTTAAAAACAATTAAAGGGTAATCATAATCCCTTGAGCGTGAAAAAAAAAAAAAAAAAAAAAGAAAAAAAAAAAAATCTGTCTTAAAGAGTTAGGTGACTCTGTACTTCCCTTTAGTTGATTAAAAACCTGGGTATCACATTCAACCAAACCTTGACTTGCGAGGAAACATCTTTCCATCGGGTTCCAGTCTCACATGGAACTGGCTCCCAATAGAAAGTAATGCCGGTCGTCCACTATGTGCGCGATAAGTTCAACCAACTTCGTTCAACTTTTTATTCAACTATTTCGTTGGATAAACGAATTTACAACCTCTTACACTAGTGCAGCAACTTACGTTATTCACGTTGAGCAACTAAAGTTGAATAAAATACGTTTGGAGCCCCGTACACATAATTGGCCAACTTTCCCATATGTTGATTAACCTCGCACACCTAGTTGATCAACTCTTAAAACTTATTCCAGTGTTGAATAGCTCCATACACCTAGTTGCCCAACTTACTCAAATGTTGAATAACCTCGTACACTAGTTGATAAACTTGTTCGATTTTGACAGAAAAAAAAAGTTTTTCGAGTTGATCAACTGCGTTTTCGATATGGTTGCTCAACCAGTTGATGAACGAGTTGATACCTTCGTACACTTAACCAAGGATCACTCGTTGGAGAACGCGTTGAACGCACCACGATAAACAAAAAATAAAATTAGAAAATGAATTGTTGCCTCAAAAGTCTCCATTTGTCATTTACTTCCGATTTAGACAATTGGATTTTTGAGGAAATTTGAGACCAAGCCAATTCCCTGGCATCTTGATTTTTATAAAAGGGGCTCTTAATGTCCCATGGTATTGGGCTTTTCCTCAATTGCTGAAATCAATTGCAAAATTAATTCCGTGGTCCACTCTGTTTTTTTATCACCTTCCATGACGAAAAACCAAAATAAACTACAGTTTGCAAGTCGCAACAACTGCAAGTTCATGGCAACGCAATAGTTCAACCACGTAGACACATTTCACTACAACCAACGCAACGCAACACAATATTACGTCAAGAAATCCCAAAGAAAATTAAAAAGTTGATCAACGCGTTGAACAAATAATGTGCAACACATTATCTTGAAAATGTTGCTCAACGTGTTGATCGAACATTTTCAAGGAGCAACACGAGCTCGTACACTACCCGTACACTTGTTGCGCAATTCGTTGAGCAACGGCCAACAACTAGATCCAACACGTTGGTTGAACAGAATTGAAGGCACCGTACATTACAGTTGAATGCGTTGAATTCAAAATTTGTGCGTTGATCGCCTAGTGGACGACCGGCATAAGACTGTTTTGGCTAAAACTTTAATCCTACTATTTCTACTATATCGACGTAGAAAACGCTCCACTATTCCAAAAGTATTGTTTCGATAGGTTCATCTCAAGCAATTTTCTTCACCCATAGTTGTTGCTTGAACATCTTCGCTATGATGCAGGAAGCAATCCAACCCATCGGATTAAGCAAGCATGCTATCGTAAATAACATAAATTATTTGATCGGCTAAGGACTAGAAAGCTGAGTGTGGACAGTGGACACCAAACATATTAACTTTTAATCTTGATTTCCGATCTCCAGTTGGCATTCCCACAAGCAATTCGGGAGAATTGGTCATGCATTTCCATACGTTAAATTCAGTTGTCTCTAATCCCGATTTAAATAGCTTTATATTCTCTTCAGCTTTTTCGATACTGTTTCCTCCGGATATCAAGTCTGAAGTCATCAATGAACATCTCATTATGGATCATGTGGACACATGTTGATTTTAACGATTGTCCTCTGCTACTTCTTGAAACGTTCAAAAGAGCGGATACAGTGCCATAGATAACCCTATTAAGTCTGTAAACTTAAATAGGTTCTTCAGATTTATTCCTCCTGCTGAAACTCAGATCTTGTGATACATCTTTTCAATGTCTGCTGTGAAGATGTATTTATACAACCTCCATTTTGTTGAACCTACCATCATACGAGTAGCATCGTTCACTTGTCAGAATAATGGAATACAGATTTAGATTTTCGTTCAATTACAGAATTTTGATCATGCAGAATTTTATAATAAAGAATAACTAGCTGTTCCCACTAATACTGAAGAATTTCGGGCTTTAAATCCGAAGGTGAATACCATAGATAAAGAAAATTGAAATTGAATTGAAATTTGACATTCGGGATTTTGGTGTTCGGGGTTATGGCATTTTTCTTATAATCTACATGCGCTCAAGGGATTATGATTACCCTTTAAATGTTTGAACACAGCGCGGGCGTGAAGTTAAGGAAGAGAGAAAAGGATAGGAAAGATGTGTGGCACGATGTTCTGAGACTGAAGGTTGTTGTCTCAGATATTTTATCTCCAGGGGTGGCGGCTGAACTAAAGCGGAGAATGCCGTGTCTTATTTCTATGTCGCTTATAATTCACATTATTTTATTCGTGTTCATCCTTGTTGGGCATACTAGTTTAACTCAATTACATGTTGTTAGTGTTATGCCTAAACAACATGTAATGAGTAAACCAGCAACCCATTTGATGACAATTTTAGAAGGTTTTTAATGGAATTAAAACGACATAGACGACGGCAGGGATCGAACCTGTGATCATGTGGTTCACAGGCGAGCACACATCCATCGCGCCACGGCCACGGCATTAGGGCTTTTGGGCATTCGGGATTATGGGGTTTTCATTTTCTGCAATTCGGAATTGGTATTGGTACAACTAGTGACCTACGAATTACGACAACCGCAGACTTAAAACGTACCTCTTACTGGCTCCAATCGATCTGTGATCTGTGTATTAATCAAAGAAATACCGGTCAATAGTGTTTTACGACTTAAATAGCTTTATAATTCTAAAAGTGGTCACTTCGATCAAAGGACCATTATGAGTTCTACTGACATAGACAATCAAGGAGACTATGTATACAATAACATACATTGATTTCAATCCAGTGGGCTTAACAGATACCCTACAAGGGAGTTCTGGAGAGAAAAGCGAGTCATAAACCCAAATCATGTATCGGTGTTTACAGACGATTAAAAGTCCGATGATTGGTTACCACCTATATCGATTAAAATTCTGAATTTCTACATTCCTTGAAGCGGAAGTACATGCAGTCCGGCAGCCGACAAAGAGTTTTCCCACACTTAAGATAATAAGTTTATAAACGTTTTTTCAATAAGGGCGGGTAGATGTTGAAATGGAATTAAACAAGCTGGAGATGAGGTATTAGCAAAATTGTTCTTTTATTTGGAAGGTCCATGTATGCCATTATGTATGTAATATGACATCGTTCAAATTCCCGCCTCCGCTTCTTATGGTGGTACTGATTCGAGTGGTCCAATTTTCAAAGTCTCTTCTGCATACATAGATCCTGCTGAAGTTAAATAATTCCGTGTTATATTTAATTTAAGAGCCTATTCATGTTCATACCTATTCTGCGAAAGATAACCTTACCCTCGAATCGTTCATGAAGAGTGTCAATCTTCCTCCCCAAGTGTTGCACTTAGGGCCGTCCTGCTCGAGCCGCATGTCGTCTAGGTCCACATGGTTCAATTTGGGGCAAAACAAATTGGTTATCATCATTCTGTAGCACTCGTCATTGACGGTGACAGCCTTACCAACGTCGTTTAAAAAAAAAGTACGGACCAATGACGCCACGCCCGGCAAAAATTCACACCAAACGGTAATATTTTGAGGATGCATTATCACCTAGTGAGCTTCGTGTGGGTTGGTGTCGTTTAATATTTGACAATTTCGCTTGTTGACACAGCCATTCATCCAAAAATGCGCCTTGTCGATAAAGATGATTTTTCGGACAAAATTGGTATCCTCTTCCAAACACTCCGAATCATAGTCAGCGAACAAGCGGTGTTGTTTATGGTCATGAATTTTGAGCTCCTATGTCATTTAGATCTTTAACGCGTATAGGCCCAAGTCCCGACGCAATATTGGCCAAGTCGAAGTCTGCGAAAGGTCGAGTTTTTATGCACG
Source organism: Chrysotoxum bicinctum (assembly GCA_911387755.1). Lineage (NCBI taxonomy): Eukaryota > Metazoa > Arthropoda > Insecta > Diptera > Syrphidae > Chrysotoxum > Chrysotoxum bicinctum. Next base: position 245,957,166 of record OU426988.1, on the reverse strand, counting down.
GCGACAAATCCATTGCTTCGGGTTCTGCTCTAAACTTTAAAGGACCGTAACGATGTTCAGTGCTAGTCTTGCGTTCTTTTCGCGTTAGAATTTTATGTGAAGATTCGGCTGTGAAAGGCCATCACGTCTTCCATAAAATGGGCGTTTGCCCTAACGAACACTCATTTTGATATTAAAGTTTTAACAATCGGACTTGCTGTTCAATCGTGTAAATCGCCATGCTGGTCTCGCATCAGAAACTGAATAACAAACAACAGATTTAACAGATGTCATCAAAATAACATGGCCGCCAAAATATACGCAATCCAGTTGAAAAATCCTTTACTAATACTGGTATCTTCCTAATCGCCACAAAGTCAAGTCTGGTGAACCGTTGCCGCATTAAGTTGAGATTGATCAGAGCAACAAGCGCAGTTCAGTTAAACTTCGATGGGTTCCAGAAAACCGTGACACCTATGGTGTGCTCGCATATAATAGAGTCACAATCAACTAGCAGGGAACTTAAAAAGTCCAAAAGCTCGCATTTATGTGTGTTACTGAAGAAATGAGAACTGGCCCAACATCAGCAATGGAGGATATCCATAGTTTTACACGAAGTCACTATTCACTGGAAGTTCTGCCATGGGAGACATTATCAGATTTGCCAAGGATGGAACTGATTCTGGCAAATGTATAAGTCGTAGGGAAAAATGTTCCTGTTTAAGTTAACAGCAACAAACCTTCTCAATATTTTAAGGAATGTCATGATTACAATTTATTATTATTTATTATTTAATTAATTAAGTTGCAAAAAGAAGGGGGTTGGCGAAACAGGAAACTACACACTTAAACCCAATACCATTAATCGATAAACTGATAGATCAAGAATGACTGAAGGGACTAGTGGGCCTAGAACAATATTTTCCAAGCGAAAGTCAATGTCATAACGGATCGAAATCTTGAACGAAAATAACGAATCCAAAACATTTTCATTATATCAGAAAACCATTATATATCAAGAAAACCAAGCAATGCGCAACTGATTCGTGCTGAGCTGACAGGAACAACAAATTCCCGAATCCGCACTGCACCCCCAGTAGAGATGAGATCTGCAACGCAATCAAAGCACTGAAGACCACCAAAGGACTTGATGGCATTCCTGCAGAAGCGGCGCCAACGACATCGAGCGAACTCCAGCATCCATTCATAAAGAAAGCTTGGGTCTCCGAAGAATTTCCGAATGAGTGAAAAAAGGGAATGATAGTCAAGCTCCCTAAAAAAGGAGACCTAACACAGTGCGAAAACTGGAGGGGGATTTGCGTCCTGCTTGCCATTGCCAAAATATTAGCGAAAATAGTACCAGAACGCATCAGGGAACATCTAGAAGTCACACTCGATGCCGAACAAGCAGGTTTCCGCGCTGGATCCTCATGCATTGATATTATCAATAGCCGAGGGGACAACCTTGTAGCATATTCTAAGCGAAAGTCAATGTCATAACGGATCGAAATCTCGAACGGAAATACCGAATCCAAAACATTTACATTATATCAGAAAACCATTATTTCAAGAAAACCAAGCAATGTGCAACTGATACCTGCTGAGCTGACAGGAACACCAAATTCCCGAATCCGCACTGCACCCCTCAGTAGAGATGAAATCTGCAACGCAATCAAAGCACTGAAGACCAACAAAGCAGTATAGGACTTGATGGCATTCCTGCAGAGCTTCTACAAGCGGCGCCAACGACATCGAGCGAACTCCTGCATTCACTCATAAAGAAATCTTGGGTCTCCGAAGGATTTCCGAATGAGTGAAAAAAAAATATTAGCGAAAATAGTACTGGAACCCATCAGGGAACATCTACAAGCCACACTCGATGCCGAACAAGCAGGTTTTTGCGCTGGATCCTCATGCATTGATCTTATCAATACTTTAAGGATCATAATTGAGCAATGCGTCAAATATCGATCACCACCTTACCTGCTATTCATTGACTTTGAGCAGGCTTTCTATAGCGTCAAAAGAGAATTTATTTGGCTTGCTTTACGCAGGAGCGGTATCCCCGATAAAAATAAAGGCAACTTATGATGGATCCAAATGTCACGTTTTGCACGAAGGGAGGCTGTCAGAAGAATTTGAAGTCCAAAGTGGAGTCGGACAGGGCTGCATTCTGTCACCAATATTGTTGCTGTTGGTGATAAGCGATATCCTACGACCGGCCTTGACGGCAAACGGAGCAATTCGAATTAGGCTCTGACGTCTCACCTGTAACATCTTGACGACGTATGCTTGATCTCTCATATAGGATCATGGATCTCCACCAAATGACAACAGAGGTGGAGAGAGAAGCAGAAATCGTAGGGCTGAAAATCAACTCGGGCAAAACAAAGATGATCAGGCTCGGAACCCAGTTGACTAATAAATATTTCTCAACAACCGGTAGAAAAAGTACAGAGCTTCCAATACCTTGGAAGTATTATCTCTACCGAGGGTGGCACCGAACAGGACATCAGCAGTCGAATCGGGAAGGCAAAGGCTGCTTTCGGTATGCTTAGAAATATATGGAGGAATAACTCTCTAAGCTTAAGAATCAAGTTACGGCTGTTTCGATCCAACGTCGATTCCGTTTTACTTTACGGTTGCAGCATTTGAAAAGTAACAGTAGGTGTCAAGAAGGAAGAAGAGCTGGACGATCGAGAAGTTCATGGAGAAGGACTGTCGAGGAGGAGTCAGCTCAACTAGGCAAGAGTTGGAGGGAGTCATATCCAGGAACCGAACACGATGGCGAGCTGGACAAACCCAAACTATTACTTGGAAACCATAAGTAAGATCGTTTCATGAACTGTTTCAGGTTAAATAGGAAGAAACTAACTAGAAAAAAGGTCCATTATGCTGATTGTGATATACTCATGAGGAAACACCGGACGACATACTAGAGTCTAGACCAATGCGAAGCAGATATTCATCGAAGAAATAAGAATCTGGGAATCTATCAATTAGAAGACAGTGCGTACTCCAAATAATAATATTTCTTAGAGATAAATTTGGAGGTAGAGGGTAAGCATCCTAGTGCCACGATTCAATAATTTTTGGGGTATAAGTGCATTGCGACCTTTAGATCTATTGTAGCCACATCTATTTGGTTAGAAGGGGGCACAATAGATCCTTAGCAACAAGCTCCCCCAATATTCAATCATTCATTTATGCGAGGACGAAATGGCATAACACCGGTCATCTTACGATCCGAGCCAAACCAAAGAACAAAGCATAACCCCCCAGAGATTATTCAAAGCATTAATAAGCAATAATTCACACTTGTCCGGTTTCGAAAAGTCTAGGACCGGATCTTTCTTAATAGGAAAACAAAACTTGAGGTAATCATGCCTCAACTGATCACAAATCAAAAAAGAATTCACATGAGCAAAATGGACATCAGAACATCTGACTTTTGCTGAGGATTTCAGGATGAAGAGTCGGAGGAGGGCTCATCTCACTTCTTCTATGAATGTCTCAGACTATAAGGACCCAGAAAATCAACCCTAGGAGAATACTATTTCGACGAACTGTGCGAAGTGATTTGTCGGTTTTGCCACTAAGGAACATACTGAAATTGATTTAGAGTTCAGCGTAAACGAAACCTTCCACTAGCCTCTTTCCTAAACTTGCCTAAACTTTGGGAAGCACTCTTCATCCATTGAGATTCGAGTGAGTTGATACAGCCTTTTTTCAATTCATTTTTAAATATTTGAAGCCTTTGTATCCTTCGTCGAATTTTTTGTTAGTGTATATTTTTTCGACGTAATGAATGAATGTATGTATGTAAATACTTTAACAAGTAATTATATATACGAGTGTAAGAGTATACCATCAGTCTTCCGAATGCAAAAGATACCAAGTTGTTAGTCATTTTGAAAGTCGAAACCAATGGAAAGTAAACAGAGAAACAATATTTATTTACAAAAATATACACTTTATTCTTTCTTACCATCTGTTTCATGTTTGTTAGGTTTTTTTTTTTTTTTTTCTTAAATACAAAATTGGCAGAAAATTATCAACAATTTCCAGTGAGTGAGTCCATGAGTTCCGCTTTCGGAGCTCAATGCAAAAAATCACAAAATCACCTTCTAGAGTGATTTATTATAAAAATATGATAAACGATTTTTTAATGTTTTTCGTTCTTGATACTTTTTTTTTTTTGGTCAGTTGACCTCTTTTCTCTTTGAAAGCCTGGATTAACCAAGTGGAGTTAATTTCAAAGATGAAAGTTAATGGACACATGGCCAGTACCAGACGTAAGACATTATTCACTTTGTTTACTACTTTACTTTGGGGTTTTCCAATTGTTATCCAAGAACTTAAATAAGTGAGAAAGTGAAAGTTAATTTTTGGGGAAAAAAATTAATGCTTGATTAAATAATTGTGAAATGTAATTAACGGATTTTGGCTGGCTTTTGATGTAAGATTTCGAGGTCGTGTCGTAGATTAGAGGGATGACGAAAAAAATAATGAAAAACAAAAATTAACTCAGTGTAAAAAGTTGTTGTGCAAAGGTACTTAGAGTACTGAAAAGAGCTGCGAACACTCCGAAACTGCTGAAATGGTCTATGGCAGAAACATTTCCGGTCTTTGTCTTTCTTAACTGCTATATGATGCATATATAAGTCAAATCCAATTCGATACTATCACTGATACTAAACGATTTTGAAAAAAAAAAAAAAATACTGATTGTTATCCAACTACCCTTAGAGCACAATCATTAGGAAGTGCTTTTTTGACGACATTGACGAACTTTCGGAAATGAAGATCAAAGACTTAATATCTTTTCTTAACGCGACGAAATAGCTGTATTCCACCTTAGTGGTGGAATTCAGGACTAGAACTGCTCAGAAAAAGTTGTAGAAAACTCTTCAATCGAGCTAAATACACAAAAGAATCCTCAGACTGGGACTTATATAAAGAATCCTTAAAGATTTATAAGAAACAATTAAGGACAAGCAAAAGATCTTCGTGGAGGAACTTCTGTGATAAAATAGGAGATGCTGCCGAAGCATCTAGATAGAGGAAAATCCTCTCAACAAATCCAGTCATTCCAAGTTCTTTAAAAATGTCAAATGGTTCCTGGAAAAATTTATGTGAAGAATCACTCAACTTGCTACTTGACAGGTAGCTCGCAAAACATTTGTAACATGAACTCAATGGACAAACAACAAACTTATAAATTTCCAAGGGTTAATAACAAGGGACAAACTAAAATGGGCAGTTAATAACGGGTGATTTTTTAAGAGCTTGAGAACTTTTTTAAAAAAAAAAACGATTCTTTATTTGAAACGTTAGATTGGTCCATGACATTTACTTTTTGAAGATAATTTCATTTAAATGTTGACCGCGGCTGCGTCTTAGGTGGTCCATTCCGAAAGTCAAATTTTGGGTAACTTTTTCGAGCATTTCGGCCGGAATAGCCCGAATTTCTTCGGAAATGTTGTCTTCCAAAGCTGGAATAGTTGCTGGCTTATTTGTGTAGACTTTAGACTTGACGTAGCCCCACAAAAAATAGTCTAAAGGCGTCAAATCGCATGATCTTGGTGGCCAACTTACCGGTCCATTCCTTGAGATGAATTGTTCTCCGAAGTTTTCCCTCAAAATGGCCATAGAATCGCGAGCTGTGTGGCATGTAGCGCCATCTTGTTGAAACCACATGTCAACCAAGTTCAGTTCTTCCATTTTTGGCAACAAAAAGTTTGTTAGCATTGAACGATAGCGATCGCCATTCACCGTAACGTTGCGTCCAACAGCATCTTTGAAAAAATACGGTTCAATGATTCCACCAGCGTACAAACCACACCAAACAGTGCATTTTTCGGGATGCATGGGCAGTTCTTGAACGGCTTCTGGTTGCTCTTCACTCCAAATGCGGCAATTTTGCTTATTTACGTAGCCATTCAACCAGAAATGAGCCTCATCGCTGAACAAAATTTGTCGATAAAAAAGCGGATTTTCTGCCAACTTTTCTAGGGCCCATTCACTGAAAATTCGACGTTGTGGCAGATCGTTCGGCTTCAGTTCTTGCACGAGCTGTATTTTATACGGTTTTACACCAAGATCTTTGCGTAAAATCTTCCATGTGGTCGAATAACACAAACCCAATTGCTGCGAACGGCGACGAATCGACATTTCACGGTCTTCAGCAACACTCTCAGAAACAGACGCAATATTCTCTTCTGTACGCACTGTACGCATTCGTGTGGTTGGTTTAATGTCCAATAAAGTAAACTGAGTGCGAAACTTGGTCACAATCGCATTAATTGTTTGCTCACTTGGTCGATTATGTAGACCATAAATCGGACGTAAAGCGCGAAACACATTTCGAACCGAACACTGATTTTGGTAATAAAATTCAATGATTTGCAAGCGTTGCTCGTTAGTAAGTCTATTCATGATGAAATGTCAAAGCATACTGAGCATCTTTCTCTTTGACACCATGTCTGAAATCCCGCGTGATCTGTCAAATACTAATGCATGAAAATCCTAACCTCAAAAAAATCACCCGTTAGCTTCGATCCATACAAATCAGCGGGACCAGACGGTATAGAACCAGCTGAACTGCAAGGCGCTTCAGACATTATCTTACCCACCTTAGAGATAATACTGAATGGTTGTCTAAACCTGGTTCATATTCCCCTTATATGGAGAGAAGTTAAAGTAGTCTTTTTACCCAAAGCTGGTAAATGCTCCCACGCCATCTTAGACTAATCAGTTTATCGTCATTTCTTCTTAAAACTCTGGAACGATTGATTGACATTCATCCGCGTAGTGTTATAGAACCAAACCTTTTTTCTACAGCACAACACGCTTACTGTAAGGGAAAATCGGTAGAAACTGCGCTACATACCTTGGTACGCACCATCGAACACTCCCTAAATCACAAAGAATACACTAGTTGCATTCCTAGATATAGAAGGCGCCTTCGACAATGTCGACAGCGCTGCAATAGCGAAGGCACTGCAGAATCTCAACGTAGATAGCTCACTTGGTGACCTAATAAATTCCATGCTGAAAAGCAGAATTATAAATGCGGAACTAGGTAGCTTTACTACAAGAAGGTCAGCCAGTAGAGGTACTCCACAATGTGGAGTCCTATCCCAACTTCTATGGAATATGGTAGTTAATGAACTGCTAATAGACCTAGAAGAAAAGGGATTCAAAGTGATTGCATACGCTGACGATATTGCCATTGAACTAGTCCTCTTCACAAGAAAATACAAAATTCCCCAACTGGATCCTCCATCAATCAAAGCTGTTCCACTTACTTTCTCAGATGAAGCTAAATACTTGGGTCTTATTTTAGATAAAAAGTTAAGTTAATATACAGGAAAGAATAAGAAAAGCCAGAGAAGCTCTCTTTTTTTGTAAGAAAGCCGTGGGGAACAAATGGGCTTGTCTCCACAAATCATCCACTGGCTATATACAGACCGATACTCACTTACGGGGTGACCGTTAGTGGACGGCCTTAGATAAAGCGACAAATCGCGATAAACTAAGCAAAGTACAACGTTCAGCGAGTATGTGCACCAGCGGAGCTCTCCGCTCGACACCTACCGCGGCACTACACATACCTCTAAACCTGACTTCCTAAATATTTACAGCAAACAAATGGCCGCGAGCACAGCCATACGTCTCGAAGCCATCTCTCAATGGACCAATAACTCTATTGGCAACACCACTATTCTGAATTTATTCGGAACTTTCCCAAGTCACTCCGACTACATCACTCCCTTGTTGGTTTACGATAAAAACTTTGAAGACACCATTCCCTCAAGGTCAGCTTGGGAGGAAGTAGCTTTGATAGAAAATAAATCAGGACAATTAGTACAGATGGATCGAAGACTGAAAACGGAGTGGGTGGTGAAGTGTACTCAAATGGATTAAACCTTAGTCTCTCCTTTCGCCTACCAAACCATTGCATTGTAGCGAATTCCAAGCGGAAATTCCGGCGATAAAGGAAGCACTGTCTTGGCTGAAAGAAAACGGGATATCTAGCACGAATATCCGCATCTTCTCAGATAGTCAGGCTGCTTTGAAATCCATCGCATCAGTCTCTTTGAACTCCATTACAGCCCAAGACTGTCGATCGTCTTTGATGGAGATGGCCAAACAGTTTAATATTCACCTATTCTGGGTACCGGGTCACAGGGACATTCCGGGGAATTGCAAAGCCGATGAACTCGCCAGAATTGGAACGGAAATGCCTATCTTACCCGAAAAGGCAAATATAGGTATGCCCATACCTACAAGTAAACTTATGCTGAAACGAATTGCTGTGGAACAGTCAAACACAAGATGGCTTAACACTACCACTTGTATGGCGACCAAACAAATCTGGCCTAAACTGAATTTAAAACGGTCAAAATGTCTATTGTCCCTCGATAGATTTCAGACCAGCTCCGTAATAGGTGTCATAACTGGACACTGTCTCAGAGGTAGACACGCGCGTCGCACGACTCAGTGTACTCGTACTATCAAACGATTTTTGCAAGAGTTGCTTGGACGAGGAGGAAGAGGAGACAATCCCACACCTTCTTTGTACATGCCCTGCTCTCTCTTACAGACGCAAACTGACATTAAAAGTCTTCTTCGCTTCATCAGAAGCTCCAAATGGTTTAAACTAGTAGGGAACCTTTTTGTTCCCTATTAGATCGTGGTATCACAATGGACCTCTACTGGTCTAAGTGTATGACAGCCACTTTAACCTAACCTAACCTAACCTCTATTATTTCTCTGCACTGCCCTCCGATTGACTCCTTAGATCCCGAGCTGGAGGACTGAGGCCTATGACGGAGGTTGATGGTGCGGGGGCCGGATGATCATTCAATGGGATTGGCTACTGTATCAGCACCAGTCCATAAGCTGCCTAGCTTGGCACTTTGTAGATGGTGTCTGATAAGTGCGGTGGTCCGGCTGAGTGAGTGATCCAATTTCCGGATGATTGTGCAAAAGCAAACACGCCACCATTGAGGACATCAAAACCTACTAGATCCTTTCCCATATCAAGTTCATCCGTAGGTTAATACGAGTTATGGTATCAAAATGGCGCACTTCAGCGCTAATCGGGTCACATGGCTAGACTCCCGGTGGTAGCAATTTCTACCTACCTACGAGTATGCGCCTATCCTAGTACACTTAACTAATTATTCTAATGATTCTTAAATCATAACTTTTACGTCTTTCTTTTTCAGATGATAATTTTGAGCCAGGTATTAATCACCTCATTGGTATCTATTGGAATTAATGTCGGTGAAGTAGTTCACAAAATTAACAAACTCAAGGATTTATTTGTGAGACCCTTATAATGTTAAAAGACAACAAACGTGATGAGGAAAACAGAGGGGGGAAGAAAGGTAGAAAGTAGAGCCTACGTTTTTGTACGTGTATTTAAGAAACACGTGTACACGGAATCCGTGTAGGAAATATATACCAACTTCAAATCCGTGTTCTTAAAACACGTGTAATTATTCACTTTATTATCCGTGTAAACGAATCCTTAGTACACGGATGAGGCTGAAATTATAATTGGTCTTTGATTTGCTATTTTATCTCACATTTGATACGTAATTATTAGCACTGTGCCAGATTCCACAATAGAGTACGAACATTATTTGTCTGAGCCTCAATTAAAATTCGACTTAGACCCCTTTGAATGGGAAAACGCGAGCTTCTAAGAACCCATCAGGAATAGCAGAACTAGCAAAAAAGTGTTTAGCAATACCAGCTACATCAGCTAGCTCAGATCGGTCCTTTTCTACAGCGGGAAACATTGTTACCTCAAAAAGGAATTGCCTTTTACCTGAAAACGTTAATACTTTATGGTAGTTTTTTTGTACCAAAATAGAGGACTTATTGAATAAAAAAATTTTCTTAATAATTTGTTAAGAACTATAATTATGTTCGTTTTAATTGCATTTTTATATTCTAGAAATGGTAACGGATATTTTAGTAACACGAATAATTAAATGCACGGATGCACGTGTATTTAATTATACGTGTAATTAATAACACGTGTAATTATAATTACACGGATTCAAATCCCGGTCCAATAATTACACGTATATCCGTGTATTTCATTATCCGTGTAATAGAGAGCTCTAGTAGAAAGGTACCGATGAACACTTGTCTTGTGTTTGTAAAGCTGATTTTAATACTGGCTGTATAACCCAATGTGTCCCTTTTCTGTAAAAATTTTAGATCATCCCCCCGTGGTACAATAATGAAATACGAACTCTCCGAAATAATAGGAATAAGTCATGAAAATCATTGCACGCTTTCAACAAGCATCTTATCTGTCCATACTTTGCGAATTCCTATTTTACGATTATTTAAACAATATGCAGATCAATCTATTTTTCGAACCACGACGTTTCTATCAGTTCATTAATGTTAAAAGAAAATCTGATGGGTTCTCCCTTGCGCTCAAAAATTTCTCCACACATTTTCTGCCGATTCTTAGATATTACCAAACATCTTCGCGGCCTTTTTCAGTTTTTCTTTGATTGATCGGGATGTGGAACCTAATCCTGACTACTTCAGATACCTTTTGAACGCAAACTTATTTTGTGTTCTTGGTCATAGAATCTTTAACAGTAAGACATGTAATCTATCTTCTTAAAGATGACTCGCCTCTCCCTCCCTCCCTGGGCCAGAGAAAGAAATGTCATATCAAATTTCCGTTCTTTAGTTAAGCTTTCTTTTGTCCCCAATCTTTTTTTGAAACTGTAAATCCATAATTTCGCTTCTTCAGCATGATTTTCTCAAGGGTAGGTCTACTACCACTAATTAAACCGAATTTGTATCTAAGCCTCTTCGTGCTTTACAGGTAGGTTATAAAGTAAATGTTATCACTACTGACTATAGTAAAGCGTTTGATAAAATTTCTCACCAAATTTTATCAACCCTAAGCTTAAAGCCTTTGGTTTTTCCCCTTCGTTCATTTTATGGGTTAGATAATGCTGCCAGTGCAGGATAATTTTATGATTTTCCTTATCTGACCCTATTATTTTTGCAACTTCAGGCGTCCCATAGGGCAGTCATTTTGGCCCCCTCTTATTTATCCTGGTATCGGTTATGTCATCAAAATTGCGGATGACATAAGGAGTATTTAAACAATTTCCACACCTATATGTAGGTGGTAAGACGGAACTGATGCTCTTTACTACCAGGACTAAAATACCTACATTCACCCTACCTCGACTTAACGGTCACACTCTTTCCTTATCTTCCAAAGCTAAATACCTTGGAGTTATTCTCGACCCCAAATTGAATTGGAAGGTAAATATTGAAGAACGGGTTAAGAAAGCCTGTATAGCTTTCTATGCCTGCAGAAAGACTTTTGGCAAGAAGTGGGGCCTTCAGTCGAAGATGATTTTGTGGACGTACACACTGCAGTGGTACGGCCGATTTTTTCTTACGGATCGATTGTTTGGTGGCCTGCACTTAGCAAGCAATATAACGTCGAAGAATTTAAAAGGTTTCAAAGAACGGCTAGCATCGGCACAACAGGGGCTCTCAGATCATGCCCAACAGATGCCCTGAGCGTTATCCTGAACCTTTTACCACTCGACCTTCATATAAAATACCTAGCGGCATGCAGTGCTGTAAGACTTAAAGAATCTAATTGTTGGTTCTCCAAACCCTATGGTCATGGAAACATAACAAAATTGATTCCTCCGGATATTTAATATCGAACACCGACTACTCTTGGCCCAAGCGGGGATTTCAAAGCCATTTTTCCCACCAGAGAGGATTGGAAAAATAATGTTCTCACAAAGGATTTCAATTCGATAATCTTCACTGATGGATCTAAGATGGAGTGCGGTGTTGGTTCAGGAATTTTTTCTGAGTCCTTTAACATCTCCAAGTCCTTCAGACTACCAGACTTTGCGAGTGTATTTTAAGCTGAAATACTAGCAATCAAGGAGACATGCAAGTTGCTCCAATCTAACCAAAACCAATTCAGAAATATAGCTATCTGCTCAGATAGCCAGGCGGCCATTAAGGCCATTAAATCATCTACATCTACCTCAGTACTTGTCCAGCAATGTCGGGACGAACTGGCGAGTCTGAACATTGACCTCCAGGTCACTATCATTTGGGTTCCAGGTCACAGTGACATAGAGGGTAATGAACAGGCTGACGCTTTAGCTCGACAAGGGTCGGCCCTACATAGCGCACTAGCGGAAAACGTAAATATTCCTCTTGGTGCTATGAAGAGAAAAATCTTCTCAATTTTTCTCAATGAATCCAACCGTAGGTGGAGCAGTCTCACAAACTGTGTCATATCAAGAAAGATATGGCCTACTTATAACAACTCACGTTCTAACGATCTTATATGCAGACCCAGGCACGACATAGCCAGGATCACAGCAATATGCACCGGGCACTGGCCCATAGGTGAACATGCAAGAAAGCTAGGTATACCCTACAACCCACACTGCCGTAGTTGTGGAGATCCACAAGAAAAGAAAACTGTGGTTCATTTTCTTTGCGATTGCCCCGCCTTAGCAAATTACAGGATGACTTCCTTTGGGAAAGCCTTCCTCGATGACCCCAGCGAACTTTCGGAGAAGCAAATCAAAGATCTGATTATCTTTTTGAATGCGACAAAATGGCTTTAGCAATGCTCCGCTAAAGTATATAAAAGCCATTTTTCTCCGTACTAAATCCTTATTAGGTTGACACGAGTAAATGGTATCATAACGGCGCACCCCAGCGCTAATTGAGTCGCGGGCCCAGGGCCGGCGACTACCATCTCTACCTACCTACCTGTACCTACCTACCTACCTATGTACATATGTATTAAGGTTACTTTTAGTTAGGGCTGAAGGAATCACATTTCTATTAAAAAAAAAAAGAAGAAAAGAACCGAAACCTAGGGACTAATTAATTTCAACCATTTTTGCGTGCTTCTTACCAGGAGTGGAGGGGACCTACAATTTTCGAATTTCTAGACTATGAATATTTTGCCATAAAGTACCTAAGCAAGGTGCAGCAAACATTGGCACCCTATCGGAAGATGTTATAATTTTTTGACGTAATTTTGTCTATTAACTTCGCAAATGCCCAAAGTAGAGTTGACAATATAGCATGTTCCGAAAGATTGACAACTTTTGAGGAACACTGTATACCGCAAGTATAAAACGTTCTACGTATTTTTTTTAGAAAAATAATGTTTCTCTGTTGAATTAAAGGGAAGTAGATCAACTTCCAAAATTGAAGATGTATCTATTTTGGTACTAATCCAAATAAATAAAAAACAACGTCTTCAGTTTTTTTAACGGGTTCCCGAACCCTACGGTCTTTAATAAAAACACTTCTACTTTAAAATTTTTATTCTTTGCTAATTATAAACATTCCACTATAAACAATTTATGTGTCAATACTTTTAACATTTTAATCGAGAATGTTGTCTAGACCAGATTAATCATTAGATCTCCGCATTTTTTAATTTCTCCAATATGTTTGCCTTTCATTAACCGCAAAAAAAAATTGAAAAAATAAACTCAACAAACAAATCAAAGATTGTCACTTCTTCAGAGAGATTGATTTATGTATATACGAGTAACATAAATATTTAACATTTTTTTATTTAAACTACAATTAAGCTGTCATTCTTAAAAGCAGTTACACATAAACATATTCGTTTACTTTGAAATGATTTTTCTCAATTATCATTTATTTATCAAAACAAGTTTAACAAAGATTTCAAGCTAAGACTACGTGACAAGTTGCACGGTTTTTTTCCTTTCTCAAAGATGTAAAGATATATATTTATCTCATTGGAACAAAATAACTACATAAATCGATCTACATTTTATGCTTTGCCAGGGGATATAGTGAAAAAAAAATATTATGTCTAGGTCATGATACTTTTCTAATAAAAAACATTTTTCATAGAATTTTAGGAAAGATTTGTTATCAATAAATACACACACAAAAGAGTATGCACACACATTGTATAGCAGACAAAATTATAAATAAGATGAATCATACAACTTCGCTTGATGATTTGAAATTAATGAGATGGTTAAGTTTAATAGAATAAGACTAAAGTTTGTATAGAACTCCTAATATTTCGTTGAAGAATATAGATCTATTTGTTCGAGTTCTTTAAAAATAATACAAGAAACCTCTTGCAAGGTTGCCACTATCTTGAATTAAAGTTGGATTAGTTTCTCTCGAATAAATTTGATTTTTTCATTTTATTGAAAAAAAAAAACAGGCTTCACCATTTTTGAGAATTAGAAATGAGGTGTACAAAATTACATAAAATATTTTTTTCATATTTTGCGTATTAAAGGAATAATTAATTACCAATTCCAGTTTTTCGAAATTTGAATTCTCCTTTCAACCAGAAAATACGAGTATTTATATCTTTAGCTGAAGCCAAAATATAGGATGATACGAGTAGTAGTCAATTTTGGAAATTTATAAACTCTAAGAGAAATACTAAAAGGTTTCACAGCCTTATGAGTTATTTGGGTTCTTCGGGTTGCAACATTCCTGAAATTTATGATTTGTTTACTAGATATTTAAAATCTGTTTATACATTTTTCTCTCCTTCTCAAAACTTGCCAGCTGTGCCTGAAAGCTTTTGTTTACATAGACTTCCTGTAGGTAAACAAAATGGAGGTTTTAGATGCTTTGATGGACATTGATGGTCTTGGACCTAATGGATTTTCATAATTAAAAAATGCAGCTGTTTTCACTTGCAGAACAACTATCAATATAACTTAATATTTCTCTTCGAAGTGGATTGTTTTTTTAATGAACGGAAAGTACGAGTATCATTCCTAAGTCCTATATTTAAAGCGGGTTCAAACAAGATATGTACATGTAATTATAGACCAATTTGTAAGATCTTTTTTTCTTTGTGTTTCGTGAGCATATATCAATTTACTAACATGGTTTTTTCATAGACAGGTCAACATCAATAAATCTTACTATTTTTGTCAATCATATGCTATCAAATTTTGAGAAAAACCTACTTATACAGGATGAGCCATCTAGTGGTTTCTTTTTCAATCATAGGTTGATTTTGATATTGACAGCTGTTTCCCGCTTGAAATCTTGACAGAAAGTCAATATCATATCTCCGCAGAAAGGAGTCGTTTTAAGCTTGATTGAAAACTTATTTCCAAATTGAGTGCTGTGTAGCCCAAACAGTGAGTTTTTTTTTTTAAAGAATTTTTGGCCGAAATGAAGCACACACCGCGCCTGCTGTACGCAAGTTTGTGCGAAAAGTATGCTAGTGGACAAAACTCATGGCCCCGTCTCGTCATACGGTGTGCACAGACGAGAATTTTGCTACTCTAGCCGAGAGTGGGAGACTCAATTCAGGAACATTAACTGGTCATCGATCTCAACAGCGCAACATTTCACGCACTAGCCTGAGAAGAATTCTAAAGGGTGGTTAAATTTTAAGGACCGATGTTGAATGTGAAGCACACCTAAACGTCAAGTTTTTTTTCTGCATTTCATTTGACATTTCTCAATTTCAGACTAACTCAATTTGAACCATGGAAAGATACACAATCGAGCAACGCGTTAAAGTTATTCAGGCTTATTATGAAAATGGGCGTTCAAATCAAAATGCATATCGTGCACTTCGTGATTTTTTCGGTCAATTTAATCTTCCAAATGTGCGTACAATCGGAAAAATCGTGCAAAAATTTGAGCAAACCGGATCTGTAGAAGATTTGAAAAAACCACAGTGCACGCTCGTACAGCTCGTACTGCAGAAAATATTGCTGCTGTTCGCGATAGTGTGCCCGAAGAGCCATTCACCTCAACTCGTCGTCGTGCCCAACAATTGCACCTCTCACGCTCGTCGTTGATGAACATTAATGCATAAAGACTTGCATTTACATGCTTACAAGGTGCAATTGACTCAAGAACTAAAGCTTTTCTTGACCATTTCAAGCGTCGTCAATGGTCAGAATGGTGGCAAGAAATGGCAACAGTGGATGATAAATTTTCGGAGAAAATCATCTTCAGTGATGAGGCACATTTTCACCTCAGTGGATTCGTCAATAACCGGAATTGTCGCATTTGGGCGAATGATAATCCAAGAGTCATTGTCGAAAAACAAATGCACCCACAAAGAGTGACTGTTTGGTGCGGTTTTTGGGCTGGCGGCATCATCGTGCCGTATTTTTTTCCTAAATGAATGGTGTTCGCTATCGTGGATAATAACGAACTTTTTATGGCCCGAATTGGAAGATATGGATGTGGACGATATGTGGATTCAACAGGACGGTGCCACTTGCCACACAGCTAACGAAACAATGGTTTTTTTGCGAGACAAATACAATGGCCGTGTTATCTCACGTGGTGGCGATGTCAATTGGCCGCCAAGATCATGTGATTTGACACCGTTGGACTTCTTTTTTTGGGGTTATTTGAAAGAAAAGTTGTACGTCGATAAGCCAGCAACAATTCAAGAGTTAAAGGATGAGGTAATTTGGCACATTAACGGCATAGAACCTCATTATGCCTCAGCGTCATCGAAAATTTGGACCATCGGATGGAGGTGTGCCGCTGAGGTCACGGCGGCCATTTGGCCGATATTTTGTTCCATACATAATTGAACCATACCAATATTATCATAATAAAAAGAAATGATAATTTCCTAAATAATTTGTGTTTTATTCAAAATCAACATCGGCCCTTAAAATTTAACCACCCTTTACAAAAAAAAAAGATCTCGGATTATTCGCTTACAAGGTTCAATTGATTCAGCAATTGAAAGCGCTCGACTATCCGCTTTGACGACGTTATGTTCTATAATTTTTTTTTTATAATTGGCGCACACTCAAGTGGTAATAATTAATTAATAAAGCCATAATACATGGAAAAAAATTAATTTTGTTCATTTTTTTTTTTTTTTTTTTTATAATCTACCCGCGTTCAAGGGATTATGATTACCCTTTAAATGTTTCAACACAGCGCGGGCGTGAAGTTAATGAAGAGAAAGAAGGATAGGAAAGATGTGTGGCACGATGTTCTGAGACTATTGGTGGTTGTCTCAGATATTTTTATCTCCAGGGATGGCGGCTTTGCTAAAGCGGAGAAATGCCGTGTCTTATTTCTATGTCGTTTATAATTCACTTTTTTTTTTTTATTCATGTTCATCCTTGTTGGGCATACTAGTTTAACTCAATTACATGTTGTTAGTGTTATGCCTTAACAACATGTATGAGTAAACAAGCAACCCATTGATGACAATTTTTTTAGAAGGTTTTAATGGAATTAAAACGACATAGACGACGGCAGGGATCGAACCTGTGATGCATTTTATTGCATTTTTATAACGAAACTTATATTTGGCGCACCCTTTACAATCTTCAAGGACTTTGCAAAAGTCTAGCCGCAAGCATGCCTAGAATTTCATTGGAGCGGCCTCGACTAGATGCAATTATATTTAACTGATCGAGTGCAAAATCGAATCGAGTAAAAATACAAAGCTTCTTTTCAGAAATTATTATTATTATTTTTCATCAGGAGTTCCTCAGGGAAGCCACATCGGACCAATGTTATTCCTTTTATTTATTAACGATATTTCCGAAATTCAAGAAGAGTTTTTTGAGGTTATCTGAATGGAGTGAATTAATTCTCTGCATTTGGACTTATCCAACTTATTCTTATTGATAATCTCCAACATCCGTGGAATGTCCGGACCTAAAGAGACCACTTGCAGCCGAACAATTAGTGAAGAACCTGCATAGGCTAAAGGCTGATGTAACAGCCATCTCGGAAGTGCGATGGGATGGAGAAGGCATACCGACATGAGTCATCTTCGGTGATTACTGCAAGGATCAGAGTCAGCGGCTCTTTGGTTGTGATTTTGTGGTAAGTTGACAACTTAGACAAGAAGTCTGGTCAAAATCCAAATCAACGACAAATTCAAAAAACATCACGTTGATCAGAAAAGATGGGTCAACCAAGGAAGAATTCTACGATCTCCTTTAGAATATTTACGATATGTGTCATAAGTTTAATGTCGAGTTTATTATTGGCGATTTCAACACAAAAATTGGAAGGGAGGGCATCTTTGGTTCAGTAGTCGGAGGAGATAGCCTGCCCTACAACACTTTCCGTAACGGATTTAGGCTGATTGACTCTGTAGGCGCTCCATTCACTCCATACACAAAGAAACATGGCGTTCTCCGGATCAACATATCGTCAAAGAGACTGATCATGTTGCAATAGATGCCGGACATGCTTCCAGTATCATAGTTGTCCGAACGTTCCGGGGGACCAACATTGATCGGGACCATTACTTGGTTGTAGCTGAAGTAAGTATGCGGATATACATATGTACATGACGCCACAACGCCGAGCGGTTAGATTTGATGTCGAGAAGTTAAAATCGCAAGAGATCGCCTGAATTTTTGCTGACCAAGTCTCACTAACACTTGAGAAAGCCCGCCACCAGCACCAGCTGAAGAAGACTGTGCATCAGAAGTGCCACCACTGGTGTGCCGGGTTTCACTCAACAACCTCAACGAAACCCCTAGTTTGATCAAAAATGCCAGCTTTGCGGGCAAAAACAAATTGAGAAAAGCCGACGTCTCAGTAGGAAAAAGAGAGCGTGGAGTCTATTGAGGGCAGTAGCAGAAGGGGGATATTCGAAAGTTATACCGAAGGTTGAAGTAATCAACCCAAGGCCAGAACGGAAGCCTGCCGAGATGAGTGTGAGAATATGGTAATAGACGCACAGTAGGTACTTTGGATATAAAAATAAGAATTTTCTAAACTGTTAAATGGCTTAGATGACCAAAATCCCGCTATTAGACTAAATAATTAATTCAACTTGGGCGATGAGGGTCAAAATTTCCGTCCACTTGACCTAAATGAAGTACGGTTAGCGAGCGATAGCCAAGCTTAAAGCATTCAAGGCTACAGGTGCGGAAGACCTGCCAGCCGAACTATTCAAAGCTGGGGGAGATAACTTAGTAGGGAGTATACACCAACTTATCTCCAAAAATGTGTTCGTATGAAAGTATGCTAGATGAATAGAACCTCGATATAGCGTTCCTCATGCACAAGAAAGGAGATGCTCTGAATTGTGCTAACTAAGGAGTTATAAGTTTCCTAAGCGTCGCATACAAAATCCTGTCATCTCTACTGTGTGATCGCTTTACACCGTTTTTCACTAATACCTTGCAAAATGACACTAGTGCAGAGATCATACTCAGAATCACTTTCGCCATTCGCAGTTTCTTGGGGCTAAGAAGGTATTTTAGTAGTGAAGCCTTCTCTCAAAGATCTAAGGAAGTCTTACATAAGACCCTAATCATCCGGGTCCTAATGTATGGGGCAGAAGAATGGAACCTGTTAAAAGCGGAGGTGCTTGTGTGCTTTGGAAGGAAGATTCTATAGTTGAGCTTTACGGGCTTTACAGCGACGACGTCGACCTGGTCAAAAATCTGAAAATTCATCTTCTTAGATGGCTTAGACACGTGGAGCTTATAGACACCGACGCACCAGCCCAACGAGTCTTCAAATTTACCCCTGATGGTTAGCGCAAACAAGTGCAGAACTAGCTCAACCAAATTTGGAGTGCGTAACTGGAGGCAGCTAGCTAGGGACCGAGCTAGCTGGAGGGGCTTGTTGGTTGAGACCGTAGTCCATCCTGAACTGTAAACGGCTTTTAAAGTAAATAAGTAAGCTAACGTTACACATAAAAAGATGCAAATTTATTACCATGTAGCCTAGAAAAAAAAATTTAAAGTCACCCTATAAATGTTTGCACTTCAAAAAGCTTCTATTAGTTTTGGTAAGTCTTGAGTAAAATTAACTGTTTTATTTATCCTTTATCATATTTTCGTAGGTAACCTCTTTGGAATTGCTTTCTTAAATGTCCTTCTACGCTTGGGTACGAATGTTTTGCAACAGAAATTAATTATTTTCCGCTGCTAGCCGTAGATACAATTGTAGGTTTAACGAACCAAAACATTTTAATTTTAACTTGAATTGGTTTGCAATAAAATCGACCCTGGCATGGAAATGTACACAAAAAACAAAATTACACACTTCAAATTTCATTTTTTTTTCTTTTTAATAAATCCTTGAAGAAACTTGTAATTTTTTTGTTAGTTATTAAATACTGTAAATTTGATAATCACAATATTGATAACTACCTTTTTACAAAGATATACAATATTCCAAAGTTGGTAGGCATTTCGCATACCTTTCTGAATGAGAGAGAGAATCACTTCAATTTAGGTTGTAAAAGTGGATAGGGTTGCCAAATTGTGTGATTTATTTTGAAAATTGTGAAACTTTTTGTGATTATGTATGAGGTCGGTAATTCCTTTTCATAAAACAAATACGTTGATGAAACGATGAGAATTTAAGAAAGATCTGCTTTATTAAAAAAAAAATAAATACATATATTTATATTAACCTAATTTTAAGACGCGATTTTTCGCAAAGATAAATACGATTTCATAATTATGGCGATATTTATTTTTACTTGGCAATTTTACCTGACAGAAATCTGACGTTCATTAAACAAATATAAAAAGTTCAAATCCTTTGCTATTTTTAACCAAGCTTCCCCCCGACGGGTTTCACCTTGTCGTGGTGGGGGGGCTTACGTCTATTCTCTCGCTGCTCGTTCAGCTAAGAGATTTAGACAACTAAGAAAACCCAAGGGAGTAGTAGGGTCAAAACGGGTGTGTGTTGGTGAAATCTCCGGCTACTTACGTGGCTGGAGATTTTTAAGATATTCTCCAGGTTTTGAAGGGTTTACTAGGGAGGTCTAAGGTGAAATTGGTAAGGTCTTTGGTTGCTCGTCTTCGGGCTCTGGGAGGATTGAAAGTGTATTGTTACTGGACCACACATCGGACCATGGCAGCAAGCGTAAGTCCAAGATTATGGGTTGTGGTGGCATACCTGTCCGAGTGCAGCTTGCGTAATTCCGACGAACATAATTGGTGGCGGGGAGCATAAGGTCATGGTTATTGGATGGTGGTGCGAGTGGTTAATGCATGGATAATGGTCTTGACTTTCGGGGCTCGTCCACTTGTGGCTGGAGACTTTTTAGATGGATCTTGGTTGGTGGTGGAGGTACGGCTGGTGAGGTCTTCGGCTGGGTGCCTAACTGGAGATTTCTAAGGTCTTATCGGGTTGTGACGGTTTGGCTACTTGCGTGGCACGGGGACTTTTAAGGTTTAATTGGGTTATAACGAGGAGTTAACTGGTGATGTCTCCGGCTGCTTATGTGGCTGGAGACTTTTAAGGTTATTTAAGGTTTTAAAAGGGTTTTTTTATTTGTAGTAGCAAATAATAGGGGGATCGTCGTCCTCGTTCTTTAGAACAAAGACTAGGAGTGTCTTTCCTAGCTTGCCGTAAGGTGAGCAAAAGACTAGGATGCACATTGAGTTGTTGGTTTCTACCCCGGCCGACTTCTTGGTGTGTATCCTAAGGGTTGACAGGCCCACGGTTTTGCAGGAGGCCATCTGGAAGTGACTGGTTCAGATCTGGAAATTCCGAAGCTTGAGACAAGAACTTGGACTAAGTCCCGGTTTGGATCGCCTAGGAATCTCCATGAAATGGCGAAGTTGCGAAACTCCACCGGAAGCTATATTCTGGTACCATGGGAGATAGTGCCCATTTGAGTCGGAGGTTGAGTTTTGCCCTCGGCTCGAACCCTATCTATAAGGTAGGCCCCCTAGTGGGAGCATCATGGTGGCTTGGTTTATTCCGAATGCGGAGACACATGGTTTTCAAGATTCTTTTCTTGAATTCAAGTGGTGTTAGATAGACCTCGCCTCCAAAGCAAGAGGTGTGCAACATATCACACAACTTTGCGACCGAGATAGCTTGCTATGTCGGGGTTAATGGTCAGGTGGCAATCTGACTCCAATGGAGGTAGGCCTCCCGTGGGATTAAGCCATAATAGGCAGGTGCTCACGTTAAACCAAAAGATGATCTTTAACCAAGCTTAATATTATTTAACGCTTTGCGATTTGTTACTCAGCCAAATGTGTTGCGATTTTCCCTAAATGTTTTGTTATTACAAGTTGTTCTATTATTGAAATTTGACCATCCGTTAAACTAAACGAAATTTTGATCTGAATGACTTAAATCCGACTCCTTTTTCTTGCGACTTATCGCACACAAATGTGTTATGATTTTCGCAATATTTTTTGTTTATTTGCGTGATATATTTTCATTGTAATCTGGGAATCATTTCAACAAATCAATATGCACTTTTCATGTTAGTTTATTTCGCAGTGCGATTTTATCGCTCTCAAATGGGTTGTGATTTTCGCGATATTTTTTTTTTATTTGTGTGGTATTATCTCATTGAAATTTGATAATCTTTTCAACAAATTTATATAAAATTTTAATGTTAATGTTTTTCGCAGTGCGATTTTATCGCACCCCAATGTGTTATTATTTTCGCGATAATTTTGGTTATATTTGCTGCAATCATTTCAACAAATTAATATACATATGTGATATTAATGTTTTTTCGCAATGCGATTTTTTACGAGGACAAACCTATCTTGCGATTAATTTCGATTTTTATTTTTTTCTTCTCCTTAAAATCCTAAAGTTTGGGTTTCACTGTATATGACCGATATAGCATCGATCATTCATTAGATGACTCAAATATTCTTAGCACTAGCCCCGATTTGCAATTAGCTTTTATAAAAATAACCTTTGCGACAAATTGTTCCCAAAATTAGCTACACATTAAGAATACAATTCTAAAATCAACACGTTTCGTTTTCTTCGGTTTAATAATTCAATTATTAAATTTAAAAAAAAAAAAGTGAAAAACTTTGGTTTTCATTTTTAGACAATTTATGATTTGAAAATGAGTCACGAATTTTTGAGCATTTTCCTCGCGAGCACGTGTTGAATTTTGTTGGTAAATTTTGTTGAATTCAAATCCATGGAGCACTTGCTATTACGTGAATTTTATATTCTATAGCATGATGTATATTTTATAGGCTATGCTAACTCACCTTGAATCAGCTCAGAGAGGCTATAACGAGGAGGTTTACTTTCATGCTAAAGTACTTTGAAAATAATTATTTATCGATTTTTTTGTGTATTTTTACTCGTGTGCACTAGGCACAGGCAGCCTACGTATACTTGTACGTTTTAATGGTCAAATGGGAATAAATTGGGCATTGGCTTTATGACGGCAAAGGAAGTAAAATTCAATTAGATGATGTAAGAAAAAATAGAATATTCAAAAAACTCGGCGTCAACCTTGATACTTCTGTTTTATTAATTTTGAGATCATATTCGGAGTGCCCAATTATTGCAGAATGAACATTTTAATTCTATTCCGGAGAGATGAAAAATTATTTTTTGAACATTTTGACATGCAACATCAGTCGAGTTATAGAGGTTTGCATCCCTCTTTAGTTAAGCTAGAGGTATTTTAACAAATTTGACAGGTAACAAGACCTGGTAATGTCTATTATGTGTCAAAAATACTAAATATATGATGGGACAACTCGTCTGCATTAAGACGTGGTTGTGGATTGTGGAACGTGGTTGAATGAAGCATAAGATACAGACGAGAAGCAAAATGGAAAACTTAATCTTATTCGATGTTTATTTGGCAGATACTTATGTGTGGATTTTGTAAAAGGGAAGACGGTAGGAATTATGTTATATGGACACCACGCCACTGGAGGATAGCCGTGTAAAATTAAAATAAGCCCTAAGTTCCTGCAACGCCTTGATTGAAATAACCAAGTTCCTTCATGTGCTTAAAATTAGGTGAAAAATACTGCGCTGTCCCAAAGGCAGTAAATGATAACCCTGTCGTGTTTGTGTATGTAGATTAATTCGCAGCAAACTACAGTGGCAGAGTACTCAAAGATCTCGAAATTGACAAATCCCCTGGCCCTGATTTTGCTCATGTATCACCTATTGTCTTGAACATGTGTTCTTCCAAGTTGGTGAAACCAATTCATGCCATTTTCCTTCTAAGTAAAAAAAAAATCATTGTTCAAGAACTTGATTCACTTTCAACCACCAATATTTCCAACACTTCTTCCCAAGTGCATGGAAACGCTTATCAATCTTCAGCTTATGAAATTTCTTTAGGAACGAAAACTTCTTAATGACCGACATTACGGCTTCTGTGAATTGAAAACTGCAATCAATACAAGATTATTACTCTAGCTATTTCTGGAACTCTCTTGTCGAAAATGCATGCTTTCGGTATCAATATATCACTCCTTCGTTATATAAGTAGTTATCTTTCCGACCTTCAATACAAGTTTTTTTGGATGGTTTGAAGTAGGAACTTATGAAAATAAATGATTGTGTGCCTCAAGCCTCCGTATTGTCTCCGACAACATTTTTCTTTATAAACGATCTCTTGTATTAAACTACTAATCCTTTCGAACTGTTTCGCTAATAACAGCACATGTGATTTCTTCAATCTTGTTCTGGAACATATAGTGAACAGGGCAGGCCTTAACTCCGAGTGTAAATAAAGTCCCTCAAAGCGATTTCTGGCAAAGTTAACAAGTACAAGGCAAAGTTGATGCCATCATCAAACAAACGAATAAACATCTGTCTAAATGTTAGAATAAAACTTTAATATTGGTAGCAGCAGCTTCAATGTAGGTTAGATCATCTACCTCAGTTAAAATATGAGCTCCACGAGCAAAACCTTTGTGGAGATTCGAGCAAGAATAATCCTAGAAAACCACTGCTGCGTCGCAAAGGACTGGACAGAATAATTTGAAGAACCAAATAAATTAATCAGCGAATATATGTATGTACGTCAAAGAAACGCAAGATCGACCGAGAAAATCGCAAGGAGCGGTCCGTGAAAGTGTACAGCAGAACCCGAGGCAATCGATTCCTTGCCGTACACAAGAAATAATTTCGCAAACCTCAATGTGGCGAATTTTACATCGGGACTTGGGCCTTTACCCGTACATGATCCAACTGACCCAAGAGCTCAAAGTTCATGATCGTAGACAACGCCGTTTGTTCGCTGACCTGGCTTCGCAGCGTTTGGAAAAGGACAGGAATTTTGGCCAAAAATCGTCTTTAGCGACGAGGCGTATTTTTGGATGAATCAACACGACAAAAAAAAGTAACACTTTGGGGTATATTTTGGGCCGGTACCGTCATTGGTCCGTACTTTTTCAAAATCGACGTTTGTGAGGCCGGTCACCGTTAATGCGTAGCGCTACAGAACGATTTTAACCAAATTTCTTGTGGCCAAAATTGAACCATATGCAGCTAAGCGACATGTGGTTCCACCAGGACGGAGCTATGTGCCACACAGCGGATACCATGATTGAAATCCTGCGTGAACGATTTGAGGGTAATGTTATGGCCTTATGAAATGGCAAAGAAAAACCGTGTCGGCTTAATTATTCCATGCTTGTGTTGTGCGACTAAAAAACGAATCTCTGTAATTGACAGTACGCCAAAAATAAGGTTCGAGGGTGAACTGACGAACATTCCAAGTGAAACGAGTATCACGGTTCAACTGATTGAGAGGAGGAATACAACTGGCTGCTTCGAGTTGTAGTGGAAGTGATAAAACAAGGAAAGACATGAAACATTCCGACGGTAATCAAGAGATGGGAATGACTCCATAATAGCTCTGTTTCCTATCAGATTTAACTTTCTGAATTCTATTCAATAAGTGGGAAGAAGTTTATGGAGCACCTGCCCAAAGATTTGAATTATACTCGAGCTTTGGACGTATATAAACGCCTTATAAATGCTACCCAAATTAGAAGGGGTGAAAAAATTCTAAACCGATATAGAAATCCTAAGCATTTAGCAGCATTTTTGGCGGTCTTGAGAATGTGGTCATTCCAACGAAGATCGACGTTGACACACTTACCAAGCACTGAGAGCTTTTTGGATTCTTACAAGTGCCATTCAAGGACCGTGTCATAAGGGGTACATTTTGCTTCAACGACAATAGACAGCACTGAGTTTTCGAGGCACATTTAACTTCAAACGATTTTGTGTTCTTCATTTAACAATGCTTTAAAGATCGGAGTTTAATGAGCTTATCATACGATACCATTGCAAGTCCACTTCAAATGAAAAAGAAAGTCGGAGACAAAACGGAACCCTGGGGAACACCAGAATTTATTTTGTAAATACAGTCTTGAAACCGTCCAATATAACATGGTTTGAGCGATCAAGACGGTAATTTTTAATTTAAGGAATAAGGGTTCCGTTGATGCCAAACTCTATCAAATACCTTAGAAATATCAAGCGCAATAATTTTACTTTCTCCAAAACAATGTAAAGATCTGTTCCACTCTTCGGTGAGAAATGCTTTCAGATCATCAGTAGAATGACTGCTGCGAAAGCCGTATTTCCAGTCATTTAGAAGATTTCGGTCTTCGAGATATTTCTTGAGCTGATGATTGATGAGCGATTTCATGATCTTGGAAACAAGGCACGTAAGTCTAAAATCATTTCTGTGATCATATCGGTACTGGAATCAACTTTACTATCGAGAAAACATAGTGAACAGTTAAAGATTCGCAAAAAGTTATTTAGATAGATAGATAGATAGATAAAGTCTTTATTTTTCAATCATTCAAAAGTACAATAGTTTAGATTCAAAAAGATTTACAAAGCATGGCTTGATAAGCCGTCTGCCGGACGTTACTTAGTCCATCCCAGATGGCTTTGTCGTATTGGAAAACGGTCCTAGTTGGATGCTTCTCTTTAAACTGGATGAATGGTACACGAGAAATTGGCTGATATTATACAATGGTCCCAAGTACCGAATGAAGAGTTTACCGTTATGGTGTACTAATCAGAATTAGAAGTAAGGAACAAATCGAGAGTATGGGTGTTTTACCCAGCAAAATCTAGTATTATAGTGGGCTCATCTACAAGCTGATTAAGTTGGTGCATCTCAGCAAAGATCTCAACATATCTTCCTTCGGGTGTTGTCTGTCCTGAATAGCGAAGTGAACTTGAATTGTGTACATTGAAGTTACCCGCTATAACGACTTCAGTGTGAGGGTATAAGGAAACAATTTGGGAAATAGAATCAGGCAGCGCATCAAACTTGTTAAGAGTTGAATTACTGTCAAGATTTGGACTCCTAAAAATGAAACAATAATGGATGATGTGCTTGCAGACAGAAAACTTGAGTCACATGAAGTTGAAGTTCGTATTAGAACAATGACCGAATTGAGGAAGACTCTAGCAAGCAACATCATAATCTCCCATAAACTAAAAGGCTGTGATGGCGAAAGAATACTGGCATTAGATTATAGCCAGGCAGGCAAAATTCGGAAAGATCAGTATTCGCACCTTCCTGTGTTTCACCTAGTGCCAAAACAATTGGTCTGTATTTAAAAGAATGGACGTCACGTCAAAGAATTGTGTTCTTAGCCCATGAATATTGGAAAACACAATACAACACTTCACACAGAAGTGAAGTGAATTGGCCACCAAGGTCATAGGATTTGAATCTTGTAGATTTTCCTAAAGTCGCAGGTTTATGGAAATAAATCACAATCGACGGATGCTCTTAAGGTGAACTTAACACAGGGCATCGTTCAAATTCAGTCGGACAATGCGGAAGAGTAAAAATTGTACTACTCGTATCCGTGTTACCGTAAGAAGGCTGGAATTTGAACGATGTCATACTCCAAAAAAATGTTAATACTGTAACGAAGTTACACCTTTTAAGGTAATTACACCTTTTACCACCCAGAGAAGACAGAATGCCAAAATTCTACTTCAATTACTATTCCGGATGAAATGGCCAGCTAGATTTGCATACCTCAAGGCGCCCACGCAAGAATACAAAAGAGGACACACACTGATGGTTGGCGACTTCAGCAAATAAATTTCGTTCGTCAGTTTTACAATCCACATTTGGTTTTGGCCGCCAAGTCGACAAGTAAGAGTTGGAAATTCATCGAAAGTCAAATTCTTCTTGCTACCATGTCTTTTGTACCAATCCAGTGTACATCCCAATCTTCGCAGTCTGAATCTTCTCTCCTCTGCCGCCTTAGTTAAGACTAGGGACTCTATCCCAATCTTCGCTGTCTGAGCCTCCTCTCCGATACCGCCGTTAGTGTATATGAAATACTTTGTTATCTTAATGTAAGGCCTTGAATCTTGATAAAGTATGTATCGGGTTTTTCAATAAGAGCGCTACAAAAGTTTTTTTAAATAAAACAAAAACGGTTTTGGATATCAATGAAATTCTTTATTCTTGTGAAAGTACGTTCGATGCCATTATGTATGGAACTCGATATCTTTTGCATGGCCACCACGGGCACCCTTGCAGAAGTCCAGACGCTGAACCCAATTTTCGACGGTTTTCAAGCATAAATCGGCCGATACTGCTGCAATTTCACGTTCGATATTCGTACGAAGTTCATCAATCGTCGCTGGCTTGTTGGCATAGACCATAGACTTGACGTAGCCCCACAGGAAATAGTCTAACAGCGTCAAATCGCACGACCGAGGCGGCCAAGCAACTGGACCATTTCGTGAGATAACACGTTCTCCAAACTTGGTTTCCAATAAATTGATTGTGACATTCGCTGTGTGGCGCCGTCCTGTTAGAACCACATGTCCTCCAAGTCCATATCATCCAATTGGGGCCAAAAATATTCGGTTATCATTGAACGGTAGCGATCCCCATTCATAGGGAACATTTCCCACGGGAACATTTTGTACTGTGCCTGTGGATTCAAATTTTTCCACTAGACGCTCAATTGTTGATCTGCTAAGACGATTATGACGACCATAAATTGGACGTAGCGCTCTTAACGTTGAGGCCACTGACTCCGAATTTCGGTAGTAAATTTTATATCTTTCCATCATGAAATGGCAAACCTTACTGAAGAGAAATGTCAAAAAAGCGACAAGAAATATGGCGTTGTTTGCTGTCCCTGTCGCTCTACTTTTGTAGCGTCCCTGTTGAAAAACCCTTTATATGAAATACTTTGCTAGCTTATTATAAGATCGTAAATATTGTAAACTTATATGAAATATTTTAACCTATTTATACACATTCCATAAGTACAAATTGGAACTGGAGTTTTGAACTCTCTATTGGCCGAGTTTTTCTGCTTTCTTCGGTTGACCCTGGACCCCGCTGACCTGCCTCAGCTGGAAACAAAAAAGCATCATAATACCTAACACACAACTTGTTTATTCTATTTCAACATCTACCCAGCCTTATTGAAAAACCTTTGAGCAGAAAGGTTTAAGATGCCGGAACGATTGGTCTAGGTAATTGGATGTAGCGTGCTTGGAATCGTAGTAGATGGAAAACCAACGTGTCCCAGGAAGCGAATCTTCATGAATTAGGAATCAGTTAACTATGTACAGTTAAGCCCAGTTTGTCCCATGCGGACAAAAAGGTAGAATTTATCACCTCTGATAATCACTTTATAAGACGAAATTTGTTTTCTGTGACTTTGACTATCCTTTATCACAAATCAACTCTCTAAATTCCACTTCTGATTTGTTTCAAGAGTCCGTGTCAGTCACTTTTTTGCAGTGATTTAATCTTTAAAAAAACAACTGTTTGACTTGCACAAACTACATCTCCTTTGATATTGTAGATATTCAAATTGATGTTTCGTCCTTCGTGTTAAAAATACTCAAACTCATATTAAAGTGATAAAATGAAAAGAACTTCACTTTAAAAAATTCCACTTAAGAAAACACTTACATCACAAAAAAATTGCACGAACTTGAACTTCACCAGTGTCCTGATAAACGTGATGTAACACTCCCTCACATTGTCCCACACAAAAGTACATATAGCTGTATATGTAGTTTTTTGTTTTATTTCTGTCAACTGACAACAAATTAAATATATAGAAAAAACTACTACCAACAACAGCAACAACAACCATGTCATTTCAACATTTCAAGGACATCAACAGCGAAAACTATATTTCATGCTATTATTTCGCCCAATTGACAAAAGATATTTCATTCCACTTCTTGGTTTTACATCACCAGCAATAACGCCCCCCACATCGCTCCGCACGCCACCCAGACCACCCAACTTCAAACGTGTTGCTGACATCATTACTGTTTCACTGAAAACGGCATAGAATCCACTTTGCGTGCTGGATTTTTATAAAACCTACATATTTGGCGCCATGGCTTTTTATGTTGCCATAAGCGAAAGGTGGTTGCATTGCATGCAATCGACAAGGACGAGGACACATAAACTGTGATATTTCAATGCAATCTCATCATCATATTTTTTGGCCAAAAGGCTTTCATTTTATGTGCTTTTAAGTTCACCTGTTCAGATTGAGTTGTGGTAAATTAGATAGCCAGATCAAGAGTGCTGGTTTCATGCGACACAGATTTTTCTCACTAGAGACACCTGCCTTCGGATTTAGAACTAATCAAATTACAAGTTTGCACAGACTAAGTCCGACTACCACGAAAATCTTCCAGTTCCATGTACCAAAAGCCACGACAAACAGTTCTTGATTTCGTGTTGACGTTAAGCAATTTTCCATCAGTTTTTGAGGGCAAGGTTAAGTTATCATAAGCCAATTTTGAACATAAGCACATTTCTTGGAAGTAGCCTCCCTCTTAGTCATTTGGGGCCTTTTGAAAACTCCAGTTCTTCTAAATCGCCACCAAACACACCCTCAATTACTAATTCAGTTTAGAACTTTTTCGTCATAGAAAAGGTGAAGAGTAATGAATTGTTGGTGAATGGGTGTAGGTGTAGGTAGTTAGACCAAAAATAATGTCAACATGGCGGTGCGGTGGCGGCATTACGAACATATTTAGTGTCCACTGGAGCCAGACGATGACGGATGACAATGATGATGATGATGACGACGAGAGACGACCGACTATTATTGCTGCCACATTTTAGCCGTTAAATAGAAAAATGTTCGTGTCAATGTCGGAGAAATTAGGAGCCAATTTTAATTTGTTGTTGTTGCTGTTTCTTTTTGTGGTTAAAAGCAAATTAAACAAAAAGCTTATTGTGCGTAAAATTCGAGTAGTTGGTGAGCTGTTTTTTTTTTTTTGTACAACTCGCTTAACTATTACATGGTTAGTTAGCATTTTGGTTTTAATAGCTTTGCCCTAGATACGAGCTTAAGAATATCTAGGTTGTTTAGAGAAAAATAAAAGCTTGTTGCGTGAATGGCATGCATGACCATTTCTTTTGTTAGCTAATGGAATTGATTTTCATTATTTGACAGTATTTTGAGGATGTTTTTAGTTTATTTTGCGTTTATTTCATCGAAGGTTACAATTGTGGTAAACCTTAAGCTTTATACTGCTCAATTACAGGTTGTTCAAATGCTCGTAAAACATGGTTATAGGGCACAAGCTTACTATTGATTTGACGACCCTTAACTTAAACGTCTAACGGGGTCAATTCACATGGCCTTCGCGTGACATATCCATGTTCGGAGATCGCTCGTTCAAAATGCCTGTTTTGGCAGGGACTGTATGGCACGTTTCACCGTCCAGTCGACAGTTTCCATATCATCCAATTCTCTCAGTTGAAAGTGATGGCCTGGATAACATGGTTCTCAAAGAAATATGGAAAGATGATGTCGTCAGCTCAAAGTTCACACTAAACGGTGACTCTCTCTGCATGCATTGCAATTTGGTGGATTGTGAACGTACCAAATAATAATTTTGCTTGTTGACGAACCTATTCATCCAGAAATAGGTCTCGGGTCTGGATATGATTTTTAAACCGAAATTTTCGGTATATCTTAAATCTTAATGAATAAAGAAAATAAGAGCGGACCAAGAATTATTGATTCTTGAGGAACACTGCTTTGGATGTATTTCTAGCCTTTTCTAGAGCGGTCCACCATACTGCGAAACCATAAGAGAGGATCTCTCTGATTACCGAGTAAGTTATGCGGGTTTAAAAACCCCATTTGTTCCCAATAGCTTTTTCACATAGCCTTTTTGACTCTTTCTTAAGCACGGTGGCCATCTAGTGGTTTCTTTTAAAATCATACCATACGTTATTTTGACTTTGACAGCTGTTTCCCTCTCGAAATCTTGACAAAAAGTCAGTATTATACCTCCGCGGAACGAAATGACTCGCTTTACGCTTGAAGAACGTTGGGAAATATTGAAAACTTATTTCCAAAGTGAATGCTGTGTAGCCCAAACAGTGCGTTTTTTGAAAAGAAGTTTTGGTCGAAATGAAGCAAACTTGATAATATAGTTAAAGCACAATGTAAACAAAAATGTATGTCTCATATTTCCAACTGGAAATTTTCCCATGAAAAGAGGGAAGTAACTGATTTTAGCACTTATTTTTTAACGTTCATAAAATTTATAGTCTGTCATTTAATTTTTGATGTGTAAACATCTTTGCCGGCGGTAGAGTGAATCGAGTAAAACTTATACGTTCCGTGTAACCCGTTACGGTTACACGTTCCGTGTAGCAATCTACCTTACCGACGACTGCATTTAACACCACGTTTACGTTGGAAATATTGCGTATTTACGACATCGTGTTTACATTGGAAACTTTGAGTACTGAAATCTCGATTTTGTTACTTTCCATTGCTGGCTAGAACTATATTCAATCCCTAAACATTTCTTCATCTCTCGACCAATATGTCAAAAAGACGAAAGGCAAATTAATTGGTGTAAAATTTCATAGCGAGTTCATTTAATGTCTTAAAAATATCCACTTTACGTTAGTGATGGACGATAACATTTTATTTTATGCCGCAAAAAATGCATTTTCAGAGTTGACCTTTAAAAATCCAAAAAAAATTGTTCAGGTCAATCAGTTGCAATCTGCAACGAAATATTTTCGATACGTCAAAATTTAATTTGTCTTTTATCTGTGATACAATATAATTATTTTAATAATTGAATTAAATATTCTTTATTATATCAAAATATATTTTTAGCATTCACTATATCAAAATATAGATCGTTCTCCATCTGTCAAGCCATGAACTGGATGATGACTACGACTAGGCGCGCACATTCAATTTTTAGTTTCGCAACTGCTTGGTTCGAGGAACTAAACATTGCCTAAAATGAGTTCGCTATTTTGTGTAACATATAATTATATGCACCTGCGTGGACATTCAACCAAATACTTCATCTGTTTTTATAAGCAACCAAACAGTTGTGCAACTAAAAATTGAATGTGCGCGCCTAGCCTTTGACTTCAATGGATTAAAAAATTCAGTTTTTGCCACTTATAATTCCATTACAACGTGGGAATGATATCAATCGGCTTAATCTCTGAGAGAGGGAGTAAAATAAAGTACAGAAACCTAAAACAAAAAGTTAAGGGATTGGTTTGATTTTGATAAGGTGAACGATCCATCTAGGCTTGTCAAAAAAAAAGTTTTGACATTTTCGCAGCATGACAAGTATATTTGTTGACAGCGTCAAGCCAGATATACATTGTTCAAATGCACGTGCAAGTCTATTATTTCAGTGGCGAGAGGACGTTGCCCTTTGTGAGTTTTTGTTTGTGCAAGATTGTGTTTTTACGAATTTCTTTGAGTTTTTTTTGTAATTTTATCCGAGTACATAATTTGTTTTATTTTGTCGGTCTATTTTATCATACAATTTTCGTTTGCTGTTTTAATAGTTTAATCAGTGGTTATGCTGTGCTGTGTTCTCATCTCTACAACGTACTATACGCAAATGAACCAATTATTACATGATCAATCATCAATCTTGCATATACAATATTTCTATGCAGCACGCTAGATTGATAGATTTGGATTTTTCGTCAAGCCTACATCCGATCTATACGTGTGACTTTTTCACTAATACACTTACACGTGGTTGTCATGCATTTGAACAATGTATATCTAGCTTTAAACGCAATTGCTGAGGTTGAGAAAAATGCGGAATTATCGTTCATTCTTCTTTGTGGTTTTCTTTTTTTATATTTGGCGTTCGCTCAGTGAAATTCACTTAACTGAGTAGAGTAAGGAGTGCGAAGAGATGTCTCCTTTTTGCATGAGCAAAGTTAACTTACATTAAAAATTGCTGTGTTTAAAAGCACAGATGCACTCGAAAGGAAGCCAAAAGAGAAACAGATTAAAATCGGATTCGTGTAAAAACAGTCTATTTTCTATCAGATAACATCTCTGTTTGAATATAAGTGTAAAAATATAATGCTGTCTCAAGCAACATCCCTGTTTAAACATAAGTCAAACAAACTTTACTTTACGTAGCGGAGTCCACTTACTCCTAACACACGCCACGAACTACTTCATCGAAGCTTTTGGGTTGTGTGAAACTAATAAGTGTGGACACGGCATGCAGTGCGAACTCTGGGAATCGAAGTAGTATGCCGAAATGGCCGCCATGTCATGGCGTGTAAAAACGACCAAAATAGTTCCTCGACACAATTTTTACTTGCGATATAGGTACTATAGGGCAAGTTCTGCATTTGGAAAAAAAATCGAACTCGAGATTTTGATCAAAGTTGACATTACAATGATAGCGAAGACGAAAAAAGTGGGTCCGACAAATCCGTCTGTCTGTCTGTATGTCTGTACCTCGAACTACAGCCTAAACTACCGGAGGTATTTTCTTCAAACTCGGTAGTTAAGAGTCTTCGGTGATTCCCTAGAGGAGAATTAAGTGTGATATTATGGACATTGACATGGACTATATTTTGGTCAAAAAAAAAATTGGGGGGAAATGTTATTAGGGGTACCTGTCATAGAACGTTTTTTTTGATTTTCGAATTTCTCACCAACGGCTCTAACGATTTTAACCAAATTTTTTTTGCAGGAGCTGCTTTGCATTGGAAAAAATATAAACTAAAAATTTTTTCGAAAAAATAGTGTTTGCATTTTAAAAAAATAATACAATTTTTTTTTTTTTGAAAATTCAATATCTTGAAAACCGATGCACGATTAAATTTTTAAATTACGTTTTAAAATGTATTTTATTAGATACTAACAATTTGCACATCAATTTTTTTTATAAAAATTTTAAGGAAAATTTAGTACACAAAAAACATGTTTCAGTGTGTCTGTATGTCTGTACCTCTCACTACAGCCTAAACCACTGGACCTATTTCTTTCAATCTCGGTAGTTAAGAGTCTTCGGTGATTCCCTAGAGGAAAAATTGAAAATTTTTTTTTTAGCTCGAATAGCCCATACACCCGTAATGCAAAATCTTATTTATCTCGAAAACGGCTCTAACGATTTTGATAAAAAAAATTAAGTAATTAAGTGTGATATTATGGACATGGACTACATTTTGGTCAAAAAAAATTTTGGGGCAAAATGTTATTAGGGATACATACCTGCCATAGACCCGTTTTTTTTGATTTTCGACTTTCTCATTAACGGCTCTAAGGATTTTAACCCAAATTTTTCAGCAGGAGTCCCCTTAAGTGTAAAATAATATTGTATATAAAAATATTTGAAAAAATATTTGTTGGGTTTTTTGAAAAAAAAAATTTAAATCAATATCTCCAAAACCTATGAACGATTATTTTTTGAAATTATTTCCTAAAATCAATATTATTTAATACTTAAAATTCGCATCCCACATTTTTTTCTTGAAAAATTTTAGAGAAATTTCTTATATAAAAAAATTATTTAATAATAAAACGATTTTTTAAAGTTTATTTGCATAAATTCATACTTTTCTGGAAACCAGACGGCAATTTTATGCATTTGAACATTATTATCTCATTAAATCCATGTTTTATATTTATAAAATGTATCATAAATTCCAAAGTACTTTTACATAAGAGCAAGTTCGTGCGATCCAGTCGTGCATTTTATTTATTTTTAAGTTTTAATTTTGACGTTTCTTTTGAATAACGAAACATTCTCTTCAATTCTACCCAATCTTCTTCTTTAGGTTGACTTGTCTTTTGACTTAGGATACACATCACTGCTGCTAAAATATCCGATCTATTGTTTGACGCAACATAAAATAAACTGCCAATTAATTTCTAATATCCTTTGTTATTTTTAAGATTCTTTTGAACCACACACACCCATATGATAATGTCAAGTACCCACCTCGATCTTCTTTGGAAACCGAACACAAGTAGATTTACCAACTGCACATATAGAACAAGAACTTTGATTTTTACAACCCTCTGTGGTCAAATTACAATTTTTCTTTATTTAAATAGATACATAAGAACTTCTTTTTCTTTTTTTTATAACTTTTAGTAAATCAATAAAAACAAAAACATTAAAAAAAAAATATAAAAATGTTTCGTTTTTTGTTAGATATTTGTTTTTTGTTTTTTTAAAACAGAGGTGTGCCAATACTTTTTTCCATGTTTGTATATGGCAAAGGTCCTTAAAATATTATTTTTTCATTAAATAAAGGGCAGCCATACCACAGGTATCTTTTATAACCAATTGTTTGCTATTGTCTAAACAATTGTCGTAAGACGTCTTTGTGAATAAGATCCGTCAAAAATATAATTTGTCGCGCTCTTTTTGCCCAAATTAATCCAATTATTACATCTTTAAAATTTTGGTAGTACTCATGCAGAAGGTCTTGGGTTCGATTTTCAGCCGCTGCAAAAAAGTTTTTTTTTTAGGGGTGTACTGCCTCTTGCGAGAAATTAACAAATCCCCCAAGAGTATCTCTTGTCATGAAAAGTGCTACTCATTAGGCATTCGGAATCGGCAGAAAATTGTAGGTCCCCTCCATACCTGGT
Organism: Chrysotoxum bicinctum; assembly: GCA_911387755.1. Taxonomy (NCBI): domain Eukaryota; kingdom Metazoa; phylum Arthropoda; class Insecta; order Diptera; family Syrphidae; genus Chrysotoxum; species Chrysotoxum bicinctum. The sequence goes on along the minus strand of OU426988.1, from coordinate 245,920,483 downwards.
AACACGCACACAGGAATGGTTGAGAGTTGTAAGTCGCTAGGTATTGGTTGTCTTCGAGCTGTTGCACCACCATATTTAAATTTAAATTTTGATCTGGTAATGCATGTTTGACTGACATTGGTGAATTAGAATTTGACAAAATTTAACTTTGAAGCCGAATATGTTCCATGGAAATGAATTATGAAGATATCCTAAAAATACCTGTTCCAAAATATTAAAAAACAACACAAATTACACTTCTTTAAGCTTTTGTAGGATTGACAACTAAAAATTCTTCATAACTAATTAATAGCTCAAAGGTGAAAAGCAATTTGCAAGGTATTAATTGGTTAGTTTGTCTTGACTTTGATGCCTATACAATCAAGAACATGACAGCCGTCATAGGATCAGCGTACTCAAACAAAACACCTACATATGACTAACCATTGCCAACTAAGTTCAAGTTTAGAAATAGAAAGTTCATCTTAAATAGGTTCTGCAAATAAAAAAAAATAATTACTTCGTTATCTGTGTTGCAATTACCTATGAGATTATTTATTTATATTTTCGTTTAAGTCCTACATACCTACCGCACGCATATTCGTCACCGACTTGGCCCATACTCTCGTTGGTATCACTTTTAAATCCGTGCCAAAATAATAAAAAGAATTCAATGCCACAAAATAAATATTAAAAAAAAAAAATGCATGCAGCATCTGCGATAAATTGTGCAATGTAGATTAGAGGGGCCGATGGAAGGTGACCTCATTACATTAAAAGTCGAATTAATTCAGTCGAAAAAACAAATTAAAAATGATTAATTCGTTGATTAAAGTATTTAAGAATTAAGTAAACAATCTTGTTCTTGTTATTAATTACGTATTAAAAATTTTATTAATTTAAAGTTGAAATGGGGTCAGGCAAGTCTGTATTGAAATTACCTGTTGTAAGAATTATCTCTACTTTGGACGGAACCTAGAGAAAATATTCTTTATACGTTTTATTATTTGGATAAATTGTTGCAAATTTGTCGGGATTTGTGGTGCTCGTTTTTTAATTTCTTAAATAAACTCTGAAAAATTTTTATTACTCCTAATCAAAGGGTAAAATAAACTCAAAATGCACGACTGGGTCGCACGAACTTGTTCTTGTGTAAATGACTAAGTATTTCAAAAATGATCGTTATTAGAGAAAAACTGTTCATAAGCATAAAATTCATTTTTTAAATGACTAAAACAACTCCTTTAGTAGTTGGAGCTAAAAACAGGATGCCATGTGATTCAAGCAAATAACAGTTTATGCAAGAACAGAAACTATAAGTTTTGTAGTGGTTTCTCAAAAAATAAAAAAATTTTAACGCATTTTTAAGAAAAAAATTTGGTACGCCAAATTAAAGTTTTTATTATTGTACGAATAAAAATCAAATTTCCAAAAAAAATAATTCAAAAAATATTTTTATTTTTTTTTAAGATATTTTTATTTTTTTTTAAATTCAAAAAAATATTTTTATTTTTTTTTTATTCAAAAAATATTTTTTTTAATTCAAAATATATTTTTTTTTTAAATTAAAAAAAAAAAAATTTTCAAGTCTTGAAGATTCTCTATACGAAATTTCATTAAAATCTGTATGCCGATAATGAGAAAGTCAAAATTCGAAAAAATGATTCTATGGTAGGTACAGTCAGTAATATCTTAATTTCAAAATTTATTTTATTACATTATAGATTGTAAAAATTAATCGAAAGAAAGAAAAATTGTATCAAAATTCTCGCGGCCGTTTTCGAGAAAAATACGACTTTCGAAATCTATTTTTTTACATTTGTATGGTGGGTACCGTTATTTTTAAGTAAAATATTTTTTTTTCACATCTTGTAGATTATAATTATGTATTAAGAACCTCTTATTTATCAAGTTTAAAAAAAAAATCAAGCATGGGGTTTTCGAAATATTGAGTTTTGAAAAAAAAATGAGAATTTGAATATACGATAATATTACAACTTTTGAGGAGCTTTAGCATAAAAAAAGATCAAAATCGGTTGGAACGTTTTTGAGAAAATCAAAATCAAAACCAAAAATAACCATTTTTTGGAAAAAGTTTTTCAACCACACAGACAAATTTTTGAGACCCACTTTTTTCGTCTTCGCTATCATCGTAATGTCAACTTTGATCAAAATCTCAAGTTTGATTTTTTTCCAAATGCACAACTTGCCCTATAGTACCTACATACATACATATATCGGAAGTAAAAAATTGGACCAACCACCCAGAAACTCGAGGAAGACCAAAAAAATTTACTAAAACCACTGATCGACAGATTACGAGTGCTGGTAATACCAACTCGTTTATCACTTGAACCCAAATGAAAAAAATTAACCCTGGATTTACACACCTCAAAAATAAGAAAAAAAATGCTGGAAAATAAACTGGTTTCTAGAAGGCCAAGTGCCCATTGCTAACTATTCGACATAGACAAAGACGGAAACAGTTTGCGCAGCAGCATCTTCTATAGATCGATGGCAGTGTGATGGTATAGGGATGGTTTGGTGTTGGTCCAACATTCTGGATTAAAGACATTATGAACTCAGTAGAGTACATCTATATCCTCGAAAATGTAATGTTGCCGTATGCTGAGAAAGAAATGCCTCTTAGATGGTCTTTTCGACAAGATAAAGACCCTAAGCATACGTCGAAGACAGCAAGGACGTGGTTTATGAGCAATAAGATCGATATTATGGAATGGCCGGCCCAGTCTCCTGATCTTAATCCAATTGAAAACTTGTGAAGTGATGTGAACAGGGCTCTTGGCCAAACAAAACATACAAACATCCTAAAAAAATTATATGGCAAGCGTGCCAAAAGTTGGTGGCTCAAGTGTGCTGATGTCTTGCCATTATTTAAAAAAGGATCTGTTACTGAAATTAGTAACTACAGGCCTATTTCACTTCTTTCCGTATTTAGCAAAATTTTTGAAAAACTTATGAAAAATAGGATTCCTATGTGTTTTTTAGATAAAACTAAGCTTTTTAATCCAGCTCAATTTGTTTTTTTTTTAAAGGCAAATCGACGGAAGATGCACTGTTACAATTTTGTTCCCTAACAATGTCTCAAGTTGATGAGAAAAAATGCGTAGCTGACCTTTTTGTTGATACTCATATCTAAGCCAAAGCCTATGATATGGTCAACCAAAATATTTTGTTAAGAAAGTTGGAGAAAGATGGTTTTAGAGGATTTATTCTTAACTGGTTTAGGTCTTACCTTAAAATCGGTCGCAGAGAGTGAAGATAGATGATACAAGGAGTGACTCAAGGTTTCTTAAATTGGGTGTTCCACAAGGTTATATCTTGTGTTCAATTTGCTGATGATATTGGGCTTTCCTACGGTGCTAATAGTCCTTTAGATCTGATTTCAAATATTAATTTTGATCTTGACTTATTGCGACTTAGGTTTTTTGAACACAATTTGTTAAACTAAGATAATGTTTTATAGCTTATGTTCATCTAAAATGTTGGATGCAAATGTTTTTTTCCACTCGCCTGAGTGTCCTCACATTCTTTTCTATGCGACTTGATTTGTAGTGATAAATATTTTGTAGTTGAGAAAGACAAACAAAAAAAAATTTGGTGGTGCAACAGCTCGGAGTGAACCAGGACCTAGTCACTTACAACTCCCAACCATTCCTGTGTGCGTACCAGGAACGGAGGGAACCTACAATTTTCTGCCGATTCCGAACGGCTAATGAGTAGCACTTTCTATGACAAGAGATACTCTTGGAGAATTTGTCAATTCCTCGCAAGAGGCAGTACACCCCTGAAAAAAACTTTCTTGCAGCGGCTGAGAATCGAACTCGAGACCTTTCGCATGACAGTCCAACGCACTAACCATTATGCCAAGGGGTTGAGAAAGACAACGAGTGCAAATATTTGGGACTGACCTTAGACTCTCGGATGTCTTTTGCAAATCTTGCTGAATCCCTGAAAAAGTATTTCGCTGTACCCTTCGACATTTTTATTATTTACGAAACGTGTGCTCAACTAAGCTATTAAAGTTAATTTACTATGGTATTTTCCATTCAAAATAAAATACAACCAATTTTGACCTTACAAAAAAATGTCGTTAGAATATGTATGTCGTATGTAAGTCTCGTAGACATTCTAGCTTTTCTCAGTTATGTGCTCTCAAAATTCTTCCAGTGCGTCATTTATATTATTTTAAGACGTTAAAAATATTCTTTATGTAATCTGGTAATCTGAATTTTCGCTTAATATCGAGATACAATCTTCGTGGAAACCTTTCAAACTTTTTATGTGCACCTGTTTTTCATACCACTGCGTATCGTAATTTTTTTTCTATTATGTCTTATCGGCTATATAATATCCTTCCTCAATCAATAAGGATAATCACTATACCTGGAGCGTTTCTCAAAAATGTTGGCTTTTTTCACTAGACTATATTGCTGTGGAATCTTATATTTCTGATGTTTTGGCTTAATTTTTCATTTACATGGTAAATGATTTTTTAACAACTTTATTTTTTTTTTTGTGGTTTTTTGCCTTATATAAAATGTTTGTATTGTATAATTCTTTTTCTTTTTAACTATTATCAATTTTTAAGGGTCACCCCACCCATAAACCTTGTAAATATTTTAATTATTTGAAGTGACATTCAACTCTATTTTTTAAATGTCTTGAAGCCTCAATCATTCCCGTCCCCAAACCGAAAAAAGAAATCAACAAAGTTACCGGATACCGACCAATCTCACTTTTACCATGCAAAGATCTTAAAAAAAATTATAGCGAAACGTCTTCTTTGGTTTACTGAATCCAAAAAACTAATTGGCTCCAATCAAGTAGCCTTTAAACCGAAAAGAGGATGCCAAGATGCATTACTCCATATTGACAGCTATATTTCAAACGCTATATCAGCAAAAAATCATGTCTCAATTCTATCGCTTGATTTTGAGAAAGCATTTGATAGAATAGGAGTACACCTAGTGCTTTCAAAATTGAAAGAATGAAATCTGGGGCAAAAAATGTTTGGTTACATCCAAGCTTTCCTTTCGAATAGAAAATTCTGTGTCAAAGTGAATAATGTATATTCTCCCAACTTCCCGCTACATAATGGTATCCCACAGGGATCTCCGCTATCAGTAATGCTCTTTTCGATAGCTTTTAATGAAATTAGTAATATTATAAACAAATATAAAATTCTTGATCATTGTTTGTATGCTGATGATGTATACGTGCTATGTAAAAACAACGATTTAGAAGTAACAAAAGTAACATTTATAAATGTATTAAGAGATTTAGAAGAATGGTCCACCCTTTCCGGTGCAAATCTTTCATTAGAAAAATGTAAAACATTCCATATATGTAAAAAAAATCATGTTCAAACCTTAACATTAGTATAAGTAATGTAGAGCTTCAATCTGTAAATAATTTAAGTATTTTAGGCTTAACCTTTAACAATAAATATAATTGGAAAAATCATTGTATAGAATTAAAAAAAGCACTCGCTGCAAGGCTTAATATTATAAAATATCTGTCTTCCAAAAAATGTAAAGTTCACGTAAATACGTTATGTTATCTAACCAAAATGTTAATATTAAACAAAATCGACTACGGGCTTAGCATTTATGGAAACTGTCCAAAATCTACACTCAATATAATCAAGCCTTCATACCATCAAGCTGCAAGAAAATCAATAAATGCATTTCCAACGACTCCAATAAAAAATATATCGGCCGAATCTGGTTTGCCAACACTCAACGAAAGGTACAACGAACAAATTCTCAAGCTTGCGGCAAAACTAGTATTTCCAAGCAGATCAATTCTAAATAAATATTCAACTGCTGCTTATCGATCCACATGTCAAAAAAGAGTTCCATCAGCGATATCATGCATTTGGAAACATATAACAAAATTCAATCTGCCTAACAAAATTTACTGCAACCCAACGTCAAGATTCCCATCATGGTTGTGCAGCCCTAGATCCTTTGAGCTTACGTTATCTGAATACCCTAAGGATAATACTCCAAAAAATATATACCTGACGATCTTCAATAATATGTTTGATGATTTCAAAAACAGGAATTGGAAATTCATATTTGCTGATGGTTCAAAAACAGAATACCACACAAGCTTTGCGATAACCACTGACAACGGGGAATTACTAAGGCACGAACTGCTGCCTCAATACGCCTCTGTTTTTTCCGCAGAAGCACTGGTGGTCCATGAAGCCTTTAAGTACGCAACTAATACGAAAGGACTTTGGGTTATATGCACTGACAGTCTCTCTGTTATCCACGCGATAAAATATCTAAATAATAACACACCAGCTGTGATAAAGCTTAGAGATCTACTAATTAAAGCACAATCAAAGATCAAAATCATGTGGGGACCTGCTCATATATAGGCATCAAAGGCAACGAATATGCAGACAGAGCTGCTAATTCTGCCAGCAAAACACCTACGCTTTTGTTCAACACATATAGTGAGAAAGACTTTTTACGAATAGTAAAATCAAGAGTCATAACGTCCGAGATGCAAAACTGGACAAGCTATAATCAATACTACTCAAGTATAAACTGCAATAAAATTCAACCTATCTATCCAGTTAACTCAGCCAAAAAAACTATCACCAACTTTGTACGCCTTCGGTTAGGTCATACTTTAACAACACATCAGTACCTTCTAAAGAAAGAAAATCCTCCAACATGTTCGAGCTGCTCACAAATACTAGATATCCAACACCTCTTAGCCCACATCAGTCGTTCTCTACTCAACAATGATGACATCTACGAAATCCTCAAAAATATCAACAAAACAAATTTAGATACAATAAGTAGTGCTATAACAGATCTCAATTTTACACTATAATATATTACAGCGAGCCGAAAGCCTTTGCAGCTTGTTGCTCTCTAAACCTAGTACTAACCTAGCAATTTAAGATTACTATGTTAGTCTGTATAAATAAATAAATAAATAAATAAATGTCTTGAAAATAATGAATGTCACCAACCTTTCTTATACTTTCTTAAAATGTAATTAATTCTTTTTTTTTTAAATATCCGAATATGAATATGAAATTATAAGAAATAAACATTTTACATCTGGTGGACTCCATGCCAAAAACGTGTCAAGCTGTTCTTAATAATAATTTATTTGGAACAAAATACTAAAGTGTAAAGCCCAAGATACATTAAGAACATTCAAGAAAATTCCATAAATTTTTCTGTTTTTAGGGTTACAGTTTGCACACCTACTTTTTTTGCACAGCACTAAAAGCTTTAAACAGATCTGCGGATCAAATGGAACTGTTTTTATATTTAAATAATTTAAAAGTTGATACAAACAAATAAATTAGGTTAATTTCACAAGTCTGTGTTCTTATTTACAGTTTTTATACGATTTTTATAATCTGATGATTTTTTTAGCACGCATCTATTATTTTGCACACCACTGTATATCTGAGCACTTAATTATTTAATTATTTGTAAAAAACAATTTATTTATGTAAATATTGTAAGAGTTAAAAAATATCAAAATTTAATACTAAATAAATGTATACTAAATTAAACTACCCGTGAGTTGAGTTTAACACTTAAAACTTAACACATTTTAAATTTACTAGGTATATGTCAGTTTATATGTATATTTACTATTAAATAAGGCAGATAACGGTGCTTAGGTAATGAAAATCAGTTAATGACCTTCAATTCCAAGCTGAATGAAATTTCAAAATTGTTGCTGGACTGTCGAATAATTCCAAACATTGAACTTCCATTAATAATGTATAGCTTTTTTTATTTTTATTTTTATTTTTATTTTTATTTTTATTTTTCTGCTTATTAGACGAGCACCGTTTTGAACGGAAACACAGCTTCTTTTTTTTTAACAATATAACTTTAATAAACATATAGAACTCCTTAAATACTTATAAATGTTTATCAACAACGCTAATTTCCATTTGTTATCCAACAACAAAACTGTATTGTTAATAAAAAAAAAACTATGAAAATATCAGAAGCATTTTTTTTTGTTGTTAAGCAAAACTGGTAAATATTATTGAAATCTTTAGATAAACTTGTCAACAAAAGTTGGTAGCACTACACTTAAAGATAATATTATAAAGGTGATATAAATAAAAAACAAAGCTGTTGAAACAACCTTTCTGATTATTATTTATTCCAAGCAAGAAAATAAAAAATAAGTAGAATAAAACCTTTTGAAACTGTTTTATCAGAAGTAAAAGAAAAACAATTTTTTTCTTCTTCATTTTTATGAATTCAAATCAGCTTATCAGGCACGTTTTGATATCAAAAGAAATAAGTTCATTTTTTTTAATTTAATAAAACGAGAACTCGAGAAAAGATTTTCTCCGAATAAAATTCAATAATATCAATATGATGTATCCATGCATATATTTAAATGATTTAGTTCGAACAAAACTTTGCTTGCAATATAATATTTTTATTCACTGAATCATCACTGAACAAATACAAAAAATCAATTACCCAAGTACTCAAAGTAATTGATCTCTCTTCGTCTCACAATAATCAGTTATCTTAACAAAGCACACAAATTATAACAAAAACAAAAATAAAACAACTTCAACCAAAAAGAAAATAATTTTCCTGATTTCGGACAGAAAAGATCTCTTTCAAAATTAGACTTTTCAATATAATGAAACCTTCTTTATTATTATTTAATGAAATCCGAAAAGCAAAACCTCAAAAACCCTCTTAGCTGCATACTATAAAAAAAAGAAAAACTATAATCACTATTCGAGCTGAGAACATTTTCCAAGGTTTTTCTTCGACCATGGTGCTGCAACTATGTACTTATATTTTTTTTTATTCTTTTCATTCGAATTTGTTTGTATTTTGCAAAAAACAAACTACTACGATTTTCATTTGTACTTCACGTTTTCCCACTTAATGATAGTCCACACCCCACCCTTGTTCCGGTGGAAACTATCAGTGACCATGTGAAACTATGAGTAACTTGCTGATAAATTACGAATTCACAGTAAAACCTCCCATGGTCAACACTTTTGTTGATCGGAATGTATCTGTGCATGGGAAATAGGTTGGTGGAAGCACATTTGTACTGAAAACCCTGTATTTTTGTTTCAGAATTGATGCGCCCTCAAGGGGCTATGACTACCCTTAAAATGTTTTAACACTGTGCAAGCGTTTACAAAAATTGAGTAGGAAATAACGATTTACATTTTTCTTTAACGACTGAAGGCAGCTTTGAGTTTTTGAAGCATTAAATTCTACACGATTATTAATAACATATAACAATACTCTTCAAATCTGAGTTTAATAAGCTCAACACAATTCTGCCGTTGCCACACGACATTCGAAGAAGAGGGAGGTAAGTCAGAAAAGGAGTATGACAAACTAAAGATGCTGCCATCAACGAAGCAGTTTCAGACAGGAGATCATTTATAAATATAAGAAATAGTGTTGGAGACAATACAGAGCCTTAGGGCACACCAGAATTTATTTTGTGAACTTCAGACTTGAAACCGTCCAAGACAACTGGTATTGAAAGGTCAGAAAGGTAATTGCCAATCTAGCGAATAAGTAATCCATTGATTCCCAAAACGTGCATTTTCGCTAATAGGACTCCATTAAATGCTTTAAAAATATCAAGCGCCACAATTCTGCTTTCTCCAAGGTGATGTAAGGATTCATTCCACTTTTTCCGTGAGAAAAACCATTAAATAACCAGTGGATCTGCTGCAACGGTCATTGAGCAACTTTCGTTGTTCGAGATAGATTATGAGCTGACGGTTGATCAGCGTTTCCATAACCTTGAAAAGAATGGATGTGACAGCAATTGTAGGTTAAAGACGAATCGCCATTTTTAGGAATTGATTTCACAAATGCTTTTTTCCATCCAGAGGGAAAATGACCAAGGTAACAAAACTTACGCAGTGATTCAGGCAAACTGGAAGAACACATTTTCCAGACAATTGGTGATGTACAAGCAGATTTGCGAATATCGATATCTTTTAGTACTTAAGCAATTGTACGGGTTCGAAATTGTAGTGATCTCAAAAAAACTTAACGTCCCCAAGTTCAGGTGGAACTATGTCACTATCAGGCAACGTAGAATTTGATGCGAATTGTTTAAACATATTGGCTTTGTCAATGGAGCTAACGACAGGGTTATCATTGCAGACGAGCTTCAGAACTGATGACGATGTTGATCAAGGAGTTATAGGGATTTCTGGAACACATACTACGCAAATGTGAAGCACTAATGCATCAAACAAACAAGTATCTGGGACGCTTCCAGGTAGAAGAGTGATTTATCCTCTCTAAAAGTACTCCAAATAATAAAATTCATCAAAGGGATAAACTTGGAGGAAATGCTGTAGGGTTAGCAACTCATCTAGCTCTGGGTGGGGACACAATAGGTCTATAGGTCGTAGCACTGCAAACCCCTCAATATTCATTCATTCAAATTGATAGGTAATAGAACTCAAACGAAAACCTTTACATCTCTTGAGCACCAACGTTTCTGTCTATCTTTATTCCATCGTTATTTTTACCAACAGTGTTCTCCGTCAAAACAATTCAACCACAATACTCTCTATACTTTAATGAATGCTCATCAGTTTAGCCTTGAGCACAACTTTGGACGTACTATCAAGTACAGAGATTCAGTTTTAAGGCGTATCACACGAATGTAGAATGCCTTGCCTTTAATCTGTTTTTCCCCACTTTCAATATTCAGAATTTTAAAAGAAGCATGGACCTTGTCAAGACTGAAACTTAAACTTAGTACCTTTGTAAAGAAGATTCTTCGATTAACATTCGATCTAGTGCGTATCGATGTATTGTGGAGGTGAAGATTAACCTTGAACTTGATTCAGAAAAACTGAGACTACTGCGCTTAGAATGGCTAAAACACACCTGGAGCGTATGACCAGAAAAATACCTGTACGACCAGTCTTAGAATTTATAGAGAAATGTGTCGCCTAATATGGCGCGTCTAAATGGTATACCTAACTCTAAGCAGCTACCTAGTAAGCGTAGTAAGCGAGCTGGTAAGCTGGCCAGTGTCTTTCAAGCTGATTTACTAGCAATAAGGGAAGCATGCAAAATATTTAAACTAGATCCAAAACAAATCGGAATACGACCACTTTTACAGCTGTAAAAGCCATTGATTCAACTTTTTCATCCTCTTAAATTTTCCGGCAATGAACTTAAAAACCGTTATATTAACCACAATATCACTTTTGTTTGAGTACCGTGTCGCAATGCAATAGAGCTGCTGAGATATACAGCAAAGATCAGCCATTCATAGCTCACTTGCGAAAAGAGCTAAAATTTCTCTTGGTTAAGACAAAATCTTCTCAATTTTTCTCACAGAATCCAGTCGTAGGTGGAGCAGCTTTACCAACTGAATTTTATCTAGAATGATGTGACCCCTTTATAATAAAGCCACGAACAAATGGCCTAACATGCTGCGGTAGTTGAAACATGCACTCGGCACTGGGCACAGGCCAATAGGGGAACATTTAACGAAACTGGACGTTCCTTACAATACTCATTGTCATAGTTGTGGGGATCAGTAGGAAAAGGAAACAGTTATTCATTTCCTCTGAATGAGAGCCCAAGTATTCGGAAAGTTATTCCTCGACGACCTTAACGAACTACCCAAACTGAAGATAAAAAACTTAATCTCTTTTCTTAAAACGGCAAAGTAATTCTGAGACAAACCTCGAGGACTTCTGTAACGGATACTCCTGGATCTTAAGCATGTCTGAAACCTAGCCTATTAGCTCCATATATCCCAAATATAAAAAAGGTGATAGGTCGATCATAGAATCGACAATAACCAGTCTTCCTTCTAACCTGGTAGATCACCCATAGAGTAAATCTTCACACGAAAGCCAATCTGGCTGGGTTCAATGAATTTCAAATCGAAACTCACCAACTTTTCATCGACTTAAATGCCCTATGGTATCTCATCATTCATCTCATCGACAATCGACAATAACCAGTCTTCCTTCTAACCTGGTAGATCACCCATAGAGTAAATCTTCACACGAAAGCCAATCTGGCTGGGTTCAATGAATTTAAAATCGAAACTCACCAACTTTTCATCGACTTAAATGCCCTATGGTATCTCATCATTCATCTCATCTCAACGTTGGAACATACCCGTTGCAATGTGTGGGAAGAAAAAAATCTTCCAAACTATTCCCGACATGCACAGGCTTTCGGCGAAACAAATGTGTTCGAAACTCCTCACGCGCAAGAATAATTAAACGTTCTACAGAAGCCTTCTACTACAAGTAATCCTTTAGGACCCGGAGTGTTAGATGAGTGGAAAAGGAAGAGCTGATACAGGGCTCATTGGAAAGAACGATTTTTTGAAGAATATTTGGTCTCTTGTGCGAGGAGGACGTATGTTTGTACTAGATGATACAACAGCGAACTCTATGAACTGTATCAAGTTGTGAACGAAGCCCAGAGAGTCAAAACACATCGACTAAATGAACTCGACCGCTTCGAGCGAATATAAAAAATTCTATGAATTTTAACTCCCAGGTTCCAGGCGACTGGTCTAGATGACTGGAAGCACAGGTTATAGGTTAGCCTAGGTTAGGTGGGGTGATGATGCAACAAGCCGTATCACCTCACTCGGATCTCAATAGATCCATTGAATCATGCTGATTTCTGAATAAAGTAAATGTTGCTTTTCAGGGACAAAAAAGAAACATCACCAGGTTCGTCAAAAAAGTATTCTCCAAGAGCATTTTTTCTAGTTCTGGCTAGGTTGGGGCATTCACAAAGGAAGTGCGACGAGCTATCTTCCACCTCTTCATCCTGACACCCTATGCATAAATCAGATGTGGTGATGCCTATTATACTCATGTGGGTTCCCATTGATTTGTGACCCGTAAGGATTCCAGACCAGAGAGGCACTTGAAGTCTGCTAAGCTTCAGTAGATACTCTGTTTTTCTGTTTGATACATATATCGAACCAAAGATTTTTTGAAAACCGACAGGCGTCAATTGTTGACCATCTATCATTTGCGGCCTTGAGGAAACTTTTCCTATACTTATCCTGCTCCAGAGGCATAAGTACCCAGAGTACAATTTGGCTCATTTCAAATGAAAAACCGTTTTTGGCCAGTTCATCAGCCATTTCATTTTCATAAATGTCACCGTGTCCCGGAAACCATCGAAGGGTGACTGAATTTGTTTCGCCGAGCAGTCTCGGATCATAAAAGATGGAAAGCCTTCGTATCTTAAGCAGCAAACCTCCATGCATCGGAAGCCTATCCGTTTAAGTATTGAATTCAACTATCAATTTTTAGTTTCGTTTTCCTCCAAGACTCGATTTCAAATTTTTGTATCTGTATCTGCTTCCTGTAATAGAGATTTCACTGTACTTTATAGCAAACTACTTTCTACTAGCACTACTACTACTAACCACAACTGCCAATGCCAAATACGTATGTGTCCAATTGTCCGACTTTGTTGAATGAATCAGAATGACGTCATACTCGTACCTCAACATCACCAATGTATCTGTAGTTTGGTAGATTCTTGATTAAAACAAAAACAATATTGGCAATACAACTCAACTTAAGCTACACCATGTAACTGTGTAACAGCTGTCAAAATACTTGTTTAAATTAAAAATGAAAAAAAGCACCAAAACAAAATAAATATCCGACGAGATTTAGAAGACTCCTCTACACAGTTCGTACCTGAAAGCAATCCATGTTCCATGAGCTCAAGGTTGGCATTTTGGTGGCTCTCTTGGTTGGTTTAAGTTTTAACTAACTTATCACGCAATGGACTCAAATCGTTGTTGGTCCGAAAATTTATTTTGATAAAGAAAAAGAAAGGAACCCAAAAGTGCAATAAATATTTAAAAGTGCAGTTAGTAGTATGTGGGGGAAATTTCCAGCTATAAACCAGGTCAAATTGTTGTTGTTTTATTTCGTCTGATGATGTTGGTTTTAAAAAGAATAAAGAATGTCATCATTTAGGTAGGGAACCATCTAACTCTCTTGGTAAAAAAGAAAAACATAAAATCATGAAAGGTGTTGGGTAAGTCACGATGATCCCGAAGAAGTGGAACAGGATTTACGGTTCTTGGGAATTTTGTAAACCAAACATGTTTTATATATAGTATACATGTCGAGTTAAACAGAGTTTAACGATTTGGAAAGAACAGAAAGTAATTTATTAAACTGCGGGATTTTAACAATGTGATTCAAGTTATACCGGAGGTAAGATAAAGATGAAGACATTCGAAGAAAATTTTATGGAATTTCTTTTCATAATGAAGCTTTCTTTGTTTTTACTTTGTAGTTCAACTAGATGGCAGGAGCTAGCTTTTAATTTGGGTTTGCTAAATTTAATAGAAGGCTAGGGCAAGTGACACCAGAATTATTTTCTAATGCCGTAGTCTCGTACGTTGACTCTTTAATAAGGCACAATAACTTTTTTTAATGGTGCCAGAGAAGTCCAAAATAATTTCCTTAATAAAAATGAAAATACTTTAAAGCTGCTTCATAAACAGCGGCGATCACCAGAGGCGAAAGATGGGAAGCATTACATTTGAAGCAACCACAATCGTTAACCCTTAAAAATGGTTAAATGACAAAATTAGTGTTTGATGTCATATGGACTATGACATCGTTCAAATGCCTGCCTTGGCTTCTTACCGTACCACGGATCCGGGTGGTATAATTCTCAATGATTCTTCCACATAGATCCGGCAGAATTTGAGCGATGGCCTGTGTTATATTAACCTTAAGGGCATCGCATAGACCTGCAACTTCACGAAACCCCACATCACATGACCTTGGTGGCCAATTCACGTCACCTTACCTTGCTTACCTAACCTTACTCTCAAAACGGTCATGCAGAATGTCAATCGTTACGTGCTTTGTGTGGCACCTAGCGTCGCCCTGCTGGAACCACATGTCGCTTAGGTCCATATGGTTCAATTTGGCCCATAAGAAATTGGTTATCATCTTTCTATACCACTCGGCATTGACGGTGACCGCCTTCCCAACGTCGTTTTCAAAAAAATGCAGACCAATGGCCCCGCCAGTCAAAAATCCACACCAAAAGGTAACTTTTTGAGAACGCCAAGGTTATTTGGCATCAGTAACTGAAGAGCAAACAACAGGTTTGACAGATATCACCAAAGAAACATGGCCGCCAAAATCTAAGCAATTGAAAAACCTCTTTATTATGCACACTGACAATTGAAAGCATCATATTTGCGTTAATATTGAAGAAACTCAATGTTTTGTGCATAGAAAGGTATGGCATACCGTAGTTAAAGTACGGCTTTCCAAATAAACACTCTTCCCCTACCCTACACCCACTACTGGGACTTCATACTAATGTTACACTTTGACTCAACAAAAAGGAAAGGACTATAGCGTGCTTGCTGGACATCGAAAAGGCTTCCGACAGCGTTTTGATAAAAGGATTGCTATTCAAACTCTCGGATCCGGGACTTCCTAATCACTTGGTAAGAATAATCAAAAATTTGCTTATCCATAAGACTTTTTTATGTGCAGGTAGCAAAACACGTTTTGTTAACCAAGGGAACCAACGCTAGAGTCCCTCAAGGATCAACACTTGGACCGCTGGTGTTCAACATTTAAACTGCTATCAACCAGCCAACATACCAGGGACAAAGACGAAACTTTATGCCTACGACTCTATCGCATATGACACCGCTTTTTTACCAGAAATTGTTGCCAGAAGAGTGCAAGAGCACATTAAAAACCTCTGGGATTACTATTAAAAATGGGTATTGAACATAAACAGCTAAAAGACCGAACTCATCTGCTCCGGAACACCACTGGCTGTCATTCGATGACAAGCTTTTGCAAAACTATGTAATGACATCAACTCTAGTAAACAGAAAATGGTGAAGTAACAGGCCAATCAACAACGAACTACTTGGGAATCAACTTTTTCAACAAACTAAAATTCAAGAATTCAAAATAACTTTTTCAAAATACTTTTAACCTTTAGTTCACAAAAATTGGCGTTTCGTACCGGCGATCTCACATGGACTCATCAGTTGACTGTGAGGACCTTGTCAATACGCATTTTTTTATAAATTCAGTTCATCCTACATCGATTTTTTGACGAAAATCCAATGTGAACTATACTCAACCAAGATTAAAACTGTAATCATTAACGTTGGAAGATTTTGCCCGTGGCCTGGCATTGATTCTAATTTTGAAGAGAGCCAACTATTCTCTGCACTTGGTCCACCCGTACTCAGGAGGCGAAATGGACTAAGAAGGAAGACGTACATAGCTGCTTGTGTACAAACAACTTATCTGATCTAAGCCTTTTCTAAAGAAAAAAATACCACCAAGTGGTACACTGATGGAGCAAGAACAAGCGAAGTGACTGGTGCAGGAACTTAGGCCTAGATCCAAATTTTCCGTACCGATGGGGCAGTCCACCAGCATCTTCCAAGCGGATGTTAACGCCATAGGGAAATGCGTGGATTGAAAACTCGAAAAGAACTATCGTAACAAGAACATTGCCATCATGTCATAAAGTCAAGCGGCACTCCAGGCAATAAGCTCATATCAAATTTAATTGGTGTGGGAGTGCATAAGCAGGCTAAATGAACTTTGCAAACAGAACAGGGTCACACTTCACGAAGAGGCAAAAATAGGTGCATCAACTCCTTTAAGAAGGCCTGAGCTCTATTGGATGAAAACATCATCACAAACAAATCCAAGCAAGCAGATCCAAGAATTGAAAAGAACTCCCAAAGATGAGACAGGCGAAACTACTATTGGGCAATTACAACCAGCAACGTTTCCAAAAACTGCATTAACTTAAGTAGAAATAACTTAGAATAATAATAGTTATCCTAACTGGAGACTGCAAGCTTAGAAGACAGCTAAGTTTACTTGGTATGGTAAACAGAGCAACATGTAGATTCTTCAACATTCATGAGGAAACACCGGACCACGGAAAGATGTTGTCCACTCATGCACCAAAGAAAATACCATCTGGGACAATACTAGGTGGAAGAGAGCCACCTATCCTTTCTGAAGGTGCTCCAAATATTAAGATTCCTAAGAGCAATAGATTAGGAGGAAGCACTACCTATAAGATGTGCAAGCTCATCCATTTTTAAGTGGGGGCACAATAGTGCAATACCCCCAATATATAATTCATTAATTCATTCGAGCCTTTCCTATCTGGTTTAACCTTACAGAAATGAAGAAGATGAAGCATTTTGAAAAAAAGATGCTCAGAATTTACACACGACTCCACCGTAACTCACTAACGAAGAAATATATACCAACTAAAAAGCTGTACGAAGTTAATACTACAGGACCAGTATAAGCTGCAGCTCGGGAAAAATCTTCAGGAACCTGGCAGGGCATCTCAACTCAGAAGTGCAACAACTTCTTCAGCAGGAACTAGAGCCTATTGACAGGTATCGATACGCCCGAGACATCTCTGACGATAAATTTAAAGAAATAATCCATAACGAAAACGCATCCCTTCACGTGAAGACCAACAATCAGTACTACAGCGGAAAGTTACAATTCAAATTGTATATAAAACAAATTGAAAAGTAAAAATTCTTAATCTAAAAAAAGCCTATCTTGTAAAATTAGTTCCCGATTTCTAGAATAACAACTTTTTAAAGATTGCCCTAAGATGTACAGAACTACTAGAACACGGGTAAATAATATATTTAAGCTTCTAAGTATCTATAACTTCGTAGCTCTAAAAACTATGTCACTCAAACTCCTTATTAGTTCAAACAAGAATAAAACCCTACCTTCTATTAGTCAAAAGACTTTAAAAAAAAGTCCTTATCATGAAAAACGAATACAATTTAAAAAAAAGCAGTACCACTTCACAAAGCAGAAAAAGACATCATCTGCTAAAAGACAAAATCAAACAACAAAAAAAAGAGACATCAAAAGTGCATTCGTAAAGCTTCCTTTTTTTTGGTTTTAGATTTATAAACGACTGATGTGCCCAATTTTTCTCTTATGCCGTCGGGATTTTTTTTTTAATTTTATTTTTGGGGGACGCGCAAACATAGCGTTGTTAGCTATTTTTATAAAACGTAACAGACAAATTAAAATAGACACAGAACACGACAGACGGGAGAGTACTCGTAGTAGCAAGCAGCAGAATCAGCAGCAGCAACACAAAATAAAAACAAAAGCCTTTTGTGACAAACGAAATGAAAACAACTTAAAATGAGGCCAATCTGCTATTAATATTAATTACAACAATAATACAGTTGTCTTTAAAAAGTCGGAATTAAATTTTATTACAAAAAAAAAAAAACAACTACAAACATTGAATAAAGCTGATAACGAGAAAAACATAAAACAAAAGACTCAAAAGAAGCAAAAAAGACTTCAAGTGAGTATGAGGATTGCAAGGACTTCAAAAAGAAAAACAATCAAAAGACATAGCGCACAAGACAAAAATGGGAAAATAAGGAGCTTATAAAATCTGGAGCCAGACAACTTCATTTCATGAATATATTTCACCCAGTTTGAGATTTTTTATAACCGAATAGATTCTTTTTAACTTCTATAACTGGAGCGCAATGAATCTATTCATATCTGTAATGGTCTTGATAGAAAAAATTAGTCTCATGCTCTACGGACTGAAACATCCCAGTCAAATGATATTGCTTACCGTAACGAAGCAACGTTTCACACTATTTTGTCGAAGATGACATTAGTTCTTTGGTTCAATGGGAACTCTCAAGGTTCATTTTTTTTTTAACCGAGATACCATCTCACGAAAATTCTCCATATTTATACCAATACCAAAATTTAAGTTCTCCAAGGCTTAATGGCTCTATTTCTAAATAAAAACTCAAATATTCAAATATTTTCAATCTGTTGTCAGTAGAAAATCCACAACAGAGGCAAATATCTGAAAGTTCAAAGAATTGACTCATGGGGCTTGCAGTAAATCACAAAACATATGAACAATGTTAAATGTGCCAAACGTAAAAAACTAGTTATAGCGTATTTAAACTACAAGCGAGCTAGGTTAGGTAAGATTAAATGAGTTACCAGCTTCGCAACTGAAACACACTAGAGTTAGTCCATTGTGATTCCACAGGAATCCAGAGACTCTCCCTACTCGTTGAACCATTTGGAGCTTCTTATGAAGCGATAGAAACTGCAAGGGTCCAAATTAATTAGATCACTAGGTTGCTCGAAGAAAAACTTTCAAAAATGGAGCCTATAGGCGTTTTTCCTTTTTAAGTTCAGAGCAGAACCTGAATTGTCAAAAAATAAATTGTGTTTCTTTTTTAGTTCACAGTGTTCAAAGCTTCGAATTATGTGTTTCTTGTTTCGTTCTGAACGCGTTCAGAGTACGCTCTATGAGCTCAGAATAAAATAACTGAACAGACAGAGTTAAATGCTTAACACAAGCATTTGACTGGAGGAAATTAAAACACGAAATGGTGAAAGCTAAGTGTTCAGGTGTGTTTCAAAAACAACTCAGAGCACGCTTGTTTCAGAGGATTCTCAGAACATAGTCGACATGCTCGGACTCTGTTCAGAGCTCTATTTTGAACTTAAAAAGAAAAACGCCTTATGTACGTCCTATGGATTTAGCTGGGCATGGACATAGAAGATGAGGAGCTCTACGTCTTCCTCGTCCATACAGCTTTTGCAATTCCCCTATGCCTTGGCACCAAACAGAAGTGAATATTGGAATGCTGCGCCATCTCTATTAGAGATCAAAGGCAGTTAGAGGCTGTTATAAACTCAATAGGAAAGAAAACCATTTCATTGTAACGACTAGAGCCTAGACTTGATCTATTTTGTCATTTGTCCCCCTTCAAATATGTTCTGTCGGTAATTTGACAATTAAACTTTCCCTACAAATGATTTGTTAATTATTGTTTTCTTCACAAAATGATTAATGATTGTCATCATAATTGCAGTTTAATTATTTTAAATATTTCAAGTTTAGCTCATAGGTCTTCGGAATTCATTTTATTTTAAATGAATTCAATATTCAATTCAACATAATACGACCCAAACGCAAAATAGTTGGCCTACTCATTAATTAACAAATTAACATTTTTTATGTGCCTATATTTTCTGGTCCCCAAGCAGTTGTTTTTTTAATTTTTGTTTGTCGATGTAATAAATTACATTTAATAAGTACATAAATTAGACCAAACAGAACTAAATTCGAGAAAGCACATATGGCTCCAGTTTGCATTCCCTCAAACAAAGATAGAGCATAATAGTTGGACTACTCTCTCTGGGATGCAAAATAGTTGGCCTATGAAGATTTAAATAGATTTTTAGTTAACCGTTATTAAAAAAATGACATGCACTTGTTTTGTTGTTTATTGATCTCTTGTTTTATGCAAGCCAGCAACAATTTAATGTCAACCATGGTGCGTGGCGTTGCATTATCAAGAGACCTTAGGGAATCCATAAATAAAGCCTTCGAAACGGGATTATTGAGCCATAAAATCGCAAAACAATTCAATTTACCGCGCTCATCAATTCGAAACATTATCTCAAAGTTCAAAAATAGTGGAAATGTGGAGATCGGTTAAAAAACGGGACGCCCACCAATTGCAAAACCTCGAGATTGCCAAATTTAAAAAAAAATAATAAAAGAAAATCGAAGTCAAACGGCCGCTGCAATAACTGTTCAATGGAGGGAAAGAATAAAAAAAAGTGTTTCGGTCGACACTTGCAAACGGACTATGAAAAAAATTGGATACAAATTTTATAAGGTTTGTTTTAGATTTATTTAAATTAGAGCAATTTTAATTCGTTAAAAACATAGGCCAAAGAAAAACCACTTTTAACACCTAAACAAAAGAAAAAGCGGCTAGAGTGGGCCAAACAACGTAAACTCTGGACTTTAAGTCAATGGCGGTCCGTTATTTGGAGTGATGAGTCCAGGTTCGAAGTTTGCGTGGGCGACGAACGAAAACGAGTCATTAGAAATTCAAGAGGTTTTTCACAAAGATTGCCTTAAAAAAACGGTCAAGTTTCCAGCATCTCTAATGATATGGGGATGCATGTCGGGGCGGGGTTTGGGCAATTTACATTTTGTAAATGGAATTGTCAATGCTGCCAAGTACAGGATATTCTGGAAAATGAGCTTCTCCGATCAATACCACGACTTCAAACTAGTGACGGAGACTATATTTTCCAACAGCATGGAGCTTCTTGTCATATTGCAAGGTCTACAATGGCGTGGTTATCTGCTGAAGCTATTCCTTTACTAGAATGGCCTTCCAGCAGCCTTGATCTTTCACCAATTGAAACTGGCTGGCATAAAATAAATCAAAAACTGCGAAAATAACCATGCCGGACTCTTCAAGACCTTAAAGCTAAAATCATAAATATTTGGGAGTCTTTTGGTACGAAGAATGTCAAAAATTAGTTGACACAATGCCACGACCCATAGAAGCAGTTATCAAGGCCAAAGGCGACGTAACACCATGGTAAAATAAAAATTAAGACCCATAAGCCATATTTTGCACTTAAAAAAATGTTTAAATCGTTATTTTATTTTGTAAGATTGCTCTATACCGTTATTTAATTGAAGTCATTTTGTTTTTGTTACTTATTCCTATTCAAAATAAATATATCTTAAGGAAAATACCAAAATATTCATTTTATTTCCGATAGAATTTAAGAATCAGAAGATTTTTGTTTTTTTATCATAGGTAGTCCAACTATTTTGCGTTTGGGCTCGTAATCGTGATGACAATCGCAAAAAACTGGGGGAAGTCCAGATGGATAAAGATGTGACATGGTTTTAATATGTTCATTTAACATCTCATGCACGTTTCTGCGGGTTTAGCCAATTAAGACGGTCTGGTTTTTGTTAAATTTTATTTTTAAATATTCTAGATACATTTGTACACCTTAATCTTCTAATTGATATTTAGGAATTTCGTCATACTTTATGGTTTCATAAGACTTTTTGAACTATGCAAACTGCAGAGGCATCAGTCTCCCTAACGAAATTATTTTTTCCGTATTATGTGAGCACCAAAATCATAAAGTGCACAATTGACACAGGAACTTCACATTGACACCCACCGCCTATTCAATGATTTCAAGGCAGCATAAGGTAGAATGTATAGATACGAGTTATATGTCTATGATGAAAATCGAGAATGCCAGGTGACTCATAATTTTCGGCAAAGACCTCATCTTTGATGTCAGGAAAGGTTTTAAGAAAATCAATGGACCTTTTTAACATTCTTCTTGAATGTGAACTTTTTCATCAAAACGAGTGTTTGTTGGAGCAAACGTTGTACATCTTGCGCTCATTTTACAATAGACGTGGTGGTCCATGACATTCAAATCTTCAACGTTAAAACTCCAGGCAGTCGATTCCTCGCCGTGCACAAGAACTCAGTCTTTCACAGACTTCACCCTGGTGAATTTTGCACCGGGGCTTAGAACTACATCCGTAATAGATCCAACTAGCCCAGGAGAACAAAGATCATGGCCATATACAACGCCGATTAATCGCTGACTGGGCTTCGGGTCGTTTGAAAAAGGACCACAATTATGGCCGCAAAATCATATTCAACCATGAGGCGCATTTTTGGATGAATGGCTGAGTTAACAAGCAACACGGCCGTATATTGGACGAAACCAACCCACTCGAGGTCTACCGGGTGATAATGAATCCTAAAAAAGTTACCGTTTGGTGTGGATTTTGGTCCAGCGGTATCAGTGGTTCGTACTTTTTCGAAAACGACGTTAAGCGGTCACCGTCAATGGCGAGTGCTGCAGAACTAGTTTCTTACTGTCTAATTTGAATTATATGGACCAATATTGACATTCTGCATGAACTATTTAAGGGTATGGTTATCTCTCACTGAGGTGACGTGATTTGACCCCGCTACACATTTATTTGTTAGATTTCCAGAAGTCTCAAATCCGTGCAAATGAAAACAATCGACCTATGGTTTGTCCTCTTCCATTAAAGTAAAAATCAATTTTCAAGCCATTAAATTCTATACGAAATTACTCTCCATTGGATTTCGGTGGTCGGAATTTAATGAGCTTATCCATACCCTGCTGTATCCACATCCAAAGGACAAGAGTGTGAACTTGGATACGAATATGAAAAGGTGAGGGTAGAGCCTCTGCGATGCATTAGATGTTACAGAATGAAACCCTGCACTATCCAATATTTTTTTGTGAATTTCATACTTAAAAGCGTCAATACAACTTTAATGAATCAGTCCAAAAAACAATTTTGAATTTAGAAGAAAAGAATCATCGATGTCAAATGCACTCATTTTCGATAAGAGATCTTGATGCCAAATACTATTAAATACGTCAGCGGATTTGTATAGGTATATCGAGATCTTTCATAAATTTCCGATACATTCAAAAGAATATGCTTCACAAATCAAATCATTTGCAATCTCAGCTAAACGATTAATCATAACACTTCCCGGCAGAATCCAACTTTTAAATCAATCTGTCCTGCAAGCAAATTGGCTTTTGGAATGTTGTCATTATCGAGCAAACATAGTGTCCAGTTAAAGATCCAAAAGTAATTATTGAGGCCGTACCAACTTGCCCACGTGTGGTAAGACTCAAATAGTGTATTTATCAGAATCAAATTTAATCTTAAACGTTTGTTATTCAAGTTGGTTCCTTCTCATGGACGGGTTTTAGTAACAAGTTTCCTATTAAAGTGAATTTGAGTTAAGGCTGATTCTAATTAAGAACGAATCAAGAAACATGTCTGAAAAAGAAACGAACGTATTATTAGGTATGCACATTACTTAGATATATTTTAATAATTTTTTTTTATTGAAAAATCAAATCGTTGACGAACGAAAATCCTTGGATATACATATTTAAGTCTTTTTCAACATGCTAGATAATGTACCCAGTAATTTATGCTCTTAAAAAAGTATTCCAAAACACCTATCCCTGGAAAATTTACAATTAACTAGGTTGAAACCATTAGCGGATATTGCTGGGCAAGACGCTTATATTCTCTACTTGTTTCTTACTTCTCACTCTGATAAGTATGTATATCATTAAATTAAACTCTTCATTTGGCACTTCGGAACCAAATTCTTACCTGATCAGAAATTAAGCCAAAAAAAATCCTGCAATGTCCCAAAGGCATTGTCATTTGTCAAGAACGTAAAAAAATTGAACTTTATCTTCGGTTCCCACGCTCATCTACAATTACAACCCGATAATTAATTCTTCAGATAAGGCAAATGCACTTGCAGCTCAATTTGCTGCTAGCTCTACGTTACTTGATAGCAAAATTGCCCTTCCTGTACTTCAAAACGTAAATCATTGAATGGGACAGGTATATTTCCGCACTCGTACATTTGCAAGAGCCCTTCGAGATCTTGATATTAAATAGGGTATAACCCAATTCTTGTGAAGAGTTGTTCTTTATAGCTGGAAAAACCATTGCGGAAGTTTTCCATAGCTACTGTTCTGAAATCTTTCCTAGAGGATGAAAAACTACATTTATCCACCCTGTTCCTAAAAAAGAAGCAACCCCTCCTCTCCCTCCTCCTACCGACCAATTTCAATAACGTCCCTTCTTTCCAAGGTCATCGAATCGCTGATCGAAAGCTTCTTAATGACCGATAATAGGGCTGTCGCAGCAATTGTTCCTCTGGTGATCTGAAGGTATATCTCACCAAGAGTCGAATAGATCTTTACATTGTTTTGAAGAAATTAAGATTAGTGTGGTTCATATTTCTAAGGCACTTGACCGAGTTTGGCACCAAATTCAAACCAAGCGTTATTGGACTATTTCAAGTCTGATCTTCACAAAATAAATGCCAGTTTTCCGTTTTGTCTCCGACTCGATTTCTCAAATTCATCAATGATTTTTTTGTCTGAAACTTCTAATCCCTTGAATTGTTTTGCTGAAGAAAGTACTCTCAGCTTCGCATATTCGTTTCCAGATACACGTCCTCTTAGCTACTCGACTCGAACAGACTGGAACCACAGGAGACCATGCAAGACGTGGCCGCCACAGCGATATCGATATCGCTGAGAACGAAGAAGCATCAACCAGACGACAGGCCATGAATTTGGACATCGCCAGTGTATTTTAGTGAAAGTCTTACACATGTTCCCGTACAAAGTGCAAACAGTGCATCAGTTAATGCCCGCTGACAAGCCATTTTCAATCTCAACAAAGAAGAAGACGATTTGTGACGAAAACCATCATGAGCGACGAGGCGCATTTCCACTTAAGCGGTTACGTCAATAATCTAAATATTCGTTTTTGAGGCACTGAAAATCCACGTATGAAGCACAAATAGTCGTTACTTCCACTCGAAGCCACTGTGTGGTGCGTCGTTCACGCGGGATGGATGATTGGGCCGTATTTGTTTGAGGATGCCATCCGCAATACGGTCACTGTCACTGGCCATAATAAACGACTTCTTACTTCCGAAATTGGATGAGCGAGACTTGAACATTTAGGCCCATTTGCTGATACAGAACATAAATACTTATGTTCCACATAAACACTTATGTGACAGTTTACGTAGAGGAAAAAGTAGAACACAAGAGCTTAGGTTGAGCATAAATATTTAAGTTTCGTTTCATCAAATGGCCCTTAGTAATTTAGTTTCAACAAGACATTGCAACCGCACAGACAACATGAGCCACAATGAAGGAAGCGTTTCCTAGTCGCGTAATCTCCCGTTTTGACTATTTGGCATGGCCAGCAAGTTCGCCCGATTTAACCATCCCAGACTTCTTTCTTTGGGGCTATTTGAAGTCACGGGTTTATGCCAACAAGCCTCAGACAATCGCAGCCCTTAAGGAGAATATTCGACAGGAATGCGAACAGATATCACTGGAAATCTTGCGGAGTCATGGAAAATGCGATAAAACAGGCACAAATGTGTATCAACAATGGCGGCAGCAATGATGGATATAATCTTTTCCACTAAACAGAAAAAACTGTAAAGGTCCAGGATTTCCATCGCTCAAAATCATTTTTTTATTTAGGTTAGGTTATTGGGCTGACAATTGATGACGCTATCGTCACACTTAGATCAATGTAGATCCATTGTGTTACCCGTGAGTGTAATAATCACTCTTTTCTGATAAAAACCTATGTATTCTGTCAATCAGTCAAGCCATTTTGAGTCATTGACGAAGTTCAATATGTGAATTCCTGAAATATTAGAAAGATCTTCTAGGTTGTGAAAGAAGTAACTACCAAGCCATTTCCTTCTCTGGTGCCATAGTGAAGGGCAATGCCAGAGAAAGTGTGATGTGTCTTCATGTACCTCTTCATCACCACATCCTCTGCATTGTTCATCTGCATTTAGTTTCATTTTGAATTTATGATATTTCAGTAAATTATGTTCGGTGATTATGCTCCTAAGAGAGCGGAGGGACTTCTTACTAAGTTGCATAATTTTGTCGGTCCTCTGCTTGTTAAAACAAGGCCATACTTTCCTAGTAGTATCACAGGTGTTAAGTAGACTCCACCTTTCATTTGATTTCTTTAGGATTAAGTCTGAAATTTTCTGTTTAATGTTGGAGAGTCGGATATTTACCATCTCTGCTTGACTAGCCAACTGTCAAATTACTTTATCATTTATGAACTTTCGTATCGACACTGTCAGCAACAAACATTTATTCAACTGGCCTAGGCTGTGATAATAGTATCGTTTTCGATCAACGAAATTAAGCATCTTTGAGAGTACGAAGATGGGGGACGGTTCAAAACCAACCGTGTGCTCTTTTTTTTTTTTTTTTTTAGATTTCTTGCTCTCTGGTTGCGTTGCTATTTGTGCGTTTTTTATTAAAATTTGTTAAACAAACACTTTAGCATTCAGTATGATAAGCTTTTGACTTAAATTTTTGTACTCTCCATTGTTTATTTTCGTTTAATCAAAAATTCACTTCAGATTCGTCTCGAAATTGGTGCGAATGTAAAATGATAGAAATTGTATGGAGTGCGAATGGATTGCGAACATTCGTTCAACTTTCATTCGTCGGATTCAGTAATAGCACAAGTTTGGAAATGAATTGAAATTGTCACTTTATCTCATTCGCCGAATTCTGTAATAGGGGTGATAATCTGGGAGCCTAAGTGAGTTGTTTAGCTCAAGAGGTTCTTAGAAAAAGCCTGCGCCAACACCCGTGTCCATTTTGGAGCCATCAGTATAGATTGCTATTGCTGATTCACTAGCGTAGGGTTGGTTGTTCAGCCATTCTTCTCTGCTTGGAAAGGCAGTTTGGAATGGTTTATAAAAGTCAGATTCGGGTGTTGTGCAATCTGTAATGATACTATCACCCAAATATTTCTGAAGAATTTGAGCACGTCTTATTGCGCTGTTTATCCAAGTATAAGTCTGGCTTAGCCTTAAGGCGCTATATGCTGCGGATTCTTGTACGAAAAGGTCTAGGGGTTTCAGGTTGAGTATCGCCTCTAACCCTGCAGTTGGTGTGGATCTCATGGCACCCGTAATCCAGAGTTTTGAGGTTCGTGCTTTTTTCAGTTGCATTCCACCAGACCAAATTACAATAAGTTAGTATTGGTCTGATTATCGCCAAATACATCCACCTGATATTTTTTGGTCTCGGTCCCCAGGATTTCCCAAAGATTCTGTTACAGGGGAAGAATGCAATTATTCCTTTTTTCGCTCTTTCCTTAGTGTTAAGGCTCCAGTTTTAGAAGATATGGCGTTACAATTGTTATTTGGCACTTGTTCACATGAATTGACTTGTTGAGGTCAGTTCTATGTACTAACTAAAGATGAACCACCTGAGAATCGAGTATTTAGTAGCAGGTTTGTATGATTCTTGGCAGGCACTTGTTTAATCATCAGGCTTTTAAAGCAACTTAGCATTACTGGATAGGATCTTTTTTCAATCCAAAGTATTTTCCCCTAAAATAGTTTACTCAAAGACCACTTGTATGTACTTAACGGTTATAATGAACTAAAACGTAAACAATCTCAACATCTCATCTCATCATGACTGTCATTCATGAATTTCTACGACGCAGATTAGCTGCTCTTTCTACTTTTAATTCGTTTTTTCAAATTAAGACTTCGTCGAATCATTGAAATGGAAATCCAAGCGACTAGAGAGATTCGCACGTAAACAAAAAATAACAACAAAATCCACCGGATAGTCTCCATCCAATCCACCTTGTCTGGCTGCGACTGCTAGTGCTGCCTGGGCCTGCTGCTTTGCTTTCCATCAAAAGTTGTTTTCAAAATTCCAATCCAATACCTACCAAACCAATACCTGCTGGACAACTTTTCGCGCCTACTGTTGTTTCAGTGTAGTATTCTTTATTGTTGTTATTGTTGTCTCATTCGTTTTAGCAAAGAAAAACAAAAACAACTCTCACACATGAAATTCCGCGACACGACTCGACTACGAGCTACGAGCTACGTCGCTACGACATAACAATAAAATGAGGAGAAGAAAAAAATCTGCAGAAGCAGAATCCGCGAACCGCGATCCGCCTGCGAAAGCGAATTGGGTTATCAGGTTACTCTCGACTCTCCTGTCTCCTCTGGAGCTGCTATGAATTTTTTCGCAGACAAAAATCTAATTTTCGTCACAAAAACTGACAGCTAATTGGTTTTGGTTGATAATTCATTTTGCAATAAAACTTACCTTGGGTTTGTTCAACCACTTTCGAAACGTATCCATTTTGGGGCGTCGAGTCGTAGAGTCGACGATAATCTGATGACGACGACGTCACGTCAACTGCAGCTTGCAGCAGCGCAGACCTTGGCTCCTTCGCCTTATGTTTGGTTTAATTTTTGTTTTTTTTTTTTCTTTATTCCAAAGGAGCGTCTCAATTGGAATGATTTTCGCACACAATTTCTGTTAAACAATTTGAATATCTTCCAAGCTAACTGGAAATTGTTGTTTCTGATTTACTTGCATCACAAATTTAATTCAAATAAAGAAAAAAAGAAAACTTGCACAACACACACAGAAAAAAAAACTCCCCGATTCCGATTCTATTGGGACTCCGCTCGAAACAGCAACGGCGATGAAACACGACACGAGCGACGAAGTTTCAATGAAAAAAATTCATTCCACTCATTCGATGTGAGAGCACTGTTGGCAGCTTTTCTTTATTTTCACAGATTCTTTGTTATTTTTTTGTTGAGCACTTGAGGTGATTTAACTTTGTATGAATTAAGAAAGAAAATTTTTATTAATTTAACTTTTCATTGCTCTCGGGTTTGATGTAGTGAATGAAAAATAAAAAAAAACAAATTCTCTTTTCATAAACGAAAACGATGACGACGAATGCGACAGCGTACAGCGACGACGAAGGCGACAATGACAATTCTCGTATGAAATTAATCCGAAATCAAACTAGAAACAACGCATACTGCGCGATATCCCGTTGGTTTGCTGAAATTTGCTGGTGGCTTATGAAATAAGTTGAGTTGGTTTTGTCTTTTTCTTGCAAATTTCAAATGAATCATGTGTTTTGAAATAAGAAAGGAGATAGATATATGAGCTATTGCATACGTTAACACGCGATGGTAGTCGTCAATCGATAACTTTTCGTTTTCGGAGTTTTCGATTGCAGACAGAAAAGTTGATAGAGATGTTTAGAGACAGAAATTTATCGGATACCGAATTATCAATTGAGTTGCAGAAACACAAGAGAAGCGACAAAATGTAGCGATGCAGAGCAGTTAAGGAGTTTTGAATTATTATAGTTTTAAGTTATAAATTATAATTGACCGCAAATGTTTGGCAATACTTTTATCAACAAAATGCACAATTTTAGATAAAGATTATAAGAGAAATGAAATGCAGTATTTTCTATGAAAACAGTGAAGAGATTGACGATTGAATTTAAGATGTTGTGTAATCGCCAACTTCAACCAGCATCCGAAAGCGTCACTTTTGACCTCCTCAACAAATTAACGATAACATATAGATAATAGGTGTGTTTTTTTCGCAAGTCCATATAGAATTGTGAAAAAAAACGACATCGGGATTTAGGAGCTTTTTTCCACATAGCTGGAAGCACTGTGTACGCTATGACATTTGTCAGCTTATTGACGACTAGCATCTTTGAGTATATATAATAGGGAGGCCTCGTTCCTATCCCTAATGCATTGTAGTACTTGCAGTTGTGATAGGGGTCGCTGTCTCACTTTCTGTAAGTTAAGGATACAGCTGTATGCTGTCAATTTGTGTTTACCTTCTCCTCGCACATCGTTCTCCGTCTCATGATTGTGATATGAAGCACTCAGTAAATTTTCAGTTTTGTTTGCAAAAAACCGCATAACAATAAGCTTTGTGACTGTTTTAATTCTTTACAAATTGTACGTAAAAATAAGATCAAACTTTAAAGTGACTGTTAATTGCTATTTTGTAATCAAAATATTAAAGTTCCCTACTTGGAGGCGAATAGCTTCCCCACAATGTGACCAATACAATGGATTTACCAAGGATGGCGACTACAATCGGGAAATCTTTCAACATCTGGACTGCAGTAATTTAGCCTCGATTAAGAGAGATGAACAGCAGAATGATTTTTCCGACATCAGCGATCCATTCCCTGCAAGTGGTTTGTGTCACCTTTGTAATGAGGTAAAAATTAAGGAACTGGCACAATTCCAACCGAAAAACGAGTCCAAATTCGAAGACGAAATCAAGGTGTAATGAGTTTTAGTTGGATTTTAAGAAATAAATTTGTAGAAATATTTAGCTTGAAAAAGTTGTAGTGTTTATTTGGTGGTTTAATGATACAAAAATATTGAATAGTAAAATGTTTTTTTGTTTCTTAATTTGTATGCTATTCTTTTGTTCTAACTTAGTATCTTCCCGCAAGGCAATCAATCCTGCCAAAAACTTTTTTTTGGTTGTCGCTGTCAAAAAACTTTGTCTTACACAAATTTGAGCAGCGCCCCCTATGATAGTCACGCATTTGGAATAGAAACGAGCCCTCCATATTATATATACTCAAAGACTAGCATCAACCAATCCAAAAACGTCACTTTTGACGTCTCTGAGCAAATTATCGATAACATATAGATAATACCATTTTGGCATCACCATTTTTATCGGGTCTTATACACTATTCACAGCAAATCAAAATCTAGATTTCGAGCAAAATTCTCAAAATCTCATCCAAATCTACTAGATTTCCCATACATTTTCAGATTTCCAAATCTACTAGATTACGACAAAATCTCCTCAAAATCTACTTTCAAACACAAGATTGTCAAAACAAACAAACCTTTAGAAATGTTCTGCTTTGTCAGCAAATTGTCAGCAAGAGAAGAAAGAGGTAGATAAAAAGCAAATAATTGAGTCGAGTCTCGAGTGACTATTTGAAATTTGAATTGTGGGGAGAGAAGGAGAAAAGATAAATTATATCCGAGAAAGCAGTATAAATGGACAGAAACGTCAAATGAAATCCTGGTTCTGTTCAGTGCGAACGCTTCAATGAGATTTCGTAATCTTGTTGCTGAAATCCGAGATTTTAATTCGGTGTGAAAAGCCTATTAATCTGAACAGAACCAGGATTTCATTTGACGTTTCTGTCCATTTATCCTGCTTTCTCGGATATAATTTATCTTCTCTCCTTCTCCACCACAATTCAAATTTCAAATAGTAACTCGACACTTAACTATTATCTGCTTTTTATCTACCTCTTCTCTTGCTGACAATTTGCTGACAAAGCAGAAAATTTCTAAAGGTTTGTTCGTTTTGACAATCTTGTGTTTGAAAGTAGATTTTGAGGAGATTTTGTCGTAATCTAGTAGATTTAGAAATTTGAAAATGTATGGGAAATCTAGTAGATTTGGATGAGATTTTGAGAATTTTACTCGAAATCTAAATTTTGATTTGGTGTGAATAGCGTATAACTCTCGAAAATTATCTGGTCTTAGCTAATACGCTTTTCACACCAAATAAAAATCTAGATTTCGAGCAAAATTCTCAAAATCTCATCCAAATCTACTAGATTTCCCATACATTTTCAGATTTCCAAATCTACTAGATTACGACAAAATCTCCTCGAAATCTACTTTCAAACACAAGATTGTCAAAACAAACAAACCTTTAGAAATGTTCTGCTTTGTCAGCAAATTGTCAGCAAGAGAAGAGGTAGATAAAAAGCAGATAATAGTGTCGAGTCTCGAGTTACTATTTGAAATTTGAATTGTGGTGGAGAAGGAGAGAAGATAAATTATATCCGAGAAAGCAGGATAAATGGACAGAAACGTCAAATGAAATCCTGGTTCTGTTCAGTGCCAACGCTTCAATGAGATTTCGTAATCTTGTTGCTGAAATCCGAGATTTTAATTCGGTGTGAAAAGCCTATTAACTCTGTATAGATTTAAGTAGTTGTTGCATTTGCATGTAAAGCGCTTAGTCCCGATGTCGTTTTTTTTATAATTCTATATGGACTTGCAAAAAAAACACGCCTAATATCATTTATGCATTACCGTTTTTATCACGACTTAGGTTAACAGCCCGATTCTCCCCAAAGTCAGTGATACCTCACAAGTCACAAGAAGAGGTGAAATTGATTTTGTGACTTTTTCTAATTCTGCCGCTCAGTCACAATAACAATTTGTGAGTCACAAAAACAATCGAAACTGTGATCTCCTTTAGAGCAGGTCACAACTAATACATTTTTAAAGTTTCTTGGATTGACATTCAGTATATTTTGTAAAAAAAATTTCTAGATTTATGAATAGATATTTGAGAGTACGCAAAAATGGAAGCGGACTTTGTGCTAGTGAATATAATTGCTGATCTTTCCCACGAAAAAAAAACTTTGAGAGATACAAATGATCCATTCGCTTTCCAAAACAATAAATTTATAAAGTAATTTCTTCGTTTTGAATAATCAGCTATTCAAATAATGACACTTAAAAATCTCACCATGCTGTGGTGAGTTTTATTGTGAGCTTTCTTGTGACGATTAGGGGGAGAATACCAAAATGTTATCGAATCACAACAATCCTCACAAGGAACAGTCATAAGAGCTTGTGGTTGTGACTCCTTACAAGGGGGTGAATCGGGCTGTTAAAGAAGATTTATTGTAAATCCACCTAAGTTCAGGATTATCTCTTTGTGGAAACGTAGTATAAGTCCCGATGTCGTTTTTTTTTTCAACAATTCTTTATGAACTTGCAAAAAAACATGGCATATAGATAATACCCAGCTCAGAAGGCGAAAAGAATTTCTTGCATTTTTAAGAAAACCCAAGCATATCGCTGCGTTTTTGGCTACGTCGAATAAATGAACATTCCATAAGAGATGGTCGGTAACACGACCGACAAGAGAGTGTTTATGAAGATAAAGAAGAGTGTCGGAGACAAAACGGAGCCTAGGGGCACACCAGCGCACATAGGTCAATATTTGGCTTTTATGCAGCCAAAAGTCGATTTTGTAAATTTACGGTAAACAAAAAAAACAGTTTGTTGATCGTTATGAGAATAGTCCCAGTTTTTAATTTTACTCTTTTTACCTCACAAAAGCACACCGTTTGCAAATACGTGTAATTGTAACTTGATCTCTAACCGCAGTACACGTTTTTCTTACCATATAGTTTACAGGACGAATAAAGTTGTACGGTCAATATTTCTATTTCTGTGTGTGTTATTAATAATATAGTGATGGATTTCGATAACTCAGGTATGATTTCTTATTTTTATTAGAATTTGCTCCGCTGAAATGCATGACTCTAAAAATTTAGTGCTGTTAAACTTTGGGTATTTTTTTGGCTATATTTTTACCATATTTTACTTTTCAAAATTGAATTTGTTATATTTCCGCGTTAGATTGGATGATAATTGTTTTTGAATTGTGAAGTATAACCTTTTTATCTACAAATGTGATAAAAATTGGCTGCAGAAGACTGCAGAGGACAAAAATATTGACATTTTCAACAGCACAGATTTTTCGGTCAAAAAAATTAAAATTCTGAATAGTGAAACAATCATTGTGTTTTCTTGCTGCTTGAACTCCGAGTACATCAGGAGTGAAAATTGTTACTCGGAGGTACCTCTATGAGTTTAAGAAAGAACAAAATTTACCAGATTTTTAAGCTATAATTAATTATTTAGAAAATCACTTATTGTCAAACTATGGCAGTACTGTGGATGATAAAAAAGTTTGAAACATAGATTTTCCTTATTTAAATCGACTTTGAAGGAAAAATGGGCAAAATGCTATAGAAAAGAAGAGGCGTTTTTTCAAAAATAATGAGTCGTGGCTAAACGAAACCCTCGAACTTCCTTTAAAATTTCTTTCGTATAAGCACCAATATCACATAACCTACCACTCTAAAAGTCAACAGCTAAGTAAACAAGAAACTAACATTTAAATAATTAAAAAAAAAACCGTTAGATTTTACAGGTGCATTTTCATTCATTGAGATTTCGTTTCTAATTAGTTGCTCGTAGCTGTAGATTAAAGTTCATATTGGAAACTATTTCAAGTGGACACAAAATTGATTCACAAAAATATGACCAATTTGTCAAAGGTACAGGTCAGCTATACATCATTCTTTATAATTGGCACCCAATGACTCCGACAATGCACAATATATTGATACACGGTGCAATCATAATCGAAAACTTGTTGTTGACAATAGGCCAATTACCAGAGAAAGCTGCAGAGGCCCACAATAAACATTTTCGCTTATATCGCGAAAATTTTGCAAGGACATTTTCAAGAGAACAGTGCAATTTGAATGTATATATTACTTAGTTCCGATCCACTCATAAGCAGCCTTAAGCCAAAAAAGCGAACCATTTTAAAATCATTTTGCCCTGAAGCAAGAAATATGATTGTGCCAGCAGATTCTAACACCGAACCCGATTCAGGCATTGAACTACTAGACGAATTTGTTATTGAATTATTATGAATTAAGTTTAAATAATTATTATCTTTTTTATTTTTTGTGAGCTGAAAAATTGTTAAAAAAGTAAAAAAATGAAGTTAAAAAAATTTAATTTTTTTAAATAAATTATAAATAATCTGAATGTTACTATTATAAATTAAAAAACATCAAAATATTTCTAAATTTACTTCAAAATAGTTTTTTTATTAAAATTATATTTTTTTTCGTCATATAAAACCCAATAGAAACATAATAAGTGGAGACATGTTTTTGGCCGCATAAATGTGAAAAATTGACCTATGTATGTGCAGCGTTTATTTTATGAATAACAGACTTAAAACTGTCAAATACAACTTGCGTTGTATTGAGTCTCTTCGATACTAAAGGCACGCATTTTCGATCAAAGAACCTCATGCCAAACTCTATTTATTGATTTAAATATATAAATATAAAGTGCAATTACTTTTGTTTCTCCAATATAATGTTAGGATCGGTTCCACTTTTCGCTGAGATCACAGTGGACCAATTGATATACGAAAACCGTACTGCTAGTCGTTTAAGAGCTTTCGTTCTTTATCAGTAATTGGAAATAAACGAGTTCATGTCTAAATAATTATTATTTCTTAGAATAAAGTCGAAACTTAGTCATGGGCAAAAATCATAGGCAACGAATTTTATTGTATTGTAATATTTTTGCTAGGTTCGTTAAATAAAACTTATTACTGTTTCTAATATTTCTTCTTTATTTACACTTTTCAAATCAAAACAATAAATCTCAATTTATAATCAACTCTAATACTTTTATTCCAACTTAAATCCACTTCTTTAATTACACTTTCCACAATCCAATAGTTCAGCTTTGCACACTTTCATAATCGAAAATAAACTGTGTCTCGCTAACCGTGAACACTCCCTTATATACTGAAATTAGTTGTTCTCGAAAGTTCTTGTCTTGGAATGTTCTAGATGGTTGGAATAAGGGGAAATTCATTTGACATTGGAAAAGAGCTTTTTGTTTCTTCCAGAAATTATATATGTAATTTTCCAACAGATGGCGCTGTAGTAGTATAAAGGTCTGTTCACAACAGTATGTATTTTAAGTCTTAATTAAAATTGAGTCAGTTGTTTAAATTAAAACCAATTTGCATAAAATTCAAGAAGTATAACTGATCTGAAAAGTACCCATAATTAAGTTCCTTCCTGAATACTAAACTATCATTTGGGATATTGTCCCAAAAGAATTCAAAGATGAAGAAAACCATGCGGCAAGCTATACGAAGATTCCACCGGACTGGTGGATAAATCAAAGGAGGTTTTCACTTTTAAATCAATCAAGATTAAATAAACTATGGGTTCTTAAAGTTTGCCCACAGGCGAAACCTCTGACTCTTTGGGCCTGCATCCAAAGACCTAAAAATAATTTTCCAAACCTTCTTCATAATTCTGAAATTCTAAAGTAAATTCCCAAAAAAATGAGAACTTATTCAATGCCTTTTTGAGAACGCATTTTATCTTTAATTTAGGTTATTTTTTTCTCAGTGCTTTTTACATTTTTCCCTAACTCATTTTGGGGAAGTATTTCATTAGAGGTCCTAATTCCTAGAGCTATGACACTACCAAATTCGTAAATGCCTACTTCCCTGAATGAGAATATCATTTTGACAGTCTTTTGAGTGCCGTTAAAATACCGAGAGACCACAATTGTTATACCTGACTTAAGACGTCTG
The DNA here is from genome assembly GCA_911387755.1 of Chrysotoxum bicinctum. Classification (NCBI taxonomy): domain Eukaryota; kingdom Metazoa; phylum Arthropoda; class Insecta; order Diptera; family Syrphidae; genus Chrysotoxum; species Chrysotoxum bicinctum. The sequence continues at coordinate 245,883,870 of OU426988.1, read as the reverse complement.
CTATATACTGAATAAAATTGCGTTCTCGTGGGTTGTCTAATAGGCGTCACTCAAAAGGTCTCTCATATACATATTCTCACTCGACTTTCACCTAAGCCCTGCTCTTTCTCTAAGACCTAGAATGGACGTTATCTTTAATAATAATTTAAACAGTTCTAAGAGTCTGATGACTTATCTTCTTCAATAAAACACAAATACAACAAGAAGTTAATAAAAATAAAAGTCTTATTTGCAACGATTAATCTGAATAAACAACAACATTCCCAGATCAATACAGTCAAGACCACTTTGAACTTTAACACAAATCCCTTACAAGCTAGTAATTTCAGTTTGCGATTCGACATTTTCTTGCATCCTGCTCTTGTCAGCTGGCTTAGTCGAACCAAGATCAATTGTTTCGCCCTTTCTTTCTCTCTTTTTCAACAGCACGTAGCAGATTCTGCAATAAAGGTTGAACAAATTAGTCATAATGAATTCTCCCATCGAGTCGAAATCTCACATGAAGACGATAACATTTGGTATGTAAAAGACCTCACTAAACAGAAATATTGCTCCTGGAAATTTGTCAACTGTGTTCGTATAAACGTAGCTGTAAAGTGGTGGAATGATGAAAGTCCCAATTGGATCGGTTATACCGAAAATGGCATACATCCGGCCGAGTTCGTCACCTTCAACAATGCTCGAGCCAATGGCTTTAATAGCAATTATCCTCAAACTGACGAACATTTCGACGAAGCCCGCGGAGTAATACATGATGGAGTCCTTAGCAAATGCCTAAAAATAGAAGGATAGATGCATTTTCTAGGAGACACAGTTTAACAATATACTCACATACATCGGCCTCGAGATCACTATGCACATGGCGGAGAGAATTCCAATCATTGGATCGGAAATTTTCAAGAGCTTACTAAGTATTGCAGTTCCAATAAAGGTCCCTTAAGAAATCAGATTTAAAGTTCGAAATCTTTTGAAACTCTAATGGAAGGTTTTTTATACTCACCCAAAATTGTACTCGCTGACGAAAATGTGCTGTATGCACTGAATTGATTTCCGTTCCAGTTGAGCTTGATCAGAATATAACGGTACCAGTAGTCGTTTTCACCTTGAAATACATTCAATCTTTGGAAAACTTTTTTTTTACCCAAAGGATATCTTACCGGAGGCAGGACCCGAGGTTAAGAAGTAAGCTATCATCATAAAGATAAACAGAGGTTGACCATAGTTCGTTCTCTTCTCGAACGGCATCTTGATGCATTCTATTGCCAAAGTCGGATCGAAGAACTCAGATAAACATGATTTCTTTTTTGGCGGTTCCTGTCCGGACGATATGGCTGCATCGAGCGCAGAAATTGCTTCCCTATTTCTATTCACCTCTGTGGCATCTGTCACTTCAAAGCCTGTATTTGTTGCTCCTTGTAATTCCAGTTTGTCCTTTTCGGCCGCAAGAGGAATCTCTTTGATAAAGAACAACACGTAGAAGAAAGCGATTAGCTGGAAGATCCAACTCATTGCAAATGAATCTGGAAAATAAAAGGTATCATGACATGAATTTGCACAACACCTAGAAATCAACCTACAAACGTATCCTAGTTTAAGGAAAAGTATTCCACTGAATGGTATGCCGACAAAAGGAATGAAATTAACAAACATGGCGAATATTCCAAATCTGCAAGAGAAATTAAATGTATGTTTTTGAAGATCTAATCATCATGCAAACGTCCTCACTACCTAAAAATTCTATCAGGTTCCGGAGTAGCATTTGTTATATAACCGTAAACCGCCATTAGAACAAAATTAAGTCCACCAAACATTGCTGGAACAATAGATTCAATGTATGCACCGAATTCCATGGGGAAAACATCGAAAAATATGGCGGATATAAAAAGTCCTTGAAGGAAATTTTGTCAATTTTAGAACAATTTACAAATCAATCACAAAGTACAGAAAGCTTACCTAGAAATTGAAGACCCTCGCCAATGAGGGGAAACATTATGCAGGGCTTGCGTTTGTTGTATCGATCGCTCCATCCACCAGCGAAGAGGATCACAATTAAGGGAAATATCGCAGCTAAAATTTAAATAAATATGAAATGTTATTAAAGAAATAAATTATTTTGTAACTTGTTATGCAGTTCTTTTAAAATACATAAGGTACAAACTTTTGCCTTACCTTATGTATTTTAAAGGATTTGAAAATCAAAAGATTAATAATTAAGCGGTACAGAATTTTTTTTTTCAAAATATAAGGAGCCGTTTTCGAGGTAAATACGATTGTTGAGAACGATTTTTTAACATCTCATGGTGGGTACCTTTAGAAAAATTTGTTTCTCCATCTTTTAGATGGTGTTAAACATTAATTGTTAGTTTTCAAAATTTCAAAAAAACTGAAAAATTGTAATACACATTAGTACTCAAACTCTTTACGAGCTTTAGTGAACCAAAAATTATCATATTTTTTTGCTCATTGGCATAATTGCCTAAGCTGTTTGGTCTTGGCAGAAAACTGTAGGTACCCTTCATTCGTGCCAACATAAACAAACACAAAGATTAGTTGAGAGTTCTAAGACACTAGATTGTGGCTCACTACGATCCGTAACGGGCTTTAATTTTATTTATTTTTTTAAATTCATATATGGTCCAAAAATCAAACCGCATGTGGCACAAAACTAATCGAATCACCCTATCAGAGGATGTTAAAATTTTTCCAAATGGCGTCATAAGTCGACAAGCAATGAAGCGCTATACTTCGCAAGAGCGTCGAATAATTGAGTCGATTTTTTTGACGCAATAAACGGTTCGGGCACGTCGATTTCCTGATCGTGTTACGCCAACTGGGCAAATATTTTGGCGCTAAGCTACTCGACTCGTACAGACTAAAACCACAAGAGTCCATGCAGGGCGTAGCCGCCACCTGACTGGTCGTTCAGCCGAGAAAATCGTGGTTGTGGCTGCCGATATCGCTGAACGAAGAACGAAGCAACATCAACCAGACTACGGGCCACGCAATTTGTAAGGCTAGCCGCGCACTAGCAATTTTTAGTTGCGAAACTGTTTGGTTACTTATAGAAAACAGATGAACTGTTTGGTTGAATGTCCGTGAATTTGCAGATAATTATATGTTCAATAAAATGGCGAACTTATTTTAGGCAATCGTTTAGTTTGTGTTAAAACACAAACTTTTTAGTTGTTCGAACCAAGCAGTTTCGCAACTAAAAATTGCTAGTGCGCGGCTAGCCAATGAAGCATTACAATTCTGCCACCCCCTTGCTACGGACCTGTTAAAAACTAAATAAAATAAATACTTACTGAACCGACAACATGCTCCCATAGCATGTGTCGACTGCAAGCCATGGCCACTGGCCAGCAACTGATTAGAAAGGAGCTTATCAGTGAACATAACTGGCTGAACACAATAGAATGCTGCAACTGGAGCTGCAGCTGCAACTGGAGCTGCAGCTGCAACTGGAAAAGCTGTCAAAAAATGTCGTACGTACTTTTTTTTATGCGCCCACAATGAGGCTGTACAGCTTTCATGTTTTGTTGTCATTTGTTGGGTCAGGTGTTGAATCTTTGACAGATTGTAAATATTTTAAGTGATTGAAACTATAAAATGGACACTGAAATTGAAGATTTTCGTCCATTATTTAAAAAAAAAGCACTGACAGATATATAAAATTTGAAATATCAAAATTGTTGCACGAAAAAGTTAAAAGTTCCCCAACTCTTGCATCACCGTCGTAACATTGAATTTACGTGTATTGAATATTTTGACAGCTATTCCAGTTGCAGTTCCAGTTGCAGCTCCGTCTCCATTGTGTTCAGCCAGTAAATCAATGGCACAATTACACCACACTATCTACGCAAAAACAACAACAAATTCTAGATGTGGTGAACTCAAAGCAGGAGAAGAACTACGAAGAAGGAAGAACTCCACTGAAAGCAGCAACTGGGCGACGATCAAGAACCTCGATGGGTAAGTTAGCAAACAAGGAAAGGAGAGATCTATCATCCTCTTGCCTGTCGCCCCCTTTTATTATTAACTATGGCCTAGAACCAGGATGGTGAGTTAATAATCATATGTGGTTTAAATTTTCCATTAATAAGCACATCATTCACTATTGTTTTCTCTATCGAAGCCCAAATCTGGATAGAGTTTCAACTTCTCACGAATTTGATACTCTGTCCGACTCCATCCAAAGAATTGTTTCCCTGTATCCTCACACTGAAATCGTTATTACGGGCGATTTCAATGTTCACAATTCTTCTTGGCTTCTCCATTCGGGCCAGACAACACCCGAAGGAATGTGTGTTGAGATTTTTGCTGAGTTTAACCACCTTACTCAGCTTGTCAACGAGCCTACTCGAATATCGGACGTTAATGGCCGAGCAGAAAATACTCTTGACTTGTTTCTTACCTCTGACCCTGATAAATACACAATAAGTGTTTTGACGCCTCTAGGCACATCTGACCATAGTGTTATATCTGCAAATTTCTCGTGTCAAATAAATCCAGTTAGAGAAAGAGCTCCTAGAAGAACCGTATGGCAATACGATAAAGCCAACTGGAACGGTTTGAATAACTTTTTCAGGATCTTTAACTGGTCACTATGCTTCCTCGATAGTACGTAGATTCCAGCGCAGATTATGAGAAACTTTATCCCGAATATTGTTAAAAGTATCAGACCCAAGGATAAATCATGGTTTGATTTGAGCTGTAAAGAGGTTATCAAGGAAAGAGAGGCAAGCTTCCGGTGTTTTAGAGCCAACCCAACTGAGGAAAACCGGAAAAAGTTCAAACAAGCCAGGAAGGCCTGCAACGCCCATATTCGACGGACCAAATTTTTACATGATCAAAAATCAAGGCAAAAAATACTGCAATGTCCCAAAGGCAGTAAGAATTTTTGGTCATTTGTAAAAAATATGAGGAATTATTCCTCTTCCTCGGTTCCTACGCTTGTTGTCAATGACACTCCTTTCGTTAGCTCTATTGATAAAGCTAACTTGTTTGTAAGGCAATTCGCCGCAAATTCCACCTTGCCGGATAGTGTCATGACTCCCCCAATTCTTGAGCGCGTTAGTGATTCTATGGGACAAATCTTTTTTCGCACTCGTACCGTGGCAAGAGTCCTGAAAGATCTCAACATTCATAAATCCGCTGGTCCGGATGGTATCCCCGCTATTATTCTGAAGAGGTGTTCTTCCAAGCTAGCAAAACCCCTGCGTAAGCTTTTCCATCTGTCCTATTCTTCAGGGCTCGTTCCGAGTGGTTGGAAAACTGCATTTGTTCAGCCAATTCCCAAAAAAGGCGAATCTTCTTCTCCCTCTAATTATCGACCGATCGCACTAACGTCCCTTCTTTATAAGGTCATGGAAACGCTGATTAATTATCAGCTTAAGAAATATCTTGAGGAACGAAAGCTTCTTAATGACCGGCAGTATGGCTTTCGTAGCAATAGGTCCACAGGTGATTTGATGGTTTATCTAAACGAAAAGTGGAACAAATCTTTACATTGTTTCGGAAAAAGTAAGATTACTGCACTTGATATTTCAAAGGCATTTGATAAAGTCTGGCATCTTGCTCTTTTATCGAAAATGCGTGCTTTCGGGATCGACGAATCCCTACTTCTTTGGATTAGAAATTTTCTTTCAAACCGTTCAATACAAGTTGTACTAGACGGATTCAAGTCTGAAACCCACAATATAATTGCTGGTGTGCCCCAGGGCTCCGTTTTGTCCCCAACCCTCTTCCTCATTTTTATCAATGATCTCCTGTCTGTAACTTCTAATCCAATTAATTGTTTCGCTGACGATAGTACTCTTAGCTTTTCATATTTGTTTTCAGACTCACATCCCTCCTCTTCGGATGTGGAACTGCAACGACAAAATATGATAAGCACATTAAATTACGACCTAAACAGCATTGTGCAATGGGGAATAAGAAACCGTGTCGAATTTAATGCTTCGAAAACCCAATGCTGTCTTATATCGTTAAAGCGAGATATACCCCCCTTGCCACTATCTATGAGTGGCACTTGCATCAATGAAACTGAACATCTCGATATTCTCGGTATGTGCATCACGAACCACCTCTTGTGGAACACTCACATACGCGATGTTGCCAAAAATGCCGCAAGATGTTTGGATTTTCTGAGACGGTGCAAGAATATTTTCTCTCCTTCTGATCTGGCTACAATCTATAAAACCTATATACGTCCAAAACTTGAGTATAACTCCCATCTATGGGCTGGTGCTCCAGTAACTTATTTAAGTCTCTTGGACAGTATTCAAAGAAGAGCTTTTAAAATGATTGGTGATAATAACATCATTGACTCATTTACGTCACTCCAACATCGTCGTGATGTTTCTTGCCTCACCCTTTTTTACCGTTATTTTAACGGACTATGCTCTAGTGAAATAGCCAGCTGCATTCCTCCCCTTAAACAATTTAACCGTAATACTCACACTTCTAGGAATGCCCATCAGTTTACCCTTGAGCCCAACTTCGGCCGTACTGTGAAGTACAGAGATTCGTTCTTCAGCCGTACTACGCGAATGTGGAATTCTTTGCCACGCTCTGTCTTTCCCAGTCATTGCAATGTTCAAGAATTCAAAACCAATGTACACCGACACCTCCTTTCTAACCCTACTCTTTTTCCTTAATGCTCACACTGTGTCTCTGGCATATTAAGGGGTGAGTGTGCGCCGATTATAAAAAAAAAAAAAAGAACCGACCAACCAAGATAACATTAAATATGATGCCACCCGTCCTCCGCACCATTGAACTTACGTGGAGGAAAACAATAACAAGTAATGTAGAAGCGATGACGTAGCGAAAGAGATCATATTGCGTGCAAATGTGCACTTTCTAGCTTTACAGCTCACGCATGGTTTGGCTGAAAAGTATAATAAAAGACCGCCATACATTCGACAAAAACACAGAGTGCGGGAGTCCATTACCGAAGAAACATCGGATAACAGAGTGCGGTGGACCATTACCAGGGCAACATCAAGTAATAGAGTGTGACGAACTACAAGGGAACATCAAGATCGAGCAAAGAAAGGTAATTAAGTAAAATAGTTTGAAGACTTACCCCCACCAGTGGTAAGGGGTCTCAAACAAATTAACACAAGTTATTGCCGGATTTTTTCAGTTGATTTTTTCGTCCGTTGATTTTACCGGATTCATCCGTTGATTTGCCGGATTCGTCTGTTGATTTTACCGGATTCGTCCGTTGATTTGCCGGATTCGTCCGTTGATTTACCAGATTCGTCTGTGATTTGCCGGATTCGTCCGTGATTTTCCGGATTCGTCCGTTGATTTACCTGATTCGTCCTTTGATTTACCGGATTCGTACGTTGATTTACCGGATTCAGATTCGTCTGTGATTCGCCGGAATCCTCTATGATTGCCGGACCCATCTGAAGACTGCCAGCATCTAGTGTGAAGGAACAGCCCTTGATCATCTACAATCCACCTGCAGACAGTGGCAAGACGAATAATAAAGGAATATCTAAGGAAGGCGAATATTCATAGAAGCACAAACCGAGGATACCAGCAAAGAAGACATTTAACAATTGAAATTATATGTAAATTGATAAATGTAAATTAAATTAAAATTTGCTTTTCGATAGTTTTTTATAAATAAAGGAATATTGACGTTAAAATCTGAAGTTAGTACTACTTTAGATAGAACCCCGGTAAACCGGCGAGAAAAACCTCAGCCTTAGACAAAATTGGACATCACCAGACGAACCCTACAGCGAATTTTAGTGAACACATGTTTCCGTACAAGGTGCAAATAGTGCATTAGTTGTTGACCTTCCGTCACGTGTGAACTAATATGAAGCCATCATCAACCTCAATAACGAATAGGACGATTTTGTGTCGAAAATCATAATGAGCAATGATGTGCCTTTTCACCTAAGCGCTTACGTCAATAAGCTAAATCATCATTTTTGGGGTACTGAAATCCGCGTATGAAGCACAAAAAGCCATTACATCCTTTCGAAGCTACTCCCATCGGCAATATGTCCACTGTTACTAGCAAACTCTACAGGGCCATGATAAACGTCTTCTGCAGGAATTTGATGACAGGGGCTCGGTGAGCATGTGGTTTCAACCGCATACACAGCACGAGCCACAATGGATATTGTAAAAAAAGGGGTTTTCTGATCGCGTAATTTCCCGTTTTGGCGATTTGGCATGGCCAGCAAGATCGCCTGATTAAACCATGCCAGACTTCTTTCTTAGGGGCTACTTAAAGCTGCGGGCCTACCGATTTTACCTTATTGGGGTACTTGAAAGGCGCACATCAATAAACCAACCGCAAACTTGATGCTTAGGGACAATACTAGAGACAAAAATGCTGAAATTACAACATACATAAGTCTGCAAAATTGTTATGCAAAATGTGTTTAAAAACTTTGCTGAGCAAATTTATTTCTCAGAAAAGCATGCATTGTCGTCCAAAGAACTTTAACGACAGAAGACAACATTGCGTTTTTGAAGCATTAAATTGTACGTAGTTTATGGCTGCGTATTTAACAATGCTATCGTAATCAGAATTTAATGAGCTTATCATACACTGCGGTTCTAAATCCACATCAGAATAACAAGGACATGCATTTGGAACAAAATATGAGAAGCTGAAAGTACTGTCGTCAGCGAAACAGTTTAATAGATTAGAAGTTTCAGTTTCAGACAAAGGACCATTGATGATTATCAGAAAGAGAGTCGGCGACAAAACGGACCCCTGGGGCACACCGCCATTTAATTTATGAATTTCAGACTTAAGACCATCTAAAACAACTTGTACTGAGCTGTTTAAAAGGTATTTTCTTATATGACGAAGATGAGATTCACTTGAGCTTGATGACACTCAATCAAATGCTTCTGAAATATCGAATGCAATAATCCTACTTTCTGCCACTGTTTGGTGAGATATACCATCAGATCACCAGCGGATATATTGCTATGAAAGCCATGTGACCGGTCATTTCTTTCTACTTCAGCTGATAATTTATCAGCATATCCATGACCTTGGAAAGAAGTGACGTAAGCGCAATTCGACGATAGTCAGAAGGGGAAGAAGATTCGACTTTTTTAGGGACAGGCTGAACAAATGCTGTTTTTCATCCAATCGGAAAAAGACCAACAGAATATAAAATAAAATACACGACTGGGTCTCACGAACTTTCTGCTATGTTATGAATATGACTAAGAATTTTAAAAACGAATTTTTCTTAAACTCTTTTAGTAGTAAGAGATAAAATCGGAATGCTATCCAAACATGAATTTATGCAAGAACAACAATTATAAGTCGTTGTAATGGCTTCTTAAAAAATGAGCTTTTAGATACAAAAAAGCTGGTACGCCAACTTTAAGTTTTTATTATTGTAGATACGATTAAAAATTAAATTTTAAATAAAAATATTGAGCCGTTTTTGAGATATCGAATTTTCCAAAAAAAAATTACTTTTTTTTTCCAAAAAGCATCTCTATAAAAAATTTCATTAAAGTCCGTTGCGTAGATAATGAGAAAATCAAAATTAGACAAAATGGTTCTATGGTAGGTACAAGCTGTAATATCTTAATTTCAATTTTTTTTATTAAATTTAAGATCATAAAAATTAATCGAAAGATACAAAATTTTATCAAAATTCTAGGCGTCGTTTTCGAGAAAAATACGATTTTTGAAAACCATTTTTTAACATTTGTATGGTGGGTACCTTCATTTTTAGCTAAAATAATTTTTTTTCTTACATATTGTAGATTATATTGAGAAACTTTTATTTATCAAGTTTAAAAAAATCTAGCATGGGATTTTCGAAACATTCACCCGTATTCTGAAACTCGTATTTATAACTCGTATTCGACTATAGTCGTATGTTGGAATTCCAGAAGTCGTACATTCGACTTCACTTGTACTAATATCGGGAAACGCAAAACATCGCATACGACTATTCGTATTTTATCGTTATTTCGAATCTCGTATTCGATTTACTTGAAGTCGTATTTGTGTACTTTATTACTCGTATCAAATTTTCTAAACGAGACTTATTTTTTTTTCGATAAAAATGGATAAAAAGTTAATGTAAGTACATTGGTACCTCTTGGCACAATGGTTAGGCGTTAAACTGTCATGCGGAAGGTCTGGAGTTCGATTCTGAGCCGCAGCAAAAAGTTTTTCAGGAGTGTACTGCATCTTGCAAGGAATTGACAAATCCTCTAAGAGTATATCTCTTGTCTTGGAAAGTGCTGCACATTAGCCGTTCGGAATCGGCAGAAAAAGTAGCAGTACACAGGAATGGTTGAGAATTGTAAGTCACTATAGGTCCTGGTTCACTTCGAGCTGTTGCAGCACCAAATTTTTTAAAGTACATTTTTTATTGGTTTATTTATTTAGACTCAGCGTTATTAACGCGTTCATGTTTAGTAAAATAATAAATCGTTCTCAATTTGAGGTTCTTCCCAAAGAAGCAACAAACTTGGGTTTGGAGGGTTTAATGCTCCGAATGAAATAATGTATTTTAACACTGCAAAGCTTTCAATTAATTTATTTCGTGGCTTCGTATTTCTAACATGGTATTTCATATACTTTTATTAACAATATTTCTTGTCTTAAAATAAATAACACGGTACTTCATATAATACAGTATTCATAAGCCTAAATAACTAACACGGTATTTCATATAATGTGTCCCTAGCACACAACCTAGGGAAATAAACGGGTGGAACTCTAAAAAGAGAACCTGTCCAGTGAGCTACCTTGAAGAGGAGATCAGAGGAAAGAAACGGTCGGGAACCTTATCGGAAGCCCTGCGTCCCTAGCACGCAACCTAGGGAAATAAACGGGTGGAACTCTAACGAGAGAACCTGTCCAGTGAGCTTCCTTGAAGAGGAACCCAAAGGAAATAAACGGTCGAGAATTCTTATAGAAAACTCTTGTCCCTAGCACGCAACCTAGGGAAATAAACGGGTGGAACTCTATAAAGAGAACCTGTCCAATGAGCTGCCTTGAAGAGGAGATCAAAGGAAAGAAACGGATTCGGGAACCTTATCGGAAGCCCTGTGTCCCTAGCAAGCAACCTAGGGAAATAAACGGGTGGAACTCTAACGAGAGATCCTGTCCAATGAGCTTCCTTGAAGAGGAACCCAAAGGAAATAAACGGTCGAGAATTCTTATAGAAAACTCTTGTCCCTAGCACGCAACCTAGGGAAATAAACGGGTGGAACTCTAACGAGAACCTGTCCAATGAGCTGCCTTGAAGACGAGATCAAAGGAAATAAACGGATTCGGGAACCTTATCGGAAGCCCTGTGTCCCTAGCACGCAACCTAGGGAAATAAACGGGTGGAACTCTAACGAGAGAACCTGTCCAGTGAGCTTCCTTGAAGAGGAACCCAAAGGAAATAAACGGTCGAGAATTCTTATAGAAAACTCTTGTCCCTAGCATGCAACCTAGGGAAATAAACGGGTGGAACTCTAACGAGAACCTGTCCAATGAGCTTCCTTGAAGAGGAACCCAAAGGAAATAAACGGTCGAGAATTCTTATAGAAAACTCTTGTCCCTAGCACGCAACCTAGGGAAATAAACAAGTGGAACTCTAACGAGAGAACCTGTCCAGTGAGCTTCCTTGAAGAGGAACCCAAAGGAAATAAACGATCGAGAATTCTTATAGAAAACTCTTGTCCCTAGCACGCAACCTAGGGAAATAAACGGGTGGAACTCTAACGAGAACCTGTCCAATGAGCTGCCTTGAAGACGAGATCAAAGGAAATAAACGGATTCGGGAACCTTATCGGAAGCCCTGTGTCCCTAGCACGCAACCTAGGGAAATAAACGGGTGGAACTCTAACGAGAGAACCTGTCCAGTGAGCTTCCTTGAAGAGGAACCCAAAGGAAATAAACGGTCGAGAATTCTTATAGAAAACTCTTGTCCCTAGCATGCAACCTAGGGAAATAAACGGGTGGAACTCTAACGAGAACCTGTCCAATGAGCTTCCTTGAAGAGGAACCCAAAGGAAATAAACGGTCGAGAATTCTTATAGAAAACTCTTGTCCCTAGCACGCAACCTAGGGAAATAAACAAGTGGAACTCTAACGAGAGAACCTGTCCAGTGAGCTTCCTTGAAGAGGAACCCAAAGGAAATAAACGATCGAGAATTCTTATAGAAAACTCTTGTCCCTAGCACGCAACCTAGGGAAATAAACGGGTGGAACTCTATAAAGAGAGCCTGTCCAATGAGCTGCCTTGAAGAGGAGATCAAAGGAAAGAAACGGGTTGGTTTAGTAACTAGTAATACTCTTAATAATAATAATAATAAATATTCCCCCCTCTAGCTAATACTCCTAATAATCCTTAAACTTGTCCTACTCTATCTAATAAAACCCTACTATTTTATAAAAAAGTTTAGATTAGCTTCACCAATGCGGCAATGCCTATCTGTCACCGAAACGCCTTATACAAGGTTTTTGTTTGCGGCCCGATCTAAAATTCTCTATACTCTAGATTGGTATCCAACACCGGACGAGAATAAAAGAACGATTTTGTCATTTTTCCCACGTCCACTTATTAAATCTACGGCTAAGAGTCAGTGTGAATTACACGAAATAAATGACAAAATTGCATGTGATTCCGATTGAGTGGTAATCACATGACTCCGGGTGCACACTGGATGTGCAATATGATTATTTAATAATGCGGTATGCAGGCGTCGTAGCGTTTTGCTCGGTAATATGATTAGGGGTCGTTGGTGTCGCAGCATTTTGCTCGGTAACGTGATTGAATTGTTTAATAATTGTAACGCTTCGTTACAGGTTTGTGCATTGGAAGAAAATTTGGAGGTAGCAAGGGGTCAAAAGAAGAGTGGAAAACTCAAAGCAAATATTAACCAGTTTTGGGCGGACCTTTCGATAAAAATAAATAGCCTTGGGCCACCCATCCGAAATGGTCCAGCTTGTCTTAAAGTAAGAAATATTTAACAAATTGTAATAAATTTCTCTTTAGGTTTGCAATGATCAAAAGTATTTAGTTAAAACAGAAACTGCATCACAATAAGCAGCAATTTAAAGGCACAGGGGTGGTGAAATTACAACCATATGCTAGAGTTAATTTGAGGAGTGCATTGCTAACATTTTAAATATAAATTGTTAATCCCCAAGGATCAAACATTGGAGTTTTTCAGCATCCTCCTGTAGTCGTCACGATAAATACTGAAGATGAAACTGACATTGTCCAAGAATATAACGAGTATTCACAAGCCAGTACCACCACTCGTAAAAACAAAAAAACAAAAAGAAAAAACAAACAAAATAGAAGAAGAGCCCTTGTATATATGGGCAATTCTACAGAACTTTTAAACTCTGTGTTATGAACATATAGCTATGAATATCTTAGCTCCAAGTTAAAATATACTTGAATTTCTTTTTTATTCCAGTGAATTACTTTATTAAGAATATGTATTTTCCAAATTGAGTCATCTAAGTATTTATCTGCGCTTTTATAGTTTCTTAAACAAGCTAAATTTAAAAAATCTCAATTGTAATAATCTCGTTTATTTTTAAATTATGCTCGCGGCCCGCAACTTGAGTCATTACTTTTACAAGCAAAATGTTGTCTTTACCTATAAGAAATATTATCGTAAGTTTCGTAAGTGTGCGCCAGTTTTGTGATAACTTATAGATCTTTCTATAAGTGTAATAACTTTTTAATAAAAATATGTTTTTTCGATGTTTCGTTGTTTTTTGAAGACGGCCCAAGGAATATCACTATAATTTTCAATTATCTTTATTCCTCAAGTAAAAACGAAGAAATCAAGCCATGAATCAAGTATATGCGCAATAAATTTTCGGGACTAGAAATGTTTTCAATCAGAGATCGAATTTCTGCAAGAATGGAAATTTGCACTTAAATGTATAGCACATCTTTCGCAAGGCTTAAAATCGATCTTTTCTGCTTCTGATCTTACTGTATGCTTATAGATTTCTAGAAAAACAATGGGCCACAAAAGTAATTATTGTAGTTTTAAAATTATCAACCTTAATTAGAGTATTTATTCAAATAAATGAAATTTCGGGTCCTGCTCTTATAATACTGTATACAGGGTGATTTGCATAAGGTGTGACAAAAAGCTAGGGCGTTTAGGTTGAACTTAGATAAGAAAAAAATCGTATGGGAGGGAGGGGGGTCTATTTGCCCCCGTTTAGGCGGGAGGGGCAATTTAAGAAAAAAATCACTTAAAACAGAAAAAAATTATTAAAAAATAACGGTGATACCTACAGAGTAATGCTATAGCATTTTGAAAAGCCAGAAATACATTCTTTAATTTTGTTTTTAAATAAAGTTGTTCGAGTGAATAGTTTTTGAAAAATTAATTTTCAAAATCAAAATTTTGAAAAAAAAATGAAAAAGTAGTTTTTGTTATTTTTGATTTTCTCAAAAACTACAAAACATTTTGACATCCGGTTTTTTGTGTTTGATCAAAAATTAATAAGAGCATTGAATATTAAATAAAAAAATAATACTTAATTACGTAAAATTTTGAAAAAAAAAAATTGTTTAAAAAAAAATTTTCATTTTTTTTCAAAATTTTGATTTTGAAAATTAATTTTTCAAAAACTATTCACTCGAACAACTTTATTTAAAAACAAAATTAAAGAATGTATTTCTGGCTTTTCAAAATGCTATAGCATTACTCTGTAGGTATCACCGTTATTTTTTAATAATTTTTTTCTGTTTTAAGTGATTTTTTTCTTAAATTGCCCCTCCCTACCTCAACGGCCCGCGATAAAATCGATGCACGACTATTTATTCAACATACTGATAGGTTCAATAAAAAGTGCGCAAAGTCTCAGTGGTGTGCGAAGTATTTGAAAAAATAAAGTTTCAAAATCACAAGTTTAAAAGTTCTGTAGATATGCCCATATAATCTATAGTACTCTCATGGAACAGAAAAAAATGTTATGGAATACACTCTACCGAGGGCGCTGTCGGAGGAAAATATTGTCGTGGAATTTTGTGATTTAGGGTGGGGTGGTAATTGAAGAAGAGCGAGAAAATTTTATCAGCTCTGGCAATGAGAAAGACGAGAATGAGAAATTAAAATTTGTTTTGTATCATTTTCCTTTTGAGGGATCTTCTGTGTGTTTTGTTGTTATATTTTGTTGTCAAGAATATTTGTTTTGTTTTGTCTATTTCATACGCAACAAAGCAACGTTGTTCAATTTCGGTATATTTACCCAAAATACAACGTTGCTTTTTATTTGTATGGACACACATACCTATTTGAATAGATTTAAGTAGAAATAATTTTGAAAATTGATTCTTGATAGGATTAGGCTTTTTTGAATTTTAGTATATCTACATAGGAACTTTATCTTAATATATTAGGTAGTGGAAATTGTTTTTTTTTTTTGCAATTAATATAATTATGTTCATACATATATATAGGTATACAACTATTTCTTTAAGCAAATCTAGAGAAAATAGCTCTTACATATTATGCACATACTTATATAAAATATGGTATGGTAGAAAATAATTTTTATTACAAAAAAAAATATTTTTATGCGTTGATAGGTATTTATATAATTAAAAATAAAAAAAAGAAATTTGATATAGGTATAGACCAGTTTTTAAAATTTATTCATATAAACTTTGTTTGCAAAAAATATAGAAAATTTTTAATACTTCTTATGTGTATAGAAACATTTTCAGAAATGTAAAAATATTCACATAAAGCAATTGTGAAAAAAAAAATCAAATAAGTTTTTCGAGAAAAAAAAATAATTTCAGAAAACTTATATTAATTAGGTAAAAAAAAAATTAGAATAAATAGAATAAAATAATTATTGACATAATATTTTTAAAAAATCAGATACCTTTTTTGGAAAAACTATTTTGTATGCATTTACATAATTGCTTATAAGGAATTTTAGAAAAATTAAAAAAAAAAGAAATTTGGTGTCAATTTTAAAAAATTATTAATGCACCCCACATGAAAAACTTTGAAAATAAAAATTAACATTTTTTTATAAAAAATAGTTTTTATCCATATATTTTGTAAAAAAATAAGATATTTGCCATGCGAATTTTGAACGAACAAATATTTCTTTTAATGTTTGTCTACGAATTTTCATCAAATTTGGAAATTTATTAATTCATTAAAATAAAAATTTTGTTTGTTTTGTATTTTGTTAATATAAATATAAAAAGTACGAATTTATGCAAACAAAGTTTAAAAAACCTTTTATTATTAAACTAATTTTAAATATAAGAAATTTCTTTAAAATAATTGTTCTAGAAAAAAATTTGGGATATTAATTTTAAGTATTTAAATATAAAGATTCTAGGAAATATTTTCAAAAATTAATCGCTCAAACTTTTTCAAGACATTGATTTTTCAAAAACAAATTTTTTAGATAAAAAATATTTTTTCGTTTTCTCTATCATCGTAAAGTCAACTTTGATCAAAATCTCGAGTTAAATTTTGTCCACATACAAAACTTGCAATTACATAATTTTGTTAGTGAAAATTAAATAAAAAAAATTTGGTACGCCAACCTTAAGTTTTTATTATTGTACGAATGGAAATTAGGTTTCGAAATAAAATATTGAGCCGTTTTTGAGATATCGAATTTTCCAAGAAAAAAAATTACTTTTTTTCCAAAAATTAAAAAAATATTTTTGTCAAAACTTTGAGACGCAATGTTTTTAAACTTTTTGAAAGCATCTCTATACAAAATTTAGATAATGAGAAAATTGTCAAATGTCAAAATTTGAAAAAATTTCAAAATTTGTTTTTTTTAATTAAAGATCATACAAAAAAAAAATTTATTGAAATTCCAGGCGCCGTTTTCGAGAAAAATACGATTTTTGAAAACCATTTTTTAATTTTCTTACATTTGTATGGTGGGTACCTTTATTTTTAGGTAAAATACATTTTTTTCTCACATCTTGCAGATTATATTGATAAACTTTTACTTATCAAGTTTAAAAAAAATCTAGCATGGGGTTTTCGAAATATTTTGAGTTTTTAAAAGTTTATTTTAAAAATCCAATTTTTTTTTTTAATTTTAATACACAATTCTATTTAAGTTTTTGGGGAGCTTTAGCAAAAAAAAAATGATCAAAATCGGTTGTACCGTTTTTGAAACAATACCCGTGTTTTTTTGGAAAAGTTATCCGCAGTACAGTAGGATTTTATATGAATAACAAATACAACATCCGCAGTAGGATCACTGCCGATACTCGATTTCACTTCTCCTTTTATCGGCAGTGATCCTACTGCTGATGTTGTATTTGTTATTCACATAAAATCCTACTGTACTACGGATAACTTTTCCAAAAAAACACGGCTAATGAAAAATAAAAAAAATGGTTCCATGGGGGGTACAAAAAATACCCATTTTTTGAAAAAAAATTTTCAACCATTACCTTAAAATAAATAACCACTGCCAATTGCCCAGACAATGATTATGAGAAAAAATGCGAAAATTTATTGACAATGAATGTATAATGCTGCTCAAACACCTATATATATCCATTTGCCTCTTTTCCCACATTTAAAAATCGCCATGTTAATTATTTTAGCAGAAATTGTTTTTTTCTGATTTAGTAGTTGAAGTTTATTACAAATTAACCAAAAAAAAAAATACATTTAATACATACAGTATCGGCCAAAATATTTGTAACCACAAATGAAATTATACACTTTCTTCAAAATTATAAGGGATTTATTCAAAAAACATAACATTCTTCATATTTTATAAAAGCTTTGTATTTGGGGTAAATAAAAATATATAATTGTCAAAATCGAAATAAACCGTTAATTATTAACATTGAATTATATCAATCAACTTAAAATTTAAACGCGACAAAACAATTGAAACTTTGAATTCAAATATAGAAAAACTTAAAAATAATCAATAATTTGGGCAAAGCCATGGTTTAGATGAGTGCTTTGCACATTCTTGGCATTGATTCAATTAAGTTTTGTATTATCTTTAATGGAATTTCAATCCAAACCGTCTCTATTCTTGTAAAAAAAAAATCGTTCGCATTTCTCACATTTTCGTGATTAATTTTCTGTGTGACGATCTCCCAAGGAATTTCTACGGGGTTCTAATCTGGTGATTGCGGCTGCCCATTCATAACGTTGACCCGTGTGATCATTAAACCGCGTTTTGTTGGCTAGCCTGGAAGTGTGCTTTGGGTCATTGTCCTGCTGAAAGACCCAAACGCAATGGCATTTCCTATTCTCTGTACGGCACCATAACATCCTCTAAGATACTTTTGCATATGTGTTGTTCCATTATTCCATTAATGCGATGCAATGACCCGAAACAACCAGCAGAAAAAACAACCCCACACCATCTACCCCCCCCCCCCCCGCCATGCCAAACAGTTTTTAAGCAGTAACGTTATTGAAGTTGCTTGATATTGAATTTTGATTTATCACTAAAAAGGACTGTTGTCCATTTCTGCTTGCTCCAAAAGAAATGTTCCTTTGTAAACTGTATTCCCTTTCTCTGGTTACGGATCGAAATTAAGGGTTTTTAGCAGGATGGTAAGAAAATAAATCAGTGAGAGCCAATCGACGAGATACCATTCTAGCACTTACTGTTAATTGGAATTCTTGGACTAATTTCGGTGCAGATAGGAAGGGACATTTTGTTTAACTTTTCTTACCAACTAGACTTCATTCGATAACTTCTTTTACGTGGTTGGCCGCCGAGATGCAAATCAGCTCCTTCTTTTGTGTTACGATATCGAGCTATGATTCGCCAGACCGACGATTTATTAACATCATATTCTTCGGAAATATCTTTTTGTAAGATCCCCGAAATAAAATCGTCTACAATAGCTGTCTTGACGCATCACCAAATTTATTAGGCGTAATTATTAGCTTTTTTTTCTTGAGATCGATATGTCCGCAGATCTGCTCTCAGTAAAAATATTTATGCAACTGATCTTTCAGGTCACGACCTTCAAACATATGGTCAATGTTGTAAAAAATTAAAAAATTGAATAAAAACAGCAAAGTAACGGAATATACTGTTAGCTGTTAATTTGATTTTAGTTGCAATTGTTTTGTCGCGTGTAAATATGAAGTTACTTGATACAATTCAACGTAGATAACTAAAAGTTTATTATGATTTTAAAAATTATATATTTTTGTTTACTTTAAATATAGACCTTCTATAATATATAAAAATTATTTTGGTTCTGAATACAACTTTTATAAATTTTAAGAAACTACTTGGTTTCAGTTCTAGTTGCAAATGTTTTGTCCGATACTGTACATATGTATATTTTTCTTCCATTAGAAGTAAAAAATGTGAAAATATTTTTGTTTTCGAAAAACAAATGTTTATCTTAAAATGCGATTTGCGGCTAAACGGAGCTCCGTAGACCCCCCAAAGTTGACATTTTCAAACGTGATTTCTGGCTAAATTAGGCATCTTAGCGAGTTAAAAATTGCATACTCGTGATGTAGGGAGTGATGTATCACATGATTTTTTTTTTGTTATTTTGTATTTCAAAATTCTACATTTTGAAATTTTACTTCTCAAAATTTTGAATTTCAAGATTCTAATTGATAAAATTGTAGTTTTCAATATACTACTTGTCAAAATTAAAGTTTTCAAAATTTTGCATTTCAAAATTCTACTTCTCAAAATTCTGCTTTACAAATTGTACCTATTAAGTTTTCTGCATTTCAGAATTCTACTTGTCAAAATACCTTTTTCAGAGTTTTACTTTTTAAGTTTTCTGCATTTCAAAATTTTCTTTCCTAAAATTCTGCATTTAAAAATTTTGCTTTTCAAAATTTTACTAAGCTTTCTGCATTTCAAAGTTTTGCTTTTCAAAATTTTACTTACTAAGCTTTCTGCATTTCAAATCTCTTTTTCAAACTTATGCTTTTCAAAATTTTACTTATTAATTTTTATGCATTCCAAAATGTAATTTCCCAAAATTCTGCATTCCAAAATTTTACTCTTCAAAATTTTAGCTTTCAATATATGTAATTGTTCTGTATTTCAGAATAGTACTCAAAACTCCAATTCTCGAAATTCTGCATTTGAAAAATCTGCCTACAAAAATAATTATCTATTGTCGATTTCCTTTACTCACTAGGGATTTCGATCCCTTGTCAAATTTTTTCTTTTGGTGTGCGTATTTCGTATACATGTAAATCCTTCTTCAAATACGGATTCGAGGGATTTGATCTCTGTCACAAAAAAATCGATTTTTTTGGTGTAAAGGAACGCGAAATCTGTCGAGAGATCGAAATTTTCACACAGAAATTGATTTCTCATGTGTAAAGGAAATCGACATATGTATCTATACAATATAATTGTTCTGAGTGGTAACCGTTTAAAAATTCGTCTATTTGAATAAAAATCCTACATTTGCTCCAATATATATGTACATACAAACAGCGAACGAAAAAAATCAAACCTAACAATATACATACCGTTTTTTCTCTATGCGTGAAGCAAAAAATGCCACTTCATACTTATTTGTATAGAAAATTGATAAAAAGAAAACAGAAAATAGCTTTATTGTCGTCGCACCTTCGGTTTGCTTTTACCGAAAATATTATCACCCCTACCTGATTATCGTCTGTCCTTACTCTCCACAACTCTACGTAAAAAGTTATGGAATACGCTCGTATGGCGCCGCATCGTTCGTTCCTCTTTATGAGAGTACAATAGTTTTTATATACAAGGGTGAAACGTACAAAGTCAAGTTTCCCTTCCTCGTCATTCATTCGGAATCAATCTACTCTCACTCAAGTGTCAAGTCTCGTCGCTCGTCCCTAGTAATCTAGTCAGATCGAGAACAAAGAGACCAAGATAGAGAAGACCATACATAATAATAAGTTTCTTAGTCCCCTATTACACGATGTCCCACGAGACGAGGCTCACATAAATGCGAAAAAGAAAGCAGCTATGAGGAAATGAGATGCAAAAAAATATTCCCGGTGAGTACCGGGCAGATTTTTAGTAGTCTCATTTTGACGTTTCTTTTTCTCATATTCGTTTTATGTTGTATTGTGCATTAAGAAACACGAACAACTAACTGCAAAATTTGAGACATGAGTCTCATGAGACATGAGTCAACGTGTAATACCTTTTGCTTCACGGGATACAAATTTAAAAGGAAATTCAAAAATGAGACATGTCTCATGAGGCAACGTGTAATAGGGGCTAAAGGTTGAGTTGGGGGTGGAGGGTTCCATTACAGCAATAAAGCCTTTGAGTCATTGACGTATTATATATGGACTGCTAGTCGTCTGAAATTTCTATACAAACATTTCAATGAAATGGTTCCACCTCTCCCTACCGACATTAGAGCTCTTGGTGCAAAAGTGGTAAAAATAAATATTAATTCCAGAGGCCATCTCTTGGCTCCTGGCCTGAACTACGATTTTTGCCATAGAAACTATAGCCATCTATCTCAATTTGAACTTTACATTTTAACGTTATCCAAGACAAAATAATAACAATAATATAAAGGGTGTTTAGCGAAATTTGTGAACACGCGAGAGCAAAGCATTTAGTTTAATGAAAACTGCTTTACGACGGATATTGTCTTCTAGGGCCTGAATTGCTTGGCGATTGTTGCTGTAAGGTTTTGACAGGTAACCTTATAAAAAGGTAGAACCAGTTCTTCGTAAATTTATATTTATATTTTAAAATGGAAATGGCATTTTTGTCATTATATTTATCTAACCATAAGTGAATTTGCTATTATTTCAAAAAAATCTCCCATCTACATAAATGTAAGTAGAACAATATGAACTTTTTAATTTATCTTTTCATGTTGAATCGCATCCATTTTTTACTAAAGGGTGATTTTTTAAGAGCTTGAGAACTTTTTTTTAAAAAAAAAAACGCATTTGCAAAATCTCATCGATTCTTTATTTGAAACGTTAGATTGGTCCATGACATTTACTTTTTGAAGATAATTTCATTTAAATGTTGACCGCGGCTGCGTCTTAGGTGGTCCATTCGGAAAGTCCAATTTTGGGTAACTTTTTCGAGCATTTCGGCCGGAATAGCCCGAATTTCTTCGGAAATGTTGTCTTCCAAAGCTGGAATAGTTGCTGGCTTATTTGTGTAGACTTTAGACTTGACGTAGCCCCACAAAAAATAGTCTAAAGGCGTCAAATCGCATGATCTTGGTGGCCAACTTACCGGTCCATTCCTTGAGATGAATTGTTCTCCGAAGTTTTCCCTCAAAATGGCCATAGAATCGCGAGCTGTGTGGCATGTAGCGCCATCTTGTTGAAACCACATGTCAACCAAGTTCAGTTCTTCCATTTTTGGCAACAAAAAGTTTGTTAGCATTGAACGATAGCGATCGCCATTCACCGTAACGTTGCGTCCAACAGCATCTTTGAAAAAATACGGTCCAATGATTCCACCAGCGTACAAACCACACCAAACAGTGCATTTTTCGGGATGCATGGGCAGTTCTTGAACGGCTTCTGGTTGCTCTTCACTCCAAATGCGGCAATTTTGCTTATTTACGTAGCCATTCAACCAGAAATGAGCCTCATCGCTGAACAAAATTTGTCGATAAAAAAGCGGATTTTCTGCCAACTTTTCTAGGGCCCATTCACTGAAAATTCGACGTTGTGGCAGATCGTTCGGCTTCAGTTCTTGCACGAGCTGTATTTTATACGGTTTTACACCAAGATCTTTGCGTAAAATCTTCCATGTGGTCGAATAACACAAACCCAATTGCTGCGAACGGCGACGAATCGACATTTCACGGTCTTCAGCAACACTCTCAGAAACAGACGCAATATTCTCTTCTGTACGCACTGTACGCATTCGTGTGGTTGGTTTAATGTCCAATAAAGTAAACTGAGTGCGAAACTTGGTCACAATCGCATTAATTGTTTGCTCACTTGGTCGATTATGTAGACCATAAAACGGACGTAAAGCGCGAAACACATTTCGAACCGAACACTGATTTTGGTAATAAAATTCAATGATTTGCAAGCGTTGCTCGTTAGTAAGTCTATTCATGATGAAATGTCAAAGCATACTGAGCATCTTTCTCTTTGACACCATGTCTGAAATCCCGCGTGATCTGTCAAATACTAATGCATGAAAATCCTAACCTCAAAAAAATCACCCGTTAGATAGTTTTCATCATGATTTGAACACAATGTTCACAATAAATTGAAATGAAAAGTTGAAATTTTGATTTGTGTTAAACAATAAGGTGTTTTCAAATTGATATAAGTAATGCTCTTCTCCTGTCTATGATATATGTTATTATGACTCTTAAATCGGCAAATAAAGCATGAAAATAGCCCTCAAGTTTTTATTTAATAATAAACTTAAACAATTCCCGCTCAACACCCTTTACAAACTCAATTATGTCAAAAATTGATATATTAAATACCAAAACCAAAAGTTACACTATGTTTTCCGAGTTTGCACCAAGAGCGCTAGTTCCGTATAGTTTTAGGTTGAACCATCGTGAAGTTGGGCTCTGGCAGTCCATGTATAATAAGTCAATGCTTTGAGTATATATAATATGGAGGGCTCGTTCCTATCTCTAATGCTTGTAGTACTTGAAGTTGTGATAGGGGTCGCTGTCTCACTTTCTGTAAGTTAAGGATACAGCCGTATCCTCCGATTTGTGCTTACCTTCTCCTCGCATATAGTTCTCCGTCACATGTGATATGAAGCACTCGGCAATAACTTTGTCTTACACAAATTTGAGTAGCGCCCCCTATGATAGTCACGCATTTGGAATAAAAACGAGCCTTCCATATTATAGGTATATACTCAAAGAATAAAGCCGACTTTTTGTTGTAAATTTAAATTCAATTCATTGAAGTTTTAGACACAAAAGTGAAGTAGTGAAAAGTGAAGTACTACAAACTATTTTTAAAATTTATAATTTTACATTATTTTTTTCAGGGGAAACCCAACAATGGATAATGAAATTAATCGGGAACTACTTTCAGCAGTTAAGTATGGAAAACTAAAAACTCTAAAAGATTTATTACATCAATATGGTCTTCATAAATCCGAGGCAGGTGGATATGTTCTTCTTCGTAATTCGATCATTAACAAACACACAGAAGTAACTAAATTACTTCTTACAAGTGGATCTAGAGTAAACAGTAAAATGAGCAAACAGATTCCTTCAAATACACCACTTCACTTTGCTGTCCAAAATGGTGACATTGAAATTATTGAAATGCTCCTAAATCACGGTGCGAATGTTAATCTTAAAACGAACAAAGGACTAACACCTTTGCATTTTGCATGTGAAAATGGAAATGTAGAAAATATTAAGTTGCTTTTAGAAAGAAATGCTGATGTTCATGCTCGTTCAAACAATATGATCACTCCACTTTATTTGGCTGTACAATATTCAAAGAGAGATGCTGCTAAATATTTAATGGATCACGGTGCCAACATTCATGTTGAATATGAAAACGAACAAACTATACTTAACTTAGCCGTCATCAATCGTTGCTCGGCGATCGTCGAAGATATTCTTAAATACTATCCAGACACAAACAACATGATCAACAAAAAAGCGCTTAAATTTGCAGCAAAAAATTTCTCTGGGAGTGATTTGCTGATTGTCCAAAATCTTCTAAATTATGGGTTTTCTGTTGAACCAGACGATGAAAGCATTTTATTAGAAAATGCCGTCAAAAGTGGAATTATTCAAATTATACAACACCTAATTAAGAATGGGCTTGATTTGGCGTGCAGTGCGCATACAAATTGTATCATTTTTGCTACAAAACACCGAAATGTTGAGATAGCCAAACTCTTGCTTACCCATGGAGCTGATGTAAATGCAATAGACGTAGCGGGAAAACCTGCCATATACTATTCAACAAAAAACTCAGATGTAATCATGACTAAACTTCTGATATCTCATGGAGCAAGTCTAGAAAAAAGTCCGGAACTTTTGAGGGTGGCTACCAAAAAAGGTTGTAAAGAAATAGTTGAGATTCTTCTTGAAAACAAAGTTGATATCGAAGCCACAAATAAGCGCGGAAGGACAGCATTACATCTTACTGCTCTTTATACAAAACAATATAATAATGAAATTGTTTGTATCCTCTTACAATACGGGTCTCCTGTCGACTCGAAAGATATAGATGGTAAAACGCCTCTCCATATGGCTGTTGGTGCAAGAAATAAGGAACTTGTAAAAATATTGCTAACCGCTGGATCTGATATTAATATTTTGACCATTGAATGTTATACAGCTGTTGATATAGCATATCATGCATTAGCCGGAAAACAAACTTATAATCCATACTATTATGATTCAGATGAAGATTGTTTATACAATAACGCCGGTAGGTATATTGATGTTGCTGACGACTATGAAGAAATTTATAAAATTCTTGAGTTCCATTTAATAATGCTAAACACGGCAAATCTCTATCTTATCGAACAAAATTTATATGTTATTAAACAAAATTTCATGAATAGATGTACGAATGATCCTTCGATATTACACACAAAAAAATGTGAAGATGAAATAAAAAACTTGCAACTCGAAAAAATTGCTAATAAATTAAGTTTTTATGATATTTTAACGAAAAATATCCATTTATTAGCAAGCTACA
The DNA here is from genome assembly GCA_911387755.1 of Chrysotoxum bicinctum. Classification (NCBI taxonomy): domain Eukaryota; kingdom Metazoa; phylum Arthropoda; class Insecta; order Diptera; family Syrphidae; genus Chrysotoxum; species Chrysotoxum bicinctum. The sequence goes on along the minus strand of OU426988.1, from coordinate 245,858,235 downwards.
CTAGAAATGAAGATTTAATACGACTTTTTGACTCTGGTAATTATAAAACTACGTTTCCAATATATGCCCCTATAATTGAGAGAAACTTCCAAAGGTGTACCAAAAGACGTCTATTGCTTGATCGTTCTCAGGAGTTTTTAAAATATTTCAAACTGCCTTATGATTGTTCTAATCACTTGTTGAGATATTTAAGTGATGCGGATTTAGAAAACATTATAAATGTAACGAATACAGATACGAACTTATAAAATATAATATAACTTCTAACTAAATGTACGCATTTTTTATATGTGACCCGGCCTATGAAAAGGTGGCTTATGACTCAAAAAATTATTTTTCACTTTTTTTTGGTTAGGATAGTTTTGAGATGCTCTTTTACTTGGTGAAAACCAGAAAGTCCTAATTTGCTTAGAAGTGTACTAAAAATGTAGAGAAAGAAGAGCACAAATGAAAGAAAAACAGCATTTTATTGAAAATCCAGAATCAAGATAATACATGGAATTGAATTAACTAACATAATCGTGCTTATTTTGACATTCTCTTTCGTTAGAAAGTGAGTCGAATTCGTTGAAACTTAATTTTGAGACTCGGCGATTAAAATGTTAATCGAACAAATCGAAAGTTCACCCAATCCATAAAAAGTTCATTCATTTGCGAAAGCTAATTCAATTTTGACATTCGAAAGAATAGAATTAAATGTTTTTTACCACCCGCGTTGATACGGAAAGCATCCACTAACCACTATCCTTCTCCTCTGCACTTCTTCAACACCATCTTCATTTATAAACAACACAAATGCCATATTTTTATTTATTATTTTATGTTTTTATCAGTGTTTATATTAGTGTGACCAACAGCCTTATTTTGACATTCGATTTCATTAGAAAGTATGTCGAATTCGAATAATTTGTATTTTGAGATTCGAACGATTCGAAAGTTCACCTTATCAATGGAAAGTTCATTTATCTTTCGAAAACTAAGCAAATTTTCACTTTCGAATCGTTCGAAAGAAATGTCATTTCATTCTCGTTCAATTTTTTCTGGCGAATAGATTCATACAACATGTAAGTTTAGTATAATGTTAGTAGTACTGGATGCATAAAATGGATGTGATGCATCCATTATCCTTCTCCTATACAACTGCTCCTCACCGTTTTCTCTTTTCATACATAAAACAAATGCCATTTTGATTTTTTAACGTCTGGCTTCAATTTATCAATTATTTTCATAAAACAATTTACAAATGGTAGTTCAAAATTCAAGTGTGACCAGATTTGTGTAAATTAAGTGGCTTTGAAGTTGCCTTCTTTTTTTGTTTATCAATTTGGAAAACAAAATTAGTTTACATGAAAATTAAAACATAAATCAAGTATTTTATTATTCAGGGAAGTTTTACCCTTATTTAACATCTGTTTGTTATCAATAAACTTACCATACTGTTTTCTAAATGCTCCAAAATTTGAAAATGTCAGTTTTTATTGATGTATGTATTCAAATTCAAACTTTACCGGGCCGTTAGCATCACTTATCTTTACTTTATTTTTCTTAAATAATAAAGTTTTATTTTTAGACCATATTTTTTTTTGAAATAAAAATTATCAAAAAAAAAACAGCTTGGTCATACTAAATCAGATAGAAATGTCAGTAAAATTCAAACAGCTGATTTTGAAAATGAATTTAATTGAGGTTCATTCGACAATGAACATTTTTCGTTCGAATGTCAAAATATGGATAGTTCATTCGAATGAAAGTATCTATTCTATCGAATTAGCTATTCGTTCGAATCTCAAAATAAGGCTGCAAGTGTATACGAAAAAAAATAAAAATTTAGAACGCATCATGAACAACTTATTTTTTTTAAGAATAGTTTCAAAACAGCTGAGTTGACACAAAAAATGTAATAAATATGTAGTTCTTTATGGTTAAACTTTACTTTATAATGAAAAAGTGTATTATTTATTTTGTTTCTTGATTATTTATCCAACATCTATAAAATGTTTAGAAACAAAAAAAATGTAAAACGGTCATACTAATTCAAATATGTAGAAATATAGAAAATGTCAAACAGCTGACAATGAAAATGAATGGTCGCGTTCACCTCGTAGTCCGATAGGGTATCTAAGATACTTTAGTATCCGATACGTTGGCGAACGACAAAAACCGGATAGGTACCATTTACTGTCAAAGTCAAAAAAAGACGTGAATCGTCCAGGGTTGGCCGATTCAACTACATGCCTAATTTACTACAATTTGTTACGTCTGCTACATACGTAGTTAATTGATAAAAAAAAATAGAATAATGGAAACCAAACAATTTTGCACATTTATGATCTTATGAAGGTTTGTACAAAAACTGAAAATGTTTCATTTACAATAAAGATGAGGAATTGTAGGAATGATACATGATAGATGGGAAGTTTATTTTTGCAGACAAACAATTTTCTTTGGCATACTCAAAGGATTTGGATTATGAACACATGATTTAAAGATATTAGTTGCAGCAAGACACCATTTGCTAATCCGCAAAACAAACAATTAATATTATATACATATGTATGTATACTGGATTACAAATCCTATGAATTTTTTTTATTATAATAATTCATTAAATATTTAAGAATATAATATGGTATAGCCCTTATAAATATATACAACTGACAATTACCCCGGTTACAAGAGAAGATTGAGGAATCGAATCGAATCCGAATTGAGATTTCGATCCAGGTATATGGTGGCACTGGATCGAGAGATCGAATTGAAATGGGATCGAAATGACAATATGGTTTTGTACATACACTCGATTCTTCGATTCCTCGATTCAGGTATACAAGCATATTTTCGATTCGATTCAGCTCGTTTAGTGGGATCGGATCGAGAAATCCTATTTCAATCCGATCCAGGTATACATGGAGCTAAATCCTGATTCAATACCGATTCAATTCTCCATATAAACGTAGTAAATGTCTCTATTAAGTTTTTAGTTCAAATTTTTGATAATTAAATCCTGCAATGAGGAAAGGTAAATTGAAAAGGGCAGATTTTTTAACCACAAATTTTCTCACGCCAACGAGGTTTCTTTTTTTTTTGAGATTTTAATGAGCGGTGAGCTTTAAGCCGACAGAGTTAAGCTACAATTTCTTTTAGTGCTTGTTCACATCTGGTGAGCAGACGCTGTCGTTTCAAGGTACGTTCATATAAATATTACCAAAAAAACTTTTTAAAAATAATAAAAACCAAGAACTGGTAATTATATTGAAACTGTTTATTTTTAAGGAGCGCAGCACACTTGTCGAATAGAGCTCCAGTACGATCATTTTTTATTTTAATTGTGTAGTAAATCCACCTTCAGCCCAATAATTATGTAGCTTTTTGACCAGCCATTTTCACTTCGCTTATTAAAAATGAATAAGCCCAACTAACATACTCTCCAGAGTTAAACTCTTGAAATCTGACAAAAAAAAAACTCCCATACAACTCTCTTATATCCCATTGTTATACCTAAGTATTAATATCTTGTTATGAAACTGAACTGGGTTTCATAACATTTTTATTTTAAGAGGTAAACACTTTTGCTGCTTAAAACTATGTACTTAAATCTTATAGCAACACTATTTTCTCTTCTTGCAATAAGATTATAAGCTTATAGTCTTAAAAGAATCCTTTTCTGAAAACTCAGCTCTAAATATGTCCATATAATCCCATAACAAGTCATGTTTAAGAGTTAAGATCATTTCATATTTCTATGAAAATCCTAAAAGAATTTGAGTTTAATACCTCCTATATCAAGAAATAATCTGAAGTTCAAAGAATAAAAGATTTGCAGTAGGATCCGAATGAGATCTTTAATGCAACAAACTTTACTTTTCTCAATTAGTAAATTAGTACTAGACGCAACAAATGTTAAAAAGTTATAGTTCGGCCAACCCTGTACTCGACACAAAAGAAAATAAATCAGCTGAAATGTCAGCTGTTCTTCAAAATTCCCCTTGGATAGTTTAGTATACCAAAAATTTTTGGATAGCTTTAGATTTCTGCTTGACATCAGCTGTTTCGTTAATCAGTTGTTTTTTTTCTATGGGATTACAACAACACCAACAAATCCGGATACCTTTGGATACGAACCCGAACGCGACCAATCTTTTTTGAAGTTCATTTTATGCTATCTTTCGCAAATGAATGTTATTCGTTCGAATCTCAAAATTAAGAAAGTTCATTCGAAGGAATAGAATCATTCTAACGAATAGACTATTCATGAGAATGTCAAAATAAGCATCTCACTTGGTCACTTGGTGCCCTTGAACAACGAGAGACACTGGGGAATGGGAAGGAAGGAGAACAACTACCAAGAAACTGACGAAATGCATTGTTTATCTTTAACAGCTGATTTATGGAAATTTTGTTTTTGAGTCCAATCCAATTTTTTTTTTTTGAAAATTTTAATACACAATTCTATTTAAGTTTTTGGGGAGCTTTAGCAAAAAAAATGATCAAAATCGGTTGTACCGTTTTTGAAACAATACCCGTGTTTTTTTGGAAAAGTTAGCCGCAGTACAGTAGGATTTTATATGAATGACAAATACAACATCCGCAGTAGGATCACTGCCGATACTCGATTTCACTTCTCCTTTTATCGGCAGTGATCCTACTGCTGATGTTGTATTTGTTATTCACATAAAATCCTACTGTACTACGGATAACTTTTCCAAAAAAACACGGCTAATGAAAAACAAAAAAAAATGGTTCCATGGGGGGTACAAAAAATACCCATTTTTTGAAAAAATTTTTTCAACCATTACCTTAAAATAAATAACCACTGCCAATTGCCCAGACAATGATTATGAGAAAAAATGCGAAAATTTATTGCCAATGAATGTATAATGGTGCTCAAACACCTATACATATCCATTTGCCTCTTTTCCCACATTTAAAAATCGCCATGTTAATTATTTTAGCAGAAATTGTTTTTTTTTTCTGATTTAGTAGTTGAAGTTTATTACAAATCAACCAAAAAAAATACATTTAATACATACAGTGCAGTTCACATGAATAGACGCACCATTGTTCTCTCAATAAATTGCAGTTTTCATTTTGTTTTTCTTCATGAACTACGAAAGAATTGCATTCATTTGAAAGGTTATTAAATTCTCTGGGAAAAAACCTAAACTCAAGATTAGTGAGAGACACTTAACGGTTGTTTTGATCTCTTTCTCCGCATTAGTGCTAAAAAGCTCAAATATTATTATTATTATTATAATTTATTAACATTACAAAGAAGATTACAATGCTAATAGTGGAGAAGAGCACGAGCTACTGTGGCTTTCGGCTCTGAGATAATTAACTTAATTAAATACTTGATTAGACGCACAATTAATTCAGTTAGTTTCTTAATGCTGGGTAATACAAATTAAATTTGGTTAATGAGTGTACGTTATTAAAGCTTTTCCGAGTGTTTAAATGGGTAAAAAGAAAATGTTAACGGGGGGGAAATAGCAAAAATTGAGGCCTACCACTCAGAAGGGTATTCTATGCCGAAAATTGCAAAGAAAATAGGACGAAATGATTTATCAAATCCTGCCACCTACGGAAAAAACAACAAAGGAAGGACAAAAACACCCTTTACACCACACGAGAAGCGAAAAATTATAAGAATTGCCTCAAATTTAACTAACTCCATGATGAAAATCAAACAATTAGCGGAGGCAAGTAAATCAACTGTTCTTCGAGCTTTTTTAGGTATTCAACACTTGAAATTCAAAAAGCTAAAACAAAAAAACTTAACGCTGCAAGAAAAGAACAGCGGTTGGAATTCGCGCGTCTTCACATGACATGTTATACGCAGGTTGGAAGTGTTTTAAATTGAAGAAATGTGGTGTTTTCTGATAAGAAAAAGTTCAACCTGATGGGTATATGTTTTATTTCTATGCCATCAGAATGCTTTTTGAAACGAAATCATTCCAAGAAAGGAGAAGTATGGGTTTGGGGTGGCATTTCGTACTACCGCGCCTTTGAGTTGGTTTTGTGTCTCACAAAATGACAGAAATTTCTTATAAAGCTCTTATGCAAACAGCTTTTCTAGCCATAAGAGAGCTTTTTGGACCTATCCAGTAGATCTGACAACTAGACAATGCTCCGATCCACAACAAGCACGTTGTAAAAGCATTTATCCCCAGTGAAAATGTGGAATTTTTGCAGTGGCCACCATACTCACTTGATCTAAACATCATTGAAAACCTTTCGGGATGGCTGAAATTTATGAAAAAGGTAAGCAGTATGAAAGCTGTGAGGAGAATATTGCCGCAATAAAAGAAGACTTGTCTAAGATTTCATTAGATTATTAAGAAAATTCTATGAATCTCTTAGAAGTAGAATTTTTGATGTAATTTCAAATCGTAGAGGTTGTACAAAGTATTGAAACTGTGAAAAATAACTTCAATAACAATAAAAAAGTAAATAGAAAATGTTAAAAATTGATCAACCTCTTTTTTTTTTAACTTTTAACAGGTGCGTCTAATCAAGTGAACCGATTTATTTGAGCTTTTTTTGCACTACTGCGAAGAAAGAGATCAAAACAACCGTTAAGTGTCTCTCACTAATCTTGAATTTAGGCTTTTTTCCCAGAGAATTTAATAAACTTTTAAATGAATGCAATTCTTTCGTAGTTCATGAAGAAAAACAAAAAGAAAACTGCAATTTATTGAGAGAACAATGGTGCGTCTATTAATGTGAACCGCACTGTACATATATTTTTCTTCCATTAGAAGTAAAAAATGTGAAAATATTTTTGTTTTCGAAAAACAAATGTTTATCTTAAAATGCGATTTGCGGATAAACGGAGCTCTGTAGACTCCCCAAAGTTGAAATTTTCAAACGAGATTTCTGGCTAAACTAGGTATCTTAGCGAGTTAAAAATTGCATATTCGTGATCTAGGTAGTGTCACCTTTCAATCCACGTATCGCATGTAACGAAAAACAAATGTTTATCTTTAAATGCGATTTGCGGCTAAACGGAGCTCCGTAGACCCCCAAAGTTGACATTTTCAAACGTGATTTCTGGCTAAATTAGGCATCTTAGCGAGTTAAAAATTGCATACTCGTGATGTAGGGAGTGATGTATCACATGATTTTTTTTTGTTATTTTGTATTTCAAAATTCTACATTTTGAAATTCTACTTCTCAAAATTTTGAATTTCAAGATTCTAATTGATAAAATTTTAGTTTTCAATATACTACTTGTCAAAATTAAAGTTTTCAAAATTTTGCATTTCAAAATTCTACTTCTCAAAATTCTGCTTTACAAATTGTAGTGTTAAGATAAGATTCGATGTATTTGTGCCCTTAAGGAAATGGTCTTTGCTCGGAATCCAAATCGAACAGAACATATCCAATTTCATTCGAGTTTACTATTCATACGTCAAAAAAGCGCGCGAAGTATAGTGTAGGAATACACAATGAGGTATAACTTCTTTCGTGCGCATAGTTTTTAAAAAGAGTCATATGCCTCGAATCGTCGCTGTATACTTTGCCTTTCGTTTGTCTTTCATTTCGATTTGGACTCCGAGCAGAACACATCCTCGGAAGAGAGCTGCTAAAAATAGTAAGATTTCCTTTGTAAATTCAATATACGAGTACATATAAATAAATTTGTCATTTTTTAGAGAATAAAACCTCTCATAACCTCTCAAAACTTAAAAAGAGTGCGTTTTATTCAAAGCAGAGTGCTCGGACCGGCTAAATCGTAACATGTAGGTACCTATTAAGTTTTCTGCATTTCAGAATTCTACTTGTCAAAATACCTTTTTCAGAATTTTACTTTTTAAGTTTTCTGCATTTCAAAATTTTCTTTCCTAAAATTCTGCATTTCAAAATTTTGCTTTTCAAAATTTTACTTACTAAGTTTTCTGCATTTCAAAAATTTCTTTCGTAAAATTCTGCATTTCAAAATTCTGCTTTTCAAACTTTTACTTACTAAGTTTTCTGCATTTCAAAATTTTATTTCCTAAAATTCTGCATTTCAAAATTTTGCTTTTCAAAATTTTACTTACTAAGCTTTCTGCATTTCAAAATTTTATTTCCTAAGATTCTGCATTTCAAAATTTTGCTTTTCAAAATTTTACTTACTAAGCTTTCTGCATTTCAAAGTTTTGCTTTTCAAAATTTTACTTACTAAGCTTTCTGCATTTCAAATCTCTTTTTCAAACTTATGCTTTTCCAAATTTTACTTATTAATTTTTATGCATTCCAAAATGTAATTTCCCAAAATTCTGCATTCCAAAATTCTACTCTTCAAAATTTTAGCTTTCAATAGATAGGTATAATTGTTCTGTATTTCAGAATAGTACTCAAAACTCCAATTCTCGAAATTCTGCATTTGAAAAATCTGCCTACAAAAATAATTATCTATCTATACAATATAAATTGTCCTGAGTGGTAACCGTTTAAAAATTCGTCTATTTGAATAAAAATCCTACATTTGCTCCAATATACATACAAACAGCGAACGAAAAAAATCAAACCTAACAATATACCGTTTTTTCTCTATGCGTGAAGCAAAAAATGCCACCTCATCTTTGAGTATATATAATACTAGCGTAAAATACCCGGCGTTGCCGGGTTCTTGCGGAGAAAATTTCTTTCGCACAGAAAGTCCTATGTAATAACAACTAATTATCCTAGAAAGTTTATTTCCGATACTAACAAATTCTGAGAGAATCTCTAGAGCATCATTCACCTACCCTAAGTTTAGTAAACGGGAAATATTCCGAGGAAAATTTATTCGCGAAAGCCCTTTACAGTTACATGATTTATCAAACCACAAATTGTTGGGGTAGATTTTTGCATATTTCATCCAAAATGAATATTTTTGCATACCATGCACACGTAGAATAGGTGAACTAAACATATTTAGTATTGATTACTATTTGTAAACATTGAAAAAGAATAAATTTATTGAAGCATATGCACCATTAACATATGTATGTTAAGCGCTTCAAACTTTTTTTAGAGCATATTTTTATTTGCCGTAGTTATCACTATCTGTTGTTTCTTCATTTTGGGCTTCTTTAGTCACTTTATTTTAATTTATGTTTTTCATTTTCATAAAATTGATTGAAAAAAGTACTTGCCTAATGATTCTAAATTGATTTTAATAATATTTCTGTAAAGACTCCGTAATTATCGAAGAATTCCATTTTTGTTTCGTTAAAAAAAAAATTTTGTCTCTACATTTAAAATGAAATTACTTGAAACCACTAATACCATTTGGAATAACTTTATTTTTGCTGTCAATTTCATTTTTTTAAATATACATACCTAAGCATGCGATTTTAAATTCTTGGCCATTAAATACTTTAAAAATGTATTTTATTAACTTCGTTAAGTAATTAATTTTATTGAATTTTTAAATAATTTTTAAATTAATTTTTATTGAAGCATAAATGTTCATATGTATGTATTTAATTAATAACATATCATATAATAAAACGGCAAACATGTTTTTTGTGGTACACTTTTCTCCAAAAGTATTTAACCGATTTCGATAAATTTTATATGGTTGGAAAGCCACAGTTACGGAGATGTGCAGAATATACTTGAGACACGCATTTACACACTGTGGGGCATTTTTGTTTTTGCACTATCGAACACTTTGCATATTACATAAAATAAAATTTAATTTAATAAATTTGCTTGAAAACACTGCCAATAATATAAATAATAAATAATAAATAAATTGGCACTCGAATTTCGAGAGCTGGGTCGGCTAGTTTTATTAAAACTAATATTTCAAAGCATATTTTTGCCCTAGTCATCACTATCTGTTTCGTCGGTTATTACTTCATTTTTATTATTTTTTCATTTTTATCGTTTTTATTTGTATGTTCTTTTTCCTGGGATAAAGCGAAAATGTCATCTTCAAAATTAGCAAAAGAGCAGCTCGAGAGTTCCATCAACTCAGCCCGCGAATAACTACAAAGAGTGAAAAAAGTGTAAACAAAGTGTAAAGGACGAATGCCAGTCAAATTTAAAGAAAATAGAGCAAACAAAGTGTAAGCAAAGAGTAAAAGAAAATGATAAAAAATTCACAACAATCAGTTTCTGTCTATTTTCTGTTTAATATAATCATATGCAACTGCGCGCACATTCAACTAAATATTTAAGTTGTTTTTTAGCTAGTTTTTTCCTTCATATGTTCTTGATTGCATGGGAAGTGTTGCACAATTCACATATTTCGGGTGAAACAAAACATTTTTTTCAACCAAAGAGGAAAATAGTACTACTTGAAGATACCCTGTTAAGATATCATAAATACGTTTTAGTTGAAACGTCCATAGAATATCTTCAAGATGTATTCGAAAGATTAAAATGAAAAACTCTTTCAGCATTTTAAAATTACTCCTTTTAAAAAGTTTTTAAAGGGGGTATATAGAGAGTCAATATAATGACATTTGTCATGAATATCTTTAAGATGTTTAAAAGATGTTTTATTAATAGTATAACAGAAAGAACACTTTTAAAGAGTGAATTAGGAGATTATAAAGTGAAATGGTATTAAAAAGATTGAACTAATAGCTTGTTAAGACCTGATGCATTTATTGAAGTATTCTCCAAGAGTTTATGTGTTGCTTGGGTATGTTATCGGGTTTTACCAACGATAAAAATAGACATTATAATATTTCTGGACGCACCCTTTAGCCAAAGAGCATTAAATTTGTCTGAACGCAGTCAAAACTTCCCCTTGCCACCATTGCAAATAGTTGCGCATGTGTAAGTAGCTACATCTGTCCGAATTGAAACAAATACATGCTGAAATGGAACAAAAATAAACGGTTCAAGCCTAAACTGAAATGAAACAACTATTCACTTTTCTGTTTTCTTTCACCAAATTTAAGGATCTGATTACACGACTCATTTTTTGCGGCCATATGGTTTTTCAAGTAACTGACTTTATCGAACATCGATATTGCGAAATTTTGATGCACAAAAAGATGTGCTCAATGTGTAAACTTGTTTTTTGTTTGTTTTTGATATTTAAAAATTTTGATCGCAGAAAATCGTGCGCAAAAGCTTGCATATATAAATGCTGACTCTGTAAGCATCAATGAATTTATCACTTGAATATGAATGTTAAAACATAATTTCTGCAAAAATTAACATCATACAAAATTGACGAAAGTAATATTGCAAAGCATTTTATGTGTAAACTAAAATCCGCAGGTTTTTTAAACAAAGTTTATATGCACACAAAGTCGTGTGAAATGTGTTAACAGAAATCCGTGGCTTTATCGAACATCGATGTTGCAAAATTTTGAAGCACAAAAAGTTGTGTACAATGTGTCAACTAAGATCTGTGCTTTTTCGATTTGGCAAAATTTTGAACGTAGAAAATCGTGCGCAAAAACTTGCATTTATAAATACTGTCTTTCTAAGCATCGATGAATTTATCACTTGAATATAAATGTTAGGATAGTCGCGCACTGGCAACTGTGATCGAAATCAAATAGTTTAATCACCAGTTGAAAGAGAACCGCGCACTGGCAACTCTTTACTCACGCTCACACCCTTTGTCTCTCTTGCTCTTATAGAAAACAGCTCAACTGTTGCGAAGGCAATCGTTTAGTTTGTGTCAAAACACAAACTTTTTAGTTGCTCGAATCGAGTTGCTCTAAGTGCGCGGTGTCCCATATAAGCCCATATGTTTCATTTTAGCAACTAAACAGTTGCGAAACTAAAAATTGAATGTGCACGCCTGGCCTTAAAACATAATTTCTGCGAAAATTAACATCATACAAAATTGACGAAAGTAATATTGCAAAGCATATTATGTGTAAACTAAAATTCGCAGGTTTTTTGAACAAAGTTTGTATGCACACAAAGTCGTGTGAAATGTGTTAACAGAAGTCCGTGGCTTTATCAATGTGTCAACTAAGATCTGTGCTCTTTGGATTTGGTAAAATTTTCAACGTAGAAAATCGTGCGCAAAAACTTGCATATGTAAAAGCTGTTTTTCTGAGAATCGATGATTTTATGACTTGAATATGAATGTTGAAACATAATTTCTGCAAAAATTGACGAAAGCAATTTTGCAAGGCATTTCCTTTGTAAACTTAAATCCACACGTTTCTTTAACGAACTTTTTTGCACACAAAGTCGTGTGGAATGTGTTAACAGAAATCCGTGACTTTATCTAACAACGATTTAGCGAACTGTCGATGCACAGAGAGTTAAAACTAAAATCCGTGCCTTTTTTAAATATTGATAGATACTACAAAATTTATATGCACGAAAAAATCATGCGCTAGAACTTGCGTGAATCCATGGCCGTGTAAACAGTTTCTTACTCCAATAGCTCAAGTAGGTGTTCAGCCTCAAAATATATAGAGGAATAAAATGAAATGAAATGCGGAATAGTTAGAAACGGCAGACAGTTCTCAATCTGCTCCTTTCAATTTTCTATTTTGGAAATATTTTTTGGAGGTAAGTGAAAGTAATTTAAATTTTAATATATTATCTATTAGTTTTTTCATTTTCAGATGACCCTATGTTACTATCGACATACAAAGGTAAGTATATAAAATGTTTATAAAGTAATACTTTTGTTTGTTTGTCTGCTATTGGAGTATTTACAAACAAACTGACAAACAAACAAAAGTCTTACTTTATATAATAGTATAGATGGAGGGCTCGTTTTTATTCCAAATGCGTGACTATCATAGGGAGCGCTACTCAAATTTGTGTAAAGCGCGGAACAGATTGAACAGCAACAGCACCGTCAACAGCAACAGCGGCCGCCATTAATTTAGAGCCAATGTATTTCAATTGTTCAACACACATAAGAACAGCAACAGCAACGCCAACAGCGTCGTTAGGCCAAAGTCCTAAATTTGCTGTTGCTGGTGCAGTGTTGTCAGCTTTCCCACTGCAATATTCAGTGGCACCACAATGGAAAACTTTTTTCGATATGAAATGTCAAGCAGATGAAATGACGTTGCTGGTAGCAATGTGTTTGAGAAATTTTTGCTGGTCAGCGTGTTGTTTGCTGTTGACGATGCTGGTGCTGTTGCTGGTTTAATCTGTTTCGCGCATAAGACAAAGTTATTGCCGAGTGCTTCATATCACATGTGACGGAGAACTATATGCGAGGAGAAGGTAAGCACAAATCGGAGGATACGGCTGTATCCTTAACTTACAGAAAGTGAGACAGCGACCCCTATCACAATTTCAAGTACTACAATGCATTAGGTATAGGAACGAGCCCTCCATATTATATATACTCAAAGCACCTCATACTTATTTGTATAGAAAATTGATAAAAAGAAAACAGAAAATAGCTTTATTATCGTCGCTTTGTTCTGCACCTTCGGTTTGCTTTTACCGAAAATATTATCACCCCTTCCTGATTATCGTCTGTCCTTACTCTCCACAACTACGTAAAAAGTTATGGAATACGCTCGTATGGCGCCGCATCGTTCGTTCCTCTTCATGAGGGTACTATAGTTTTTATATACAAGGAAAATAGGACTTGTGGAATATGGGTGATTGAGTTTTGAAAAATATTTCGAATTTTTTTTTAAATGAGTACCTATACAATAATATTAAAACTTTTGCGAAGCATTAAAAACCATTTTACGGAACAGTTTTTGAGAAAAAAAATATTTATAAAATTTCGAAAAAATTCGTATGGCAGGTAGGTACCGTTGTTTTTGGTCTTAAAAAAAAAAAAAATCGTGTGAGGGAAACAAATTAAAAATGATGTCTACCAAGTTTAAAGAAAATCGGCTGAGCCGTTTAGACTGTAGTCGAATAGACAGACAGACAGACAGAATTGGGAGACCCACTTTTTTAGTCTTAGCTATCATCGTAATGTCAACTTTCATCAAAATCTCGAGTTTGATTTTTTATGAATGCATAACTTGCCTTATAATGGATGATTTTTTTGCTATTTTCTTTTTGGCAATACTGGGTTTGACAGCTCACGCACGTTTCGTGTTTTGGGTCACTGTCAAAAATCTATGTCTATAGTTTAACCATGAATCGTCTTACAAACGAAAAACGCTTCGGGCTATTGTGACTAAATTTCGCACCAAATTTACATTGTTGGACATTAAACCACCAACAATTTAAGGCGCAGCCGCGGCCAACATTTGCATGAAATCTTGAAACATTACTCGTAAATTATATCGACCGTACTATCGATTCGAATAAAGATTTCATGCATTTTTCAGTTTTTTTTTTTTTTAAATTCCGATAGCTCTTAAAAAATCACTCTTTAGTACCTTTAAGTCGGAAGTAAAAATTAAAAGCTTACGTAGTGATTTTGCCATCGTTGAAAATACGTCTTCAAAAGAATGGAAGATATAAGAGCGGGCCAGTGGATTTGTACATATCGAGATCTTTCCAGCGTCAAATTGACAGCATACTGTTGGAAGCAAATTCGCTTTTTCATGTGAGCTAATCTTTGAGTATATATAATATGGAGGGCTCGTTTCTATTCCAAATGCGTGACTATCATAGGGGGCGCTACTCAAATTTGTGTAAAGGACTATTCACATGAGAGCGACCAACGACCAACGAATAAAAAAACAAATGGGATTTAAAACATATATAAGCCTAAATTCTTCACAAAAACTTTACAAAAGGGTAGCAATCTAGTTTAATTTAATGTTAATTTATTAAAATTTGCGTTGTAATTGCTAAAATGAGAGAAATTTGAGAAAATAAATTGGTCGTCGCGAATTGCAATATGATTGCTACGAACTGTCAAACACTATTCGCGTCCCACATACCATCCACACTGCAACGAATGAATTGTTCGCGCGCGGCTAACCTGAAAATCATTCTAAGTTATCTAAGTAAACGCCATTCGCGACGAATAAAAAAAATGCATGTGAACGAAATGTCAAAATGGGCGAATGTTCGTTCATTCGTCGGCCGTTGGTCGCTCTCATGTGAATAGTACTTAAGACAAAGTTATTGCCGAGTGCTTCATATGTGACGGAGAACTATATGCGAGGAGAAGGTAAGCACAAATCGGAGGATACGGCTGTATCCTTAACTTACAGAAAGTGAGACAGCGACCCCTATCACAACTTCAAGTACTACAATGCATTAGGGATAGGAACGAGCCCTCCATATTATATATACACAAAGGAGCTAATATACATATACATATATAGAGTGTCGTTGAAGACGAGCGTTGGAAGCGAAGACAAAGTAGTATTTCATACATTTTTTAAAAATGATCAAATATTTGTTTACTATCTTTGGGAAATTGTAGTATTGCTAACCTTAATTGTTGGTCATGCAAATGTTTGGTTCTTTGAATATAATCAATACAGGTCTTTGTACCTCGTTTGAACTTATTCTATGATTTTCTCAGTAAGGTTGGCCTTAGCCGTGTTTTATTGGTTAGTGAATACGCTACATCGCAAAATTTAACGGATGTTGAAATGTAGGAGGTGTTTAGGTGGTGTCCGAAAAATATATGTGGCATACTTGGGGGTGTGTTCGTTGGTATTTATTTTATTGTTGTGAACAGAGCTTTATACTACTACAGCGCCATCTGTTGGAAAACTGCATATCTAATTTATGGAAGAAACAAAAAGCTCTTCCAATGTCAAATGTATTTCCCCTTATTCCAAACATCTAGAACATTCCAAGACAAGAACTTTCGAGACCAACTAATTTGAGTATATAAGGGAGTGTTCACGGTGAGCAAGACACAGTTTATTTTCGATTATGAAAGTGTGCAAAGCTGAACTATTGGATTGTGGAAAGTGTAATTAAAGAAGTGTGATTTAAGTTTGAATAAAAGTATTGAAGTTGATTATCAATTGAGATTTATTGTTTTGATTTGAAAAGTGTAAATAAAGAAGAAATTCAAAAAGGAGTAATAAGTTTTATTTAAAGAACCTAGGAAAAATATTACATTGGTGTCAGAAGTGGGATAAAACTTATTGTGCAGTGAAGTGTGCGGAAAAAAAATAAAATAATAATAAAAATGAGCAAGTTACTAAAAGAGCTCAATTGTAATGAGCTTGTTCTGCGTTTGGCCGAATATTTGAAACAACAAAATGAAGACCCGGACATTTTCGTCTTTGAAGCTGACGCTGAGGAAGCAGACTTAAGTAAAAATGTAGATGTTTCAAATATGATTAGTCTTCTGCTTCAACGTTTCGAAGAGCAACGAAATGAGCAGAAAAACGAACAAAAGAATGTTCTCGAACGTCTCGAAGAGCAAAGAAATGAACAAAGGAAAGAACAGGAGAAACATTTCGAGGAACAGAAAAACGAACAAAAGAATATTCTCGAACGCCTGGAGAAACAAAAAGACCTTCTGGAAGAGCAGAGGAAGATGCTAGAAGGCAAGCTTGTTAATATCGAGAATAATGTATCTGTACTTGGTGAACGTGTTTCATTGTTGGAGAATCAAGTCGACAACAAAATGGAAACGTTTTCAAAAGAGTTAGATGAACGTGTTTCATTGCTAGGGAATCAAGTCGAAAACAAAATTGAGACGTTTTCAAAAGAGTTAGACCGTGTTTGAAACATAAAGATTCGGGAAAGTTCTGGGGAAACTTTGAGAAAAAAAAGAGATGCAACCTCCAACCTTTGATGGACAAACTTCTTGGTCTATATACAAGAAGCAATTCGAGGCAGCTTCCACAATAAATGGCTGGGATGAGGCTGACAAGTATATAGCCTTAACTCTTGCTCTTAGAGGAGCAGCTGCTGAGTTGTTGCAAACCATACCAGCAAATAAGAGCGGCGACTTCAATTCCTTGGTTTTGGCTATAGACAAACGCTTTGGTAACAGCCACATGAAAGAAGTCTTCAAAGTGCAACTTAATTCCAGAGTTCAGAAGAGGGGAGAAACTCTACAACAACTGCAAGCGGACATTGAAAGGCTTGTTCATCTTGCATATCCAGATGTTGGAGAGGAAATTTGTAACCAGTTCGCAGTTGAGGCACTTGTTCGCGCCATTTCCGACATACATCTTCAAAGGGCCGTGCGAACTGGCTGGAAAACGAACGCTTTCTGAAACATTAGCGTTTGCCTTAACAATGAAAGCAGCTGAGCAAGCTTCTCACGGAGTACATGGACTTAGAGAAGCCATCGTCGAAGAATGCTCATGCCAAAGAACTGATGTCCAAAGGAACCAACGAAACGGACTGGCAAAGTGCTGGAATTGCAACAAGACAACATTTGTCAACATTGTGGACACGGAGTTTCAAACTCAGAACAAGGTAACAATAACACCAGTGTTACTTCGCGAACAGTTTCCCAGCAGGGAAACGAGTAAGAACCAACTTCGAGGGGCAGAAGCTGATTTATGGTATCGATGGCCCCTCACATAAATTTTTGGTGGCAGATATATGTATGTGATGAATGCATCATAGGCATGGACTTCATGAAAGAACATCGATTAATTTTGGATATTGGCAACCAGGTACTCAAATACCAGAATACAGAGATTCCAATGATCTATGGGCACGAAGGAATAACAACTCTAAGGACTGTCATCAAAGAAGATGTGGTTATTCCTTCTTCTTCTGAGGTATTTCTTTGGACAAAATTAGAAGGTGAGTGTGGACGCCATCGATACCTAATGATGGAACCAGGCCCAGGCTGTTCTTCCCAAAAGGTCATCATTGGGAAGACACTTGTGGCTCCGAACAACAATATGGTCCCCGTACGGATACTCAACACCAAACCGTACGATGTAAAGTTAACGAAAGGAGAAATTATCGGTAAGTGCGAATCTGTCGCAGCTATAACACAAATTGACGCTGAAACACCAAGACAGACATTAGACCCTGAGGAGCTCAATAGCATCAAGGCAAAGATACTCAATTCAGCTAACCTAGACCAACATCAGGTTAAAATGGCAGAAAGCCTTCTGAATGAGTATGCCGACATTTTCGCTTCACCAAACGGGAAATATGGAAGGACACAGATGGTGCAGCATCGAATAAATACAGGAGATGCAAGACCCATTCGTCAGCCCGCAAGACGTCTTCCACTGGCCAAGCAAGGTGAAGCTGAGAAAATGATTACCACCATGAAGAAGGATGGTTTGATTGAGAACTCCAAGAGTCCTTGGGCGTCACCAGTGGTCCTAGTCAAAAAGAAGGACGGAAGTACACGATTTTGTGTAGACTACCGAAGGTTGAATGACGTGACCAAGAAATATAGCTATCCCCTTCCAAGAATTAGCGACACCTTAGATGCGATGGAAGGAGCACAATGGTTTTCAACACTGGACTTGAAAAGTGGATACTGGCAAGTTGAAATTCACCCTGAAGATCGAGAAAAGACAGCGTTCTCCACAGGTAATGGGCTCTGGCAGTTCAAGGTGATGCCGATTGGTCTTTGCAACGCTCCGGCAACATTTGAGCGTTTGATGGAAAGCGTCCTTCAAGGTCTGACGTGGAAAACTTGTCTTGTCTACTTGGATGATGTTATCGTTTATGGAAAAACATACGACCAACACTGTAAGAACCTAAGGGGTGTGTTCCAGAGACTTCGAGAGGCTAACCTAAAACTGAACCCAGAAAAATGTGCTCTGTTCCAGACTGAAGTGAAGTATTTGGGACATATCATCTCGTCCCAAGGAGTCAGGACTGATCCTGAAAAAGTTGACACCGTCAAAAATTGGCCAACACCACAGGACAAACATCAACTACGAAGTTTTCTTGGTCTTGCTACTTATTACAGACGTTTTGTTAAGAACTTTGCCGGAATTGCGAAGAATTTGCATCAGCTTACGGAAAATAACAAGCTGCTTAAATGGTCAGGTGAGTGTGAAAAAGCCTTCCAAGAACTGAAATACTGTCTATGCAATGCTCCGGTGCTGATCTATCCGACTCCAGGCAAGTCTTTTATCATCGATGTTGATGCAAGCAACGTGGGAGTCGGCGCTGTTCTGTCACAAGTTCACAATGGCGAGGAAAAGGTTGTCGCCTATTTCAGTAAAGACCGAAGACCGAAAGGAACTACTGTGTGACCAGAAGAGAACTATTGGCACTCATCTTGGCAACGAAACACTTCCACAAATACATCTATGGACAGAAGTTTCTTCTACGAACCGATCGTAGTGCTCTTAACTGGTTGTTGAACTTCAAGAACCCAGAAGGACAAGTCGAAAGGTGGATATAAAGACTGCAGACTTACGATTACGAAATTCAAAACCGAAGGGGAAAGCTGCATTCAAATGCCGACGCACTATCCCGAAGGCCTTGTAAAATAGATTGCAAGCATTGCATGCGACAAGAAGAAAAGGAATCCATCAACATTCAGCGAATAAGGGCTGACCCCATTTGTGGATGGAGCAATGAAGAAATAAGATCTGCTCAACAAGAAGACCCCGACATTGAACCTCTTCTCGCATGGAAGGAACATGAAGAAAAACCCGCATGGAATGACATTTCCGATAGGAGTCCAGTTTTAAAGGCCTATTGGGCACAATGGGACTCACTTCATGTGCAAGAAGGTGTTCTTCGGCGAAAATGGGAGTCCGCTGATGGTAAATCCTATGTGATGCAGCTTGTGTTACCTCAATCGAAAATCAAAGAGGTTCTTCGAGAGATGCATGATGGACCTTCAGGAGGCCATTTGGGAGTCAATAAGACTTTAGAAAAGGTGAGGCAACGATTCTACTGGTTGCATGCAAGAGACGACGTTGAAAAGTGGTGCCGAAATTGTGACGCTTGTGCTGCAACCAAAGGACCTGGTAGAAAACTGCAAGGAAAAATGATGCAATATAATGTCGGCTCACCGTTTGAAAGGATTGCTGTTGATGTGGCTGGCCCATTTCCGGAAACGAATGCTGGAAACAAATACATTCTGGTGGTAATGGATTACTTCAGCAAATGGCCTGAGGCATACGCTATCCCGAACCAAGAAGCCAAGACCGTGGCCGACCAGATTGTGTCTAACTGGGTAAGCAGGTTCGGTGTGCCTATGGAGCTCCATTCTGACCAAGGAAGGAACTTTGAGTCGAACATATTCCAAGAGGTCTGCGCGTTCCTTGGCATTAAGAAAACGAGAACAACACCACTTCACCCGCAATCTGATGGAATGGTCGAGAGATTCAACAGGACCTTAAAAGAGCACCTCACTAAAGTTGTAAGCGACGACCAAAGAAACTGGGATAGGCACATACCACTATTTTTGATGGCCTACCGAAGTGCAATACATAGCTCAACAGGACAAACACCATCTGAAATCCTGTTCGGAAAAAGCATACGTCTGCCTAGTGAGATAAGGTTTGGACACCCATCACAAGAGTCTCAGGAAACAGGGGATTACGTGAGTGACCTGAAAGAGAGGCTAATCGACATCCACGAAAGGACCAGGACTAGAATGAGCACTTACAGCGATCGAATGAAGACAAGGTACGACACAAGAGCAAACACGACAGGATTCCAAGTAGGAGATCGTGTATGGCTATATAATCCACATCGTCAAAAGGGATTGTCGCCGAAGCTTCAACAAAACTGGGAAGGCCCTTATACTGTCGTCACGAAAATCAATGATGTCGTTTACCGAATTCAAAGAGGGTCAAGAGGAAAGTTGAAAGTTGTGCATAGCGATCGACTGCACCAATACAGTGGCGAATCTGGAGATAGAATTGTTCGGGACGAACACTCTTAAGAAGGGGGAAATGTTGTGAACAGAGCTTTATACTACTAGAGAGCCATCTATTGGAAAACTGCATATCTAATTTATGGAAGAAACAAAAAGCTCTTTTCCAATGTCAAATGTATTTCCCCTTATTCCAAACATCTAGAACATTCCAAGACAAGAACTTTCGAGACCAACTAATTTGAGTATATAAGGGAGTGTTCACGGTGAGCAAGACACAGTTTATTTTCGATTATGAAAGTGTGCAAAGCTGAACTATTGGATTGTGGAAAGTGTAATTAAAGAAGTGTGATTTAAGTTTGAATAAAAGTATTGAAGTTGATTATCAATTGAGATTTATTGTTTTGATTTGAAAAGTGTAAATAAAGAAGAAATTCAAAAAGGAGTAATAAGTTTTATTTAAAGAACTTAGGAAAAATATTACATTATTATACTTTGCCTTTACTAATCCAAAGTGTGATCGCTCCGAAATTTATAGAACAAATATTTTTTCAAATGCAAAACTTTAATTCATATTATAATTCCGGCTTTACACTACTGCCATTAATTTTTTCATAAAATATTGAATTAATTTACGCGAAGGCGATTGGTTTCGATTGATATGTTTTATCAGTTCATTGGCATTTGTTCAAAAATGTCGTGTAACTGCGGCATTATCCTGAATTTATATAACAACTGAAAAAATTGCACATTTTAGTTGAATTAATACGATGTTAAAGCTGTTTTAGTATGTCCCCTATTACACGTTGCCTCATGAGACATGTCTCATTTTTGATTTTCCTTTTAAATTTGTATCCCGTGAGGCAAAAGCTATTAGACGTTGACTCATGTCTCATGAGACTCATGTCTCAAATTTGACTGTTGTTCGTATATTAAAAAATACACAACGCAACATAAAACGAATTTGAGAAAAAGAAACGTCAAAATGAGACTACTAAAAATCAGCCCGGTACTCACCGGGAATATTTTTTTGCATCTCATTTCCTCATATCTGCTTTCTTTTTCGCACTTACGTGAACCTCGTCTCGTGAGACATCGTATAATAGGGGACTTAGGGCCATTTGCTGAAACGAAACTTAAATATTTATGTTCAACTTAAGCGCTTATGTTCTACTTTTTCCTCTACGTAAACTGTCACATAAGAGTTTATGTGGAACATAAGTATTTATGTTCCGTATCAGCAAATGGGCCTTAGAGACCGTCCCAGTTGTTCTCTTAGGTATTATTTTTCGAACTGAGTCTTGTTGACATGTTAAATTTGCAGGTATGAAACAATGGTCTGATGAGCCTAGGGGTGATAATATACTTATAGTGTATTTGTCAGGATCTTAGGTAAGGTAATGTTGCGGATTGGCATATAACGTCAGGAATTCGAGTACGCTCGCGAACGAGCTTAGTTCAATTGATTAGCTCAGAAAAAATCTCGACAAAGTACATTTCTACGGGTGTTGTGTGGCCAGAATACCGCAGCCAATGGTTTTGTTAAGGCATTTGACCGTGTTCAACATAGAATTCTTCCGCAAAAATTGAGAATGTTAGACTTGACAACTAATTTTTTCATTGTTTGCTGTTTGCATGCAGACATTATTTAAAAAATAATAAATTGTAATATACATATTTGTTAAGGCACGAGTACGATAACTTGGCCGCCAAGATTTGATAACGGATTTTTGTAGAGAGGTCAAAAACAAGCACTTTTTACTATGGGAGGGGGGGTCTATCTCCCCCCGTTTAGGAGGTAGGGGCACTTTTAGAAAAAATGGTTTAAATTTAAAAAAAAAATATTAAAAAACAACGGCATCACTTACAATAAAGTGCTATACTGCGTTTGAAAGCCAGAAGATTGTTCCATAATCCTGCATTTAAATTAAATTACGCATGTCAATGGTTTTTGAGAAATTCGCATTTAAAGTCCAAATTTTGATAAAAAACGTGAAAAAAAAGTTTAGACCGATTGTTTTCATAACTGTGAAATGAAATTGTAAATTAGCTTTTATGTGTTTCATGTATCTATCGATTCTTAATCGAACACAAAAAACCGCATGTTTCTATGTCTTCTGGTTTTTGAGAAAATCGAAAATTTAAACCATTTTTTCTAAAAGTGCCCCTACCTCCTAAACGGGGGGAGATAGACCTCCCCTCCAATAGTAAAAAGAGCTTGGTTTTGACCCCTCTACAAAAATCCGTCATCAAATCTTGGCGGCCAAGTTATCGTACTCTCCCCTTTGTTAATATTATGCTAATTTTTTTCAATTTGAATTCATATACAATGATGATTATCTATCCATTTAATTGTAATTATATAACCAGCAGATATTGTTATCCATTGATTAATAAATGAAATAAAAGTTGATCCGGCCATGCATAATTTTATGTATAAAATGACACCTATCATTTTAGTAATAGCTGCTAAATAATTAATATCAATCACGGATTTTAAAATCATCAAGCTATTTATAACGAACGTTTGTATAACTTGATATCACTACCACTGCACATTCGACCCTTACTCATAAAGACACTCTGCGTATGGCTCATTTAATTAACTCAAGCTTTGAATTATACACAAACCCTTTTATTATTAATTTCTAATTCGATTCTTCAGCTAATTATGGAAACACGTTTAATAACAAACACCCTAGAACATAGTTTTGCTAGAAAAGAATTTATAACATAAATTCCTTCGATTTAATATTTTATCACCAAATAATAAAGTTGACATTCAATTTTAGATTCTGGTTGAACGGGTTTCACAATTTTTTTTTGCATAAAATTATAAAGTTTTAAGTTATTTACCTATAATTAAAAATGTCGTCGCATTTTTTTTTTTATTAAGAACCTCAGAACAATGAAAATTAATTGTTCATAAATATATTCTTGACATTTAACCTCAAAACAAGCGAGTCTTGAAGGAAATTTCTTAAACATTTAAAAACAACAACAAAACTCACCAATCGGCGCCCGAATTCCAGAAACATGTGCACTTATCTTCTGAGCATCTCGTTCGGCCTTGCAAACGGTGTAGTTGAAATTCGGCGACAAATCTGTAACACTCCACAGCAATCCACTGCCAATTTCCGTGATATTCTCAAAGTCGAATCCATCACAATCGTCGATGCCATATTCTTCTTTGTCCAGAATCGCCTTACACACTATTTCACTGTAGTTGTAATTTACTCTGCACGCCTACAAACCCAATCAAGAATTAAAACAAAAATCCATGAAATGCAAGGTCTAGCTTCAAACCTTTTCAAGCGGGAAGTTCTGAATGGCCACTGCATTGAACACACTGGGCATCAAGTAAAAGAACATAAACGGTTCCATATTGATATACTTCCGGTAGGCCCATAGCTTCTTGAAAAAGTTTTGCTTCTCCTTCGCCTTCGGCACTTCACTGGTTTCCATAATACTCGTATCAAGCTAAGCTTATAGTCAACACGAAAAGATGATTTTAAATCGACAACGAATCTCGGAGAACTAATGATTGAGGGATTTCCAAGTCTCGTTCAGACTTTGATGCTACGAACTTTGGTGCGAAAGGTAGAATCTTAATAGAAACTAAAGAATCTCAATCCATTGATGGCAGCGAGAGGGAAGATTAGTTTTATTTTTGGCAGAAAACCAGTTTTTATATTGAAGTGAAACTGAAATTAAAAAAAAAAATAATTCGCTTCCAATCTCGATGAAGAAGCTGAGAAGGTGTGGACGGCACAAAAGGTTTGACCAGATCAAACACGATGTTCCTTTATTGTGATGGTGTCTATAGAATCTTGAGGTCAGTTTGATGTTCTAAGATTGCACATCTGTAGGTATGCGGAGATCGCGGCAGATGGAGTATCATTAAAAGTTAATTACAATTCTATAGCGAAGTATTTCACACACATCTACTCACTACACAAATTTGATTAATTTTGAGATATTCCCATAAGCAGTGTGTATCTTGCTCTTCGATGAGAATTTTGATTTAATAAGAGAATTCCCAGATAAGGTGTATCTTTCTTGATTTGTGGATTGAAAAATATGCCTATAGTTTTGGTAGTGAGTGAAAGTGGAAAAGACCTTAAACGACTGATTTAACTTTTATTAATCGGTTTATTGACTTTTGTGAAATTAAATGCCATATAGAATAGGTGATTCAATGGAGACCCAACTCATGGTGGTACAAGGTTATTTGACCAAATATTTTTGAAGATGGAAAGAATTTCCGTGCTATATTTAAAAACACAAATTGATTTCTTTTAACATTTATAAAGAAAAACTATACTTAGTGATAATGGAGTTAATATAGATCGAATATAACGCCTTCCTTGGACTAACTTTTGCCGGTTTGCTTAAATTAAAGACAGTATCTTTCATAAGATAGAATTGAGAGAGGTAATGATAGATTGATTACAAATTTGATTCTTTTTGGAAGAAGAAATTTCATCCCGAATAGGGAAACAAAATCCAAACTGAAAATAAATTCATGATTTGGTTCGAGCTGTTAACAGATTATTAGGGTCAGAGAAGTAAGTTTCCGATGTTATGAAGCCAAGCTGAAAGACTTGAAATTATCATATTGGACAAACCAAAGGCAAAAAATACTATACAACGTCCCAAAGGTAGTAATAATTTAGTAAGAATTTTTGGTCATTTGTAAAAAATTTAGGAAATACTACTTGGGTCTTCGGTTTTAACGCTCCTTTTATATGACACTCCTTAAGTCATAAAAATATTTGGTTGCAGAACAATTTGCTGTTGATTCGACGCTGCCAGAAAGTGTCATGATTCTTCCTGTATTTGGGAGTGTAAACGATTTTATGGGACGAAACTTCTTTCGCACTCATACAATTGTAAGAATAATGAAATACCTCGATATACACAAATCCGCTGGCCCGGATAGTATACCTCTGCTTGTTCTGAAGACGTGTTCTTCAACGCTGGCAAAACCAGTAAGCTTTTTGTCCTGCTCTACTGGTCTCAAGGATGGGTCGTTCTCTAGGTCCATTGTCGCAGAACTGTGGCACAAATCCTTACATCGCTTTGGATAAAGCTAGCCCTAAACGACGAGCATGCTCGCCGAACTTGTTCGTGCTCGCTATGTTTTCCTCGTGTAGGGGCTGGTTCGCGAGCCGCTCGCTGTTGGCGAAAAATTTCGATTTTGTCGTGTTCGTTGGCCATGTCGCACAGTGGTTTGAGAGCGGAAAAAAGTCTTTGGAAAAGTCATATCTAACCTTTTTAGCTTTATGTTTAAGTACTTTTAGATAACCCGAGAGTATGAATTAAAAGTATTTTTTAACATATACATAATGTATATTGATTGTTCTGATTTACAAGCCCTCAAAGTTGAAAAATAATTTTATTCAAGTCGCAAGCCATATTTTCAACAAACTTTTAGATGTCCTTTTCCGAAGTTCCTTTAAATAATTCCTTCTGTAAGTAGCCTGAAACATTGGTACTAAGAAAAAATGTTTTTTTTTACCTTTTTGATTTAAAAAAACTCCAAAAGACTCCAAGTAACGAAGTATACCAACGTGTGTTCCATACTTTCAAGTTAAAGCCCAGATACTTGCAGATGTGTGTTATATTCAAAATTGTCTCACTGAGTCGGGTTTGAAAAAACTTCGTCTTGCCAATGGTGTTTATCGAAAATTTTGATTTCATCGGTCAGAACGAACTAGTTAAGCCCATTATTTTTAAAAAAAATGTTTACCTTTATTCAAAAAATCATTTTTTTATAACCAAATTTTGACCAAATATGTATAAGATTAATTTTAATATGTCTGTCAAATTTCAATTAAACAATTGAACAGTTTCGATTTTACAAATTTGTTTCCGTTCTACACTACAAACATTAAAACCCTCCAATTTTATAAAAATGTTATTAATTTTTTTTTTAATATTTTGTTTTAACAAAATTTTGATCAAATATGTATTTAAACATGTGTGCCAAATTTCATTTAAATCCGTTGAACAATTCAGATTCAACAGACTTTTTTCCGCTCTCCCATACAAGCCAAACCACTTTGCGTCACGTCGTCGAGTTTTTATCGCGGATTCTTACTCTGTGAAGAATCAACACGAAATGAATGTTCGCCAAATGTGTTCGCCGTGTAGGGGATAACGCAAACGAACAAGTTCGGCGAGCATGTTCGTCGTTTAGGGCTAGCTTAAACTAAGATTATTGCGCTTGATATTTCAATATATCGATATACATACATATATTGATATATCTAAAATGCATATTTTTGGTATTGATGAGTCTCTTCTTCGTTAGATCAGAAACTACCTTTCAAACCACTTTATATACAAGTTGTATAGGATGGCTTCTAGAGCTGTGTCAATCAGGATCGATTCGATTTTTTTGATCCGATCATCGAAAAGTATTGATGATCGAAATCAATCATTTTAATCGATCTCAATCTCAATCATTTAAATGATTCTCGATTCTGGATTCTCAATTTTCTATTTCAATCTCAATCATTTCAATGAGTCTCGATTTTCGATATCAGTTAACTCGATTAACTATGATCTACTCGATTCCATTTGTTCTGATTCAATCAATGTGGATTATGAATGCCAAACGGACGGTGGACTGGAATTTCTGGGCTGAACTCGGTATTGAAGAACATGATTGATCGAGTTGGTTGTTGATGTTGTAGGCCGCAAAAACAATTGTTGGGTCGAACTGATGTTATTTGATCTTTCAGGATCCGGTGTGTTTAATGTGGATTTTTTGACGTTTTTTAATCCATCGAAATATTAGCCATCCTTTGATGCAGTTTGACAGTTTATGACTTCACAAATAAAGGACGAATTCAGTTATGACAAAATGTCAGCCGAAAGCCGTGAAATTGCTCTTTTCCGGAGCAACAATAATAGAGTAAGTATTTTGTGAGAACTATCAAGGCCACAAGTCAATATTATCATCGAAATCGAAATTAAAATAGATTAGGAACAGTATTGAATCATTTCAGTGAAATGATCGATCGATTGAAATGATGGGATCATTTTCGTAATCGATTGTTGAACGATTTGATCATTTGAAATGAACGATTTACACAGCTCTAATGGCTTCTAGTCTGTTATTCACAAAATAACTAATGGTGTGCCACAGGGGTCCGTTTTGTATCCGACTCTCTTTCGTATATTCATCAATGATCTTTTGTCTTAAACTTCCAATGTAATAAACTGTTTTGCTGACGACAGTACTTTCAGCTTCTCATATTTTGTTCCAGATGCATATATGTCCTTGTTCTTCGGATGTGGATTTAGAACCGCTGTGTATGATAAGCTCATTAAATTCTGATCACGAAATCATTCACAAATGGGGAGCCAAATCAATGCTGTCTTTGGTCGTTTAAGTTGTTTGGACGACAATATATATTTTTCTTAAAAATAACTTGCTCAGCAAAGTCGAGCTTTTGCATAACAATTTCGCAGATTTCTTTTGTAATTTCAGAATTTTTGTTTCTAGTATTATCCTTAAGCATAAAGTTTGCGGTCGATTTATTGATGTACGCCTTTAAAGTACCCCGATAAGATAAAATCTCTAGTCCTCAAACCAGGGCCTTCATCGCGTAAGACGACGATAGTTTGACGACGTCGTTTGAACGATTGAATTGCTTCTTGTAACACATACAAACTTGAATCGTCTGGACGATGTCGTTAGGACGATTCAACTTTAGCTTCATGTAACTTGTTGAACTGTCAAATATGGTCTACTGAACCAATGCGATTGAACGGTTGCTATTTTACAATCGTATGACGCTGTTCACATTGGACTCACTCCACCGATTTAGTTCTCATAATTGTTGGCCATTTGCTATGCCACTACAAATATACAGTGAATTACAAAAGTAAGCAAGCACCTCTTAGTTTAAAGATCATTTCCTTCAAACAATCGATAGTAATGTTTAAAAAAAAACTTAATATTTTTGTCTATAACTGATATGTATTTCGAATTAAAAAGTAATATTTCAAATAAAACAACTGTGTTCTAAAATGTTGCCTGTTTAGATTCATGGTTTTTGCAAAGAAGAACCGCTTTTGGCAATTTATTTTACTTATGTTAGGTTTCTTTTTAATATTTCGACCATGATAACCGGATTGGTAGAGCACTTGTCGAATATTTTTAGGGTTACATGACTTACCTGTTTCTTTGGTTATTTCTGCTGATATCTTTGATGGGCTTACTTTGGGGTTCCTCTTCACTTTCCTAACAATAATACGGCATTCCTGCTTGTCATTGTCATTGATCGAGGGTCATTTTGCAAACTTCCAATGTTATTTTATATGGTTATTATTTTGTGTATAGTAGATGGACTTTTGTTAACAATTTTACCATTCTCCCACTCCGATTTATTTTCCAAATAGTGTTTGATCATAATTTTTTTTTTAATGAGTGCTTACTTACTTTTGCGATACACTGTATCTTCGTGTGTCATATTATGTCACCAAGGCAAATGTCAAAAAAAATCCATTAATTTTCAATTTGTTTTAAAAATCCTGCCTCACTTTCTCGTCTCTTTCTTACGATGAAGTGCGAATGAGAAAAAATACAGAGTCGTCAAAATAAGTCGACGGAGTAAGTCCAATGTGAACACCGTCTATCATACATTTTGTGGATTTTTTGAAAGTTTTTTTTTTATTTTAAATTAATTAAAAAAATTTTACGACATTACAGTTTGATATTTTTGATGATAATGGAAGCAAATCAACTATCGCATTAATGCAAATGCGTATTGGTGTGCGTATTTGTATACATGTAAATACCTCTTTATATAAAGATTCGAAGATTTCGATCTTTGTCAAAAAAAAAAAAATCTATTTCTGAAGGAACATAAAATCTGTCGAGATCGAAATCTTCACACAGAAACTGATTTCTCATGTGTAAAGGAAATCGACATAAGGAATACATCGGATCCTCTCTCACTTCCAACGAGAACTTTAGTTTGATTACAACCAGACAGCCAAAATGACATTTGTTGCTTCTTGATGTTCTCAAGTAGGCTACACACTATCATTTCTTAAATGACATTCCAAAACTGTCATTTCTGAACATTTCATTTGATGCTACACACTGTCATTTCAATGAAGTCATTTTTTCAATCATTTTTGAAATTTTATTCATTCAAAAATGACGCACGCTGATATGTTTCCCACACACTGTCATTTCATTTCATCATTCCAGTCATACCCACGAAAAATTTTGATCTTCATCATTTCCATCATCATTTATTCATCATTTATCATTTACATCTACACACTATCATTTTTTCCATCATTTCAGCAGAAATGATGTAAAAAAATGACAGTGTGTAGCCTACTTCAAACTGTGGACAATGGACGACACGACCGAACGATGCGATTGAAACTTACGCCGCACCTCCATTAGCAATATTTATTTCTGACATTATATCAGACACTGTTTAATATCCGATTAAATAAAACACTTCGAATTTTTCTGTGGGAAAAATTATATAAAAAAACCCACTTTTATTCTCCGGGTTTCTCGAATATATAAACATATCTGTCACGGTCGAGACTCGAGAGACCGATCAAGACTGACTACTACATTACAATCTTATGCGAGTTATGTTGAGAATCCTCTGGGATTCGAAAAAAATATATAAATATATCTTCTCCTTCAACTTGGAGGGACAAATAAAAACGCAACGAATTATTTAAAGATTGAAATGGATCTTCGGAGATCCTCTTTATTTGAGATGTGAAATAGAACTGAACTTAAAGCTAAGATACAAAATAATGCTTAAGACTAATGTGCCTGATGAGATGATCATACGATCATCGAATTATGCTGACTTTGTTATTTTGTTGATGCTGGATGAGATGATCCCACGATCGTCGAATTATGCTGACTTCGTTATTGATTTTGCATCATTGTTTATGTCTGGCTGCCTCATCGGAATTTTTATGGATATGATTTGTGGGTTATATGATGTGTTGATATCTGATGTCATGGGGATCGGCATGGGTACCTTTGTAACTCCCCCCTCCTTAGATTGAAGACTCTCCTGAGGCTTCACGTTTTTGATTTCGTTCATTGGTGTATTATCGTTATTTTTTATTTCTTCGGCACATATGATTCTATTTATAATTTTTATTTTCTTATGTTTATATTTTATTATAAAGTAGCAAATAGCTATTACAATGCTTATAGTTACTATTAATGTAAATGAAATCGTATTACGATTGTTCTTATATTCTATTAATTTGATTTTATTTTGATGCTCTATATCTTTTATAACAAGTAATAATAATACTTCTGAGTCAATAAGACTCATATTTAAATTTGGACTAATAATTATTTTGTGATTGAAAGTTTTTATTTTATTATTATAAGTTTTATTATTTAATGTTACGGTACATTTATTAAAATTCACAATAAAATTTTTGTAATAATGGTATGTTTTTTCATTGCAATTGTGTTTTATAATATTTTCAAAATTTATAACAAGTAGTAGACCTTTATTTATTTCCTCTACATAATTTTTTGTTTTATATTCAATTGTTTTACATGGAGAGCATTCTATTGGATTTTTAAAATTCTTTAAATATTTACTTATAGGATATATTTTGTTTTGATATTTAACAATTTTTTGTTCTATTATATTTTCAATTATTGTATTGTTTATAAATGGTAAGTTGGAAGTTCTTGATCTAAAAATATGGGAATGCTTATAATAATTATGAAAGTAATTGAATTGTTTTTTCCAAAAATATTTATTTTTATTTCTTTTAATTCGTTTAAGCCTATAAAATTTTCTTCAATTTCATCAATATCCAAAATGGATCTTGACATCATTCCTTCTTTAGCTGCATTTACATTATCAATTAATTTTTCTATTTCTTGATCCAATTCCGAAACATAATTGGATAGCTTCAATAATAAAATCTCATTTTTAATTATATTAATTTCATTTCTATTATTTGTGTTAAGTTTGAGTATTTGAGACTTTGTCTCTTCTATGTTATTTTTAATATTTATAAAATTGGTTTGAAAAATATCGTTAATTTCTATTTGTTGATTATATGCTTCTGCAAGTTTCTTATCATTTTGGTCTATAACGTCTAATTGATTTGTAATTTCTTCTCTGTCATCATTATCCATGATTCCATATAGTAATTTAAAAATTGATCCTATTGGATTAAGTAGACCTCTTTTTATTCTATTATTGTGTAATTTCATATTATTTTTCACAGAGTGTTCATTTGAACTTAATAGCATTTTTATATTAGTTTGGATTTTCGTAATTTTCTGTAATAAAGCTGGATTGCTTTGAATAATTTTTATTATATCTGTATTTTGGTTCTTATATGTTGTTAAATTGTTAAGAGTATCTATATACTC
Organism: Chrysotoxum bicinctum; assembly: GCA_911387755.1. Taxonomy (NCBI): domain Eukaryota; kingdom Metazoa; phylum Arthropoda; class Insecta; order Diptera; family Syrphidae; genus Chrysotoxum; species Chrysotoxum bicinctum. Next base: position 245,826,241 of record OU426988.1, on the reverse strand, counting down.
TTGAAGGTTTACCCTATGGTAAATTCGATAATAGTCACTAACTATTGGTATATCTTCATCTTTTATTAATAAAACTCCTTGATCTTCAATATTCTCTATTTGAATATCTGCACTTGAGTGTGTTATAATACTTATTATCATTGTTAAAATTAGGAAAATAGTTTTTATGTTGAGATGAGTTGAAATCTGTAATGAAAAACAGAATTTCATTGAATTGGAATTTGTTGATCTGAATTAATTTGATTTTTCTCTTTAATTGGACCTTTGAAGTATTTTTTCTGTCTTTTTATCCGTGTGGGATGGATCTTTAAATTTCTTTTGCCTTTGCTGTGTAAAATATTTCCTTTGTCATCATGTTTTATTCCTACTTTTCTAAACTTGGGTTTTTCTTTATGTCTAACCTGATTATAGTTTTTAATATAAGCTTTATCATAAGGATAAGTTTTATTTGTTTCTCTATTTCTGTTATGACAACCTAACCATTGGTTTTTCTTTAATTCTAGTATTTTAAAAATTTCGTCTTTATCTACATTTCCAAATTGTATCTCTATTGGTTTTCTTTCTATAGTTGAATGAATTGTATTATTATAATAATTAGCTGCTTTAAGGATCTTTTCTGTAATTTCTAGATTGGGTTCTGTAATATTAAGTATTCTAATATGTTCAAGTAGTGACGAATGACATCTACTCATATCGGCATTGCCTGTATGGCTATTGGGAGAATTGAAATGAATTGATAGATTTTCTTCTTCTATGAATTCTAAAATGTTAGCTGTATTAAATTCATTATCTGCTACTATTAATTTTGGTTTACTAAAATTCAATATGTATTCTTTTATCAATTCAACTAAGGTGGTTGAACTTTTATCAGTAGTTTCTTTAACGTATAAATGTTTCGAAAATTTGTCAATAACTGTAAAATAATATTTCTTTTCGATATGAAAAATATCCAAATGAATTATTTCATTTTTGTTTCTTGGTGTAACTGTGTATTTAAATTTTGGTTTAGGGGGTTTCCTATCATATTTTGCCAAATTGCACACTTCGCAATTATTTATGTATTCAATTATTATTTCTTGTAATTTCACAAAATAGAATTTTGATTTTAATTCTGTGTAATTTTCATAAATACCTCTATGGTTTGTTAACTCGTGAATTTCCTTTATTTTTTCTAAACATGCGGTTTTGTTTAATAAATCTTCTGCTAATAATGCACATTTTATTAATTTATAATGTGACACTGTAAAATTTGAAAATAGCTTATCTTTAAATATATTAAATGAATTGTCTTCTAATTCTGAATAAAATGCTAATACTCCTTTCTCAGGTAAATATTCTTTTAATATTTGTATCATTTCATTATTATTAATTTCTTCTTCTGTTATAAAAATCTTCTTCTTATTATATACTTTTTTGTATGTTTGTTCCTTTTCTTTTAATAGAATTATTTGAGTTTTAAACTTATTCACTATACCTTTGTTTTCTGTTATTTCATTTTCTTTTCTTACGATATTATTACCTTCGTTAATATTTATTTCTTTTTCATTTCTTACGATATTATTACCTTCGTTAATATTTATTTCATTTTCATTTGTATTTATCCTTGACAGAAAATCTGCCACTTTATTTTCTTTACCTTTAACGTACTCTATATTGTAATTATATTCATTTAATTTAGTTTTCCACCTAATCATTTTTGATCCAGGGTCTTTAAGATTATTTAACCAGACTAATGGTCTATGATCTGTTTTAATATTAAATTTGACTCCATAAAGATAGGGTCGGAAATATTTAGTTGCCCAAACTATAGATAATAATTCTTTTTCAATAGTTGCATAGTTTTTCTCATGTTCATTGAGGGTTCTAGATGCAAATGAAATTGGATGATTATCTTGTGATAGAACGGCTCCGATAGCTTTATCTGAAGCATCGGTTGTGAGAGTAAAACTTTTCTTGAAGTCAGGATATCGTAATACCGGATGACTCGTAATCAAGTGTTTTAATTTCTCAAAGGCATTTATATATTGTGGATCTTTTTCATTAATCCTACAGCCTTTTTTTAAACATTCCGTTAGTGGGATAGCGATTTTGGAGTAATTCTCGATGAATTTCCTATAATATCCTGTTATTCCTAAAAAGGATTTTATTTGTTTCGTTGTTTTGGGTATACAGAGATTTTGTATTGCTTCTAATTTAGATGGGTTAGGTTTAATGCCTTTGTCGGTCAGTATATGTCCTAAGTATTCGGTGCTCTTTGAAAAGAACTTACATTTGTCAATTTGGATTTTTAGATTATGTTTTCTTAATTCTTCAAAAATTAATTTTATATTTACTTCCATTTCTTGGAGTGAAGTTGAAAATATTAAAATATCGTCTAAGTAAACGACGCAAATTTTGTTAATGTATTGTCTCAGAATCTCATTCATCATTATTTGAAATGTAGCCGGGGCATTTTTTAATGCGAACGGCATTCTTACAAATTCATAGTGACCTTGTGGGGTGCTAAATGCTGTTTTATATATATCTTTTTTATCAACTAAAATTTGATGAAAACCTTTAGCAAGGTCGAGTGTTGTGAAATATTGGGCTTTGCCAAGTTTGTCAAATATTGATTCAATATTTGGAAGAGGAAACTTATCTTCGAGAGTTTTTTCATTTAACTTGCGATAGTCGACTACTATCCGCCACTTATTTGTTTTTGAATTATCTTGTTTTTTGGGTACTACCCAAATTGGTGCGTTATATGGGGAATTTGAAGGTTTTATTATGCTTTGTTTGAGCATATCCTGTATTTGTTTTTCTACTTCATCTTCATGTATTTTGGGAAGACGGTATATTTTTGAAAAAATGTGTATATTGTCAGTGGTAGTTATGCTATGTTTCGTATTTGAAGTACAACTAAGGTCAGTGCCTTCTTTATAGAATAAATCTTTATTATATTTTAATACTCGACTTAAAGATTCATGTTCTTCTTTATTTAAATCTTTGTATAGACAGTTTAAATTGTTTGCTTCTTGAAGATCTATGTGACAGTTATTAATTTCTTGAGGACAAGCGTAGTTAAAGTAGAGTTTTACATCGAAAATTTGTAAAGAGCCTTCTCCTAAATTAAGGATGGCGTTTAGGGGAAAGAGAATATTTTGACCAATAATAGCTTGAAAAGATTTTTCTGACAGGTTTATCAGTTTCCAGGTCATTTTGAAATTTTCAGGTGCATTAAATTCTTTTGGGAAGGAAGTTTTTATTTGTTGAGTCACTAAAGTTTTACCGGTTAATCCATTTATTTCAAGTGGATATTCTAAATTAAATCTTTCAAAGGATTTTAAACAATTAAAATCGATACTGGAAGTTGAAGCTCCACAGTCTATTAAAACAGGTATTATTTCTGTTCCTATTGTTAGGTTAACTATGGGAAGAGGACCTCGGAGGCCTGTTCCTGAAAATTTATATCACGGTTAGAATTTCGTTGATTTTCAGTATTTCTGAATGGTGGTGGATTTTGTTCATTTGATCTAAAATAATTTTGGTTATTTTGATTATTACTGTTAGTAAAATTTCTTTGATTTTGGTATCTGAAATTATTATTAAAACTTCCAAGGTTATTCCTATTATTATGGTTTAAATTATGATTTATATTATTCATGTTATTGTAATTGTTATAGCTTCCGTTGCTATTCCTACTGTTAAAAGTAAAATTTGGGTTTCTATTTCCTGTATTAAAGTTAGAGTTTCCATTAAAATTATGGTTTCTATTTGTGTTATTATTAAAGTTAAAGTTTCCATTATTGAAGCCCCTTGAATTTATATTTCTATTGGAATTATTTCTATTTATATTCATGCGGTATCCATCTGGATATTGAGGAAATATATTATTTTGAGGGTTGGAATTTTTATACGTGTTTAACAATTCATATGCTTTTTGCATTGAACTTATATTTCTACTAAGGATAAAACTTTCCTGATTTGTGTTCAGTTGAGAACAAAATATTCTAAAAAACATTGTGTTTACATTGTGAGGTGAAAATTCTAATGATTTTACTGACTCGAAATTATATTTAATATTAATTCTATCCATTAGTTCACACAATTTTAAATAATAATTTTCTAAATTTGTATTTCTTACGCTCACTGCCTGTTGGTATAAAGTTATATAGCTCTCCTGTGGCCCAAAGTGTTTGATAAGTGTGTCTTTCATTGTGGTCCATGTTGCGAATGGTCCCAACATCCTTATAGTCTGCTGTGCTCGTCCTTGTATCAGCCCTCTGACAACGTTTTGTGTAGCAAATGCATTTGAAGCTGGTGTGAGATATTGTAAATTTATATCGACATCATATATAAACGAAGCGACGTCTCGTGGTCCTTCTCCACTAAATGGTTTGATCCTTTGAATAATCTTTATTATCTCCATCTCTGGTAGGATGAGTGAAACAGGTTTTGGTTCCAGGATTTCTTGTTGTTGTTGCTGCACTTGTTGCTGTAAAATGTGTTGTTGCTGCTCTTGTTGCTGCTGCTGTAGAAGTTGTTGTTTCTGCTGCAGGAGTTCTTTCTGTTCCGCTGTTGCGCCCAAAAGTAATTCCACTTGTCTCTCCATTTTTTTATACTTTATTTAGTGATTTTTTGCTTTTAATTTTATCTATGGCCAGAGTTTTTTATTTTATTGGGTCAACCTACCAGTCTCAGTAGGCGTTTTCAGAGTGCGTTTAATAGACTTTCCCTTTTTTTGAAAAAGGTCACACAACCCCAATATTAACTCAATTTAAGACCACTTTATCAATAAAAAAAAAATATTCACTTTTTCTTTATACCGATTTTTAATAACAACCGATAAACGAACGGATACTGGGTATCCTACCGACTGCGCCAGTTATGTTGAGAATCCTCTGGGATTCGAAAAAAATATATAAATATATCTTCTCCTTCAACTTGGAGGGACAAATAAAAACGCAACGAATTATTTAAAGATTGAAATGGATCTTCGGAGATCCTCTTTATTTGAGATGTGAAATAGAACTGAACTTAAAGCTAAGATACAAAATAATGCTTAAGACTAATGTGCCTGATGAGATGATCATACGATCATCGAATTATGCTGACTTTGTTATTTTGTTGATGCTGGATGAGATGATCCCACGATCGTCGAATTATGCTGACTTCGTTATTGATTTTGCATCATTGTTTATGTCTGGCTGCCTCATCGGAATTTTTATGGATATGATTTGTGGGTTATATGATGTGTTGATATCTGATGTCATGGGGATCGGCATGGGTACCTTTGTAACTTGCGCGAAACAGATTAAACCAGCAACAGCACCAGCATCGTCAACAGCAAACAGCACGCTGACCAGCAAAAATTTCTCAAACACATTGCCACCAGCAACGTCATTTCATCTGCTTGACATTTCATATAGAAAAAAAGTTTTTGATTGTGGTGCCACTGAATATTGCAGTGGGAAAGTTGACAACACCGCACCAGCAACAGCAAATTTAGGACTTTGGCCTAACGACGCTGTTGGCGTTGCTGTTGCTGTTCTAATGTGTGTTGAACAATTGAAATACATTTGCTCTAAATTAATGTCGGCCGCTGTTGCTGTTGACGGTGCTGTTGCTGGTTCAATCTGTTCCGCGCTTTAGACATAGTACAGAGTTCATTTATGGCTGTAGTGGTGGCGAACTGGTAGAGACTCGAATGGCAGTGTTGCCGTTCGTAACAGACACTATATCTGAAGTTTATATTTCTTTAACTCTGTGGGCAAATTATGTCGTGATTATTCATTCCTCGCCATAATCTCACCTGGTTAGTCACGTCGTTTGATTTTAGCGATAAACGCAGTGGAAAAACTGGAAGAGACAAAACGGGAAGAATACAAAAGGAAGCACAGGTTTTGGGTCAATCCATTTTTGAGCAAAAGAGATTTGCACGACCTTGAAGAACATTTGCTCCAAGACATAATTGAGTAGTCCCACAAGCATGACTGGCCTAACTAATTTAAAAAAAAATTAATCAAAATGCTTACTATCTTCAATGTTTAATTCTTTTAATGTTAATTTTGGCCTGCAAACAACCAAACAACCTTATGTATGTACTTCAACAGACAGTAGATGGTAGAAAAATTACATCTTGGCTTAACAAGACATAATTTCTATACGAAGTGAAAATATAACATGAGTTTGTCAATGAAATGAAGGAATGTTACATGAAAATGTGGGAATTGGTGTCAAGACTCGACGTCTTGTGAGAAATTTGTGTCAAGTGAAGTCACAAGTCACGAAACGTCAAAATTTATATCTGCATTTATTTCTTTTACGAAGACAAGAAATAAATAGAAAAAATTATGTCTAAAAATAACAAAAATCGAGACATAAGGGGGCTCCACAAGAAATATTGGCTACATGACACATTTTTTGCAATCATTTATTTCAAGTGGAGGCTTAGTGTTACACAAAGATGAATTTTGACGACGTCGTGTTCGACAATCGTTTGGACGACGATCGTCTTAAAAATTACGCGATGAGGGCCCAGGTTATCGTGAGAGCCAGTCGATGTTACCACTTTTAAACCGCGAAAAATTTCTTATTTTGAGTGATGGAAATAACCATTTGGACCTTTATGTTAAGTGGAAAAGATTATATCCGTCAAGTGGCTGCCGCCAGTATCGATATACACATTTTCGCATGTTTTATCTCGTTTTTCATGACTTTCCGCAAGATTTCCGGAGAAAACTGTTCGCATTTAAATACTCTCCTTAAGGGCTGCAATTGTCTAAAGCTTATTGGCATAAGCCCGCAGCTTTAAGTAGCCCCTAAGAAAGAAGTCTGGAATGGTTAAATCAGGTGATCTTGCTGGCCATGCCAAATTGGCAAAACAGAAGATTATGAGACCACATAATATCCATTGTGGCTCGTGCTGTATGTGCGGTTGCACCATCTTGTTGAAACCACATATTTACCAAGACCCGATCATCCAATTTCGGCAGTTAGAAGTTGTTTATCATGGTGATGGCGTAATAAAAAAAATACGGTCCAGTCACTCTTCCCGCATGACCGCTGTGCCACACAGTGGCTTTGAGTGGATGTAATAGCTCTTTGTGCATCACACGCAGATTTTCATAGAAGATTTAGCATAGAAGATTTAGCTTATTGACTTGACCACTTAAGTGGAAATGCGCCTCGTCGCTCATAATGATTTTCGAAACAAAATCGTCCTCTTCGTTGTTGAGATTGAGGATGGCTTGACAGTAATTCATACGACGCCACCAGCAGGCATTAACTGACGCACTGTTTGCACTTTGTACGGGAACATGTGTGAGGTTTTCACTAAAATTAGGGTACTTTCCGGTGATGTCCAATTGCGTGGCCTGTCGTCTAGTTGATGTTTCTTCGTTCTCAGCGACATTAACAACCACAGCTGCGATATTCTCGGTCGAAGAATCAGTTTGGTGGCGGCCACACCCTATATGATCTTCTGTCCTGTGCTTCTAGTCTGTTCGAGTCGAGTAGCCAGAATGTTTGCCCAGTTGGCGCAATACGATTAGGAAATCGACGTCGAAATTCACGTTGCACTAACACAATCGACCCATTATTGGAGTATAGCGCTCCATTGCTTGTCTCTTTGTATACTGCAGCTGTCTAGTTCACAAATGTCAAATACCATTGACGTAAGCCGCCATTTGCAAAAATTATATTATCTTCAGATAGGATGATTAAATTTGCGGTCATAATTATCCAAGTACATTATACAAGGACTCATTCCTACAGCATTTTTATGTTTTTCCCGATTTCATTTTAATGAATTTTTTTCAGGTTGAATTTAACCCTTATAGTCATGTTTAAAGTGTAACACCTGTTTAACAAAATAAACTATAAAATAAATTGAATGTTTCCAGTCCTACCCCAATAAAATAAAATTCCCTTACGCTTTAAATGTTATTAGTTATAAAATTGGCTTCATTGAAAATCTTATCCATACCTTTTCTATACAGAATCTAATAAAATTACTTCAATGAACATCTCCTCATTGCGGAAGACTCATGGAAGTTCTACGAACAAAATCCAACTATTTTCTTGCAACCACAAAAACACAATGCCCACATTGAAAATATATTCATCCCTTTTACGAAGGCGGTTAGCTCTTTGCAAAAGTAGTAATTTTAATCAGTAAATGCATTGACTATACCTACTTGTCTGATAAGCATCGTTATACCAAAACAATAGGTGTTAATAATCCTTGTTAATCCACATACACGCCCTAAATGGTTTAACTCGAATAAGCTTGGTATCTTTCTTGTTTTCGCGACCACTAAAATTTTATTATAAAAGGGTTAAATCGCACCGAGAATATCATAGTCAAAGTGTGAATCTTCTGTGAAGTGCAAGTTGTCCAAAGTGGTTCTGAGCCTTTCCTTGTGATTTTTAAACAAACAATCGGTAACAATATTTTTTTTGCAAATGTTAAATCATAAATATTTAAAAAAAAAAAATAATGCACTTAAGAAAACTTGCAGTAGCTTAAAAAAGTAGCACGTTATAATTTTTTGATGAGACGGAAGAAAAATAAATGAAAATTAATTGTTGATTTTTGAGACATTTTCAGTTCAAAGAAAAAGTGTTAAGTTGTTAGTAACAATCATGAAAGTTTTTAAAGTTATAATCTGCTTTTCAAGACGTCTACAAAAACGACCTGCGTTAACAACTTGTTGATTTCTCATATTAAAACAAAACTATGATCCATATGCTAACCCAAAAATAAATTTGTTTATCCGAAGGGATGCTTATCCTAGTAAAAATATTAGCTGCATTATTTAAATTCTTAAATCAAAAAAAATCCAATCCGTCCTTCAAAAAGCTTTGTTAACTCTTGAAATCTTTGGATCAAAATTTTAATCGAACTAGTACGATGCTAGGCTAAAACGACGATCTTGCTAATTTTAATCGAATTGAACATGAACCTATTCCCAACATTTCATTAAAGTTAAAATCAGCTATCTAATTTTATTTTTTTAGTATCGTGCTAACTTAAGTTGACTCTTTGACATTAACAAACGTCAAAAAGATATGTTTACTTACTGTTTTCCACGAACTGTCATTGTTTTAGGTGTGTTCATAAGCAATTTATTAAAAAAAAAATTGCCCTAGCACGATACTAGTTAGAAAATGTTTAAAATTAAGAAAGAGTTAAAGTTAAAAAATTGTTAAGTAGTACCTTTGTATATAAAGTTATAGTACTATCAAGAAGACGAAAGATTGTAGCGACATCTTAAGTATAGAGACAGTACTTGCTAGATTTGTCTCTGCTAAATTTAATAATAAAATATTCCCTTTGTTACTACTTGTTTTGTATCTTATTATACCCTCCACTGTAAAATCTAACGCTAATTTCAGCGCCACCACCAGGCTAGAGTTCGCAATATAAAAGGTAGTACCATACTAACTAATACCTTAATTTTGCGCGTTTATTTTTTTATTTTGTTCTCCTAAATTTTGAAGAATTTTCCTTCAATTAAATTTATTTATTTGGTCTATTGGGATTGCAATCATTCAATCTTTTTGGTGAACGGTCCACAAAGACCGAATCAATCAGGATTAACAGAGCTCTATTACAAACCTAAGCATAAGATACGAGCAGTGAACCTCGACCGTATTCCTATGAAAAAAAAACCGTGCTTATGCTTCTTATCATTAAGGTGCGTTGCCATACAAAAATAAATAGAACTTCCTTTCTGCATTTTCATCCTCAATACTCGTAGATGAAAATAAACTTTATGAAATAAATTATTCAGGTGGCGTTTCCGCTAAGTCTACGAAGCTTATACTAGATTCCCACTTGTCTTTCAAAGACGCACTTTGCCAAGACAGGATGGCTAGTAAATAAAACAAATTTGGTGGTGCAACAGCTCGAAGAGAAACAGGACCTTTTGAATTACAAATCTCAACCATTCCTGTGTGCTTGCTACCAGGAATGAAGTGACTTATTACTTTCTGCCGATTCCGAACGGCTGATGAGCAGCACTTTTCATGACAAAAGATACTCTTAAACGATTTACTACTTCCTCGCAACAGGCAGTACACCCTGGCTAATGCTGCTTATTCAATGCGATTCCTAAATTTATTTTATTTATTAAAATAATTTAAGAACTTCGAAAAAAAAACAGTTTGACATTCGCTGTTCTTTTGCATCAAATACCTAAACCACCAACTGAACCTCCTACCACAACCAATCATCTACGAACACCATTTTTGTTTTCCTTTCATAATCAGATGGCGCTACTATTTCTTTACCTTTTTTGCAGATTTTTAAATTTTCATCATCATGCTTCGTTTTGTGGTCTTTTCTTTGGTCACGTTTGTCGTCATCATTAGCTGCATGGGACAAACTTTCCAATATTCACGCGGTTGGACAAATGGCAAGAGGTCATCATCACATCTCCACGAAGATCCAGCAATCGCTGAAATATTCGAAGTTCCAGAGTCCGAAAGACGATTGGAGAAGTAAAGATTTTTCGTATACCTATTAAATTCTAAATCTATGATAAATACTTTGTTTGCAAATTGTTTTTTTTTTTTTTTAATTTTTCAATAGATGTATTATTCAATTACAACGTTTGATCCATAATCCATACTTAATCCGGCCATCATATGCGGCTAGCAACAACGGAAATAGTGGCTCCGTTAGCGTTGGTGGTATCCGTCATCAATCAAATGAAAATTTTGAGGATTTGGGAGCTTCCGAGGCTGGTGAGTTCTCTTCCAAGCCCAACTGAAGGATTAACGTTGATATTCCTTTAAAAAACAACACCTACCATCAAGACAACAGCACCACCACTAGCACCATCACCCAATTGCTCCCCTATCATCTAAATAATAAACGAATCGCTTTTGGCCTTCAGAACCATAATAAGTAATATGCAACTTAGAGGTTATCGACAAATCGATCCGAAATAAAATTTATACTTAGGAATATTTAGAAAATTAGTTAAACATTATTTCAAAAGGATTAAAAAATCCTAATAAAATATAAAAAAAATGTAATTAACTGTGTTGATTATTAAGATTTGTAATGAGGCTGGACTTAGTATAAGAGTTTTAGTTATTTTGATTAAATTGTAAATAAAAGAATAAATATAAATTAATGATTAACCAATATTAAAAAGAAAAATTATTTGTGTTTCACCTACGATTTAATAAATATATAAATATTCGGGCCTACGGGCTCGTAGAAAATAGTGACTTACAACTTTCAATCATCCCTGTGTGTGTGTTACTAGGAAGATTGGAAGGAGACCTACAATTTTCTGCCAATTCCGAACGGCTAATGATAATGAGCATCATTTCTCATTGCTTTCATTTCACTTCCTATTTTTCAATTCTTCGCAAGAGGCAGTACACCCGTGAAAAACTTTTTATTATGTCTGTCTATAAATCTCTATGTCTGTAACTTAACGTGCTCTTATGTTTAAGAAAACTACATTCTTTAAGGTTAATGGCGCGAAATTTTAAGCAACTTTAGTATGATACTTCTAAGCAATTTGCTAACTTTTTAGTAGATTACTAACTCCCTCTTAATTTTAAACATTTAAGAACTAGCATCATGCTAAGGCTATTTTTTTAATAAATTGCTTCTGAACACACCTAAAGTAATGACAGTTCAGGCAAAAAACTAAGTAAACAGACCTGTTCTGATGTTTGTAAAATGCCAAAGAGATATTTATGAAGTAAGCACGATACTGAAAAAATAAAATATGTACTCGATGATTTTAACTTAAATAAAAAGGTAGAGAAAGTATGATGCTAAACTCGATTAAAATTTGCAAAATCGTCATTTTAGCCTAGTTTCATACTAAAATAGCATTCACATGGCATTCTGAATTTAGTTCCAACTAATAATAAAGTAGTTTTTTAAGCGATTTAAAAATTGAATTTTATGCTTATGAACATTAATTTTAAAAACTTAGACATTCTTAAAACATTTTAAGTAAACATTTTGGGACGGTTTTTTTATTGTGCAAAAATATATTTAAATTTAAAATAAAAATAAAAATCATAGACTTGGTATTGAGATATCGAATTTAAGAAAAAAATGATTTTTTGTTTGAAGGTTTTTATAATACAAATTCTATACACTACTGAACTTAAATCAGCCAAGTAGAAGACTTAGCACTATTAATGGACTTGTTGAATTATTGATTCAAAAATCAAAATAACTTTTTTAGTCCACAAAAATTGGCGTTTCGTCCCGGCGATCTCACATGGACTCATCAGTTGACTGTGAGGACCTTGTCAATACGCAATTTTTGTTAAATTCCGATTTTGTGTTTAACTTTTAAGAAGTTCCTGTAAAAACATTTTATTCAAATCCATTATACCAAAATAAAAAAAAGATAAAAATGGTTCTGTGGAATGTATCATTAATTTTTGAAAAAAGTTTTTATTCAATTTCTTTTTTCAAAGTGTGGAACAGTTTTTGAGAAAAAAACAATTTTCGAAAATTTTGAAAAAACAATTCCATTTTCAGATACCGTTATTTTTGGTCTTAAAAAAAACAAACCTGTGGGGAAAAAAATTTAAAAATACTATCTATCAAGTTAAGGAGAAATGGGCCGTGCCGTTGGACTCTGTTCGAACAGGCAGACTGATAGATTTGCGAGACCCACTTTTTTTGTCCCTAACATCATAACGTTACGTCTAATCAGTTTTTTGCCAAATAGTACCTACATAATGTACAACAAGGGTCAAAACTAATCATCCAATTTTGTTGGCATAAACCCTGCGACTTGAAGTAGCAAAAAAAATAAGTTTGGTATGATCAAATCGGGCCATCTTGCTGGCCATGCCAAATTGCCAAATCGGGAGATTACGCAACCAGGAAATGCTTCCTTCACAATATCTATTGTAGCTCGTGCTGTGTGTGCGGTTGCACCGTCTTGTTGAAACCAAATGTTCACCAAGTCCTGCTCATCCAATTCCGGCAGTGAGAACTCGTTTATCATGGCCCTGTCGCGTTCACCAGCAACAGTAACCGTATTTCCGATGGCTACTCCTACCGCGTAAAGGCTGCACCACACAGTAGCTTTGAGTGGATGTAAAGTCACACACTGTTTGCACTTTGCACGGGAAAATGTGTAAGTCAAGTCGTTAACTAAAATTCGCTGTTGAGTCTGTCTGGTGATGTCCAATTGTGTGGCCCGTAACCCCGTGGCCCCAACGATCAGCCCCAATGGCAGCCACGCCTGCATGTTCTCCTGGGTCCAGTCTGTTCGAATCGAGTATCTAAGCGCCGGAATGTTTACCCTGTTGGTGCAACACGATCAGGAAATCGACGTCGAAATTCACGATGCGCTAACATCACACACCACCCCATCAATTCGACACAATATTATTCAATGCTCTTGCGGAGTATGACGCTTCGTTGCTTGTCTGTTTGTATAGTGCAGCAGTCTAAAATTATAACATCTTCCGATAGGGTGATTGCGCCAATAATAAGAAATTTTAATCGTTATGGATCTTTTTTTTTTTAAATATTAAGTTCCTACTTATTTATAAAACGATTAAAAGTTTTCTAACAAAACATTGGGAAACCATCTTCAAGTTTTAAATATTTTACTAATGAAAATTAAATTTTAATAAAGTGTCACGACCTGTTTTTAAGATACCAATAGTCTTAAAAAAATTATTTTTTTTCCAAGAAATAGTTTTTGCTTAAAGTTTTGATGTGCAATGTTTTTTAAGCTTTTCAGAACTTTATTTATAAAAAATCTAATTTATATACACATGTCTGTAATGGGAAAGTATAAATTAAAATAAAATTGTCATTAGTTTTTTAATTTAAAATTTTCTTTTATTTAATGATGGGTCGTCTATCTATAACCCAAACATTTGATTTTCTAAAACAATAATTTAATATTTGCATGGTGGGTATCTTTATTTTTGGATAAAAACATACTGTTTTTTGTCAAGTTTAAAAAAAATCGAGCATGTTTTTTTTTTTTTTTTTAAATACCTATGTCTTGAGGTTTCCAGGAAATTTTAAAATTTTTAAAAATTTTCTTAAAGTTAAAAAAAAAATCGAATAATTTCCCAAATTATCCTCGACGAATATTGGTGCGATTTGTCTTCTTAAACAACTGCACACATAAAGTACCTACATTTATTATGTATGAAATTCCCCCGTTTGTCTGAAAGTATCGTATTTTGCTCTTTCTCTCAAACTGAATTTGTATGTTAGAAACACCGAAAAGAAATATTTAACATAGTATTTACCTATATTGATAAAGAGTTTAAAAAAAATCAAATTGGCAAAAAATAATTATATTGTTCAATTTAACGGATTCTAAAATCAGTTCCAATAGGGATTTCCAAACTTTGACTGGTGATTGCGGCCATATCGTTAAAGCTAAATCTGTCAAAGTGGCTGTCATTAATTAAATTTGTCTTGCTAAGTCAATATGGAGAGCAAAACCGTTCAACAACATGTCCAAATGATTAAATTGTTTTATAAAAATAGGTCTTCGGTTCAAGCAACATTTGGTGCGCTTCAACCGAAAAATCAACCAACGAGACCCATTTCTAATTGATTGGGAACTTCAACAAGCAAAACCTACACGAGATCCACCAATTTTACAAGGCATCCAGAGAAAATCACTTTTTGTTTGTTTTGAGCTGGCAAGGAAAGGCCATCACGGTGAACACTATCGGTGAATGATAAACAATTTCTTTTAACCCGAATTGGATGATACTGACACTAAGGATATGTGGTTTTAACTAGGCGGCACTACTTGCACACAGTTCCTGGCACAAATCACTTTTGCATGAGCGATTTCCGTATATGGTTATCTCACGCGGAGGCCATGTGAATTGTCCGAGATCGTTCGATTTGACCCCGTTTGACTTTTTCTTCTGGGGTTTAGATGTTTCGGATGCGCACCACTCAGCAAATCCACGGTGGGCATTAAAATAATACTATATTTTATACATATTGGCATACATGGGTGTTTTGAATCATTATAAACTTTAAATGATATTGAGCTCCCAGTTTGTTTTATTCAAATTTAAAGTTAAAAAATGCTTAATGGGATTGCATCTCATTCTACTTAGTCCATTAAAAATATAAATAGATTACTTTTGTACAGTACACAAACAAACAAGAAGTCATTATTTTGTTTTAATTTTGTTACGGTTTTTAATCCTTTTCTTCACTTAAAATAATTTCTTATTAATATAACTTTTATTGATTGACAGAAGATGCACATTATTTGTCCTGATCTGAAGACCAAAAGCGATTCATACTCGTATATGGTTTAGGAGGTGAATGTTTGATGGTGTAGGATACGCTGCAGGAAGTTGTGGTCTTAGTGTTGTATCAATGGTTGTTGTTGCTTTCAGACCTTATCAATCAATTGTGCTTGGCAGAGAACACACCAGGCTCAGAAGCTGAATCCTCAAAAATGTCATTTGGTTGATGACGAATATTCCCGCTGCCACCATTTCCATTGGAGAAAAGATTTCCCTTGGCAATGGCCGCATAAGATGGTCGGAGTAAATATGGATTATGGATCAAACGTTGTAATTCAATAATACACCTAAAAGCATGAAGAAAATTATTTCTAAAGTACCTTCAATTCGAATTATTTATTAACTCACTTTTCCAACCGCTTTTCAGACTCTGACATTTCGAATATTTCTGTGAACTCTGAATCTTCGTGCAGATTTGATGATGCTCTTTTACCATTTGTCCAACCGCGCGAATATTGGAAAGTTTGTCCCATGCAACTTATGATGATGCCAAAGGAAATCAAGGAGAAGACCACAAAACGAAGCATGATGTGTTTCAAAAGATCTGTGAAAAAGATATAAAATTGCAATTGTAGTCAGATCTTTGTGTCTAGAAGGCAAAGATAAAGTAGAAAAATAGTGATATTTGAGTACATGGTTGGATGTTACGAGTACATGAGGTTAAGTGAACCTCGGACTTTAGTACTTTGAAGTTCAGTAATTTCAACTCTGATATTAGCAATAGTGTTCATTCATTGGTCTGTAGGACCAGTATTGGCCTCATGCAGAAAATCGTCGATTTATTCAAACTGAGCACTTAAGGACTATTCACATGAGAGCGACCAACGACAAACGACAAATTCTTCTCAAAAACTTTACAAAAGGGTAGCAATCTAGTTTAATTTAATGTTAATTTATTAAAATTTGCGTTGTAATTGCTAAAATGAGAGAAATTTGAGAAAATAAACTGGTCGTAGCAATCATATTGCAATTCGCGATTAACATTAAATTAAACTAGATTGCTTAAATTTTGTAAAGTTTTTGAGAAGAATTTAGGCTTACATATGTTTTAAATCCCATTTGTTTTTTTATTCGTTTGTCGTTGGTCGCTCTCATGTGAATAGTCCTTAATAGAACACTTGGTATGTTTTGCTCATATCGCCCGTTGATTTGTGTATGTTTACTGTTTTCTGTATTTTCTCAAAAACGGCTTTAACGATTTTGATAAAACTCCGTAACTGTGATTTCATAAGTAATTCTAATATAATTGTGTGAAATTGACGTTACCGAAATACGATTTTGATTTTATTTTTTTCATTATTCCCGTAGATATTGTTCACTGATTTAGTTACAAAGGGTACTCCTTTTAAGAAATAAAAGTTCACACTCTAGCTGTGCACAGTTTTTATTCTTTTCCTTTTTACTTCAATCCACAATGTATATTTAAAAAAAAAGTCATCCATACAAAAAATATTATGCACCATTCGTAACCTTCAAGTTTTAAAAGGGCTATATTTACAATCCTTGCACTTTAAATTCAAGTACATATTTTGTACTTCTAAAAAGAAAACAAATAGATTTTTACCAGTTTATTTGTTTTCGTAGTAAATAAGACCTCAGAGCAACTAGCACTTGATGAAAGATTGAAACTTTGACTATGATCTTCTCAATGATGTTTAACCCTTTTATAGTCAATTCAATCTGAAAGTAGGCAACTATAATACATGTATATTCACATATGTTTATACCAAACATCATGAACTGGTGTGCACGTGAAAGCTTATGGAGGAGCCTTAAGGCTGTGTAAGTGGATTAACAAGGATTATTAACACATATTGTTTTGGGCAAGATACTTATCAGACGAGTAAGCAAATTCAATGCATTTACGGATTAAAATTGTTACATTTGGCCAAAAAGCTTACGACCTTCACAAAAGGGATGAATTGGGACATAGGCATGGTAGATATTCTGGTATCCTGAAAGAGCGGATGAAGTTCGAAATTTAAAAGAATGAGTAATATCTTCTTCGGTATTTTGTTTCTTGCTCTTATGTAAAAGACTAAAAATTTAAAAAATTAATGTTACTAGAAAAAATGTTCATAATCATAAAATTAATTTTTTAAATGACTAAAACAACAACTCCTTTAGTAGTTGGATTTAAAAAAGGGATGACATGTGTTTCAAGCAAAAGTTAGTTTATGCAAGAATACAAATTATAAGTCATTGAAGTGGTTTCTTAAAAAAAAAATAAGGTTTTATATATACAAATTTTTAAACATTAAAAAAAACAATACGCTAACTTAAGGTTTGTATTATTGTACAAATCAGGGTTGCAAAAACTTAAGTCACTTTTTAGCTAAAGCTTGGCTTTAATTCACAAGCTAGTGGGTGACTTATGAATTAAAAAAAATTAATTCATAAGTCAGTTGGTGACTTGTGAATTAAAAAAAATTAAATCATAAGCTTCTTAGTGACTTATTAATTAAAAAAAAATGAATTCAGAACCTACTAAGTGACTTAAGAATTAAAAAAAATTATTCAAAAGTTACCTAGTGACTTATGAATTAAACAATAAAATGCACGACTGGGTCGCATGAACTTGCTCCTATGTAATAGACCAAGAATTTTAAATACGAATGATATTAGAGAAAACTGTTCATAAGTATAAAATTATTTTTTTTTAATTCTTTTAGTAGTAAGACACAAAAACAGAATGCTATGCAAACATGAATGTATGCAAGAACAAAAAAAAAAAAAGATTTTTAAGAAAAAAATTTGGTGTGCCAACTTTAAGTTTTTATTACTGTACGAATGAAAATTAAATTTCCAAAAAAAATATTGAGTCGTTTTTAAGATATCGAATTTTCAAAAAAAAAATGATTTTTTTTTGTCAAAAATTCAAAAAATATTTTTTTTTAAGTTTTAAGATGCAATAGTTTTAAAACTTTTTAGAAGCATCTCTGCAAAAAATTTCATTAAAATTCGTTATGTCGGTAATTAGTAATTCAAAATTTAAAAAAATGGTTCTATGGTAGGTACAAGCTGTAATATCTTAATTTCAAAATTTTTTTTATTAAATTAAAGATCGTTAAAATTATTTGAAAGAAAAAAATTTTTATCAAAATTCTAATCCCCGTTTTCGAGAAAAATACGATTTTTGAAAACCATTTTTTAACATTTGTATGGTGGGTACCTTTATTTTTAGGTAAAATAAAACTTTTTTTCTCACTACTTGTATATTATATTGAAAAACTTTTATTTATCAAGTTTAAAAAAAATCTAGCATAAGGTTTTTGAAATATAGAGTTTTGAAAAAAAAACATTTTAAATTTTTTTTAAAAATCCAAAAAATTTTTTTTTTTAAATTCGAATACCCAATTTTATTTACGTTTTTGAGGAGCTTTAGCACAAAAAAAATGATCAAAATCGGTTGTACCGTTTTCGAAGAAATCAAAAACAAAAAAATTGGTTCCTTGGGGGGCACCCTCAATAACCATTTTTCGGAAAATTTTTTTTAACCAGTACCTACCTTTAAATAAACGATGGGGACACACTAATTTAACGCACAGTCACCTATTCAACAAAACTACACCCTCATCCTGCCATCTTTGCAATGGAAACGCTATGCTTACCATGGATCACCTCCTCATATGTCAAAAAGATCAACCAAGCTGCCAACACTCTACTGAACTGTTCATTTATTGATTTACTTAAAACACCAACTGAATCTAATATAAAAACAACATTTAAAATACTTCAAACACTACAAATTCATAACTTAATCTAAACACATATACTTATGTATACCTATATAATTTCTACAACTAACACATTAACCTATGTTTTATATCCATTTATGTTCTATTTTCTTAAATATTTTATGTATCTAGCTGATAATCTCTGGTAGCTAGGCTTTATACAAATATTGTCAATTGTAATTTATTTACTTGATAATAAAGATATAATAATAATAATAATAATAATAATAAATAAACGATTTTTTTTTGTATCTTTGTTTTTTTAATCTATCGAACAGTTTTTGAGAAAAAAAAATATTTACAAAATTTCGAAAAAAATTCGTATGGCAGGTACCGTTATTTTTGGCCTTAAAAAAAATAAAAAAACGTGTGGGGGGAAAAAATTAAAAGTGATATCTACCAAGTTTAAAGAAAATCGGCCGAGTCGTTTAGGCTGTAGTCGAACCGACAGACAGCCCGACAGACAGACAGACAGAATTGCGAGACCCACTTTTTTAGTATTCGCTATCATCGTAATGTCTACTGTGATCAAAATCTAGAGTTCCATTTTTTTACTTGCGATATAGGTACTATAGGGCAAGTTCTGCATTTGAAAAAAAAATCGAACTCGAGATTTTGATCAAAGTTGACATTACGATGATAGCGAAGACGAAAAAAGTGGGTCCGACAATTCCGTCTGTCTGTCTGTATGTCTGTATGTCTGTACCTCTCACTACAGCCTAAACTACTGGACCTATTTCTTTCAATCTCGGTGGTTAAGGGTCTTCGGTGATTCCCTAGAGGAAAAATTGAATTTTTTTTTTTAGCTCCAAAACTAAGGGTACCCCCCATACACCCGTAATGCAAAATCTTATTTATCTCGAAAACGGCTCTAACGATTTTGATAAAAAAAAATTAAATGTGATATTATGGACATGAACTAAATTTTGGTCAAAAAAAAATTTGGGGGGAAATGTTATTAGGGGTACCTGTCATAGAACGGTTTTTTTGATTTTCGAATTTCTCACCAACGGCTCTAACGATTTTAACCAAAATTTTTATGCAGCAGCTGCTTTGAATTTGAAAAAACATAAACTAAAATTTTTTTCGAAAAAATAGTTTTTGGATTTTTAAAAAAATAATACAATTTTTTTTTTGAAAATTCAATATTTTGAAAACCGATACACGATTAAATTTTTAAATTACGTTTTAAAATGTATTTTATTAAATACTAATAATTTGCATATCAATTTTTTTTATAAAAAATTTAAGGAAAATTTAGTACACAAAAAACATGTTTCAGTGTGTCTGTATGTCTGTACCTCTCACTACAGCCTAAACTACTGGACCTATTTCTTTCAATCTCGGAGGTTAAGGGTCTTCGGTGATTCCCTAGAGGAGAAATTGAAATTTTTTTTTTAACTCCAAAACTAAGGGTACCCCCCATACACCCGTAATGCAAAATCTTATTTATCTCGAAAACGGCTCTAACGATTTTGATAAACAAAATTAAGTGTGATATTATGGATATGGACTACATTTTGGTCAAAAAAAATTTTGGGCCAAAATGTTATTAGGGGTACCTGCCATAGACCCGTTTTTTTTGTTTTCGACTTTCTCATTAACGGCTCTAAGGATTTTAACCCAAAATTTTTAGCAGGAGTCCCCTTAAGTTTAAAATAATATTGTATATAAAAATATTCGAAAAAATATTTTTTGGTTTTTTGAAAAAAAAAAAAAAATTTTAAGCAATATCTTAAAACCTATGAACGATTATTTTTTGAAATTATTTCCTAAAATCAATGGCGCAAAATTTTAAACAGTTCTCGTTTAAGGAATAAAACCGGCTCTACTTAACGCAGTCGTTTAGCTTGGAGACTTCGTCTAACTTTTGCATAATTTTAAACACGTTAAACAACTCTTCTAACTGATGTGGGTTTTACAACAGAACCTAAGAGAATTTGCGTTGAACAACCCTTAATTTGACAGATACATAACTCACACAACTACAAAAACACAAAAAAAAAAGAAAAAAAGAACAGACAACTTTAAACCAAATAATTTTTCGCCAAAAAAAGTACATTTTATATACTACCTCGGTATAGATTTTGATTGTTTATAAGTTATTTACATAATTTTATTTGAAAATAAAGTATAAATCGCAAATTCACAGCATAAAAACTCAATTTGTTGTTGCAAGGTGCAGATTCATTTAGCTATACTCGTCTCGGCCGGCGGCGGCGGGTTCATCGTAGAGCACTTTCGTACGATTATTTCGAATTTATAATATTCAGTTATTCATCAGTCTATTTACAAAAAACATCTTTAAAAAATCGAATAAAACATCAGTAAACATTTTTTCTTCGATTTGCTTTGGTATTAAATGACCATTGTCAATATGGATAAAGTATACTTTTAAAAGATAAACTAGCTATTTGCTGCTGTTAAAGTAAGACGAGCTCTTTAACGTTAAAGTATAGTTTATGTCCTTTAAAATTAACACAAAGTCGGTTATCGTTTTATACTCAATATTTAGAGTCGACTCCCATTCTAAAATTGATTTAGAGTGGGTTTTAAATGTTTAAAATTTTGCGCCAATATTATTATTTCATAAAATCAATGTTATTTAATACTTAAAATTCGCATCCCACATTTTTTCTTGAAAAATTTTAGAGAAATTTCTTATATAAAAAAATTATTTAATAATAAAACGATTTTTTAAAGTTTATTTGCATAAATTCATACTTTTCCGGAAACCAGACGGCAATTTTATGCATTTGAACATTATTATCTCATTAAATCCATGTTTTATATTTATAAAATGTATCTTAAATTCGAAAATACTTTTACATAAGAGCAAGTTCGTGCGATCCAGTCGTGCATTTTATTTACGAATGCATAACTTGCCTTATAGTACCTATAAGTCGCAAGTAAAAATTAATTCACAAGCTAATGGATGAAATCTGATTAAAAAATTATTAATTGGAAAATTTATAAGCTAGCATGATAATTTTATGACACACAAAGCTTAAAATCCACTTTCGTTAATAATTAAATAATTAGGTAATAATTATGTAGGTTGTGAATTAATTTTTTTTTAATTCATAAATCACTTAGTAGCTTATGAATTAAATTTTTTTTTTTAATTCATAAGTCACTAACTAACTTATGAATTAATTAATTCACAAATCATCTACAGACTTATGACTTATGGTTTTTTTAATTCAAAAATTCGCAACCCTGGTACAAATACAAATTAAATTTGCAAAAAAAATATTGACACGTTTTTGAGATATCGAATTTTCCAAAATAAAATAGATATTTTTTTTAAGTTTCAAAATGCAATTTTTTTCAAACTTTTTGGTAGCAAAATTCGAAAAAAATCTTCTGTGGCAGGTGCAGTCAGTAATATCTTAATTTAAAAATTTTTGTATTGAATTAGAGATTGTAAAAATGTATAGAAAGAAAAAAATGTTATCAAAATTCCAGGTGCCGTTTTCGAGAAAAATACGATTTTTGAAAGCCAATTTTTTACATTTGTATGGTGGGTACCGTTATTTTTAGATAAAATAAAATTTTGTTTTACAGTCTTGTAGACAGTTGTAAAAAACTTTTTACTGTTAAGTTCTAAAAAAACTAATAAAGGGGCTTCGAAATACATAATTAAGATTTAAAAAAAAAACTGAATTTTTTTGAATCTGTGGAACAGTTCTAAGAAAAAAAAATTTTTGAAAAAAATCATGTGACAGGTACCTTTATTTTTGGTTCTTAAAAAAAAAGGAAAAAAAAACATGTGGGGGGAAAAATTAGAAATGATATCTACCAAGTTTAAAGATAATCGGCCGAGGCGCTTAGGCTTTAGTTGTGCTATCATCGTAATAAGAACTTTAATCAAAATTTCTACTAGGTACTATCTATAAGTCACAAGTAAAAAAATACAAAAAATGGTTATCAATGGAAACCCCATAGAACCATTTTGAATTGTGTTAAAATTTTCTATTTTTTTCTTTTGGATTTTTAAATAAATTTCAATTTTTTTCCTTAAAAACTCTATATTTCAAAAACCACATGCTCCTTGTTTTTTAATCTTAACAATTAACAAGTTTTTAATACTATCTACAAGATGTGAAAACAAATTTTCTATCTTATCGAAAAATAACTGTTCTCACCAATTCACCATACAAGGGTCAAAAAATGGTTTTCGAAAATCGTATTTTTCGAAAACGCTGCTTGCTTGATAAAAATCTTGAAACTAATAAATAACTGACTGTACCTATCATAGAATCATTTTTTCGAATTTTCACTTTCTCATAATTGGCATAACGGATTTTAGTGAAATATTTTATTGGTTTCTAAGTAGTTTGAAAACTATTGCATATCAAAATTAAAAAAAAAATGCGAAAGCAAGACAAAATTATCAGGTTTAACAAGTAAATAATTTTTTTCAAACGCCAGTCTAGTATTTCTAAAAAATTTAAGTTCTTAACAAGTCCCTACTATTAGTATTAACAGAGTTATTTCCGTTAACAGGGATCAAGGTATATCAGAGTAAGCATATTCTTAAATCCCCGATAGACGATGTCAACAATTTATTTACTGTAGAACAATTTTTTCTTAGAACGTACCCATGAATAATTTTTTTTAATTATCCTCGACGACCTACACATACTACTATCCACTTCTGCAGGAATCGGGACATCTATTTTAAAACAAAAAAAACGCTGTTATACAAAACAATTTGTATAAAAGTTTCATAAGAAATCGTTTTTTTTTTAAAGAATTAGATACGAAAATAATCAAAAATAAACTAAATATACCTTCCTTGAAGTAATATGAACATATCCTATCCTAACATTTCATTCCTTGTGAGTAGGTATGAGAAGCAGGTTCATTCCACTCCAAGAAGGTTATTTTAATCAGTTACTGCATTGATTTTGCTTACTCGTCTGATAAAATCTTTCCTGAAACAATAGGTGTTAATAATCCTTGTTAATCACCTAACACGCCCTTAAGGTTGCCACAAAAGCTTCCAAATTCTCATACCAATCAATGTTTGGTATATTTAACGTAATTTGTTTCAAGAGAGATTGTACTATAAAAAGGTTAAACCATACTCAGAAGTTCACAGTCAAAGTTTGAATATTCCATCAACAGCAAGTTTCGTCACAGAGTGTCTCTGAGTGTCTTTCTTGTGATTCCGAATAAAATTTTGGTAATGGTGTTTTTTATTTTTAATTTTTACAAGGTCAAACAAAAAGGCTCAAATATTCCGTTTAAAATAATTTAAATTAGTGGAGTTATTACCCTTTTACCTTCAAACAAATAATTTTATATTTTTTTTTTGAAAATTATTACTTTAAGAACGTTAAAAAACCACACGGTGTAACTTCGAAACTATGAATCAATTCGACAAATAAATTTAGAAAAGCTTAAAAGTAATACAAAAAATAACATTGCTACTAATGCATTCACAATTAGTTTTGTCAAATTTTGCGCCATAGTTTTTTAAACAAAATTAAAATTATAGGAGATATTATAGCTTAAAAAAATTGAGCTACGCTGTACTACAGTTTGACATTTACTGTACTTCCTTTCAATTACCACAACCACTAATCGAAACTAGTATCACAACCAACCGTGAACTAAAACCATCCACCCTATACTTCATATCTAGGTGGCACTACAACTCACTTTTTAAATTTTCTCATAGATTTAAAAAAAAACATCATGCATCGTTTTGTGGTCTTTTCCTTGGTCTCGTTTGCCATCATCATTAGCTGCATGGGACAAACTTTCCAATATTCACGCGGTTGGACAAATGGCAAAAGGTCATCATCTCATCTCCACGAAGATCCAGCAATCGCTGAAATATTCGAAGTTCCATCAGAATCTGAAAGGCGGTTGGAAAAGTATAAATTTAATCTCATTTTTAACTAATTATATCGATTTTGATAAGTGTAACTCTGTTCTTTCATATCTCTTTAGATGTTTTATTCAGTTACAACGTTTGATCCATAATCCATACTTAATCCGTCCATCATATGCGGCCAGTGTCGGTGGCAATCTATTCTCCAATGGAAATGGCGGCAGCGGCAGTAATCGTCATCAATCAAATGAAATTTTCGAAGATTTGGCAGCTTCGGAACCTGCTGAGTTCTCTTCAAAGCACAATTGAAGGAGTGATTGTAAGAGCCCTTCCAAAAACAACCATCAAGACAACAGCACTACCACGACCATTCTCCCCGCAAGGTTTCAACAATCTCCTACATAATAAATGAATCGCTTTTGGACTTGAGAATTACCACAAGAACAATAATGCGTCCTGGACCTTCTTTTCAATCAATCTTAAATAAAATTTGTATTATTTATATATCTTAACTAACGGTAACCTATTTGCCTTTTGTATTTTCGATATTATGGAATAAAGGTATAAAAGATATCAAATTTCATTTTTACGTACTTACATTCGAGGCAGATAATATAATCGTATAGGTGAAGGTATGGATTCGTAAGATAACAAACTCGAAAAAACTTGAAAAACAATTCAACGTAATAGAACCGATTTTCTTCAAATTGGATCGTAAAGCTTTTGAATCCCTTAATTTTTGTATAGCTTTAAGAAAAATAATACCTGAAATATTTATAACAGTTACGAAGAAGTTTGGTCATCTCAAAAGCGGTCTAACGATTTTGATAGAAAACAGTTATTTAAAAAAAAATAATAATATTTGTTTTTGGAATTTTGAAAAAATTTAAGTTGGCGTTCTTAAATTTTTTCGTAAAATGTTTTAAAAATGTTATATAAAGGGTGGGCCATCTAGTGGTTTCTGTTTAAATCATAGGTTCTTTTGACACTGACAGCTGTTTCCCGCTCGAAATTTTGACAGAAAGTCATTATCTTACCCCCGCGGAACGAAATAAGCCACTTTAGGTACGCTTGAACAACGTTGGGAAATATTGAAAACTTATTTCCAAAGTGAGTACTGTGTAGTAGCTAGTTACTGACTTATGAATTAAAAAAATTTAAGTCGTGAGCAAGTAAGTGACTTAAGAATTAAAAAAAATTTAATTCAAAAGTTATCTAGTGATGGAGAATTCAGCAAGTTTTCTTTGACGAAGCACAACCAATATATATATATATATACGTATATATATATATATATAATAACAAAAAAAAAGGTCAGTTTATATAATTCCTTTTATTTATTGATACAAGTTACCTAATAATTGTGTGATCCGTACTCTGCTGAGGTTAAAGTTAAAGTGGCAGAGAAAAGCTCTGCTTAGCAAGAAAACAGCTAAAGTAACTCAAGATCAAAGTACAACCCATTGCAACTGTGGCTTTCCAGTGGACTCTCGTGAAATATAAGTACAGCTTTTGAAAGATTAATGAATTTAGTAATTAAACCACTGAAATCTGAAGCCGCAAGTACAGTGGAGTTGTAGATTGATTAATATGAACAAAATTTAAATTTATATAAAAAATAGCAAATTGAATAAAGGAGAAGTTAATTCACAAATTGGTTAAACTATTTTTTTTTGTAGTCATTTGTATTTAAATTTTGTAGTCCAAAACATCTAGTGACTTATAAATTTAAAAAAAAAATTAATTCATAAGCTAATGGATAAACTTATAAGCCAGCATGATAATTTTATGACACACAAAAGCTTGAAATCTACTTTCGTTAATGATAAAATAATTACGCAGTGAAAACAAGCTTAAACATTTCCAATTTACCAACTAGCTTATGAATTAAATTTTTTTTGATTCAAATTAGCTTTTTTGGCCTAGTCCACAAAAATTGGCGTTTCGTCCGGGTGATCTCACATGGACTCAGAGGCGTATTTAAGGATTTGGCGCCCCGGGCTGATAAATTTTGCCGCCCTTTAGAACAATGAAAATAATAATAAAAAAAAAAACACAAAATGCGTAATATTTGATGTTTTCATTTTTTTTGTGTGTATATTCATTACAAAATTCATTAACAATAGATTCGTTATCTTATTTGGGTGCCGGGCCACAGAGACATTCCGGGAAATTGCAAAGCTGATGAGCTCGCCAAAAACGGAACACTTCTGCCTACTGTTAGACAAAAACATAACATAGGAACACCACTTGCTACATGCAAATATTTTCTCAAACAATATGCTCTAGAATCAACAAATGCTAGATGGTCACAGGGTACCACCTGCCTGGCAACTAAACAAATATGGCCAAGCATAGACCTAAAACGGTCAAAAGGCTTGATCTCCCTGAGCAGACAAAATATAAGCTCTACAATCGGAGTTATAACAGGACACTGCCTCATAGGGAGACATGCTTTGAGGCTAGGAGTCTACACAAATGACTTCTGTAGAAGCTGCATGGACGAGGAGGAAGAGGAAACAGTCCAACACCTTCTATGTACATGTCCAGCACTCTCCAATAGAAGGAATAACTATCTCGGTAATCCCTTCTTCGATAATACCAGTGAACTGGCAACGATCGACACAAAATGTCTCTCTAACTTCATTAAAAGCACGAAATGGTTTGTTTAAATTCATTACTCTCCCATGAGTAACTTCTTTAGTGGTATCATAACGGATCCTTGAGGTCTAAGTGAGTCAACAACAACTAGACAGCCACTCCAACCTAACCTAACCTAACCTAGATTCGTTATCTAAATCGTTATCTTATTAGAAAAACAGTTAAGGCACTAATGCGAGACCTTAAATATTTACTCGTTTCAATACGGAAAACGATCTTTCTGCACTACAATTCGTCACTGCAGTAGAGCTGTGTCAATCAGGATCGATTCGATTTTTTCAATCCGATCATCGAAAAGAATTGATAATCAAAATCAAAAATTTTCATTTTAATCGATCCCAATCTCAATCATTTAGATGATTCTCGTTTCTCGATTTTCTATTTCAATCTCAATCATTTCAATGAGTCTCGATCTTTAATATCAGTTAACTCGATTAACCATGATTTACTCGATTCGATTTGGTGTTATTTGAGGTAGGTATCAGGGGTGGAATCGCGTAAGGTGATAGTTGATTGTCAATTTTTTGATTGTCATTTTGAATATAGCTGTCTCTATCATATCAATAAAGAAATATAGAGAGAGTGATTGTCAAAACGACAATCAATTATTTTAGTGATCACTTTACTCTTACGCGATACGGGCCCAGGATCTGGTATGTTTACTGTGGGAATTGAACTACTAATGAGACTTATCGAATATGTAACAATTTTCGACTTACATATGCGATAGTATCCAAAAGTTAATTTATTCGATAGTACCAAGTCATTCAGTAACTATTAGTCCTAAAATTGATCTTTTAAGGAGGAACAAATGAAATCTCTTTATCTTTTTAATCAATGGACATAGTGGCCATCATTCGATGTCATTTGGCAATTTATGGCTTACAATATAGAGTATTTTGTGAAAGCCTCAACTCAATCTTACAACGAAATCGAAATGAAGATCGAATCGGAACAGTATTGAACCATTTGAGTGAAATGAAAATGATCGAATGATCGATCGATTCAAATGATGGAATCATTTTCGTTATCGATTGTTAAACGATTTGATCATTTTTACACAGCTCTACACTGCAGTGCACAAGTTTATTCTTAAAGCAACCTCAGCATATAAAAATGCTTCCTTCAATTTTTTTCTCTTATATGAAGGTTAAGCTGCCTTAAACTCATATTTTCAGAGTTGTTTTGCTCCAGAAAATATGTTTAAGTAAGACACACTCTTCTTGAAAATCTTCCCCAAGATCAACCGTGGTTGAAGAGTGGTTGAATTTTTTCGAATTGCTACTTCACTCATGTGATCAAGCTTAGATACAAAAATAAAACCATTTGTTTTTGCTTCATAGGATGAATTTCTTCTCTTCAGCGCACTCAATAAATGGTCGCAAATAGGAATGAATGTATTTATTTTGAAATTTTCACGTCCACAAAAAAGAACCTCCTTTCGCGACACTCATCATCTCGTTTTTTCATCTTGACGATTCTTTTTTGGTCCATTTTGTAATTTTCAGATTTTTTACTTTTTCCCGTCTCTTCAAAAACATCAAAGCATTCTCGTTTTTCTCTCACAAACGATATGAGTGCGTTGTAGAGCCTGGACACAGTTTCAACGTCTGTATCAACACCTTGAATTCTTTTTTGATACAATATTGAATTGCTTGAGTATACGAGTACAACCCCAAAATTAAGACAATATTTCTGTCTCAAGGGACTTCAATTGGGACAAGTGAGCACGTTACTAAAAAGATAAAATAGGTATTCGACGATTTTAACTTTAGTAAAATGTTAGAGATAGCATGATGCTAAATTTGATTAAAATTTTGCGCCAATAGTTTTTAAAATAATACCTATCCTTTTATTTATCCTTATTTCTTAAGTCGTTCGAAACTATTGACGAAGGGAAGGGTATTTGTATATAGGGACACGAGTCAGCCAAAACTAAAAAAATTGAGGCATGATTTGCTAGGTATATAAAGATTAAAAATTTGTGTGTGACCTTATAGACCCAGAGCTGACAGCAAATTTTGGGAGTGGAGGTATAACCAAAATTGGCAGGCGTGTATGTGTAGATATGCGTGTTAGTATATCAAATCCAAAAGTCTGGCAGGGTTATTTTTCAGCCGGGGCTGTAGGTGACCTTTCGAAAATGGTAAATTTTACGATTTTTGTGTGGAACATATAACCACTTCAATGTATACATAAACGATAGATAATTGCACACTGATTTTAAATATCTAGGTGTCAGACATTATACTTTCAGCTTTCCCCTTGCCAGACGCCCCCCAAAAGTAGCGAAAAATCAGCTTTTGGTGTTAGGGGTATAACCAAATGAGTGATACATCAAAACATCAGAATCATTTTCCTGATTTTAAATATGTAGGTGTCAGACGTTTTATTTTCAGCCTTCACCCCGCCAGACGCCCCGAAAGTATGCAAAAAAATCAACTTTTTTCCTTTAACGTATAACCAAATGAATGGTGCACCAAAAAATCAGAATAATTCCCCTCATTTTAAATATGTAGGTGTCAGACGTTTCAGTTTCAGCCTTCACCCCGCCAGACGTCCTTAAAGTTTCCTGAATTGCATTTTCTAACGAAAATTTAATTTTTGCATACTTTCGGGGCGTCTGGCGGGGTGAAGGCTGAAACTGAAACGTCTGAGGCTTACATATTCGTAATCAGGAATAAAAGCAGAGTATATTGGTGTGACCAGCTTATGGTTATAGTTGGAAAAAAAAAAGTTTTTTTAAATTTTCGTTAGAAAATGCAATTCAGGAAACTTTAAGGACGTCTGGCGGGGTGAAGGCTGAAACTGAAACGTCTGACACCTACATATTTAAAATGAGGGGAATTATTCTGATTTTTTGGTGCACCATTCATTTGGTTATACGTTAAAGGAAAAAAGTTGATTTTTTTGCATACTTTCGGGGCGTCTGGCGGGGTGAAGGCTGAAAATAAAACGTCTGACACCTACATATTTAAAATCAGGAAAATGATTCTGATGTTTTGATGTATCACTCATTTGGTTATACCCCTAACACCAAAAGCTGATTTTTCGCTACTTTTGGGGGGCGTCTGGCAAGGGGAAAGCTGAAAGTATAATGTCTGACACCTAGATATTTAAAATCAGTGTGCAATTATCTATCGTTTATGTATACATTGAAGTGGTTATATGTTCCACACAAAAATCGTAAAATTTACCATTTTCGAAAGGTCACCTACAGCCCCGGCTGAAAAATAACCCTGCCAGACTTTTGGATTTGATATACTAACACGCATATCTACACATACACGCCTGCCAATTTTGGTTATACCTCCACTCCCAAAATTTGCTGTCAGCTCTGGGTCTAGTCTAAGAGCCGACAGCAAATTTTGGGAGTGGAGGTATAACCAAAATTGGCAGGCGTGTATGTGTAGATATGCGTGTTAGTATATCAAATCCAAAAGTCTGGCAGGGTTATTTTTCAGCCGGGGCTGTAGGTGACCTTTCGAAAATGGTAAATTTTACGATTTTTGTGTGGAAGTTATAACCACTTCAATGTATACATAAACGATAGATAATTGCACACTGATTTTAAATATCTAGGTGTCAGACATTATACTTTCAGCTTTCCCCTTGCCAGACGCCCCCCAAAAGTAGCGAAAAATCAGCTTTTGGTGTTAGGGGTATAACCAAATGAGTGATACATCAAAACATCAGAATCATTTTCCTGATTTTAAATATGTAGGTGTCAGACGTTTTATTTTCAGCCTTCACCCCGCCAGACGCCCCGAAAGTATGCAAAAAAATCAACTTTTTTCCTTTAACGTATAACCAAATGAATGGTGCACCAAAAAATCAGAATAATTCCCCTCATTTTAAATATGTAGGTGTCAGACGTTTCAGTTTCAGCCTTCACCCCGCCAGACGTCCTTAAAGTTTCCTGAATTGCATTTTCTAACGAAAATTTAAAAAAACTTTTTTTTTTCCAACTATAACCATAAGCTGGTCACACCAATATACTCTGCTTTTATTCCTGATTACGAATATGTAAGCCTCAGACGTTTCAGTTTCAGCCTTCACCCCGCCAGACGCCCCGAAAGTATGCAAAAATTAAATTTTCGTTAGAAAATGCAATTCAGGAAACTTTAAGGACGTCTGGCGGGGTGAAGGCTGAAACTGAAACGTCTGACACCTACATATTTAAAATGAGGGGAATTATTCTGATTTTTTGGTGCACCATTCATTTGGTTATACGTTAAAGGAAAAAAGTTGATTTTTTTGCATACTTTCGGGGCGTCTGGCGGGGTGAAGGCTGAAAATAAAACGTCTGACACCTACATATTTAAAATCAGGAAAATGATTCTGATGTTTTGATGTATCACTCATTTGGTTATACCCCTAACACCAAAAGCTGATTTTTCGCTACTTTTGGGGGGCGTCTGGCAAGGGGAAAGCTGAAAGTATAATGTCTGACACCTAGATATTTAAAATCAGTGTGCAATTATCTATCGTTTATGTATACATTGAAGTGGTTATAACTTCCACACAAAAATCGTAAAATTTACCATTTTCGAAAGGTCACCTACAGCCCCGGCTGAAAAATAACCCTGCCAGACTTTTGGATTTGATATACTAACACGCATATCTACACATACACGCCTGCCAATTTTGGTTATACCTCCACTCCCAAAATTTGCTGTCGGCTCTTAGACTATTATGTCTAGAATCCGGCTTGATGGATTTTTATAAATTTTTTTTCATAAAAAGGAACTTTTTGTAGATGGCTTAGAAAAAATTAAGATCCGTTCTAGCCCATTTTTGTAGAGCTACATAGCAACAAGTGTTTTTTTTTAGATAATGTTTTCGTTTCTTTGGAATTTGTTCCAAAGAATAGGTACATGTCTGTAAATATTTTTACTATGAATTTTCATTATACAAAATTGTTTATAAAGAATAAGAATAGTAACTGTTGAAAAAAGTGAGTGACATGTTACAGTGAACTCTCTCACAGCCGTCATGCTTGAAAAACTCAAAAAATCGCATTTTTTTTTAATCTTTGTATTTTTTGTTTATCCTTCAAAAACATTGTAAATTAGACAATTGTTATGGGCGGCATGCGCCCTTTTGTTTGTATGATTTGAAAGTTCAATCGCTTCAAAAAATATTATAAACTAGTCAATTTCTAGGGGCGGCTTGCGCCCTTTTGCTTGTATGTTTTGAAAGTTCAATCGCTTCAAAAAAAATATTATAAATTGGCCAAGCGCAAGCCGCCTCTAGCATCCTTGCCGCCCTGGGCTGTAGCCCAAAAAAAAAAAAAAAAAGTATCAATAAAAAATTATCAAACGATTGAAAGTGCAGGGGAGTGCTTCTACTTAGATACTATGGGCGCCCCTACTTACTTACCAAAACCTAAATGAAACCAAATGCTTATTCCAAACTGTAATAATAACACACAGAATTAATTCCAAAAAGGAAGTTAATGTTTTTATTAGTTAATGTTATTATTATTAATTTTTTTGTACACAAAATTGAATTAATCCTCTAAAGTTTTTCTGGCCCACCTGGCCCTAGCTTTTGATGTAATTCCTTTGCCAGATTTCATCTCCTTGGCAGAAAATAACACTTAGTTTCCCTTTTCTGGAAACTACCTCAAAATTATCTTCTAACTCTTTAAATTAAACAAAATTTACGATTTTGAAATTTGTTCAAAGAAATTGATTTTTCGTTTTCTAAAACTTTTTAAATTCGATCTGTCTACTATTACGATCTCACAAAAAGTGACTTATTGGTGATTGGTGACCTTCTTCCATTCAACTTAGCTCGCTCCATTGTGATCTTCTTTTTCTTACACATTACGTGTAGTGGCGGTATTCGGTTACGGTTATCATGCGTTGCTCTTTACCTTTTTCGGTTAGGAGCTCGCTCCGTAGTTGATCACGAATCCACTCTCTCGTTTCTAAATATCCCTACTGAAAGGGATCATTCACAATGGAGTTCGCATAATGAACGTATTCAGCGCACCTTCGTCTAATACTCCTAAGTTAAAAGAGAAACGAAAAATCAATTTAAAGCGATCAAAGTCCCCGTCTCGAACCGACCCAGACTAAGATGGGGAGGAATATCTTGAAAGGATGCACTTCGCCATTTTAACTGTTGAATGGTTAGGAATAATTCAATTTCTCGCGAAAATTAAAATCAACTAATACCGTAGACTTTCGTGCAGATTTTAGGGGCTGAGGGATTCTTCTTCCAAAATCATCTTTTTTCCTTTTACAAGAGAGTAATTTAATGTTGGGCTCTCGGCCATTGTTGGGCTCATAGCAGTTTTTTGGACGATGACTTTATTATAACAGTTGGTGAGATTGATGGATCGTGACCATCCGTCACGAGTCTTGTGTTTGCATTGCGTGGCCCATCTGTCACACATCTGGCGTCGGACAGGGACCATCTGTCCCCTGGTTTTATACGAATTTAACACCTGCTTTTATTACTTTTCCACGATGCTTTTGGAGCATGCTTCTGGCTGATGGCCCAGGTTCACACTATACTCTGCCAGCATTTTGGAGCCGTAATCGGAAAGGTTGAAAAGGGAAAAATAATAACGAATAGACTCGTGAAACTTGTTATGGTAGAATTTACCGCAGCAAATTGATTCAGCAATTGAAGGCGCACGACCATCCAAATCATTTTCGCTTCGCAGTTTGGGCCTTAGAGCAGTTTGCCTCATCTAGGGCTCGGAAAACTCGCACGTTATTGTCCAGAACCCAATGCATTCACAGGGAGTGAGCTGGGAACAACATATCGGTAAACTGGGAGCGTTACAAAGCCATGTTAACCGACTTGTTTTTTAACTTAAACTGAAGACATGGATATGGCCGAACTCTGGTTCAAGCAGAATGATACGCCACCGCCGTACCACACAGCCCAATCCACAATCGATCTTTAGACTTTCTTATAGGGGAACCTTGAAGGACCGATGTTATGCCAACAATCCGGAAACGATTCAAGCACTTAAGGTCAATTACACTCAATCAATCGGTAAGCTACAGCCCGAAACTATCAACAAGGTCTTGGAAAATTGGAGTGACAGAATTTGCTACTGCGAAGCCAGTCGAGACAGCCACTTGAACGAGGTTGTATTCCATAATTAATGGGAATGTTTGTTCTGACTAATAAAGCCAAAATATATGAAAAGAATTCAATTTTGTTCATTTTATTGCATTTTAAAAAAAAAAACTAGTATTTGGTCCCCTCTTTATGTATTAAGATTATGAGGTCTTCCATAACTGAGGGAATTCTCCTTAATATGGATAAACGGAAGATTTTTGAGAGGGGAAGGGAGAGTGTTGAAGATCATTTTCTGATTTATTTCAAATGAATTTAAATATTATTGCATCCTAATATTTTGCAATTTTGTTTTATTTTATTTTTTGATTAAGTTGTTGCCGGTTTTTTTTTTTGAATATGTCCTTGTATTAATAAAACAATCCTCAATATGAAGCCATTTTATATTCTTGAAGCAGCGTAAGAAACTTTCTTCTGATGAATTACCATGAACACACTTATATCACAAATACTTTTGACCTTATACCTACCATTTCTTTTTTTACCCTAAATCCCTGTCTTCACTTTTCTAGCACTTTTTTTTCTCGTATATAGATTTCACTTTGAAAAAGGCACTTAGGCGTTATTTCAAGCCTTAAATCAAGACAGCCTTATTAAAATTATTTATTTAACAGAGAGAAAAAAACGATTTGACTAAGATTTTTTTTTTGAGATTTTTCTAAGATCCTTTTTTGCAACAAAAAAAACGCTCCAATTGAATTATCCTTATACCTAAAGTATTTCAATTCATTTCATATACATTTGTATTCACAGAGATGTAGCGATTTGTTTTTATTCTTTCCTTAAACAAAAAGGTAAAATTACCTCAATTTTTGCCCATCAACCCGAATGAGAATTCCCAAACTGGCCTTTATATCCCCATACACACTTCTACCAACAAACGCATTCAAATATCAAACCACCCCCGCAAAATGAAATGTTTCACATTGAAAAGAAGAGCCCAACTAATTTTATTCGTATTTTTGTAGTTTTTTTGTTTTTTTTTTTTTTTTTGTTTTCTTTTATTCGTCCATTTCGTCCTTTTTCACTCAAATATCAATCTGGTAAAGTCCTGAATATTCAATGACCACCTTTTCGAATAATAGCGTTCTTTTTTTATTTTCCAAATTAAGTCTAATTTATTTAAAAAGGTGAGAAAGCCATTTAAAACCCCAAGGATATAGCGAAGAAGAACTAAAAATAAAGTATCCCAATGGTTGCTAGGATTTGTTCTTATGATGGTTGATTGGTTAAAAGTTGCTAGGTGAAGTAACTTTTCCTCTATGTGTAGGTATATAGCAAGTAGTAGCCCCGTAAGACTCATACATATACGAAAACGACGGCTTCAAAAGTCCCCAAACATTTTGTATAGCAAGTTTATCGGTAACGGTCACTTTACAAGTCAATTAATTGATATAGAAATTTTCAAGAAAAGAGCTTATAAGATCTTTGCTACCATGAAAGATCGTATTCAAGGTAAAATGATCTTAAGAAAATTACAAGATCACAAAAAAAATAATTTTTTCATGAATTCTATCATTAATTGTAGATTTGACAAAAAAAAAAAGTATCTTCGTGTTAAAGCTTAGAAGACTATCTAACAAGCTAATATGGAAAGTCTTATGATCATCAAGAATATTTTTAAAAAACCTACCTAGGTATTACGTTTTCCCAACTAAAATCAGACACTTAATTCTTCAGCTGAGGTTATACTCGCCGGTCTCGTCAGGGTCGTCCTGAAGAAAACATGAAACTTTAGACGACAAGGTCTTCAGACGAAAAGTTTTTTTCGGCTTGTATCGGTTATACCTACTGGTTTCTGATGACTCGGGTTTTGGCTATAAATCCTGGTGCTTGGTTTCGGGTAATCTGGCTTCTGATAGTTCGGCTTTAAAAACTGGTCCTATTGTTCTGACATCAGGTTTGTGACGGGATCAGACGTTATTACGCTCTTAGTGTCACTTCAAAACAAGGTTTAAAATGCTCTGATACATCAGCGAGCACTACGCCTCTGGTGGCACTCAAAACAGTAGGCTAAAACGCTCTGGCACATCAGCATTAGAGCTTTTCAATCACGATTGATTCGGTCTCTGTGACCCGTTCACCAAAAACATTGATTGAAATCACAATACACCAAAACAATCAATCCTAATGTCAATCTCTTGCCACTGAAACCCATGAACATAAAGTTAACGAAACGAATAGAGCGAAAACTTGAAAATGAAACAAAATGTAGAAGTAAATAAATCCAAACTTTCGTTCATTTTCAAGGTTGTTTCGGACTCGGTCAGAAGGAAATGATTGGAAAAAGAAAATATTTCAGTTGAATGAACAATTGATTGAAAAGATCGAATCCTTGAACCAATCAATCATCGATTGATTCGATGTTTCAAAATGAACGATTGGCACCAGTCTAATCAGCAGGTACTACGACCACGGTGGCACTCCAAAACTGCAGGGTAAAAATGATCTAGTATATAAAGCCCCTGGTGGCAATTAGGACGTTTGACTTCGATCTAAGGCCCTTACCTTTCTTTCAAATGAACAAATCGTCTACAACCGAAGTTAAGCTGATCAATAAAATCAAATTTACTTTTGGCATCAGACTTTGTGTATGACCGAAGGGGTAATTTTCTTAGTTAGGTTTAGGTTTATTTATTGAACTTTAATATATACAATTGTAAAACTTAAAATTAAGAATAAAATTAATGAATAAAAATTTGTTGGCACAGAGGAGGCCTAACTTATACAATGACTTTTAAAACTCATAAAATTATAACATTTATAATATACATGGTAAAATATTTAAAATTAAGATTAAGATATGTTGGCTTCGTTTTTCTCTCGGATTGTTCCGTCCCGTTTGTCCAGTTGGTGGTTGGTTCGTATGTGTTTTCAGCCATCACGGTGGTATGCTGACTCCACGTCAGCGTAAAATCGAACTGCTTGTTCGTTGTCGGTTGGGATCCCTTCTATCATATCCAAAGCACTAAGGTATCTAGGCTCTGGATGTCGTTGCTGGGTGGTCATTAGGGTGTGTCAAAGTGCTCAACTATGGTATTTTCAAATGTAATAGCTTTTAAATGTTGCATTGCTTATCAAAATTAAATCCTGCGTTTACAATTTTCATTTTAATTAATATCTTTGGCTCGCTCAAAAATAGGATGAAATCCAAAAAAAAATTGATTTTTCAAGATTTTTGAAATATGTGTTGTTTTAAATTGCACCGTGTGGATACAAAAAAATTATATAAAATATTTTTAGTCTTCCAAGTCAAAGATAATTGCAAGGAAACACTTTTAAGCTTATATTTGATTAAATTGAACACTTGATAAAGAAGCTATGAAATAATAAAAGAAGGAAGAAAAATCATTTTTTTATGTGAAATCGTTTTTTTTTTTTTTACAAAAAAAAATTCTTAAAAATCAACGGAACCACCTACAATATCGTGGTATATCTTTTTGTAAAGACAAAAATTCTTTCTTTATTTTGTTTAGTTTTTTTTTTTAATAAACGTAAAAAAAAAAAAAAAATTTACTGTAAATTAAATTTTTTTTTCAACTTCAACCGATTTGAGCGAGCCAAAGACGAACGATATCTTATTTTTTTTTTACATGTTCTTAAACCTCAGACCCTAATACAACTTTTGGGCACTATTACATTTAAAAATTAGAGCACTTTTTTGCGGCCATACAAAAGTGACACACCCTAGTGGTCATCCTCCTCATCAGCGGGTTTGGGTGGTTGGCGGTGTTGTGAATAAGCTTCTTTGCCAATTGCACGAGAAACTGGTCCAGTGGCTTGATCTTGGCTTCTTCGTAGATTCTTTCGTTGTTGTAGTGCTATTAGTCCGGTGCTTATCCTCAGAATGTCAGAATTTTCCTTTCGAAGAGTTGGAGCTTCTACATTGCTGTCTTCGAAATGGTGTATTATGCAGGAAAATTATAGCTGATGACAGGTC
This sequence comes from Chrysotoxum bicinctum, assembly GCA_911387755.1. Taxonomy (NCBI): domain Eukaryota; kingdom Metazoa; phylum Arthropoda; class Insecta; order Diptera; family Syrphidae; genus Chrysotoxum; species Chrysotoxum bicinctum. The sequence goes on along the minus strand of OU426988.1, from coordinate 245,787,669 downwards.
TGATTAGCTGCTTGTATATAAGTAGTTTCACTGACTGGCTTATTTCAGTTCTTCTGGCTAGCAATGGGTGCAAGCGATGAAACGCGAAGTTGGCCTTCCTTAATACCTGCCTTGAATGAGGGTTGAATTTTAACAGCTCGTGGAAGTGGACTCCGAGATATTTTACATTTCTGTTGACTGCTATCGTCGATCCATCGGGGAGCTTCACGGTCAGATTCCTGCAAGTGGCTACCATTGGTGGAGGGTCTCCTTAAACACGCAAGCTCAGATTTGGGAAGAGTCTGGAGACGTGGGCTTCCACTCTGCGAGCTGCAATTTTTGGCGCTATTGATGAGGCGTAGGTCAGCGAGTCGAGCAAAAAGCAGGTTCTCGCAGTCAGTTGGCACGGGTTGATCAGACGTTGTCAGTGAGTAGTATCATCACTGCATGTGTTAGCCTTTTGATGACGTAGTTGGAGACTCCATCCGGCCCTGTTGACTTCTTTGGCTTGGAATTGAAGATGATTTCCGCAATTTCCTCTGGTTGACTTAGTTGAGGGTTGTCCGTTGGGCAACTAGCTGAAAGTTGGTTGCCAAACTCCACACCTTCCAAATTTGGCTGTAAAGTCAGCTGGACGGATGTCCTGATTACATCCGGGAACACAGGGTCCGTTGATGGGCTAGGTGTGAAGTTTTCCTCGAAGTGATTCGCGAAAACTTTCACTTTGTCAGCTGTTGTTGTCACTTCAATGTTGTTGTTGATGATGACATCAGGCATAGCTTGGGTTTCCCCTTAACAGTTGCGTATTTCGCTTAATGCGTTTGGTCCTGGTTTTATGGCCTGTAGTCTCTTCTGCAATCGCATGTTGTTGGTGCTGGATCGAGTTCCGGAACATTATTTTTACACATTGCAGTTCGCTTCTTACTGCCTGGTAGTCATTGTTGGCTGTATTTAGTTCTCTTTGGTGTATCCTTTGAAGCCGTTTCCTCAACCTTTGTCTGTGGGAATAGAGATTCCGCACATACACGAGAAGTGTTAATACCTATGTATGTATCTTTGGACGTCTTGGGCACTTTTTGGGCTTCGAGGGCATTGATGACAGCTGAAGCTGACTCCAGGCAGTGGCAGTCGATTCCACTGTCAATTTCCTCATTTCTAAGGTTCCTGTTGGAGGGTGGTATTGTAACGTTGCCTTCTATGTCATGTTCGTTCATCCAATCAGGTCTATATGTTACATTTTCAGTAAATACTGAATGTGAACTGTATAAGCGATGAACGCAAAATTATTATGTTGTAGATTTTGCTATAACGTCATGTCCATAGTGCGTGTAAACTGAAAGCGGTGAAGTACAATTCACACTAACAATACCAAAGTAAATTGGAATAAAAGTTGTAACCCTTGATAACCTTTAGGGTTTTGAAAATGTTTATTTTTTAACCTCGAATTTTTTTTACGGACCCATAACAGGCCCTGATAGTACTACCTATATCGCAAGTATAAAAATACTAGAAACCTTAAGCGAGGGGCTTCGTCTAACAAATGTTCGATTGTAAAAGTAAATGACATTCGGACAATGAAAATTTGAACGACTGAGAGCTAAGAGACTTACGTAAGGCAGCAGGCGTTCCAAGTCAGTTTCGGTGGGTTTGTATAGACTGGGATTGGTGTGAAATTTATTCATTGCTTAGTCGTCTTTTTTTTTAGCTACTCGTCCTTGTTTGAATGCCCTAGAGACCTTGGGAAAGACATCAAAATATCCTTGTTCAAATCATTGGTAATAGATTAACTTGTTTCGCTGTTCTCATTCGAGTCTGTGTGAGGGGTGAACAAGAAGAGGCATCTCTCACAGTAACAGCTATAACATCACACCACCCCAGCAGTGGTGTTTCGTTTCAATTTAATAGGCGCGCAAAATGTTTGTTTGGTTTTACAAGGCGAACAATAAAAACAACGAGTGCAAATCCCCTGTTAAGGGTGGTCTGCATGAGGGCTAGGGGATTGAAGAGTATGCTCGATGGTACTACCAACGACGGATGAGCTAATTGAGAAGGCAATCCGGCGGTATATGGTAGAGAGGGTGAGTAGGTACTCTGACTTGGAATTCGAGCACACGAGCTATACACCAGCTACACTTGTAAAAGAGCAAACGGATAAACAATGAAAGTGGTGGTTACACGAGTATCCTGTTTCAAATCACTTGACAATTGAATTGTTGTATAAATGTGTGATTTAGAGGGTTGGCAGTTTTATTTGCTCCGTGTGTTTTACTGTAATTGATGATTGTTGTCGTTCAGGACCAAAGGGTAATTGTTTTCTATTTATTGCCCAAGGATTTTAGATCTCCGGTATTATTGTTTTTTATGCCCTGTCAAATGGCGCATAAATAAGACACCCCGAGGCCGTTAACTGTCATTCAGATATTTCGATCAAAAAAAAGGGATGATATTTTTTGTAGTTCCATGATTAACCTTAGAATGTGTCTTTGTTATTTGGTTTTCAAATGTTTTTTTTTTTTAATAGTAAAGTTTATTGTTTCAAATTATGTAAGACACAAACTGGCATAATGTCTTTGGTAGGAAAATGAAATAAAATGACAAAAATTTTATGGATTAGAAATTATCACAAAACTGGGATGATATTTGTAACCAGTTGCGTAATTTTTCAATTCAGATCATAAAACTTCAAATTATAAAAGAATAGAAAGCATAGAAAGTATCGAAAGTGCTCTCTCACTTAAATGAAAAGTTATGCAGAATTGAAACGAGATTGAACTACGTTTCAGTCGAATTCGTCTGCACTATATTGAGATAAGTTTGGTTTAACTTGATTGCGCTCCCTTAGTGAATTTCAGTTCGGCAGTTTCACCACACTTAAGTGTCTGAAATATAGAATGCAGAAATTCTAATAGAGAATTTAATGAATCTGCCAACGACATAAGTGACAGCAATTACATTGATGAATCTGACAGATGAAAAATTGCAAAGCGAAAACAAAAAATTATTTTTTTTTATTATGACAAATACATATATTACACACAATACCAATATAAGCTTTTTAAATGAATATACAAATGCCAGTTGAACGAATGAAGTGTCTAGAGTTGAGACTTATTTACTTAACAAACTCAGAGATTTTTGTTCACTCTCTTCTATCTGGTGTAGTCCCAGATACATATGCCTTTGATTAACTAGTCCAGCACATGTACATGGACCTGTGTTTTCTGGTGAGTATAACAGAATCTGCATTTGAACCAGGCCAAGAATACTGAGGTGTCTTCTCAGTTTGCTGTGACCAGTGAGGAAACTCGTAATTGTTGTTCCAATACCTAATGTAAAATGGTCTTGGTTGTAGCTCCCAAAAAGGGTTTGGACCTGCCATAGTTCTGGGAGTTCTATCCATATTTGTTTATCTTTTGACCTCTTCTTCCATTTTGATTCTTTCTTTAATCTCATTTTTTCTGATTCCACAATCGGAACCCATTAGGAGTGCCCTGGCACCTATTTTATCTAAAGAATCTGCTTCTTCATTTTCAATGACACTTACGTGTGCCTTGACACAACGAAGTGCGACAATATTAAGCTTGCCAAAATCGTTTAGTCTGCACACACACTCTCATAACAGCTTAGAACTTACGGCATAGGAGTTTAAGGCTTTAATTGACGCTTGGTTTTCCGACAAGATGGCAGTTTTTTGGCTGTGATTTCTTTCCTATGTCATTTATTTCTGCTTGTAAAATACCTGAGGACTGGCGCATCGACAGAGAAAGTTTGGTTCTGGGCCCAAAAATTCATGCACCTGTCGCTTGGGACTTCACTTTATCGCCGCCCAATTCTTTCTTGCCGCTTAACTCTGTTGTGAAGTTTTTTTTTTGAAGTTATACTTTCCGATCACGCCATACTTTGGGATATCAAGTAAACTCGATACTGAAGACTTGGCAATGTACCCTCGCAGTCCATCCCTAAGCGAATCTTAGGATAGCTCCCTTAGCTGCACCTGCACTTCCTATTATACAACATGTATTGGGGTTAGATAAAGGATAGCCTATATTGCTGCTGTAGGGCAATTTCTTTTTTGAAATTCGATATCTCAAAAACTGGGCCATTATTAATTTTTATTCACACAATAATAAAAGCTTAAAATTAGCGTACCAGTATTTATGTAGAAATCAACCGTTCTACTTCATAATATCGATACCTTCCCGTAAGAATGTTCTAAGCGACACTTTTTTCGAAAATGACTTTTTGATGAGGAAATATACTATATGTTAAGGGCCACGTTTTGGCCTGGGTTTCGGCAACCTATTATGCATGAAAAGGAAACTAGAGTACAAATAAAAAAATTTATCAACTGCCATATTTTCTCATTAAAATAATGTTGCCCCCTGAAATTTGCATTATCCGCCAAAAAAATTATGCTAAGCGACATTAATAAAGATCTCATTGTAGTGAGCAACAAAAAATTTTGTTAGATGTCACTTAGTTTAACCAAAATTGTCTCTTAGCACACTATGATTCAACTAGAACTTTCTTCGTTTTTTTCGTTTCCTGAACAATTTTATAAATGTCGCTTAGTACATTCTTACGGGAAGGTATCGATATTGACTTATTTCTCATCAAAAATAAGCTAAATCAACTCAATGATGAGTACGAGTATATTCACGGCCCAGAAGGTATCCCCGCCATATTTCTCAAAAAATGCTCTTAAACACTCTCTCTTCTCCTCTCAAAAATCTTCAGCGTATCCCTACATATATCTCAGGAATGATTCCCCAGTTACGGAACTCCTCTTTCATCAGCCCAATACATAAAAAGGGCCCAAAGTGTAAAGTTTCATCTATCGTAAAATTGCTAAACTTTCACATATTCCCAAAATCTTTAAAACCATTTTGTACGAATTTTTAAGTTTTCATTAGAAGCCTTTAAGTTCTTCCAGACAACAGGACTTTGTCAAAGGTAGGTCCACAATGACTTAACTCGTTGAATTAGTATCTCAGCCTAAGAGAACGGAAATGAAGTCGAAGTTGTCTCAATCAATTTTAGTAAGGCCTTTGACAAAAATATGCTTATTCTATTCAAGCTGTTCATCCTTCGGCTTGAACATTGCTTCTTGAAAAAGTTTTCTTCTTACCTGAAATACCGTTTCTACAAAGTTCGTTCCAGATCTAGCTTCTGGGGTCCCACAAGGCAGCCATTTAGGACCCATTCTTTGTATTCTTACTCTCTCTCCATTATCAACTTCTCCATTATCAACCCATATCAACCGATAGAGAGCTCAACTTTCTCACATACTCGTATATTAACGAGATTATACTTAAAGCAAACTGCACCAGGCTTCGTGAAACAATGGTCCAAAGAATTTTCCGACCCCTACGTGATGCGATCTTTATACATAACCTTTGTTCGCCCCCTTCTTGAATACGCCTGTCCAGTAATGTCCCCTTATCAACAAATTCATATATCATGCATCAGAAATCGAGAGCATTCAACGTCGTTTCTGTTGACTGCATAATTCTTTACAATTAAATCTCTTTCAACACTAATTCCCGTAAGAAATACTATTATCTTCTGTTTACCCAACCACCGTACCTCTTATGGATCCAACGAACATATAACTCGTATGCTTTGGAGGTTTAATTGTAACATTAAGTGTTTCGTCTTCAACCTCAGTTCAACCTGCCTGAAACTCCCTCTTAATCATCTTTTCAGTTCACTAAATGCCTCTTATCTAGTTTTAATAAGGTATCTAAACCAACAGACCCTCAATGGCCAACAAATTTTTTAAAATGTTGGTTGATTCTTTCGTATTTCCCTCATGATTACAAATCTTGTAAAGTAAAATATACTTTGAGTAAACTTTTTGAGAAACAACGACTATTCATCCATATTGAAGATGCGAACATACATATACCCTAATGAGCAGTTTGGTCTTAAAGGTGGAAAGTCCATAATTTTAAGAATCAAAAATCAAATCAAATGTTATCGACTAGTACTTTTAGACATCGAAAAAGCATTTGACACTGTATGAAACCAATGGTTGATTTATAAACTTGTAATGTTTAATCTTACGACTTATCTTATTAAATTAGAGTTTTTTACTTTACACGAAAGTTGCTGTATATGCAGGCAAAGTTATGTAAACTTTTTCTATATGATATTGCAAGTGGTGTGCCGCAGGGTTCTGTCCTGGCACCCATACTTTTCAACGTATATTTGTCCGCCTTGTCATCCTTCCATGCAAACACTAAAGTATCTATGTTTGCAGATGACACAGTTCTTTTTGCATCAAGCGAATTGCCTCAAGCCGGTCTGAAGCTGTTAATGCTAACGTCTGAACATCTTACAAAGTTTTCTGCCATAAGTAGAAAATCAAGACTAATGCTCAAAACTCAAAAAAAAAGCCAGAGTGCCTGTTCTGGGTGAGAAAATCAAATTTCTTACTTCAAACAATGTTACAGCTTAATTCCACTGCTATACCTATTGCTTGTTCTGAAAGCTGCAAATATCTAGGTCCAACACTTGACAAGAAACTGACTTTTGATAAACATATTGCTAAAAAATAAAATAAAAAAGCCAATCTTGTTATTTGAATTTAATACGCCTTCATAAATCGCAAATCAGATCTTGGTATGCATGATAAAAATTTGAAATTCAAACTATTTTCCAGGCTTGTGAGTAATTATGGTGCTCCAGTGTAGTTTGACTGTGCTTGGACCCATTTAAAAAAAGATGCAAAGAGCGCAAAACAAAATATTAAAATTTTACTTTGACAAAAATAATTCAATAGAAAGCTTAAGTGACCTCAACTCCAAAGAGCGTTTCGCCCAGGTACGACTAAATAGACAGCATTGAGTTTTCAAGGCATTAAACTTCAAACGATACCATTACCATATACCCCATTTATCAATGTTGTAATGATCGGAGTTTAATAAGCTAATCATACGATACCGTTGCAATTCCACTTAAAAAGCAGATGGACGTGAATTTGAGAACGAGTATGAGAAGCTGAGAGTAAGTAGAGTCGTCGGCAAACAATTAAGTGAAATAGAAGTTTCAGACAAGATATAATTTATAGAAAGAAGAAAGTCGGAGAGAAAACGGAACCCTGGGGAACACCAGCATTTATTTCGTAGAGATCAGACTTGAAATGGACGGTTTCATAAACAACATGTATTGAAAGATTTAGAGATTACTTCCAATCCAAATATTAATAGTTTATAGTTGATACCAAACGCACGCATTTTCGATAAGAAAACCTGGTGCCAAACTGTATCTAATGCCTTAAAAGTATCAAGGGTAATAATCTTACTTTCTCCAAAACAATGTAAAGACCTGTTCCATTTTACGGTGAGGTATGCCATCAGATCACCAATGGAACGATTTCTGCGAAAGCTTTTGATCTTCGAGACATTTCTTGAGCTTATGATTCTATGACGTTGGAAAGAAGGGACGTAAGTGCAATTGGTCGATAAGATGGGGGGAATGGGTCGCCTTATTTAGGATTAGGCTGGAGAAATCCTGGAAGATTCCATAACAGTAGGAGCTATAGAACAGCTTAAAAAGTGGTTCGCCACCGATGTAGAACACCTCTACAGAAAAATGGGGGGAGGGATATAGCATCATTAAATGATTTACTTACGCTCTGAAGTACCGGAGGGGCAATGTTGCTATCGGGTAATGTAGACCTACTCGTAGCAGCAAAATGAGCTGCAAGTATATTTGCCGCATATCTAAGGAGCTAGTTATAGGGTTGTCTTTGTAGATGAGCGTTGAAACCGAAGATAAAGTTAAATTTTTCTACGTTCTTGAGAAACGACCAGAAATTTCTACTGCTTTTGGGACCTTGCAGGATTTTTTGCCTTAATTTCTGGTCTTGTAAGAATTTGGTTCTTTTTATAACAGCGTTGCAATGGTTTCTGACTTGTTTATACTTTTTCCGATCTTCTTCAGCTGGGCTGGATTTGTAAAACTTCTCTCAACCTGATAGTTTTTTAGAACTAGTATCGAAACAAGACTTTTCTTAAGGATTTATACTATTGTTTCTGTTAGGAACTAAATTACCCATCGACCTGTTAAAAATTCGAAAAAATTAATTTGACCATCCCAGTTCCTAAACGGTCCTAGTGGGATGCTTCTCTTTAACTGGATGAATGATACGAGAAATTATGGATATTACACAATGGTTCAATGAGCGCATGGAGAGTTTACCGTTAGGGTATACTTATCAGGGTAAGAACTTCTAACTTCTAAATGAGAAGTAAGAAATAAGTCGCAAGTGTAAGTGTGATGGCATATCAACTAAAATGACAGTAAAGAGCTTCATTTTTGGAGCATCTACAAGTAAAGGAGAAAGTGACAAATTAACAAGTTTAACCCAATTTCCACTACTAAGTATCCGGGACTGCGGAAAAATTGTATTGGTGGATCCTCCAAGAAAATCACAGTGACAAATACTTAAATTTTTTTGATTTGTACTCCGAACTTTGTGGAAATTTCTCAACAGTAAGAGAGGCCACGAGATACTCATTGAAATTATGGACAGGCGTCAGCAACCGACTGAAAAATTTAACGAATTCTGAAGAAGTTAAACATTACAAAGAAAAAGGCTCCATAGTTAGACAGAACCTCAAGCACAAAAGTAGCGAGTTTTTCTCACATAACAGAATGATTTTATAAATTGGCACTCGAATTTCGCTGGGATAGAAATAGACTGGAATCCCTTGGGCATGGATTTTATTAGGGATCTCAGAGATTCAAAACAAAAGAACGCTTTTTCACCTATACATTTTTTTTAAATAATATTTTCATTTATTTCTGCATTGTATTTCAAAACATACATCGTATCCTGCCTACATTGAATTTTCGTTCAAGTTTAAGTTCAACCTTTTTCCATTCATATTTTACCTCTGTATTTTTACTTGGGTTATAGGAACTACATATGAAGGTTTTTTATAATACAAACTCTATATACTACTGAAATAAATCAGCCAAGTAGAAGACTTAGCACTATTATTGGACTTGTTGAATTATTGATTCAAATTAGCTTTTTTGGCCTTTAGTCCACAAAAATTGGCGTTTCGTCCGGGTTATCTCACATGGACTCATCAGTTGACTTGTGAGGACCTTGTCAATACGCAATTTTTGTTAAGTTCAGTTCATCTTACATGAATTTTTTGACAAAAATCCAATGTGAACTATATCCAACAAAGATTAGGATTGTAATCATTAATGTTGGAATTTTTTTTTTTTTTTTTTTTTTTTTTTGCCCGTGGCCTGGCATTGAATATTTAATATGAAGGTTTTTTATAATACAAACTCTATATACTACTGAAATAAATCAGCCAAGTAGAAGACTTAGCACTATTATTGGACTTGTTGAATTATTGATTCAAATTAGCTTTTTTGGCCTTTAGTCCACAAAAATTGGCGTTTCGTCCGGGTTATCTCACATGGACTCATCAGTTGACTTGTGAGGACCTTGTCAATACGCAATTTTTGTTAAGTTCAGTTCATCTTACATGAATTTTTTGACAAAAATCCAATGTGAACTATATCCAACAAAGATTAGGATTGTAATCATTAATGTTGGAATTTTTTTTTTTTTTTTTTTTTTTTTTGCCCGTGGCCTGGCATTGAATATTTAATATGAAGGTTTTTTATAATACAAACTCTATATACTACTGAAATAAATCAGCCAAGTAGAAGACTTAGCACTATTATTGGACTTGTTGAATTATTGATTCAAATTAGCTTTTTTGGCCTTTAGTCCACAAAAATTGGCGTTTCGTCCGGGTTATCTCACATGGACTCATCAGTTGACTTGTGAGGACCTTGTCAATACGCAATTTTTGTTAAGTTCAGTTCATCTTACATGAATTTTTTGACAAAAATCCAATGTGAACTATATCCAACAAAGATTAGGATTGTAATCATTAATGTTGGAATTTTTTTTTTTTTTTTTTTTTTTGCCCGTGGCCTGGCATTGAATATTTAATATGAAGGTTTTTTTTAATACAAACTCTATATACTACTGAAATAAATCAGCCAAGTAGAAGACTTAGCACTATTATTGGACTTGTTGAATTATTGATTCAAATTAGCTTTTTTGGCCTTTAGTCCACAAAAATTGGCGTTTCGTCCGGGTTATCTCACATGGACTCATCAGTTGACTTGTGAGGACCTTGTCAATACGCAATTTTTGTTAAGTTCAGTTCATCTTACATGAATTTTTTGACAAAAATCCAATGTGAACTATATCCAACAAAGATTAGGATTGTAATCATTAATGTTGGAATTTTTTTTTTTTTTTTTTTTTTTTTTTTGCCCGTGGCCTGGCATTGAATATTTAATATGAAGGTTTTTTATAATACAAACTCTATATACTACTGAAATAAATCAGCCAAGTAGAAGACTTAGCACTATTATTGGACTTGTTGAATTATTGATTCAAATTAGCTTTTTTGGCCTTTAGTCCACAAAAATTGGCGTTTCGTCCGGGTTATCTCACATGGACTCATCAGTTGACTTGTGAGGACCTTGTCAATACGCAATTTTTGTTAAGTTCAGTTCATCTTACATGAATTTTTTGACAAAAATCCAATGTGAACTATATCCAACAAAGATTAGGATTGTAATCATTAATGTTGGAATTTTTTTTTTTTTTTTTTTTTGCCCGTGGCCTGGCATTGAATATTTAATATGAAGGTTTTTTATAATACAAACTCTATATACTACTGAAATAAATCAGCCAAGTAGAAGACTTAGCACTATTATTGGACTTGTTGAATTATTGATTCAAATTAGCTTTTTTGGCCTTTAGTCCACAAAAATTGGCGTTTCGTCCGGGTTATCTCACATGGACTCATCAGTTGACTTGTGAGGACCTTGTCAATACGCAATTTTTGTTAAGTTCAGTTCATCTTACATGAATTTTTTGACAAAAATCCAATGTGAACTATATCCAACAAAGATTAGGATTGTAATCATTAATGTTGGAATTTTTTTTTTTTTTTTTTTTTTGCCCGTGGCCTGGCATTGAATATTTAATATGAAGGTTTTTTATAATACAAACTCTATATACTACTGAAATAAATCAGCCAAGTAGAAGACTTAGCACTATTATTGGACTTGTTGAATTATTGATTCAAATTAGCTTTTTTGGCCTTTAGTCCACAAAAATTGGCGTGTGGACTAAAGGCCAAAAAAGCTAATTTGAATCAATAATTCAACAAGTCCAATAATAGTGCTAAGTCTTCTACTTGGCTGATTTATTTCAGTAGTATATAGAGTTTGTATTATAAAAAACCTTCATATTAAATATTCAATGCCAGGCCACGGGCAAAAAAAAAAAAAAAAAAAAAAATTCCAACATTAATGATTACAATCCTAATCTTTGTTGGATATAGTTCACATTGGATTTTTGTCAAAAAATTCATGTAAGATGAACTGAACTTAACAAAAATTGCGTATTGACAAGGTCCTCACAAGTCAACTGATGAGTCCATGTGAGATAACCCGGACGAAACGCCAATTTTTGTGGACTAAAGGCCAAAAAAGCTAATTTGAATCAATAATTCAACAAGTCCAATAATAGTGCTAAGTCTTCTACTTGGCTGATTTATTTCAGTAGTATATAGAGTTTGTATTATAAAAAACCTTCATATTAAATATTCAATGCCAGGCCACGGGCAAAAAAAAAAAAAAAAAAAAAATTCCAACATTAATGATTACAATCCTAATCTTTGTTGGATATAGTTCACATTGGATTTTTGTCAAAAAATTCATGTAAGATGAACTGAACTTAACAAAAATTGCGTATTGACAAGGTCCTCACAAGTCAACTGATGAGTCCATGTGAGATAACCCGGACGAAACGCCAATTTTTGTGGACTAAAGGCCAAAAAAGCTAATTTGAATCAATAATTCAACAAGTCCAATAATAGTGCTAAGTCTTCTACTTGGCTGATTTATTTCAGTAGTATATAGAGTTTGTATTATAAAAAACCTTCATATTAAATATTCAATGCCAGGCCACGGGCAAAAAAAAAAAAAAAAAAAAAAATTCCAACATTAATGATTACAATCCTAATCTTTGTTGGATATAGTTCACATTGGATTTTTGTCAAAAAATTCATGTAAGATGAACTGAACTTAACAAAAATTGCGTATTGACAAGGTCCTCACAAGTCAACTGATGAGTCCATGTGAGATAACCCGGACGAAACGCCAATTTTTGTGGACTAAAGGCCAAAAAAGCTAATTTGAATCAATAATTCAACAAGTCCAATAATAGTGCTAAGTCTTCTACTTGGCTGATTTATTTCAGTAGTATATAGAGTTTGTATTATAAAAAACCTTCATATTAAATATTCAATGCCAGGCCACGGGCAAAAAAAAAAAAAAAAAAAAAAATTCCAACATTAATGATTACAATCCTAATCTTTGTTGGATATAGTTCACATTGGATTTTTGTCAAAAAATTCATGTAAGATGAACTGAACTTAACAAAAATTGCGTATTGACAAGGTCCTCACAAGTCAACTGATGAGTCCATGTGAGATAACCCGGACGAAACGCCAATTTTTGTGGACTAAAGGCCAAAAAAGCTAATTTGAATCAATAATTCAACAAGTCCAATAATAGTGCTAAGTCTTCTACTTGGCTGATTTATTTCAGTAGTATATAGAGTTTGTATTATAAAAAACCTTCATATTAAATATTCAATGCCAGGCCACGGGCAAAAAAAAAAAAAAAAAAAAAAATTCCAACATTAATGATTACAATCCTAATCTTTGTTGGATATAGTTCACATTGGATTTTTGTCAAAAAATTCATGTAAGATGAACTGAACTTAACAAAAATTGCGTATTGACAAGGTCCTCACAAGTCAACTGATGAGTCCATGTGAGATAACCCGGACGAAACGCCAATTTTTGTGGACTAAAGGCCAAAAAAGCTAATTTGAATCAATAATTCAACAAGTCCAATAATAGTGCTAAGTCTTCTACTTGGCTGATTTATTTCAGTAGTATATAGAGTTTGTATTATAAAAAACCTTCATATTAAATATTCAATGCCAGGCCACGGGCAAAAAAAAAAAAAAAAAAAAAAAAAATTCCAACATTAATGATTACAATCCTAATCTTTGTTGGATATAGTTCACATTGGATTTTTGTCAAAAAATTCATGTAAGATGAACTGAACTTAACAAAAATTGCGTATTGACAAGGTCCTCACAAGTCAACTGATGAGTCCATGTGAGATAACCCGGACGAAACGCCAATTTTTGTGGACTAAAGGCCAAAAAAGCTAATTTGAATCAATAATTCAACAAGTCCAATAATAGTGCTAAGTCTTCTACTTGGCTGATTTATTTCAGTAGTATATAGAGTTTGTATTATAAAAAACCTTCATATTAAATATTCAATGCCAGGCCACGGGCAAAAAAAAAAAAAAAAAAAAAAAAAAAATTCCAACATTAATGATTACAATCCTAATCTTTGTTGGATATAGTTCACATTGGATTTTTGTCAAAAAATTCATGTAAGATGAACTGAACTTAACAAAAATTGCGTATTGACAAGGTCCTCACAAGTCAACTGATGAGTCCATGTGAGATAACCCGGACGAAACGCCAATTTTTGTGGACTAAAGGCCAAAAAAGCTAATTTGAATCAATAATTCAACAAGTCCAATAATAGTGCTAAGTCTTCTACTTGGCTGATTTATTTAAGTAGTATATAGAGTTTGTATTATAAAAAACCTTCATATTAAATATTCAATGCCAGGCCACGGGCAAAAAAAAAAAAAAAAAAAAAAAAAAATTCCAACATTAATGATTACAATCCTAATCTTTGTTGGATATAGTTCACATTGGATTTTTGTCAAAAAATTCATGTAAGATGAACTGAACTTAACAAAAATTGCGTATTGACAAGGTCCTCACAAGTCAACTGATGAGTCCATGTGAGATAACCCGGACGAAACGCCAATTTTTGTGGACTAAAGGCCAAAAAAGCTAATTTGAATCAATAATTCAACAAGTCCAATAATAGTGCTAAGTCTTCTACTTGGCTGATTTATTTCAGTAGTATATAGAGTTTGTATTATAAAAAACCTTCATATTAAATATTCAATGCCAGGCCACGGGCAAAAAAAAAAAAAAAAAAAAAAAAATTCCAACATTAATGATTACAATCCTAATCTTTGTTGGATATAGTTCACATTGGATTTTTGTCAAAAAATTCATGTAAGATGAACTGAACTTAACAAAAATTGCGTATTGACAAGGTCCTCACAAGTCAACTGATGAGTCCATGTGAGATAACCCGGACGAAACGCCAATTTTTGTGGACTAAAGGCCAAAAAAGCTAATTTGAATCAATAATTCAACAAGTCCAATAATAGTGCTAAGTCTTCTACTTGGCTGATTTATTTCAGTAGTATATAGAGTTTGTATTATAAAAAACCTTCATATTAAATATTCAATGCCAGGCCACGGGCAAAAAAAAAAAAAAAAAAAATTCCAACATTAATGATTACAATCCTAATCTTTGTTGGATATAGTTCACATTGGATTTTTGTCAAAAAATTCATGTAAGATGAACTGAACTTAACAAAAATTGCGTATTGACAAGGTCCTCACAAGTCAACTGATGAGTCCATGTGAGATAACCCGGACGAAACGCCAATTTTTGTGGACTAAAGGCCAAAAAAGCTAATTTGAATCAATAGGAACTACAGGTATATGGAAGAAATTTTTGATCAAACTTTACATTATGACGAAACAAGTCGGTTCCGCCTGCCTACATTTCTGTCTTTATGTTTATATCTCGACCTATAGCCAAAACCGCTGAAGAGATTTTCTTCAAATTTGCCACAAAAGGGTCTTCTATGATTCTCTGAATGAGAAATTGGAAATTGATTGATTGAAATGACCTACATGTTAGTCCAAAAGCAATTAGTAAAAAATGTTACGAGTATTTAAGGTTACCTGTCAATGAAGCGACTTTCTCAATAACAGCTCTTCTGATTTCGATTAACATTTTTGTACAGGAAACTTAAAATAATATTGTTTTTTTTTTCGAAAAAGTATTCTTTTATTGATGTGTAAACATCTTTCCCGGCGGTAGAGTGAATCGAAAACGTGTGTAAAACTTATACGTCCCGTGTAACCCGTTACGGTTACACGTTACGGTTACACATTACGGTTACACGTTACGGTTACACGTTCCGTGTAGCAACCTACCTTACCGACGACGATTGCATTTAAAACCATGTTTACATTGTAAATATTGCGTACTTACGACATTGGAGACTTTGAGTACTGTAATCTCGATTTTATTACTTTCCATTGCTGGCTAGAACTTAATTCAATCCCTCAACATTTCTTCACCTCTCGACCAATTAGGCCTATTCTGCCACATTTGTTATTCTGCTATAGATTTTCTGTTATGAATCATAAAAGATTTCCACCTTAAAAGATCTTTTATGATTGGTATTCAGAGGTTCGAACTTTTATAAAAGTCTGTTAGGCTAGTCGCGCACTGGCAACTGTGATCAAAATCAAATAGTTTAATCACCAGTTGAAAGAGAACCGCGCACTGGCAACTCTTTACTCACGCTAACACTCTTTTCTCTCTTGCGCTTGTGGAAAACTGCTCAACTATTACGTATTAATTTTAGGCAATCGTTTAGTTTGTGTCAAAACACAAACTTTTTAGTTGCTCGAATCGAGTTGCTTTAAGTGCGCGGTGTCCCATATAAGCCCATTTATTTCATTTTAGCAGCTAGACAGTTGCGAAACTAAAAATTGAATGTGCGCGCCTGGCCTTATGCTACTTCGAAAACGAGATCTGTTATAAAACTGAACTAAATATGTTATCATAATCAGCTGTGATTATATAAAATATTTCATCCGACATAATTTAAATGGATGACGAACAAAAAAGTAAACTCTTAGGCTAGGCGCGCACATTCAATTTTTATTTTCGAAACTGCTTGGTTCGAGCAACTAAAAAGTTTGTGTTTTGACACAAAATAAACGATTGCGTGGACATTCAATTTTTAGTTGCACAGCTGTTTGGTTGCTTATAGAAAACAGATGAACTATTTAGTTGAATGTCCGCGCAGGTGCATATAATTATATTACACAGAATAGCGAACTCATTTTAGGCAATCGCTTAGTTTGTATCAAAACACAAACTTTTAGTTACTCGAACCAAGCAATTGCGAAACTAAAAATTGAATGTGCGCGCCTAGCCTAAGGCTATTTTGTGTAACATATAATTATATGCACCTGCGCGGACATTCAACTAACTAGTTCATCTGTTTTCTATAAGCTACCAAACAGTTGTGCAACTAAAAATTGAATGTGCGCGCCTATCCTTACACACTATGGGTATCCATACAATGGAACACAATTTTATCTCATATGTTTCTGGAAATACCATGGCCATACTCTACTTATATGTTTATATGATATGTGTTTTGATATATTTTCTTTCATTTGTCTCCTTTAAAGAACATTTCATTGACGAAATACAAGATAAATATTCATTATTACTTGATGCACCTGTGTACTTATTGAAACCTTTTATGATAAAAGTAACAAAAGTTTGTCTTTTATTCTTTTATGATATTTAACAGATTTCATAACAGATTTTGGCATGCTGAATACCAAAAATGCTATTCGTAAAAGATTTTTTCTATGTTCGAACGTTTGACATTTCATAAAAGTTTTCTTAGCAGATTTTATAACAGATTTTAGCGTGCTGAATACCAAAATTAAAATTCATAGCAGAATAGCAGAATAGAAGAATAAAGGATCTCGCCGAATAGGCCTAAATATGTGAAAAAGACGAAAGACAAATCAACTAGTGTAAAATTTCATAGCGGGTTCATTTAATGTCTTAAAAAATCCACTTCACGTTATTGACGGACGATAACATTTTATTTTATGCTCGCAAAAAATGCATTTTCAGAGTTGTCCCTTATCTGTCATACCATATAATTATTTTAATTATCGAATAAGATATTCTTTATTATACCAAAATATACTTTTAGCATTCACTATCAAAATGTAGATCGTTCTCCATCTGTCAAGCCATGAACTGGATGATGACTACGACTTCAATGTATTAAAAAAATTAGTTTTTGACACTTATAATTCGATAACAAGGTGGGAATGATGTCAATCGGTTTGTTAATCTCTGACAGAGGAGTAAGATAAAGTACAGAAACCTAAAAAAAAGTTAAGGGATTGGTTTGATTTTGATAAGGTACGCTCCATCTAGTGGTTTGTCAAAAAAAAAGTTTTGACTTTTTCGCTGCATGACAAGTATATTTGTTGGCGGCGTTAAGCCAGATATACATTGTTCAAATGCATGAAAAGCACGTACAAGTCTATTATTTCAGTGGCTAGAGAACGTTGCCCTTTGTGGTTTTTTTTTCAGCAAAATTGTGTTTTTACGAATTTATTTGAGATTTTTGTAATTTTATCTGAGTAATTTGTTTTATTTTGTCTGTCAATTTTATCATACAATTTTCGTTTGCTGTTTTAATATTTTAATCAGTGCTTATGCTGTGCTGTGTTCTCATCTCTTCGACGTATTATACGCAAATGAACCAATAAATACATGATCAATCATCAACCTTGCATATACAATATTTCTATGCAGTACGCTAGATTGTAAAGATTTTGATTTTTCTTCAAGCCTACATCCAATCTATACGTGTAACTTTTTCATTAATACATTTACAATTGCTAAGAAAAATGCGGAGTTAGCGTTTATTCTTCTTTGTGGTTTTCTTTTTTATATTTGGCGTTCGCTCAGTGCAATTCGCTTAACTGAGTAGAGTAAGGAGTGGTAAAGAGATGACTCCTTTTCGCATGAACAAAGTTAACTTATATTAAAAATCGCTGTGTTTAAAAGCACAGATGCATTCGAAAGGAAGCCAAAACAGAGATTAAAATCAGATTCGTGTAAAAACAGTCTATTTTTTATCAGATAACATCTCTGTTTGAATATAAGTGTAAAAATATAATGCTGTCACAAGCAACATCCCTGGTTAAACATAAGTCAAACAAACTTTACGTTACGTAGCGGAGTCCACTTACTCCTAACACATGCCACAAACTACTTCATCTAAGCAATTGTCGATAAGGTTTTTAGGTCATTTGAAATGAATAAGTGTCGACACGGCATGCAGTGCGAACTTTGGGAATCCATGTAGTATGCCGACATGGCGTGTAAGGCTAGCCGCGCACTAGCAACTGTGATCGAAATCAAATAGTTTAATCACCAGTTGATAGAGTACCGTGCACTGGCAACTCTTTACTCACGCTCACACTCTTTTCTCTCTTGCGCTTATAGAAAACAGCTCAATTGCAGCGAATTAATTTTAAACAATCGTTTAGTTTGTGTCAAAATAAAAACTTTTTAGTTGCTCGAATCGAGTTGCTCTAAGTGCGCGGTGTCCCATATAAGCCCATATGTTTCATTTTAACAACTAAACAGTTGTGAAACTAAAAACTGAATGTGCGCGCCTGGCCTTAAAAGGATCGAAATAGTTCGTCGACACAATTTTGTATGTTGTTGTTCGGTTTTAGGTGTTAACTATGTAACAATTGTTATATTTGTTATAAATAAAAGTCTTTATTTCAATGTTTTTAATATTCGCTTAAATTTATTCACTATGTTTTTATACGTCGTACACTCTTGATGGTTAATACACAACTGAACTTAGATGACAGTCAGTGCTGCCATTGTATACAAAACTTATAACATTACACGCTTTTTTCTTTTAAATAAATTAAAAAATTAATAAAGTAAGTATTATAATGGACCAGGCAACCTTAAATGACTGTTACAACAATTACCAGTCATATCTTCGCGGTGGTTTAACAATGCGACCACTTCGCGTTCTATAGTTATCCTGAATAATAGGACTTGAATCCACTTCATAATTATTTCCTGAGTTTGTTTCTGAATCATCACTACCAGCGGTTTCATATTCTGAAGAATATACACCTTCCTCTTTCACTGAGAGCTCTGATTCATCCACAATAACATTTTTAATAGGAGATTCTAATTCTTCATTAACATCTTTTTTCCGAGTTACATTTTCCAAATTTGGCTTAACAATTTGTATTTCCGGTAAATTATCTAGAAAACCAGATTTAACATTTTCTTCAAACAATAAGTCACTAGTATTAAAATCCTCATTTTCAGTTTTAGCAATAAACCTACGATTACGTCTAAAATAATTTTGAAAAGTATCCTTAATGATATAGGAGCGCTCATTAACAATCCCAACTATTTTTCCATAGTGCCACTCTTTACCATTTTTTTTAAATATGACTAAATTACCCACTTGCAATTTCGACAATGACTTAGCGTTTCGATCATAATAGAACTTTTGTTTTTCCTTTTTGTTTTTAATTTTTTTTTGAATATCTCTTTCCAATATATTTTTTCGGAGAAGTAAATGTTCCGATATTGGCAATTTTGTTTTAACCAATCTACCAAAAAAAAGTTCCGAAGGTGCTAATTTCATACTAGCAATTGGCGTAGTATTATATTCTAGAATTCTATACTGAAACTTGTCCACCTCATTCACTTCATAACATCGTTTGAGAATATTTTTGGCAATTGCTACCCCCTTTTCAGCCAATCCATTGCTTTGTGGGTATCTTGGGCTCGAGTATTTGAATAGAACATTAAATTGTTGCGAAAATTTTTCAAACTCTGCTGATTTGAATGGACTGTTATCACATTTCAAAACTGTTGGATATCCAATTTTATTAAAAATACTACAAATTACGTCAATAATATGCTTGGACGTTTTGTTGTTTAGATTTGCCGCAATCAAATAATTTGAGTATGCATCAATCATCGCAATAAAATCACGACCAGCATACTCAAATAAATCCATGGAAACGATTTGAAATGGATAATTCGGATTTTGCTCCTGAACCAATGGTTCTTTTTGATTATTGCGTTTGAATTTCTCACAAATGGTACAAGAAGAAACAATTTCTTTTATTTTGTTATTCATCCCAGGCCAAAAATATAACAATCTTGCCCTCGCAAGAGTCTTTTCAATGCCTAGGTGTGGTTCATGAAGCCACTTTGAAATCTTTCCTTGTAATTTTGTTGGAATAACTAATCTGTGATTCACAAAAAGCAACCCATTTTCAAAATGCAATTCCGATTTTAATTTATGAAATGTTTGTGCAATCCCATTTAAATGATGATACCCAGGCCAGCCACTCCTAACAAAACTGCAAATACGTTTATAATCTTCATCTAACTCTAATATTTCCTTGTAATAATTGAAATTCTCCTCAGACAGACAGGCCGATTTTGTAACTGTGTGAATAACTCCGCATAACCCTTCTAACTCAGAAGTATCTTTTAATTGTGCCCGAGAAAGACAATCAGCAATTAACATACTCTTCCCTGGCTTGTACATGACTTCAATTTGCGGATACTTTAACAATGTCATGAACAATCTCTGCAATCTAGGTGTCACTTCATCAATATCACGCTTAATTAATATCGCAAGCGGTTTGTGATCACTTTCCACAGTGAATTCACGACCATAGATAAAATAATGAAAACGCTGACAAGCAAAAACGATTGCTAAAAGTTCCTTCTCAATTTGTGCCCATTTTTGTTCGCTCTTACTCAAAGTTCTAGACACAAAGGCAACTGGATGACCGTCCTGAATAAGAACAGATCCAAGTCCATCTTTTGATGCATCTGTCTGAATAATAACTGACTTTTTAGGGTCATATGCCCTCAATATAGGATCTGAAGTAATTATTTTAAATAACATTTTCAATTCCTGTTCATGTTTATCATTCCACTTAAATTGAATATTTTTAAAAGTTAATTGGCGCAATTCCGCCGTTATCTTAGATAGATTCGGAATGTACCTGGCCAGATATTTAAAAATTCCCAATATCCTCATAACACCTTGTTTATCTGTTGGCCTTTCCATTTCAAGAATCGCAGCTTTGTATTTTTCCGCTGGCTTCATTGTTCCACCTGAAAGAATATGACCCATGAATTTGACTTCTGATCTACGATACTGTATTTTCTCTGAATTGAATTTGACATTATTTAAACGCGCGCGCTCAAGAACAATCGACAATAGTTTATCATGTTCTAACTCATCCGATGCAGCAATTGCAATATCATCAAAATAGACTAACACACCTGGTATATCACCAAAGATTCTTACCATAATTTTCTGAAAAATTTCAGGTGCACAATTCAACCCAAATGGAAGTCTATTGAACTTATATCGACCAAAAGGGGTCATAAATGTTGTAAGTTCAGAACTCTTGTCATCCAATTCTGATTGCCAAAACCCATTCGAGCAATCCAACACCGTAAATATTTTTTTATGACATAATTCCGCTTCAAAATTGTTAATTGTGGGAATCAAAAAATGTTCTCGTTTTATACACGCGTTAAGCGGTTTTGGATCTAAGCAAATTCGTAAATCACCATTTGACTTTTCAACAATTTGTAAATTGTTTACCCAGTCAGTTGGACTAGAAACCGGTGAAATTATTCCATCCCGAACCATCTCTTTTAATTTTGGCTTAAGTTTTTCAATTATAGTAATAGGAAAACGTTTTTTGTAATGAATAACTGGCTTTGCATTTTCTTTTAAATGAATTGTTACTTTTCCTGGAAATTTTCCAAGACCGTTAAAAACATCATTGTTTTTATTTAAAAAATCTTCTTTAAATTCCGATAACTTAATTGAATCAACATCTAAACGTTTAACTAAACCAAAGTCAATGCACGTTTTACGTCCAAGAATTGGCTCCAACACATTATCCACAACTAAAAATTTAGCTGATCTTTTTGTCTTTGATTTAAAATCCAAAAGTTTTAACTCAACAAAACCAAAGTTTTTAACTTTATTATTACTATAATCCAATACAGAAAAGTCACTTCTATCACTGCTCATAGTGGTTTTTAAGTTTTTAATAATTTCAATTGGGATACAATTAACATCCGCTCCTGTATCAATCTTAAACTTAACTACCCTCGTTCCTACTAGGTATGCCTTAGTCCACCGCTCATTATTATGTTCTACAGAATTTATTCTATAAATACAATGATTATTAAGTTCAAGTTCACACCCTGATTTATTTTTAATTGTTAAATTACCTGAAATGTCACCCCAATTAATTTTATCAACTTTTTGTTTTCCGCTTAATTTTGATTCCGGTGTACCTGTGTCCACCTTCTTAGTATTTTTGCGACACATCCGACGAAAATGACCCTTTTTTCCACATTGGCACAAAAAATCTTTAGCTGGACATTGTCTTTTGTGATCAGGTTTCCAATCACCACCACAATTAAAACAGAATCGACGATTGATGACGTTAATTGATTCCAATTGATCGTTGTCCTTGACCAAGCCTGTTGAAATTGCCGCTACTGTGGGTTTCTTCGATTCCAGAATTCCTTTGTTAACGTTGGCAGATTCAAATGTTCTGCAAATCTCGATGACACGCTCCAAAGTTTCTTCACGTCCGTCAAGCAATCTTAGTTGAAGTTTTTTATCAAAAACACCAGTAATGATACGGTCGCGTAGCATTCGGTTTTCATATGATGCCCCACATAAACAGTTGAACTCACAACGCTCTATTTGGACACGAAGTTCAGTTAAAAATTCGCTGAATGGTTGACGTTCCTTCTGTATTAAATTGTTGAATTTGTACGATTCCATAGTCACATTCTTTTGTGGCAGACAATGATTGTCAAACGCCGTTAAAACTTCATTCAATGATCTTTGTTCTTGTATTTCATTCACAGTGTGCTCAGCGACATCCTTCGTTGCCGGTACCGTTCGTTGCACAATAACTGTACCAAGCAATGAGTTTTGTGACCCGTCATTCGGAAACAAAGTATTGTAAATGTTGGCACCTTTAGTACCAATTAACCAGAGGAATATTGCAATTTTTGTTGACTCCGGCTCAGCATTTTTATTGTTCGCTATCATATAAACAACGAAGTCACGTTTCCAATTTTTCCAATCGGACGATAAATTTATGCAGTCCAATTCTCTAAGTTCTTTACGCATATCACCCATTTTGACTGAAAATTTACAAATGTTGCTAGACAAGATGTTGCTAGACGTTGTTTTAACCCGATGATATTTTTTTTAATGTTTTAATCACCTTTAATAGTATCTTGTTGTGTTTTTTTTTTTTTTTTTAATTTTTCTTTTATTCTGACACCATGTAACAATTGTTATATTTGTTATAAATAAAAGTCTTTATTTCAATGTTTTTAATATTCGCTTAAATTTATTCACTATGTTTTTATACGTCGTACACTCTTGATGGTTAATACACAACTGAACTTAGATGACAGTCAGTGCTGCCATTGTATACAAAACTTATAACATTACAAACTAGTCTTTTTGATCGCATTAATCTTAAATTCACTTTATAATATTTTGATTATTACATTAAAAGTATCCTAAACACAAGTAATAATAAAAAATGAACAAGAAAAACGTGTTTGGACTCGTTCCGAAATAATTATTTTACTAGAAATAAGTAAAGACAACAAAATAGTTGATTATTTCAAAACGTTTTTACAAGACATGGTCCAAAATTACATGTATTTAGGCGGAAAGCGTTATGTACAGCTATGAAGAGATAGTTTTGCATTTAAGTATAAGTGGAAGGGATAAATTGTGGAAAAATAGTGGCTTTTATTTGAATATTACCCCTAACCAGTGTTGCCGCAAGCCAAAAAAAAAGAGTCGCTAGATCGATCTTAAAAATCCGCTAGATTTGCTGAAATTTTGAAAAAAGTCACTAGAAAAAATGTTCAGTACACATACCAAAGAAAACATATTCAATTATAACAAAATATTTATATTGTATAGTAAACAAAAACTTATAAACTTTAAGTTAACATAAAAACCTTAAAAAAAAAAACAAAAACAAATTCAGTTTAGATAATATTACTACTTTTCATTTTTTACATAAAAAGTAAAGAAGTTTTAATAATAACTTCAAATACCTACATATTATAAAAATAATCAATCACAAATAATTATAGCCATTATAGCATCTTTATCAATTTCATTGACTTCAATATCTAAAGCATTATTGAAATTATTTTTGAAAACAAGTATATACTCGTACCTATATACTTACAAAAAAAAAGATAAGTTTACTCCCGAAATCTCCACTTCGGCCGATTCGACAAAACCAGATAAAAACAATTACAATTAAAATTGTACACAAAATAAATCATAGAAACGAAATGACTAGGTAGTCTAGTTTCTAAAACATATACCCGCCCACTCGCAATCGCATTCCTTTCGGTCTTCTTTTGTGTGGTGAAGTTTCAAATTCAGTTCAGTGGTCGTGGTAAAAAGAGAGTTAATCGAATATCATTTCATAAGTGCCAAACTCGAATGCCAGGGATGTAACATCACCAGGAAAAAAAAACATGTTCTTGCAAAAAGTCACTAGAAAAGTAACTAGAATTATCTAGTGACAAAAAATAATTTTTTGTCGCTAAACTTTTGAAAATTCCACTAAATATAGTGACAAAGTCACTAAAACGGCCCCTAAAACACACCACGAACTACTTCATCGAAGCATATTGTCGATAAGGTTTTTGGGTCGTGTGAAATGAATATGTGTCGACATAGCAGTGCGAACTCTGGGAATCGAAGTAGTATGCCGACATGGCGTGTAAAAAGGACCGAACTAGTTCGTCGAAACAATTTTTTATGATGTTATTCGGTTTTAGTTGTTAAAATTTACAAATCGCCTGAAAAAGCAAGAATAAAATTCAATCTCCTTAAGCAACAATTCAATAAAGCTCTGATCAAAACAAAAAAAGTCTTTCTGGAGCATTAAAATTCAAATATTTTTCGGTCATTTTCACTTTTCATTTAAAATTTTACAACTCTACCATTTAACAGCTGATTTTGGCATGTACTTCTACGTCGGCGTATTGGTGTGTAAATGCCCATACAAAAGCGAAGTACTTTTGTAGATTAGGTTGATCGATGTGGCGTGTGTGAGGGGTATATATCTAAAGTCACAAACTAGTACGATTGCATTGTATGTTTATTGGGTACGTAAAATTGTATGTTTATTGGGTAACAAAAATTCGGCACTCGGACGTACGTTGATGTTTACACATCTTAACCGTGAGTCCTGGCACTCACACTTTTTTTTTTTTTTAATTATGCTCTTGAATGTATATATACCCTACAATCCTACATATGTTATTAAACAAATTAAAATTGGAATACCAAAAATACAGACAACTAACAACAAATTGCAGAAAGATATGCCGCAATACACTTATTGCTATTGTTAGAATTTATTGAATAAAACCCATTGAGCAAGTTCAAAACGAATTTGTATTTGATAAGGGTATGAAAATCGGAAGCCTGTTTGCTGTTAGAAATCAAACACTGCTGAGCAATAACTACAAATCAATTAGTAATGTTCTTTTTTACGTCCTTGTTACTGTTTCCAAATATTTCATTTATGTTAAGTAATTATTTTAGAAAGGCATCAAACAGCCAGAAGTAACCAACCATATTCTCAATCCGGTTATTACCCTAAACATCAGCATCAAAGTCAAGTGGCTTTTTGAATAAAATGTCAAAAAGTGTACATGTTTATTGTCATCGCAATCATCCCCTTTGTCAACCAAGCTGATGTTTCTCTTCCCTTTTACTCGTATATCAATGATGCAATTACACTCAACACATAACTATCAATTTAAGCTTTCATCCCTCAAAATTTGATTGCGATTGCGTTTAACAGATGAAACAGAGAAAACATCAAAAACCCAGATCCAAATGAAATTTGATGATTCTTCAAAAAACCTCATCTGATGAAATTTAATCGAATAAAATGTTATCAAAACTTCCAAGCCTGTACTGGACGTTGACCCAACCAAAATAACCTAAATAATTCCTCTTGACATAATCCTGACATTCTTTGGTATACCCAATGAAGAAGGACGCAAGGACACAGCAATACAGGATACGCCATTACAATTTTTGTTTCTGGATGAGTCTTGTCCGCATGTCCTTTTTGCAATGGCTATTTTGAAATTAATCAGTTGGTAAGCTTTATCCCTGGCATCCGCACATGTCCCGTCCATCGATATGAATGTATCTATACGTATGTGTGTGTTCTAAAACATTTAAGTCCCCTTCTTTGGGACTTGATGGGGGTGCAAACATTCGAGCAGTTAAAAGGACATAAGCAGATTGGTCAGCCAATTGCCTGTCCACATCTTTGTCCAATAATCAATCAAACTGACCATTTGAAATCAATTGGAAGTAAATTTTGTGCTTTATAAGGGAAGATCGAGGATGACGGTTTGTGATGCGCCCTCTCGAGAGATTTCACAGAAAGGATACTTCAAAGGTATACATTTTCTTTGAATTTTAAGATGCAAAAAGTAATCAAATCAATGGATTAATGTTTGTTTTTTTTTGTGTGTGTATGTCTCTGCCAATCAATTACATCAACTGTTTCCTCATGCTTTTTAAGGGTAGCCTAGATTGAAAAAAAAGGAATGGGAGCACGCTATTAAGGTTGAACTTAAATTTAAAAATTTCTTTATAAAATTATGGATTTTATTAGAGATAAATGTTCAGAAGCGTATCTCGTGTGGTGTGGTGTAGACGTATAAAATAAATGCGAGTGATATCGACATAGCAGTCCACAACACACCACAAGAGATAAGGCTTAAAGAGAAGAGATTTCAAAAATGTCTGAAATATGAATTTATCGGGTTTTTCAATAAGAGCACTACAAAAGTTTTTTTAAATAAAACAAAAACGGTTTTGGATATCAATAAAATTCTTTATTCCTGTGAAAGTACGTTCAATGCCATTATGTATGGAACTCGATTTCTTTTGCATGGCCACCACGGGCACGCTTGCAGACGTCCAGACGCTGAACCCAATTTTCGACGGTTTTCAAGCATAAATCGGCCGATACTGCTGCAATTTCACGTTCGATGTTCGTACGAAGTTCATCAATCGTGCGTCGCTGGCTTGTTGGCATAGACTTGACGTAGAATAAATAAATAAAATAAATTTGGTGGTGCAACAGCTCGGAGTGAACCAGGACCTAGTAACTTACAACTCTCAACCATTCCTGTGTGCGTTTTACCAGGAACGGAGGGGACCTATAATTGTCTGCCGATTCCAAACGGCTAATGAGTAGCACTTTCCATGACAAGAGATACTCTTGGAGAATTTGTCAATTCCTCGCAAGAGGCAGTACACCCCTGAAAAAAACTTTGCAGCGGCTGAGAATCGAACTCGAGACCTTCTGCATGACAGTCCGACGCACTAACCATTATGCCAAGGGGTACTACATAGACTTGACGTAGCCCCACAGGAAATAGTCTAACGGGGTCAAATCGCACGACCGAGGCGGCCAAGCGACTGGACCATTTCGTGAGATAACACGTTCTCCAAACTTGGTTTCCAATAAATTGATTATGACATTCGCTGTGTGGCTTGTGGCGCCGTCCTTTTGGAACCACATGTCCTCCAAGTCCATATCATTCAATTGGGGCCAAAAATATTCGGTTATCATTGAACGGTAGCGATCCCCATTCACAGTAACGTGCCGGTCTTGATCATCACGGAAGAAGTACGGCCCAATGACGCCGCCGCCGGCCCATAAACCACACCAAACCGTATTTTTTTCGGGATGCAATGATGACTCATGGAGTACGTGTGGATTGCTGCCTGACCAATACCGCATATTTTGTTTATTGACGAAGCCATTCAGCCAGAAATGAGCCTCATCGATGGCTGAAGATGATTTTTCGATGCAAATCCGAATCATTTTCAAGTTGTTGTTCAGCCCAATTCACGAACATACAACGCTTCTGGTGGTCAATCGGCTTCAGTTCTTGCGTCAATTTAATCTTGTAAGGATGTAGGCCAAGATATTTTCGCAAAATTCGCACAACGACGTCACAGAGATGCCCAACGCTTAAGAACGACGTGTGAGAGACACATTTGGGCTTTCTGCAACTGAAGCCTCAGCGGCAGCAATATTCTCGACACTACGGACACTTCTTTGTCTCACTGCACGGGAACATTTTAAACTGTGCCTGTGGATTCAAATTTTTCCACTAGACGCTCAATTGTTGATCTGCTAGGACGATTATGACGACCATAAATTGGACGTAGCGCTCTTAACGTTGAGGCCACTGACTCCGAATTTCGGTAGTATATTTTAATAATTTCGACTCGTTGTTGGCTCGTATATCTTTACATCATGAAATGGCAAACCTTACTGAAGAGAAATGTCAAAAGAACGGCAAGAAATTTGGCGTTGTTTGCTGTCCCTGTCGCTCTACTTTTGTAGCGTCCCTGTTGAAAAACCCCTTATTTATGGTAAATTTGTATCCTAATTCTAGGGACCGTTTTCGAAACTCATGCGATTTTCGAAACTGACTTTTTTACATATGTATGGTGGGTATCGTTATCTCTTAACCGATTTTGAATTTTCAAAGAAAAAAAATTGTTTTTCAAAAATCCAAGATATATTTTTTTTTTTATTTTGTATGTGAAGAGTTTTCCAATAGGAAAAAAAGGGATTGAGAGGAAATATTATTAAAGCTACATGTGTAAAATTGGCTGCCATTTGCTTAGTTTATTTTGCCAGATCCAAAAGGAGAGCTATACACTCAAAAAATTTTCCTGGTGCGGGTTTTCTGTATAATACAACCAGGAGAAATCGTGGTAAATGTTATCAGATTCTTGGTCTATGTTATCGGATTTCCTGGTAAAAGTGTGTTTATCTGTATCTTGGTAACCCCTACCAGGAACCAGGAAGTTAGTTTTGCTACCAGGTTTCCTGGTAGAAAAAAGTAGGGAAAATCCTGGTAGATATTATCAGATTCCTGATGTATGTTATCGGATTTCGTGGTAAAAATGTGTTTATCTGTATCTTGGTAACCCCTACCAGGAACCAGGAAGTTAGTTTTGCTACCAGATTTCCTGGTAGAAAAAAAGGTAGGGGAAATCCTGGTAAAGACAATCAGATTCGTGGTGTATGTTATCGGATTTACTGGTAAGATCAATTTTACCTTGAATCTGATAACCCATACCAGGAACCAGGAAATAAATGAATCCTGGTAAACTGGTAACTATTATCAGAATTTTTTGATAAAAAACAAAAAATCTGTATCCTGGTAGATTTTATCAGTACCCTGATTAAATAAGTAATATTCCTGGTAGGGTTTATTAGAATTTCCTGGTATCTGGAACCAGAAGTCATGGTAAATAATAAAAAAAAAAAACAATAAATTAAAAAAAAAATCCTCCTGGTTGCATGTATCAGAACCCTGATTATATTTACCACTAAAATGAAATCTGAATCTATGGTTAATATTATCGGACTTCTAATAAAAAATTATTCGGAAGATTTTTTGTTTACTTTACCAAAACTGTTGGTAGTATTTACCAGTGTTTCTGGTTCCATTTACCAGTAAACATGAAATTGTTTCATTTGTCAGGATTTCTGGTTCCAGATACCAGTAACAGGATGTATTTTTAATTTTTTTGAAAGTATTACAAATATTATTGGACTTTTTAATTAATATTATTTTCCTAGTAAAAGTTACCAGATCCCCACTAAAATTTTAGTTTTTTTTGCTAAAGTAGATTTACCTTGAATCTGATAACCCATACCAGGAACCAGGAGATAAATGAATCCTGGTAAACAGATAAATGTTACCAGGTATTTCTGATAAAAAAGCAAATCCGTATCCTGGTAGTATTTATCAGAATCCTGATAAAAAAGTGTAACATTACTGGTAAAGTTTATCAGAAATTTCTGATATCTAGAACCAGAAGTCACGGTAAACATCTAAAATAAAATTTGTATGAATAAAAAAAATCTCCTGGTTGTATGTATCAGAACCCTGATTATATTTACCACTAAAATGAAATCTGAAGCTACATATGGTTAATATTATCGGACTTCTGATAAAAATTATTTGGAAGATTTTTTGTTTACTTTACCAAAACTGTTGGTAGTATTTACCAGTGTTTCTGGTTCCATTTACCAGTAAACATGAAATTGTTTCATTTGTCAGGATTTCTGGTTCCAGATACCAGTAACAGGATGTATTTTTAATTTTTTTGAAAGTATTACAAATATTATTGGACTTTTTAATTAATATTATTTTCCTAGTAAAAGTTACCAGATCCCCACTAAAATTTTAGTTTTTTTTGCTAAAGTAGATTTACCTTGAATCTGATAACCCATACCAGGAACCAGGAAATAAATGAATCCTGGTAAACTGGTAACTATTATCAGAATTTTTTGATAAAAAACTAAAAATCTGTATCCTGGTAGATTTTATCAGTACCCTGATTAAATATGTAATATTCCTGGTAGGGTTTATTAGAATTTCCTGGTACCTGGAACCAGAAGTCATGGTAAATAATAAAAAAAAAACAATAAATTAAAAAAAAATCCTCCTGGTTGCATGTATCAGAACCCTGATTATATTTACCACTAAAATGAAATCTGAATCTATGGTTAATATTATCGGACTTCTGATAAAAATTATTCGGAAGATTTTTTGTTTACTTTACCAAAACTGTTGGTAGTATTTACCAGTGTTTCTGGTTCTATTTACCAGTAAATATGAAATTGAATAAAAGATTTTATATGCTACCTAGATAGATACATATTTTGATTTTTTAAAAGTTATTTACATAATTTTAGATGTAAATGAAATACATATATAGCTAATTCACAGCACACAATTCACTGAATTTTGCTGTTGCAATGCGCGAATTCATTTGGCTAGCTATACTCGTCTCGGCATGCCGCATGCATACATAACATGTGTACATTTGTATGTAGATTTCATTTTCCATCGCCAGCCGCTATTTTATAAAATTAAAGATAGTAAAGCGCTTTTGTACGATTGTTTCGAATTTCTTATATCCAAATATTCAATGATTGAGTCTATTTACAAAGCACATCTTTTAAAAAATTGAATAAAACATCAGTTAATATTCTACTTCGATTTGCTTTGTCATGAAATGACCATTGTCAATCCGTATAAAGTATACTTTTAAAAGATAAACTAGCTAGTTGCTGGTGTTAAAGTAAGACGAGCTCTTTAATATTAAAGTATAGTTTATATCCTTTAAAACTACAAAAAAGTCGGTTCTCGTCTTATACATAATATTTAGATTCGTCGCCTATTCTAAAATTGATTTAGAGAACGTTTCATATGTTTAAAATTTTGTGCCATAAAATTTAACTTAAGTTAGAAAAAAAGATTATTTTTGTATAAGTACATTATGGTTCCGTCCTTGCACAATTTTTCTAAGTAATGTATATGAGGGACAAATGATTTTTTCACTTAAGTGTACTACCGGTGTTTTTACTCATCATTTAAGTTTTTCATTTAAGTGGGAAAATACCGAAAATTCACTTAAGTAAACAGAATAATATTTTTCATTTATTATGTTTCATTCATATGAAAAAAAAATACTTAATTACAGATAACAGCCATAATGCCATAAAGCCGTAAGTGTCAACTAACAAGATATAATACATTTTGATAATGTACCTCGTATTTCTAAATTTAATTAATTTTTCTAAAATTAAGTTTCATTTTTTAGAGTTTAATAATTATAAAAGTCTTATTTAGTGTATCTAATATTTATAAAACGCAGACTGTTCTGCACTCAGCATTTTACAACCCTGTTTTTCTGTATTCTCCCGCTTAAAATAACTTAGCCTGGTTCATAGTACCATTCCCCTGATTAATATTACCAGGAAAACTAAACGAGTGGAAGAAAGAAGTAAGCCTCTTAATGTATTTTTCCCTTTCCCTCGCTGAACAAAAAACATTTGCACTGGTAACAGATACCAGTCTCCTGGTTTATATTATCAGTGACGCCAACAGAAATGTGCAAATATACAAAAACGTTTATACAGAGATGTTATGTAGGTATTTTGTTTAATTGACACTGGTGGATAAGATATATATTTAAGTAGATTCTGATAATTTTTACACAAACCTTTAAATTCGACTTGAAAATTGGTGTTACAATTTACAACTTAATCATTTACACTTATTTGTAGTTTACGCTGTGTCTTCATTAGCAATATTAGAGAATAAAGCAACTTCACTAATACAGATAACAGCCATAATGCCATTAAGCCAAAAGTGCCAATTAACAAGAGATAATGCACTATGGTAATGTGCCTCGTATTTCTAAATGTCGACGCGTGTATTTTTCTAAACTTAAGATTCATTTGTTATAGTTCAACTTTCTGAAGGCAAGGCTTATTTCCTACTTGAAAAGCCACTGGGGTTGTTGATCACCCCACCACTTTTTATTTTAGATAAAACAATATTTAAACTGAAAAATAATTCTTTTTTATTATGAGATCGAATGTTTACATTAATAGGAAACTGAGAAAAGTCTTTTTTTTAGATTTTTTAAAATCTAAGACATAATAAACGAGCGAAAGAGGCAATCATTTTCTGTTAGATATTATGGTTTTTCTCAAGTAGTAGGGTGATCGGTAACCCCGCTTGCCATCGGAAGGTTAATATAATAGCTGCGTTTTATTTTAACCCAGATCTGATCCGGATTGGATTTCGTTTTCAAAATAACACGTATAACAACAAATACACACAAAACTGGGCCTTGTGTTGTTTTTGTTATACATGTAATTTCGAATAAAGATCCAATCTGGATCAGATCTGGGGGAAAATAAAATACAACTAATATATGGGCTTATCCCTGTAAATTTTAACTTCTTGAGTTTGAAAAAAAAAACAAAAAAAAAAATTAAGGCACGCATGTAAATTTGAGTTTTTCTTCAATTATAGACCACGAATAAATAAAAAACTTCAAAATAACTCATATGTATTGTTTGTTAAAGAGTATAAGGGTATAACGTATAGAAAAATGAATTTAAAATAATTTATTTTAAGCACCGAACTAATTGATTTGGTTTTTATTTTTAATCTTCACAGCTTCTGTTTTCAAACTTATTTGTTTAAAACTTTTACCATTTTTTTTTATAATATCTACAGTTTAAATTACGCTCATTGTAAGGGTAAAATCAAACAATGCTTTGGTGTGCTAGTAAAAAATGTGCCTTTTTTGAAACAGTTACGTTTTTTACCTTCGTTTTGTTAACTTCATAAAATTTGTACATAATGAAGCACGCATTGAAGCCAAAGATTTTTTTACTCTAGATAGCTTAAATAATGATGCAGACCATAAAAAAATGCCCCATGATCAATGTTAAAAAAATAGACACGAAAATTTGTGACAATTAAAGATTTACGAAAAATCACGCATGGCAGTTTTTTCTAAAATTTATATCATATAGGATTATTTATAAGGAAGGCACGCACTCAAAATGAATGATTTCAATTAATTTTGACCTTCATTTATCTGAAAAAACAAAAATTGTGCTAAGTAATCTTATGTTAAAAATTATTTTTGCAATAATACAAAACGTTAGTTATCCACGCACGCAGCCAAAAGTCTCAATATTCGATGATTTTTTCGATTTCAAACACTTTCGCACTATCTCGATGGTTCATTTTATAAATTGAATAGTTAAAACTCAATGATATATATAATATTATAAGTTCCAAAACCTGAATATTTAATACTAATGTCTATATATTTCGACGCATGGCAAAAGTTAAAATTTGCACGGATAAGCCCATATAAGTCTGATTTAGTTTAATATTTATAAAACGCAGACTGTTCTGCACTCAGCATTTTACAACCCTGTTTTTCTGTATTCTCCCGCTTAAAATAACTTAGCCTGGTTCATAGTACCATTCCCCTGATTAATATTACCAGGAAAACTAAACGAGTGGAAGAAAGAAGTAAGCCTATTAATGTATTTTTCCCTTTCCCTCGCTGAACAAAAAACATTTGCACTGGTAACAGATACCAGTCTCCTGGTTTATATTATCAGTGACGCCAACAGAAATGTGCAAATATACAAAAACGTTTAAACAGAGATGTTATGTAGGTATTTTGTTTAATTGACACTGGTGGATAAGATATATATTTAAGTAGATTCTGATAATTTTTACACAAACCTTTAAATTCGACTTGAAAATTGGTGTTACAATTTACAACTTAATCATTTACACTTATTTGTAGTTAACGCTGTGTCTTCATTAGCAATATTAGAGAATAAAGCAACTTCACTAATACAGATAACAGCCATAATGCCATTAAGCCAAAAGTGCCAATTAACAAGAGATAATGCACTATGGTAATGTGCCTCGTATTTCTAAATGTCGACGCGTGTATTTTTCTAAACTTAAGATTCATTTGTTATAGTTCAACTTTCTGAAGGCAAGGCTTATTTCCTACTTGAAAAGCCACTGGGGTTGTTGATCACCCCACCACTTTTTATTTTAGATAAAACAATATTTAATCTGAAAAATAATTCTTTTTTATTATGAGATCGAATGTTTACATTAATAGGAAACTGAGAAAAGTCTTTTTTTTAGATTTTTTAAAATCTAAGACATAATAAACGAGCGAAAGAGGCAATCATTTTCTGTTAGATATTATGGTTTTTCTCAAGTAGTAGGGTGATCGGTAACCCCGCTTGCCATCGGAAGGTTAATATAATAGCTGCGTTTTATTTTAACCCAGATCTGATCCGGATTGGATTTCGTTTTCAAAATAACACGTATAACAACAAATACACACAAAACTGGGCCTTGTGTTGTTTTTGTTATACATGTAATTTCGAATAAAGATCCAATCTGGATCAGATCTGGGGGAAAATAAAATACAACTAATATATAAGTCTGATTTAGTTTAATATTTATAAAACGCAGACTGTTCTGCACTCAGCATTTTACAACCCTGTTTTTCTGTATTCTCCCGCTTAAAATAACTTAGCCTGGTTCATAGTACCATTCCCCTGATATAATATTACCAGGAAAACTAAACGAGTGGAAGAAAGAAGTAAGCCTCTTAATGTATTTTTCCCTTTCCCTCGCTGAACAAAAAACATTTGCACTGGTAACAGATACCAGTCTCCTGGTTTATATTATCAGTGACGCCAACAGAAATGTGCAAATATACAAAAACGTTTAAACAGAGATGTTATGTAGGTTTTGCGTTTAATTGACACTGATGGATATGAAAATAATATCGATATTTATTTAAGGGGATTCATATATTTTTTGCATAAAGGCACTTCAAATACCTTTAAATTTGACTTGAAAGTTGGTTTGTTACAATCTACAACTTAATCATGGGCCCTTTTTGTAGTTAACGCTTTAGCTCCAATAGCAATATTAAGGACAATAGCAACTTCACTAGCAATGGGGAATTTATAACTTTGATAGGCATTTTGTCGCCAGGCAATTTCTGTTTAAATTTCATAATTTACAAGTTTAACTCAAAAAAATGTTTAATTTTTCTCATTATTTTTAGATTTAGTTTCAAAATAACGTAGAGGGTACCCAAAATCACGGAGAAGCCATTCTGAAAAGGTGAATCATAAAAATATATTGCCTCAGAAATGGAACTACGATTATTGCCTATCGATCGATGGTGGGGCAATATTGCCTCAAATATTGCCAGTGAAGCCCCTGGGTTAAATGTTAAACAAACATGGACCAAATCCCATTGCACAAGCAAAATTCATGAATGTCAAAATTAAGTAAATTTGTTTGGCCTAATCGAAACTTATTCTTAAAATCATGATACTTGTATGTAGTTAAAAGACTTTACGCAATTGACAAAATTTCATAAAATGTTTATTGACTCTGTGGCTTCATTAGCCATAAATTGAACACATAATATAGCTAATTTTAAAAATACCCAGTTATAGCTATACGAGTTATTTTTTTAAAAACGCTTCAAGTTCAATTCTTAGTTTATTTGACGTGATAATAAAAAAAATAACTATGAATACAAGTCAGAACCACACTTATCTCACGTGTCATGTTGTGGAGTGAAGTATGTCTGTCCCTCCATATTTCATGGAAATATACTATATACGGCCGGCACACCACATGAGACAAATGTGTTTCTACGGATATTAAATACACAAAAATTGTGCGGTTTGGTCTTAAATCGAACTCAAAATGAAACCTCTTTCACATATAACTTTAAAATGGTTGCAAATTTTTACAAAAAATATCTATTGCATTTTTGTATAATTATTTCGCAGAAATAATACCTGTAACAATTTTCTATCAAACAAAATATTGTTACAAATTACATGTAAAAATAATTTTCTTGCAGCGATTAAAAATTTGTACCATAAGCCTCTAAAACAGCCCTGGCATTATGTTTCACATCGCCATCGTCATTCTCATTCATCATATCCCCGTCGCGTCATTAGTTTAGTTAGTTGGTTAATTGTTCTTGTGCGTGCGCGGTCGTTCTCGTTGGTCGTTCCCTGTTAATAAAAACATTAAAAAAACGTTAAAAAAAACATTAAAAAAACTACTGCAGTGACAAAATAATTGGTAAGTAATACTTATACGTAGTTTGTTATCAATATTTTATAAAAAAATATGCATGAAAGTAAGAAAATAGACTGAAGAAAGTTTTTTTCTTCTTTTTGTGAAACAATTTTTTCATATTTCTTGAGCCGGCATCCATTTTGATTTTAGGGACTTTGTGATTTGTGAGCATATCAAATAAAATATATCAATAATTAGTTTATAAATTTGAATCAATTAGTGAATTCAATAATAATACATAATTTCGTGGCCTTAAAACGAATATTTATTAAAAATATTTCTGAGGCAAGATTTCTCAATTCGCCATGCGGCATGCATTTTGATTTTAGGCGCGTTGTGACTTGTAAAAGAAAAAATTTTGCAGTTTACTTGAAACATTTTCAAACTAAAACTTTTTTTCGTTGTTGAGTAAAATTTTTTCATAATTCATTGGGGGTTGTCGTGGAAAAAATTTTCCACGGAATTTTTAGCATCGCCGAAAACTGGAAACGTGAATTATGGTCAAAGTTTGTCTCATAATGTATTGACATCAAAAAATACTGAATATTCCATGGCAATAAGACAGAAATCTTGCCTCAGAAATATTTTTTATAAATATTCGTTTTAAGGCCACGAAATTATTTATTATTATTGAATTCACAAACTAAACGATTGCCTAAAATACATATAATTGAATTTGTCATTCCAACAACCTCATAAGTCATTCAATTAGAATTTTTCAGGAATCAATAAAAACTGTTTCATGCACAAACAAATGAGTTTTAAACGACTTTTTTGTATGCTTAATTAAGTATTTTAGTGGTAATTTTTGTGCATGAAACAGTTTTTATTGATTCCTGAAAAATTCTAATTCAATGACTTATGCGGTTTTGGAAATGACCGATTCAACTATATGCACCTGCGCGGAAAATTAAACCAAATAGCCCCATTAGTCACATTTTGGCAACCAAACAGTTGTGAAATTAAAAACGCGCGCCTAGCCTAAAGGACTCAAGCGCCTTTAATGATTTCGAGGAGAAATTGAAAATTGTGCACATGCACATACATATGTTATATTTGCATGCCGAGACGACTACAGCCAAATGAATTTGCACCTTGCAACAAAATTCTGCTAATTATTTGTTGTTATCAATCACACCCAAAAATTGCTGTGGGCTCTTAGTCTATTATTTTAGATGGACATGAAGTATATATTAGCTAATTCACAGCATAAAAATTCAATTTTGTTGTTGCAAGGTGCAAATTCATTTGGCTGTAGTTGTCTCGGCATGTTTTATACGTATGTGTATAGTGTATCATTTTGTTATCATTTTTCAATCGCGTATGAAACAAAACTGAATGAAAAAAGAACTGAATTATCAACTCATTCACTAAAAGAAAAACGTTCGCACAAAAGGAAATCCAGAACCAAACTACGTTTAAAAATATCTTATGTCCTTATTATTACGGGTATTTTTTTAGGTTTACAAACGGTGAAATATCTTATGACTACTTAGGGAGAGAAAAATGTCAGTTTCGAATCAAAAAAACCATTTTATGTTCACATAAGATGATTAATTTGCGTTTTCACTTTTTCGCAATTTTTTTTTTAATATTTTATCTTATGTTGACTTAGGCTAGCCGCGCAGTAGCAATTTTTAGTTGCGAAACTGCTTGGTTCGGGCAACTAAAATGTTTGTGTTTCGACACAAACTAAACGATTGCCTACAATGAGTTCGCCATTTTATTGAACATATTATTATCTGCAACTGCACGGACATTCAACCAAACAGTTCATCTGTTTTCTATAAGTAACCAAACAGTTTCGCAACTTAAAATTGATAGTGCGCGGCTAGCCTTAAGGATGACTTTAGTTGCTTTTAAGACTTCACAATAATAGAAAAGTCTTAAGCCAATATAATCTTAAGTCTATTTTAGGTATTAAAATTAAGCAGAACAGACAATCTTATGTGGACTTAAGATATTTTACCGCGTGTAGAGTTGTGTCTTTTGAACACGAATCTTTGAACGAATCTTTTGAACGCGAAATTGTTTTTGTCTATAAAAAAGCAAAGGAGTGAGATAGATGGATGCCGATAACACAGAACTGTAGCGCTTTAGAATGGCACTGAGGATCGACAAAAAACCGCGAAATAGCTCAAGGGCCATTTTCTTCATTAGAAGTTGACCGCAACTTGAGGATTTTTATTCTCAACTTGTGATTTTGTTTTTCTTGACTAAAAGTTGACAGTTTCAACTTACGATTCTCTTCTGGTTTCCTCAACTTCCGAAAATATATGTAGATAGATAGATAGATAAATTCTTTATTTTTTCAATCATTTAAAAGTATAATAGTTGTGTTAAAAAGATTTACAAACCATGGCTTGATAAGCCGTCTGCTGGAAGAACTCAAATAAAAAAAATTAAAAAAGTAGTAATACTATAAAGAGAGAAAATAATACAAATACATGTAAGACGCTTATATTTTTTTTAAGAAATTGTTTCTTAAATATGATTTGAAACATACACATGTATTGCATTTAAATTAATTCTGTCGCAAATCAACCGTAGTTTTGAGACAAGGATTGACAGAAAAGAATATTGGGCTCTGCGATGTAGTTCTTTATGGCTAGGAATTTAATACACCCACAAAAGTTAAACATCATTATTTGATTAACAATTGAATTTAAAAAATTCAGTTTTGAGCAATAAACTTTGAATTATTTTTAATAAAGAAAAGCAATATACATATATATATGGGCTTATCCGTGCAAATTTTAACTTTTGCCATGCGTCGAAATATATAGACATTATTATTAAATATTCAGGTTTTGGAACTTAAAATATTATATATATATCATTGAGTTTTAACTATTCAATTTATAAAATGAACCATCGATATAGTGCGAAAGTGTTTGAAATCGAAAAAATCATCGAATATTGAGACTTTTGGATGCGTGCGTGGATAATTAACGTTTTGTATTATTGCAAAAATAATGTTTAACATAAGATTACCTAGTACAATTTTTGTTTTTTCGGATAAATGAAGGTCAAAATTAATTGAAATCATTTTGAGTGCGTGCCTTCCTTATAAATAATCCTACATGATATAAATTTTAGAAAAAACTGCCATGCGTGATTTTTCGTAAATCTTTAATTGTCACAAATTTTCGTGTCTATTTTTTAACATTGATCATGGGGCATTTTTTTATGGTCTCCATATGTACAAATTTTATGAAGTTAACAAAACGAACGTAAAAAACGTAACTGTTTCAAAAAAGGCACATTTTTTACTAGCACTCCAAAGCATTCTTTGATTATACTTTTACAATGAGCGTAATTTAAGCTCTAGAAACTCTAAAAAAAATGGTAAAAGTGTTAAACAAATAAGTTTGAAAAAAAAGAGGCTGTGAAGATTAAAAAATAAAAACCAAATCAATTAGATCGTCTTTTAAAATTAATTATTTTAAATTCATTTTTCTATACTTTATTATTTTATAATTTTCAACAAGCAATACATAGGAGTTATTTTGAAGTTTTTTATTTATTCGTGGTCTATAATTGAAGAAAAACTCAAATTTACATGCGTGCCTTAATTTTTTTTTTGTTTTTTTTTTTTTTTCAAACTCAAGAGTTAAAATTTATAGGGATAAGCCCATATATATACATAAAAATAAAATATATGTGCACTGGAAAGAACTTTAAAACATTTTTCGAAATATGTAAGTGATTTTCTCAAACTTTTTAAAATGTTCACATGCTATTTTTGCATATAAGTTTTAAAGTTTTTAAGAATCAAAATTTATTAATTCAAATATATATTTAATTAAATTAAAATAAATTTTATGGGCATCGAAATTTTATTTGCAATTTTTATTTGAAAATGCAGCGCAAAATTGTGTAATTATAATGAGTTAAACAATTAACTGCCACTTACCAGTAAATTACATGTTTTGTGAAGATAACCTAATCTACAGACTTCTTCTAGATTTTCTTATAAAAATAGCATTCGCATGAAAATCGAAAGCTTATCCTCTTACAGTTTACATACATTTTATTTTTCAATACGAATAAAAGACTATTCCATTCTTTACCCAACGTTTTATAAGAATTCCTTACTTCATAAGGGGTTTTGTATGTATTTAATCTAATAATATAATAAATACAATATTAAAAACAGTTTCAACAATTACTTTTAGATTTTCTTACTTTTGTGTTAACTATAACTTACTATATGATTTAATACAAAAGTAAGAAAATGTAAAAGTCTTTGTTGAAACAGTTTTTAATATACTGTATAAAAACTTTAAGTAGATAATGTACACCATTTCATGTTTTACATAATGTTTTATTTCGATTTTCAAACCCCATACCAGCAAAACCAGAAAACTAAAGCAGAATACTATAAAGAAACTCCCAGAGGTAAAAGATCCAGAGCAAAAATTGAAAAAAAAGAGTCAACCGTTTAAACAGCAAATCAGCTTCAGCACAAGTGAAAAGCAGCGTCATCATTTGGTACATTTAAATAAATCAAGGGTGAGTTACACTTTCTTGTTTGTAAATTTATTTTGTAAACCAAGTCGAACTTAATTATATATTAAAGATCATCTCCAATACATATTCTGACTTTTAGGAAAATTATAAAAAAAAAACAAAATGGATTGTTTTATATGCAAACAACACTGCTCTTCCTTAAAAAATATATCTAACCATTTCAAATTGGTTCATAAATTGGATGGAATAGGTGTTTATCGGTGTGCTTTTAATGAATGCATGTCATTTACTTCCACGTTTTCAAACTTTTCACGTCACTGCAAAACGCACATAAAAGACGGGCTAACATTATTTTCGTCAAGCTCAAATATTGATGCGAGTTCTTTTTTGCCAACTTGTTTGCAAGGTTCTTCGAAATCGTTTTCTCCTCCGGCTTCATCTTCGGTGGCAGATTTGCCTTCATGTTCTCTTGACACTAATCATTCTTATGCTAAAAATGATCTTCCTTGTATTGACAATGATATTGATATTAATAATATTGGAATTGATTTTGCTTTAAAATTGTACAGCATGGACAATTTATCACGTAAAGATGCGGCTAAAATTATTACAATGGTCAAAGAATCCATACATGAACCCATTTTAAGACTTTTCAAATTATTTAACATTAAAACCGAAAACTCGGTCGAAGATCGCTTACGTTATTCAGCATTAATTTCGGCAGTGGAAAATCCCTTCGATTCATGTTGCACTGATCACCAACTAATACATTGGCTAACAGAAAATGATTATTTTTGCGTTGCGAATGAATTCACAATTAATGAAGAGTTAAAAAATGTGTATCGAAAGGGAATTAATTGCCACGAAGAACACATAACGACAGGAGTGCTTCTACCACTCGAGTTTCAGTTCAGAAAAACTTTCGAAAAAAATGATCTTTTAATTAAAACAATTGATGAAATGAACCAAATTTCAAATGATAGAAACAATTTTTCCCATTACATCAAGGGAAAGGCATGGCAGGAAAAACGCAATTTATTCTCTGCTCATGAAATTGTAATACCGTAACTTATATACATGGATGATGCAGAAATAAATAATCCATTAGGTTCTCACGCTGATCCCATATCTTTTATTTATTATTCATTTCCCGTTGTTCCGAATAGATCCGATATATTTTTAGCTGCTCTTTTTAAAGCTCAGGACTATAAGTTGTATGGAAATAAAAAATGTCTTCACTCACTTATAGAAAAAATTAAATTTTTGGAAGAAACTGGTATTGAAATATTGACGTCTAAAGGAATAAAAAAGGTTTACTTTGTTTTGGGTTTATTAATTGGGGATAATTTAGGCTTGAATGCAATGCTAGGTTTTTCTTCGTGCTCTAGTACTTATTTTTGCCGGATTTGCAAGCTTCCAAAAAAAGAAACTTCTACAGCACCATGTGAAATTGAAAATATGTTACGTAATAAGCAAAACTATTTAGAAGATGTGGCAATAAATGATTACAAACAAACTGGCATACATCACGATTCAGTTTTCAATTCTATAACGTCATTTAACGTAACTTCTAACTATGCAGTTGATGTAATGCATGATATATTTGAGGGTGTTTGTCATTACAACATTTGTCACATCATTCGATATATTCTTGACATGAAGTTTTTTTTAAATTTAGAAGCTTTCAATGATAGAGTTAATTCATTTAACTATGGAGAAATTGAGATCGGAAATATTTCATTAAAACCAATTACGAATGATAATTTAAAAAATATGCATTTAAAAAAAACGGCGCGTGAAATGATGGCTTTTGTATATCATTTTCCTCTGATGGTAGCCGATCGCATACCTGAAAACGACGAGGTTTGGGCTTTCTTTTTGAATTTTCTAGAAATCATTGAAATTCTTCTGGATTTCAATATTTCTAATGATATAATTGAACACCTTAGAGAACTCATACGACAGCATCACCTTGATTATGTGAGATTGTTTAACGATACTTTAAAGCCCAAGCATCATTTTATGGTTCATTACCCCTTGGTAATTTAAATGTCAGGCGTGCCTCGTAATTTTTGGTGCTTTCAGTATGAAGCTAAGCATAAAGAGTTTAAAAAATATGCCCGAATTACAAACAGCCGGCGAAATATTCCACTTACGTTATCATTTAAATCTCAATTCAAATTCGCTCAATCGCTCTTAGACGAGAGAACTCCTGAAACAGTATCGTTAGCTAATAACCATATCGTTAATACATGCCAATTCGACTTGATAAATAATTACAAATTACAACAGGGATTTTTTTCAAATTTCGCTACTTATACTCAATGTATTTATTACGGAAAACTTTTCAAAAAGTGGTACTTCATAACACAATTACTAGATAATACATGCGAAAATACATTTGTATTTCGAATTGAAGAGGTAGTTAAATTTTCTGAGGAACCACTTCCGTTTTTGGTGTGTCAGCGGATAAAAATAAATTCGTTTCGAAAACATTACGCTGCAATCGAAATAGGTAATGCAACTACACCAATTCAATACATATCGTATCATTTACAGCGAATCGACCATTGTAAAAGCCCTCCAATGAATTTTTACAAAATATCCCGTGGTTTGCTGATGATAAGGCCAAAAATAATCTATTGATATTTATTTTCTGTATAAGAATGAAGATGTCGTCACCAAAGAAAAATTATGATACGTAAAACCCGCTTAAGAGAAAAACCCGCTTGCCTGAAACACTTGTTCATCCCCAAGAATTTTCCGGCCAATTTCCCTTAAAACACTTCGCTTAAGTGAAACTCGCTTAAGCGAAAAATCCGGATAACTTACTTAATTTTTAATATTTTTCATTGAAAAAAACTCTTGTGAAAAAAAAATTGAATCGGAACAGAACAAAAATTTGCTGGTTTTCGTTTTTAAATAAATTATTTTTGTGTTATTAAATCGTTATTTTATTTAACTTCTTTCAAGGCGAGTCCAAAAGATAAAAACAATATTGTTTCAAGCATTAAATCTCCGCTTAATGGAATTTTTAAATCCGCTTAAGTGAACATTTTTTTTCACTTATCCAAACTCCGCTTAAGTGAAATTTTTCTTCACTTAAGCGGGGTTCGTTTAAGTGAGAAACCCGCTTAAT
Source organism: Chrysotoxum bicinctum (assembly GCA_911387755.1). Lineage (NCBI taxonomy): Eukaryota > Metazoa > Arthropoda > Insecta > Diptera > Syrphidae > Chrysotoxum > Chrysotoxum bicinctum. The sequence goes on along the minus strand of OU426988.1, from coordinate 245,743,515 downwards.
TGAAATAAAGATTCTCTTAAGCGGGTTTTACTGTACTACATTAGAGCCACATTCATCAGCGACCATGGAGGAGAAAACGATATCACCTCTTCAAAATAGAGAACCACCAGTTATAACTATTTCATCAAGTGAAGTACTGCCATCGCTTATTGCATATACGTTGGTAGAGGAAAGCGACAAAATACTGAGCTCTGACGTATCATTTGAAAAGCCTGTTTCTGAAGATCACAGTGGAAAAATTCTGCCAGGAAACGATTTTCCAAAAGTCAAGAAAGTTGCAGAAAACGTTTCGTTTACAGAATTAATAAATTCTTATTGTTTGGATTGTGACAATGAAACCGAAGCTCTACAAAATCTTTTGAATTCGTGGAAGATTCCGATTCAGCATCACCAATATTTTATTGGTAAATTTAAAATTTTGTTTTTTTTTTCTATATTTTGAGATTAACCCAAAAGTTGTTTTTACAGATGAAAATCTTTTTGTGCCCGTGTTGAAAGTTGCAGATCCGTTTTTCATGAAAAGATTCTTGAACACATTAAATATAACAACTGCAAGTAGAATCGTTTTCTTCGATATGTGGCAACAATGGAAAATTCGTCTTTCTTCTGCTATTTCATACGAAACACTAGCAGATGATTTTTCAGCATCTCAAAATACGTCGACACCAACAACTTCACATTCTTCTCCCATTCCATCGAATGGCAGTAAAAAATTGGTGGATATTTTGAATTGCAATGATGGAGAAACAATTAAAAATTATTACAAGAACAATAAAAACATTGACAACAAAGTAGTACGCAGCCTGCTTGTGAACTTGATTGTGAATTACTCAATCACAAATAACACAAATTTTACTACAAAGGACTTGATACAGCTTGCTGAAGAAATACATACTACTTTCAATGAAGATCCAGTAAGTAATTATGTAGCATATCATTTGTCAATGTATGCTTTTATTTTTCTTTTATGCACATAGCTTGATTATTTTTACCTCAAGAAAGGTGCGAAAAATGCAAAAGGCACACTTGCAAACAAATTTCACAATGTTCGTGGAAAATATCGCTATATAAATCAGGTGTGTTTGTCAGATTCTATAAAAAAGATAAAATTCGACGCAGAAAATTCAGCAGATGCAGAGAAGCTCTGTACTAAAATGAGACATGATTTTCTTACAATGAACGCACAAGAAAAGGAAAACGCATGGGAGAACACATTTAATATTCGGCAAACAGATCTTAAAAATGCGAACCGTAAATTAATCACTTGGAATGAGTTTTACGAAAAATGGCACTTCATAAGCTTTTCAAACGGCTTTGAATACGTAAGCAAAAAACAAACAAAGTAAATTTTATTTGAGTAGGCATTTCTTTAAACTATTTTTCCCTTTCTAGTCGTTTTCATATATGTATATAAAAATAATATAAATAACACAATTTACCTTAAGAAATAATTTGCATAAAGAACATAACACAACATAAAAACAAATAGAGAATGATTGCAAATTAAAAAAAAATATATCAATTTTCAAAAACTGATATTGTTCTTGAGATGAAATTTATTTTTGAAAAATCTCACATCAAATACATATCTCGACTGAAAAGGTAAAGTATCTTAAGTCGACTTAAGATATTTCGCTTTTTTTTATTTATCCTCAGTGCCATTCTATAGGGCTAGAGTTCTGTCTTATCGGCATCTTTCTATCTCACTCCTTTGCTTTTTTATGGAGAAAAACAGTTTCATCTTATGTTCAAAAAGCACATCTCTACACGCGGTAAATATCTTAAGTCCACATAAGATTGTTTGTTCTGCTTAATTTTAAAACCTAAAATAGACTTAAGATTATATTGACTTGAGACTTTTTTATTATTGTGAAATCATAAATCATATTAAGTTGACTTAAGATATTTTCGCGCGTGCAAACAGAAACAAAATTGATTCTTAAGTCGACATAAGATAAAATACTTAAAAAAATTCCGAAAAAGTGTGAAAACGCAAATCATCTTATTTGAACATAAAATGATTTTTTAAATTTAAAACTGAAATTTGTCTCTCCTTAGTAGTCATAGGATATTTTAGCGTTTGCAAAGCTAACAAAATGCCCGTTATAACAAGGACATAAGATATTTTTAAGCATAGTTTGGTTCTGGATTTCCTTTTTTGCGAACGTTTATAGTGGATGAGTTGATAATTCAGTTCTTTTTTCATTTAGTGTTTCAGGCAGTGTTGTTTCATACACTATTGAAAAATAATTACAAATGAAACTCATACATACAACCAAAAATAGGTCAAATGCAAGACTGCATCGCACGAACTTACTCTTATGTAAAAGAGCTTTGGAATTTAAAATACATTTTATAAATATAAAACATAGATTTAATGAGATCAAAATGTTCAAATGTATGAAATTGCCGTCTTTAGCCAGAAAACTTCGAATTTAATATGCAAATAAAGCTCATAAAGAAATTTCTCAAAACATTTTCAAGAGTATAATTTGGGATACCATTTTCAATTAAATAATTACATGTCAATTCTAAAAAAAATAGCGCAAAGTTTTAAACAGCCTATTATTAAGGTCTATGTATGATACTTATAAACAACTTCCTAACTTTAATATGCTTATTAACTCATTCATAATTTTGAACATTTTCTAACTAGTATCGTCAATTTTCTTAATAAATTACTTCTGAACACACATAAATCAATAATTACAGTTCGTGCAAAAAACTAAGTAAACAGACCTCTGGTGGCGTTTCTAAAAGCACGATACTTTTACGATGCTTTTAACTTTAATGAAAGTGTTGAGAAAGTATGATGCTAAATTCGAATAAAATTTGCAAAATCGTTGATTTAAAAAGGCTTTAACATCGTACTAGTTAGAATTTTGAGCCATTGATTTTAGGAAATAATTTTAAAAAACTAATCATATTTTTGCGAATATTTGTATATGCAATACTATTTTAAACTTCGGAGCTCCTGCTAAGAAAATTAGTTTAAATCGTTACAGCCGTTAATGAGAAAGACGAAAATACAAACGAAAACAAAAACGGTGTCTTAACCAAAATATAGTTCATGACCATAGATAATAGCTCACTTATTTTTTATTTTATTAAAATCGTTAGAACCGTTTTCGAGATAAATAAGATCTTACATTACGGGTGTGGTACCGTTAGTTTTGGAGGTAGAACCAATTTTCAATTTCTGCTCTAGTTATCACCAATGAATTGTAATTTGGTTTATTTCCTTTTTATTAATTTTAAGTTTGCATTGACTTTAAAAACAAAGTAAAATAAAACTAAACTGTTTCTCTTTGTAATTTTTTTTTTTTTTTTTTCAAGAAAATCAAGCGTTTGTTTTTTTCTTTATAACTAAATCTCAATAGAACACATGTGATTTTTTCATATTAAATATCATCTTAAATCTCTTTTTTTCCACTTTTACACACGCAACTCATCTTAAATAGCCATAAGAATTGAAAACGTCCTTCGAAAACGCAAGGCAAAATATCTTATCTCAACTTAAGATTTTGGAAATTAATATAATATTCAATTTAAGGAAAAGCCAAACTATCTTAAGTCATATTTTTCCTTATAACAGCCGAAATATTAAAAATATCTTTTTGAAATTAATTTCAAAAAAAGATCATAAAATTTTACATATAAATGCTTAGTTGAATAAAGTATACATTTGAAAGATTTTTTGGGAGGCAGCATTGAAGTGTTTTTTGCACTGAAAAATCATCAAAATTGACTTAAGTCGACTAAAGATATTTCGCGTTTTTCTGTTGATCCTCAGTTCCATTCTAATAGGCTACAGTTCTGTGTTATCGGCATCCTTTGCTTTTTTTTATAGACAAAAACAATTTCATCTAATGTTCAAAAGATGCATCTCTACACGAGGTAAAATATCTTAAGTCCACATAAGATTGTGTGTTCTGCTTAATTTTAATACCTAAAATAGACTTAAGATTATATTGGCTTAAGACTTTTCTATTCGTTAATCATAGTTGACTTAAGATATTTTCGCAAACAGAAACAAAAGTAATCCTTAAGTCGACATAAGATAAAATACTTAAAAAAATTGCGAAATACTTAAAAAAATCTTATGTGAACATAAAATGATTTTTTTAATGGTGCCGTGACTTAAGGCCAAATTAAAAAAAATGGGCTTCTGTCGCTTTTGTAAAGTGACATAAGGCCAAATTTTTTAATTTGGCCTTATGTCACTTGGCCTTAAATCACGGCACCGTTGGAGGTTATCTGGTGTTTAATTTAATAAATAAATTTTAAAAGGGACAGACTTACAGATCCGTGGTTTCCGAATGCAAATAAGACTATTTCATTAGTTCTCGATGTTTTTTTTTTTTAACTTCTTCAGGAAATTTCGCTTTTATTTTATTTAACATTTATGTACATATGTTAATTATTTATATAAAACATTTATCATTTCATTAACATTGAACATTTAAAATTAAAAATCCTATTATTAAGGTATAATAGTATGATGCTACTTACAAATTGCAAAATTTAAAGTAGTTTACTTACTCGTTCTTAATTTTAAACATTTTCTAACTAGTATCGTACTAAAGCAATTTTCTTAATAATTTGCTTCTGAACACAATTAAAAATTACGGTTGGTGCACTAAATAAACAGACATTTTTTGTAGTTTGTAAATAGCATGATACTAAAAACATAAAATAGGTACCTATTTGATTATTGATAGGTTGTCAATTATCAATTGATATTTGATTAATATTGAAATTTGGTAGATACTTTTAAAAGCAATTTTATTTAAGAAACTATCAACTATCTGACAATATTAGTCAATTTTCTTTCTGCTCACAATGGTAAGCATCATTATCAATGACCAAAACTTTTTTTCATTGGGTAATTAAATGTCTAATTTTAATTTGTATAATTGATAACCATAATAGGGGTGTTAATAACCCAATTAAAAAAAGTTTTGGTCATTGATAATGATGCTTACCATTGTGAACAGAAAGAAAATTGACTAATATTGTCAGATAGTTTCTTAAATAAAATTGCGTTTAAAAGTACCAAATTTCATTATTAATCAAATCAATTGATAATTGACAACCATAATAGGGGTGATAAGCTTCTTAGTAACTTATGAATTAGAAAATATTAATTCAGAACCTACTAAGTGACTTATGAATTAAAAAACATTTAAGTCATGACAAATTAAATGACTTATGAATTAAGAAAAAAATAATTCGCAACCTACTAAGTGACTTATGAATTAAAAAAATTTAAGTCATGATCTGTAGATGACTTGTGAATTAAAAAAAATTAAATTCATAAGCTAGTTGGTAAATTTCAAATGTTTGAGCTTGTTTTGACTACATTATTATTAAATTATTAACGAGAGCTAATTTCAAGCTTTTGTGTGTCATAAAATTATCATGCTGGCTTATGAGTTTTCCCATTAATATATTTTTAATCAGAATTCAAATATTAGCTTATGAATATATTTTTTTGAATTCATAAGTCACTTAGCAGGTTGTGATTTTTTTTTTTAATTCATAAGTCACTAACTTGATCATGACTAATTTTTACTTGCGACTTATAGGTACTATAAGGCAAGTTATGTATTCATAAAAAAATCGAATCAAATTTGACATTACGATGGTAGCGAAGACTAAAAAGTGGATCTCGCAAGTGGATCTGTTCGACTGCAGCCTAAACGGCTAGGTCGATTTTTTTAAACTTGGTAGGTATCACTTTTAATGTTTCCCCCCACACGTTTTTTCTTTTTTTTTAAGACCAAAAATAACGGTACCTGTCATACGATTTTTTTTTTAATTTTATAAATATTTTTTTTTTCTCAGAAACTTAAAAAGTGAAGATACAACAAAAATCATTTAGATAAAGCTACTAGTAACTTAGTAACTTATGAATTGAAAAAGATTAATTCACAACCTACTAAGTGACTTATGAATTAAAAAAATTTAAGTCATGAGCAAGTAAGTGACTTATGAATTAAAAAAAAAATAATTCAGAACGTACTAAGTGACTTATGAATTAAAAAAAAATTAAGTCATGTGCAAGTTAGTGACTTGTGAATTAAAAAAAATTTAATTCATAAGCTAGTTGGTAGATTGGAAATGTCTAAGCTTGTTTTGACTTAAATTTTTTTTAATTATTAACGAAAGTAGAGCTCATGCTTTTGTGTGCCGTAAAATTATCATGCTAGCTTATAAATTTTCCAATTAATAATTTTTTAATCAAAATTCATCCATTAGTATATGAATTGAATTTTTTTTAATTCATAAGTCACTAGCTTGCTCATGAATTGAATTTTTTTAATTCATAAGTCACTTAGTAGCTTATGAATTAATTTTTTTTTTAAATCATAAGTCACTAACTAACTTAGGAATTATTTTTTTTAATTCACAAGTCATCTACAGACTTCTGACTTATGGATTTTTTAATTCAAAAATTTGCAACGCTATGTACAACCGAATTTTATAATTTTTGTATGCTAAGGCTTTTCAACAATTTAAATTTGTGTATTAAAATTTTCAAAAATATTTTTTTTTTTTTGATTTCTTAAAAAGCTTCAAAATTTGTTTTTCAAAACTCGATATTTTGAAAACCCCATACTAGATTTTTTTAAACTTCATAAATGAAAGTTTTTTAATATAGTCTACAAGAACTGAAAACAATTTTTTTTATTTTACCTAAAAAACAGGTCCCACCATACAAATTTAAAAAAATTTAAAAATGATTTTCAAAAATCGTATTTTTTCTCGAAAACGGCGCCTAGAATTTTGATAAATTGTGTTCTTTCAATAAATTCTTTTGATCTTTAATTTGATAAAAACATTTTGAAATTAAGATATTACAGCTTGTACCTACCATAGAACCATTTTTTCAAATTTTGAATTACTCATTATGGACATAACGTATTTTAATGACATTTTTAATAAAGATGTTTCTCAAAAATTAAAAAAACATAGCATTTCGAAACTTTTGGAAAAAAAGAATTTTTTTTTTGAAAAATTCGATATCTCAAAATCGGCTTACCTAATTTGTTTTTTTGATTTATTTTTCATTCGTAGAATAATAAAAATTTGAATTGACGCACCAAAATTATTAATTAAAAAAACTTTAAAAATTTTGTATATAAAAGCTAGTTTTTTCGAAATTCAAATTTTCAAATTTTTGCATAAATTCATATTTGCATAGCATTCTGTTTTTATCTCTTACCACCAAAATAATTTAAGAAATAAATTTGATCCTTATTAACCGTTCTCTTTAATAACATACATTCGTTTTTAGAAATCCTAGTCTATTACATAGGAGCAAGTTCGAACGACCAGTCGTTCATTTTATTTTGAATTTTTTTTAATTCATAACATAAGTCACATACATAAAAGGTTGTGAATTATTTTTTTTAGTTCATAAGTCACTTGGTCATGACTTATTTTTTTTTTTAATTCATAAGTCGCTTAGTAGGTTCTTAATTAATAATTTTTAATTCATAAGTCACTAAGAAGGTGATGATATAATTTTTTTTTTAATTCATAAGTCACCAACTGACTTCTGATTGAAATATAATTCATTAGTCAGTTATTAGCTTATAAATTAAAGCCGAGCTTAAGCTAACAAGTGTCTTAAGCTTTTGCAACCATTTTTCGCTATGGCTTATGAAATAAAGCTAAATTTTGGTTATTTAACGTCACGCATAAAGCATATTTCTTTAGTTATGTACTCGTAAAAAGTAGTTTTTATTTCTTTATGTATGGAAACGATTAAAAAAACATAAAATGTATGCTTAATTTTTTTTTGTAGATTGAATCAGATTTTAACAAAATGTTTGGGAACAAGGACACTATTCTGGATAGTACCAAGATGACTGAGTTTTGCAATATGATGCTCAAAAACGTTTTCCCGGAACTGATTGCAAACACCGAGATACGGAGTAAATTACAGGATTTCAACTTAAAGTGCATGTCCGATCCCCATACGAGCACTATTTCTAAAAGTTTGTAATAAAAAAAAAAAAACATGAATAAATTATTATCTATAACTTATCAAAAATGACATGTATTATATCGTCGTCTTTCTATGAAAACTCCATAAGGCCATGTTTTGTTTTTTGAGACATTTGCATTTAAACTTAAAACATTTAAACTTAAACTTAAAAAATTATCAGAATAGCACGATCTTGAGCTTCAATTGAAGAATGGACTTGGCGTAGCCATTGTGCAATAAAATAGATAAGAATTGAGTCAATTTTTTTGTAAATAGACTTAAGGAGTTTTCATAAAACGACGACGATATATAATTTCTTTTCTTTTTATGTAGTTAGAAATTATTATCTAAATGCCAATTAAGCCTTACTATCATAAACACCTTATTTTTATTTTAGATTCTAGAGTCGCCATGGTTTTTACGCACTTGCATTATCTCTTGCCACCAAGCGGCAGGGAAAGCAAAAAGCGTTTCACGGTTGCAGATAGCCAAGAAGCATCAATAAGAGTTTTCAGTCTACAGCAAGACTACAAAGAACATCAAAATGCATTGGCTGCCTCAACCCTGCAATCCCAACCACCAGTAATAACAATAGTTGGCTCGATAGAAAAAGTTGAAGAAATCCATGTTGATTTTGACAACTGCCACTTTAAGTTATTCACATTCGAGCGCGCAATTGATGTATGCCTGAAAACATTCTTCTCGTTAAATATTGCATACCCAAAGCAATGCGAAAGCTTCTGGGAATTCATAGACCTATACTTCTACCAAATCAACAAAGCCGGAACAAACTCAAAAGTTCGTTCATTATTGAAATTCCTGAAGTCCAAATCAGCCCAAAATGATGATATGCAAGCAAACACTCCGTAAAAGATTTTATATATTTTTATTATAAATCTTCCATTAAAATATCTTACCATCGGTATTTAGTAGATATGATAATGCTTTAAAAATGTATAATGTTATATATTTTTATTTGATTTCAAAAAAACTGGTAATTTATGTTTTAGTTTTTAAGTATATATTTTAGTATTTTAAAAGCTTGCAATTATGAAAGCATTTATTAATAAGACTGTTAGGTTTAACATCAATAAAAACTAATATTTTATAATAATTTTTACGCTTCATTTTTTATTTTTATAAAGGTCAATTGCTTCAATTTTGTTTCTTCCTTGGGTGGATTTCTTTTCTTTTCGTTTTCTATAGATTTGGGTGCCAGTAAGACTTAAGATGGTAAGTATAAAAGCTATAAAATAATTGAACTAAGCATTAATTAATTCTTTAATGAGCAATTTCTCCCATACAGATACAGATACATTTGACCAAGTGAAATACAATTTCTGATAGATACTACCATTCGTCTGGCAGTTGATACCAGAAAATGTACATATTTTCGCAACTTTTTTCTGGCATCTACTAATAGGATAATGGTAGTTTTTACTGGGAATAGTGTTTTTCTGGTGCAATGTATCTTTTACTCTGGTAGTATCTACCGGGAATTTTATTCTTCCCGATAAATACTATCACTCTGCTGGTACCTACTACCAGTACAAATATCGTTTATTCTGGTTGAATGTACCAGAGTGCTGGTAACATACACCAGGGTTGCCGATATTTTCACTGGTTGTATGTACCAGGAGAGTAGTAGTATTAAGCAGGAATTTTTTTTCCTGCTTAATACTACCACTCTCCTGGTACCTACTACCAGTAAAACAATCGTCAATCCTGGTATATTAAACCAGAATTCTGGTACATTTAACCAGGAAAAAAAATCTTCCTGGTAAGTATTACCACTTTCCTGGTTCCTGCTACCAGTAAAAACATAAAAAATCCTGGTATATTCTACCAGAATCCTGGTACATTTAACCAGGAAAAAAAATATTCCTGGTAAATACTACCACTTTCCTGGTTCCTGCTACCAGTAAAAACATAAAAAATCCTGGTATATTCTACCAGAATCCTGGTACATTAAACCAGGAAAAAAAGTATTCCTGGTAAATACTACCACTTTCCTGGTTCCTGCTACCAGTAAAAACATAAAAAATCCTGGTATATTCTACCAGAATCCTGGTACATTTAACCAGGAAAAAAAATATTCCTGGTAAATACTACCACTTTCCTGGTTCCTGCTACCAGTAAAAACGTAAAAAATCCTGGTATATTCTACCAGAATCCTGGTACATTTAACCAGGAAAAAAAATATTCCTGGTAAATACTACCACTTTCCTGGTTCCTGCTACCACTAAAAACATAAAAAATCCTGGTATATTCTACCAGAATCCTGGTACATTTAACCAGGAAAAAAAATATTCCTGGTAAATACTACCACTTTCCTGGTTCCTGCTACCACTAAAAACATAAAAAATCCTGGTATATTCTACCAGAATCCTGGTACATTTAACCAGGAAAAAAAATATTCCTGGTAAATACTACCACTTTCCTGGTTCCTGCTACCAGTAAAAACGTAAAAAATCCTGGTATATTCTACCAGAATCCTGGTACATTTAACCAGGAAAAAAAAATATTCCTGGTAAATACTACCACTTTCCTGGTTCCTGCTACCAGTAAAAACATAAAAAATCCTGGTATATTCTACCAGAATCCTGGTACATTTAACCAGGAAAAAAAGTATTCCTGGTAAATACTACCACTTTCCTGGTTCCTGCTACCAGTAAAAACATAAAAAATCCTGGTATATTCTACCAGAATCCTGGTACATTTAACCAGGAAAAAAAAATATTCCTGGTAAATACTACCACTTTCCTGGTTCCTGCTACCAGTAACAACGAAAAAAATCCTGGTATATTCTACCAGAATCCTGGTACATTTAACCAGGAAAAAAAATATTCCTGGTAAGTATTACCACTTTCCTGGTTCCTGCTACCAGTAAAAACATCGAAAATCCTGGCATATTCTACCAGAATCCTGGTACATTTTACCGGAATCCTGGTAGATTTTACCAGGAAAAATGTATTATCGCTGGTAAATATGACCATTCTCCTGGTAGCAGGAACCAGAAAAAAACTAAACATTTCTGGTAATTGCTACCATTTTCCTGGTAACAGGTACCAGGACACAATTTATGTTTTCATGGTAGATTGGACCAGGAGGGAGATACATACTACCAGGATTTCTGATTTAATTATTTCGGAGGGGAAATTTTTATTCCTTGTATTGGCTACCAGGATGTCTGGTATATTGTACCAGATGTCTTGACGGAATCTAGTTATCCGGTAATCTGGTAGAATAATACAGGAAATTTGATAACAGTGACCAGGAAAATTCTTTGAGTGTAGTATTGAGCAACATGTCCAAATGAATACATTATTTTATGGAAATAGGCAACTTTTGAGTTCTTCGGTGCAAAAATCATGCTCAGGAACGGGGTCCATTTCTATATGAATGGGTTCTTCAAATTTGTTTGATTTGGAAAGATCACAATCCACACGAGATTTACCAAATTGTAATGTATCCAGAAAAAGTCACTATTTGGTGTGGAATTTGCAGCTGGTGGCATCATCGCTGCACAATTCATGGAAACCGACGTTGGCAAGGCGATCAACTACAACAACGAATACTAGCTTTAGATGTCTTAAGATACATAAGGATACACATAATTGCGGGACCTATTTCTATCCTGTTTTCCATCTAACGTCAAGTTAGAGATGTTTTTTAAAAAAACTTAAAATTACAAATTCACAAACTACTACTTTACTTATCCGGCTCCGGATCCATGGAAGGTCTCTGCCTGAGATATTGGAGTCTTCCATCAGTTGTGATCCCTCGCCAGCTCCCGCACCAGTTGTCGAGACCAAGTGCTCTTGTGTCTGTAACGCCTGGTCCTTGTAGCAGAGGTTTGGTCTTCCTCGTCGTCTCGAATCTGGGGAGCTGGAATTCGAAGGTTGGAGCGTTGTTGTCTATTCGCTAGATGTGACCGAGCCAGTGAAGTCTTGTGAAAACTTGTGTTTTGTATAGCGAGCACTTTGTCTTTCAAAAAAGTAGTTTTGAACCCATTTGTTTGGCCAAACCGAAGTATCAGCGGTTCGCTAGGGTAATTCTTCGTCGGAATTCATTCGTGAAGTTTATGTTAGGTGAACTCCTTGACTACCTCCAAATTACTGCTACCAACAGTCACGTTTTGTCCTAGGCGATGTACAGCTGAGGCTTTGTTTGTTGATAGCATAATACTTTGTTTTGTCTTCATTTACTTTACAAACTGCATTGACAAAATTCTTACGAAACTTTTCCCCCTTGAGCTTATAAAATTTAAAAAAACTTAAATTTTACAGTTAAAGCTCCAGGTTCTAATCTAAGCACTTTATATATTAAGGATATTCGAATAAGAAATATTCTATCTAAAAGGTCAGTATCAATAAGGGACTAGACAGACGTCATTTCAACTTAAAAGGTGAGTTATTCGTTGCGAATCAGCAACCGCGTTCCCGCCATGAACCAAACGAAATGACAGATGTTTTTTCATTCCAAATGAAGAATTTAATATATGCATGAGTTTTAAAATGTTAGGATTAGTAAGATTAAAAAAAAAATTAAATGAGTAATCTGGAATCGGGATAATTTGAAACCTTGCTCAACTTATACCTACCATCATGCACCATTCCGTTTACCATAATAAGTATAGAGGGCCCTGCAATCGCGTTTTCAGTGTTCTATACTCTGTCCAACAAAAATTGTCAGTACAGGGAAGATAGGACGTTTGTCTCTCATTCTGGTTGCATTGCCATGCATAAGTGTGTCGCCTTTTAAAGCTCTCACAGGGATTCCGTAGTTTAAATTATAAATCGCAGCAAATGAGAGTAAAAAACGCGTAGGGATACCGTCTGCCGATTCAAAACGACTGAAAACAATATTCAATTTACCTTTTCCCACAACGCCAAGCGGTAACCGGTAAGATAATAGGCGCCTTTTTTTAAATTGAAAAGCAATACGACAACACTCAACATACTCATTTTCTGAAAATGTTTTCTAAAAAGCTTCAAATCCCAAAAGCTCCTTAATAAAAAGCACTGGTAACTCTGTTTTGATGTAGATAAAGAGCGCACGATCGTATTGACATTGAGTGACACTTGACAGTTGACACTCTTGTCAGTATCTCATCAGCAGTGGGATACGACGGTCGTGTTGGGGTGTACAACTTTTTGCAAAGAATTACAACAACAATTCGTTAAGAAAAGTCAGTGGCTTGCTCTTTTTTTAGTGGCATTTTTCCTAACGCATTGTAGTGAGGGTGCATCATGCGCCACTGCTTTAGAAAAAGCTCTCCCATAAGGCCTGTACTGACAATTTTCGTTGGACAGAGTATAGTAAAATGGAAAGTTGAATTCCTCTCCTAAGACAATTCACCCGTAATAGTTGCGATTCAGGGAATTCGCCACATCACTTAAAACTTGAGTACAATTCCTTTAGCAGCACTACACGAATGTGGGAATCTTTACCCGACTCAATATTTCCACACATTGCGATGTTTATACATTTGAAAAAATGTCCATCTGAATCACTTTTTAAATCCTCACCAACTTTCCTTAAAACTATTGAGCAAGCTTTTTCATCTGTCCTACTCTAATGGTCTTTTTACGAGTGTATGGAAAACAGCATTTGTCCACCACCACCACCTACGTTCAGCTCAAAAAAATCTTATAGAACGAAAACTTCCCAATGACCGGCAATACGGCTTTCGTAGCAATAGGTCCACTGGTGATCTGATGGTTTATCTTACCGAACAGGGGCAAGATTCTTTTCATCGTTTTAGAGAAGGATTATTGTGCTTGATATTTCGAAGGCATTTGATAGAGTTTAGCATAAAGCTTTCTTATCGAATATATGTGCGTTTGGTATCAACGATACTCTTGTTCTTTGGATTAGAAATTGCCATCTGGATCGTCCAATACATGTGGTATTGTACGGTTTCAAGCCTGATATTTGCTCTCCAACTCTCTTCCTCATTTTTATAAATGATCTGTTTTCTGAAACTTCTTATCCACTTCATTGCTTTGACGATGATTCTACTCTCAGTATTTCATACTCCTTTTTTTTTCAAATGTAGGTACGTCCAGCTTTTTCGGGTATAAAAAATCGTGTAAAGTTTAATGCTTCAAACACTCAATGCTGTCTTTTGTCCTTGAAGCAAAGTGATCCCCTTATGACAATTTCCTTGTTTGGCACTTGCATCGAAGAAACCCAAAAGATCCCTGTATTCGGTATGTGTGTTAACGACAATGTTCGTTGATATGGCCACATTCTCGAGACCGCCAAGAACGCTGCTAAATGCTTAGGATTCCTATGTCGATGCAAGACATTTTTCACCCCTTCTGATCAAGCTACAATTTAAAAGGTACTAATACGTCCAGAACTCGTGGGTAACTCACATCTTTGGACAGATGCTGCCCAAACTTCTCTTCATTTACTGGATAAAATTCAGAACAGAGCCTTAAGACTGATAGGAAACAGAACAATCAAGGAATCATTCCAATCTCTTGAACACTTCGGAATGTTTCATGTTCTTGTTTCAATGTTGAAATAGTCAGTTCCATTGACCTCGTGAGAAATATAAAACAAATTCAAAAACAGATAACCATAGGTTAGGTTGGAGTGGCTGTCTAGTTGTTGTTGACTCACTTAGACCTCAAGGGTCCGTTGTGATACCACTAAAGAGGTTACTCATGGGAGAGTAATGAATTTAAACAAAGCATTTCGTGCTTTTAATAAAGTTAGAGAGACATTTTGTGTCGATTGTTGCCAGTTCACTGGTATTATCGAAGAAGGGATTACCGAGATAATTATTCCTTCTATTGGAGAGTGCTGGACATGTACATAGAAGGTGTTGGACTGTTTCCTCTTCCTCCTCGTCCATGCAGCTTCTACAGAAGTCATTTGTGTAGACTCCTAGCCTCAAAGCATGTCTACCTATGAGGCAGTGTCCTGTTATAACTCCTATTGTAGAGCTTATATTTTGTCTGCTCAGGGAGATCAAACCTTTTGACCGTTTTAGGTCTATGCTTGGCCATATTTGTTTAGTTGCCAGGCAGGTGGTACCCTGTGACCATCTAGCATTTGTTGATTCTAGAGCATATTGTTTGAGAAGATGTTTGCATGTAGCAAGTGGTGTTCCTATGTTATGTTTTTGTCTAACAGTAGGCAGAAGTGTTCCGTTTTTGGCGAGCTCATCGGCCTTGCAATTTCCCGGAATGTCTCTGTGGCCCGGCACCCAAATAAGGTGAATATTAAACTGTTCTGTCATCTCATTCAGAGATGATCGACAATCGTGGACCAATTGAGAGTTAGTGGAGACAGACGCGAGAGATTTGAGGGCGGCTTGGCTGTCCGAGAAGATCCGTATATCCTTGCAAGATATAACGTTTTCTTTGAGCCAGGATAGTGCCTCTTTAATCGCCATTACTTCTGCCTGGAATACACTACATTGATTGGGAAGTCTGTATGAAAGACTGAGATTTAGTTGTTTTGAACAGATGCCACTTCCAACGCCGTAATCGGTCTTGGAACCGTCTGTATAGAAGTGTACAGCATTGTCTTCCAGGGGTCTCTCTTCTTCCCAAGACGATCTTGAAGGGATGGAAACCAGGAAGTTGTTATCGAATACCATTTTTGGGGTGGTATAGTCTAAGCGATCTGGGATAGATCTGAAGTTGTCTAAGATGGTTGTATGACCAGTATTGTTACTGATCCATTGAGAGGTGGCTCTAAGTCTCACGCATGAGTTGGCTGCCACCATTTTGGAGAAGATGTCAAGAGGTGTTAGGTTTAAAAGCACTTCCAGGGCTGCAGTTGGTGTCGAGCGAAGTGCTCCTGTGATGCACATACCTGCTGACCGCTGGACTTTGATGAGTGTATTTAGATTTACCATCTTGTCCAGTGCGGTCCACCATACGACAACTCCATAAATGAGTATCGGTCTAATAACCGAGGTGTATAGCCAATGGGTTATTTTTGGGGAGAAGCCCCATTTCGATCCTATTGCCTTTTTACAAGTGAAAAGCGCTACGGTAGCCTTTTTTACTCTTTCATCAATATTTGCCTTCCAATTTAGTTTTTTGTCTAAAATGAGGCCTAAATATTTGGCTTGGTCGGAAAAGCTTAATGGTATTCCTTTAATCTTGGGTGGGTTAATTTGAGGAATTTTGTACCTTCTCGTAAAGAGTACTAATTCTGTTTTATGTGGATTGACGTCCAAGCCACACTGCTTAGCCCACTTTGTTAGCCTGTTTAAGGCATTTTGTAGGAGTTCTGAGAGAACTTGGGGATGTTTCCCAGATACAGATATTGCAACATCGTCAGCATAGGCAATCACCTTGAAACCCTCTGCTTCCATTGATGTTAGCAGTTCGTTTACTACCATGTTCCATAAGAGAGGCGAAAGGACCCCACCTTGGGGGGTACCTCGATTCACCGATCTGGTGGTAGTAAAACTTCTCATGCTGGAAGTTATTGTCCTGCTTTTGAGCATGAGACTTACAAGATCAATGAGTGGTTTCTCTAATTCCAGCTTGTTCATTGCTGTTGTGATCGCCTGGTAGCTGACGTTGTTGAAAGCTCCTTCGATATCTAGGAAAGCGACTAGATTGTATTCTTTGTATTTGAGGGAATATTCAATACCGCGTACCAGCGAATGAAGTGCTGTTTCTACTGATTTTCCCTTAGAGTACGCATGTTGAGCTGTGGAAATGAGACATGGTTTTAAGTTATGTCTGATGTGAATTTCAATCAATCTTTCCAAGGTTTTAAGAAGGAAGGATGATAGGCTGATTGGTCGTAGATCTTTAGGGCTAACGTGAGAGGGTTTCCCTGCTTTGGGAATGAAGACTACTTTTGCCATTCTCCAGGCTTTAGGAATATATCTCAACCTTACGCAGCTCGTCAGAATGATTTCCAATGGTGGAATGATCATGTCAGAGCATTTTTGTAGTTCGGCCGGAATGATTCCGTCTGGTCCTGGAGATTTATATGGATCAAAGCTGTCTACAGCCCATTGCAGTTTTTCCCGCGTTATTAGATCAACTGTGTCGCTTGTAGCGGTTTGAGACTCTGATGTTGAGTTGTAAAGTATATTAGAGCTACCTGGAAAGTGGGTGTCTAATAACAGATTAAGAGATTCTTCATCTGTGGTAGTCCATGTGCCCGCATCTGTCGTTAAAGCACAGGGTATAGTTGGACTTTTTGAGAGAATTTTCCTGAGTCTTGAGGCTTCTGAAGTATTGTCTATTTTTCCACATAAGTTTCTCCAAGAAGACCTCTTGCTCTTCCTTAATTCTTTTTTATATTGCCTTAGAGCTTGTTTATATAAGTCCCAATCAGAGGGGGATCTAGTGTATTTAGATCTATTGAAGAGTTTGCGACAGCTCTTCCTGAATGGTTCTAGATCTTTGTGCCACCAATGAGGTTTCTTTTTACCCTTTACAATGGTAATAGGGCATGAAGTCCTCATTGATTCGTTAAGGGCTTCGGTGAGATGATTTACCGAGAGGTCTAGTTCATCTTTGGTGGAGGAGCTTTTAAGAAGGTTGTAGTCAAGCAGTTGTGCTAGTACCTCCCTATATCGTTCCCAGTTAGTGTTACGGTGATTGCGAAATCCCATAGATATATTTGCCACATCACTGAGACCAAACTGAATGTATCGGTGATCAGAGTAGGAATTCTCTTTTGAGACATGCCAGTTTGAAATCAGGTTATGGATCGAGTCAGAGGTAAGTGTAATATCAAGTACCTCTTTCCTGTTCTTGGTTGCAAATGTAGGTTCATTACCAATATTATTAATGAGTAGATTAGTGCTTAGTATGTAATCAAATAAGGACTCACCTCTCTCATTTATGTCAGAGCTACCCCATACCGTGTGATGGGCGTTAGCGTCCATACCAATTAGGAGACCCACTTTCTTCGATTGCGCGTCCGCAATTGCCTTCCTTAAGGTATTTCCTGGAACTGGGCTGTCATGGCCAAGGTAGGAGGATATGAGCCAGTAGGTGGCTTTATCCGTTGTTAGGACAGCGGTGGTAGTGTCTTTGTCGCTGCAATTGGGGAGTAAAAATATATTTAAGTCTTTTTTTACTAATATGCATGACCTTGGTTCACCTTTCTCCGATGCATATAATAGAGTATAACCAGGAGTCCTGAGGCCTCTGATGATGGAGTTTGAGACCCACGGCTCCTGTATCAAGACAATGTCTTCTTTGTTGCTATGCAATCGGAGTACCAGGTTATTTGTGGCCATGATGGCGTGATGGAGATTAATCTGAACTAATCGCAGCATTGCTACTTTTAGCCAGATCAACCTCCACCACTGTTTTATCGGCGTTTTCATCATCTGAGGAGGAATGAAGTAGGGTTTCCTCACTCAGAGTGATGCTTAAGGTCGAGTCTTCAGTATCCATGTCGGAATTGCTGTCGATTATAGAATTAGCCTCCACGTCGGATGGCTTGTTCGGGGCTTTAGAGATCGATGGTTCCTCGTGTGGTGTTGCATCGACCTCCATTATTTGGGGTTGTGAAGCGTTTCCTTCCGCTGAAGGGGCTTCTGTGGGGGGCGCGTTAAGCGAATCTTCATCTTTTTTATAGATGCGAACTGTGACTTCGTCGAAACCATACCTAATCACGCCTTCGGTCGCGGCCAGTGGAGCTAGCGATTCGCTATTGATCACCAAGAGAGCTGATCTATAGCGATCCACTGTCTCCTTCTCAACCTTTGGGACTTTCCAGTCGTGAGTAGGCAGGTTTGGATTGCTGGTTTTGATTAATTTCAAAATCATATCTGGGCAGTTATGTAGAGCCGGGACCATTATACGTGCTCTTGGTCGGCAAGGGATATTCTCCCTTGTAACAACTTCGAGCTTGGCACCCGGCCAGACTTCTGGCAAGCCATTGACAGCAGCCCTGTATAGATCGAAAGATCTCTGATCTCCACAGGCGATGAGTTTGATACGATTTTGGTACCATCCTGCATCGGCTATGTCAGGGAGAGGCCCCGGATTCTCCTCGATGACAGATAAAAATCTGAAACCAAGGTGAGCCTTGACGTCTGCCCATTGATCATGAGAGATGTTACCATCCACATGACTCCTGTCAATGACCGCGGCTATGATCTTGTCTTTGAGCGCGTCTCTAAAAGAAAGATCTTTATTGAAGGCTATTGTGCTGCTGGAATGCACTTTCTGCCTTTTCGCTTCAGGCTTGTCGCCCTCAAGAGACCTATTACGCTTTGACGTTGAGTCGCTGCAGGTCGTTTTGGTTTTTCTGCTAAGGAAGCCACTAGCCCACTCGAGTTTTCGCGTTTGCTCGGGGGTTCTTTCAGCCGCCGGTATGACACCGACTGCGGCCAGAATCCGCGCAGCATTACGTTGATCTCGACTGGCCTGTGCCTTCATGGACCTCTTTCTGGCCGACCCAGAACTATGTCCGTGTGACACAGTTGTGAATCCACCTCCAGAGTTAATCGCTACCGATGCCAATCGGGGTGCGCCCACATCCTTCGAGTCATTTCCACATGTCGTAGATTTTGCCTCTCCGGATGGAGTGTCCCTTCTTGGGGACGTCCTAGCAGGAGCGGGGATGGGGTTGGTTGTGGAATACCCGCCCTTGCGACAGCCGAGCGTCACAGCTGTACCACTGACGGGTAGTTCCTTCATGTAGAGGTTGCGGCTAGTAGAGGGAGAAGGATTCCCGCCACTAGTAGCAACCACAGGGTTGGCAACCCGTTCGCACCCCTGAGTTGACTCGACAGCCTTTTCAGGAGATGCGACCGCATTGTCAGCCCTGGCTCGATTTATTTTATTTATTATTTTTCGATTTGATTGTTTTTTTTTTCATTTTATTCCCACGAGTAGTGCGGAAAGACGGTCAGCCCCGGCAGAGCCGCTTACCGGGGCAAGGCAAAATATGACGGACCTTGCCACAGCATCCGAAAGAGCTCGTTAATGGCTGGTTTATCCCCCAGCCTTTCATTCTTCGGCACGGTTTAAAATACGCTCACACCACCACTGAAATTAGGAACCTCTAAACTATGATTGAATTGGGTTTCCGAACGTTGCACTATTGAGGAGTTATAACAATTCGGCGACCCAACTCAACCTTAGCTAATCACCATCCTGCACCAAAAACGCACAGAACTACTGTGGTGATCATTGCCCGCCTGGCACCCACTTGGAGGGTTTGAATGAGGATTTTTGCCGGGCAACAGATAACCATAGTTTGAAAAGTCGTGTATTCAAATGTTCTAAATATACATTGTAAGTAAAGGTATCATTTCGTCTTTCTAATAATTTCAGCAAAATCTATTATAACCGCAAGCTGCCGAACATGTCTTGGGGAGATAGCGGATCACCAGTTTCGCCAGCTATTCCAGGAAATTCTGAAGCTTGCGATCTCACCAAAGTTTGAACAACATCACCTATTCCACCATTTCCCATTCGGGGGATGTAAATAAGTTTAGTTTCAGCATAAGTGCTGAATAAAACAAGATCTCAGGTGAAAGCACATCACTAATTTCCTGGGGACAAAATCTGAAGCGGTCCAAGTTTTTGGTATGATATCTTTAAGCAGATTGTGATATGGCAAAAGCGGCTTACAAGGTGAATAAATAGCGTACAACAACTTAAAGAGTATTAATCTAGATTCAAACCGGGGAATTCGACAATATACTTTCTTCGTTTTAAGGAGTATAGTCGAATCTTCATTTCCAAGAGGTCATAAGCTTGAAGTTCTTCGTGGACTTTAAGGCAGCCTTTGATACTGAGGACGTAAAGCATTACTGTATAAACTATATACCTGGAGGGCCCTTCTGTCTGCGGATGCCGTTGTTAGCTATAACGGATAATAAATCGCCTCGAAGAGTACTGCACTTATGGAACTTGACCTTAACCCTTGATAAGTCAAAAACCATGGTTTCAAAAAAAAAAAAAATCAGACTCTGGACTTTTTTCTACGAAAAACATTAGCATGGATAAACCCTGTCATGAGAAACTAACAAATGCCAAAACTGCTAAAAGAACTTCTTGAAATGGTTGTTTTGCAAACACACTAGTAAGTTTCGAGTGTTCGAAGTGGTATCGGAGTCAATTTTATTGTACAATATGACACAGTAGAAAAGTTATTAGGATACTTCACAAAACGGATTTTCCATCTCCCGCCTTGCTCACGAAGCTATGCAGTTGTATTGGAAACGGGACTGTCGCCGCTTTTTATAAAGATTCTCAAGCTTCCAGTCGACTTATTCTGAAAATGATGAACATGCCAAACGAAAGACTACTAAAGCAAACTGCACTCAAGAAAATTAGGAGAAAGAATGGAATATCACTAAACCTTAAAGTAAAACACCACCGACTCTGGAAACCAGCACTCTGTGATATGATCGATAATGTGAATTTGCAGTTGAGCGAAAGGCTTGTAGATGAAGCAACAAGCTATGCACACAGAGCAGCCTACAAGAAGCAAACTAATTTTCCGGATGAAAACAGTATCCAACAAATTTCTGTGATGGTAATGCTTAATGTTTAAAAAAATCTAATCTAATCTAAAAAAGTAATCTTTAAGCAGATTGCACATTTGCTCCGTAATAGGTATCATTTTCAGGCACTGCAAATAAATTGAATATTTTCAGATGATTTTTGCAAAAGAAGTGATTACTCATCTTATTCTTTCTTTTCCCACCGAACATTGGTGGATATGGTGATCTAGTAAATATAAATAGTCAGAGTCTCACAAGCTTCACAATAAGCTTCAAGTAACATAAGCAATAATAAGTATGGAGGAAGTCTCCTAGTCATAAGGAACTATCTTATGGTATTTAGACGTTAAGTTTTCTGCTTGCTGCCACTGAAACCTTGCTGAACCTAGGTCTAGAAAAGTTCCAAAATACCCAAAATACAATATTTTGATGAAGTTTTATGAACTGACAAATTATGGGTCAGAAAATTGTGAAGTCTTGAAATTTTTCAAATATGTGCATTATCTAATTAGGTTAATTGAAAATACTTTTTCAAAAAAAAAAAAGTACTTCCTTTCCCCTTTTTTGTTTGACAAATACTACCACTTCATTCCCACATTGAACTAAGGAAATCTTATTTAATAGCCCACTCAATTCAACGTTCCCAGTGTCAGCAATAGCGCACATCTTTTGGCAAATTGAATGAAAAAGGTCGATTCCCGTTTATCATAAAATCATTTCCCACCCCATCTGACAAAAATGTATTGTTATATCGTTGTTACAAATATCAACCACTTGATGTGTAGCCTGATACCTTCCCATCACAATTCCGGGGCTTCAATTCGAAGGGTTGTAGCAAAATTAATCACGAAAATGAATATGTTTGTTGCTCGTTCTAGGAAACATGTATAGTTGTGCACCTTCCCTGCTGAATCACTCCCAACATCATAATTTCACCATCATCAATCTATCCAAAGAGCCAGCCAGCCAGCCAGACAGAACCAGCACTAGGACCAGTGCCAGCCACAGATGAATGAAGATCCTTCTGGATATTTGAATTCATAACAAGATAATCGATCCTTTGGGGGATGAGCACTCCTACTGTGCGTATACGGGCGTACAGGGACCGCTGGGAATCTACGTCCGGAGTTTATCGTTTAATCGCAATGTATAGCTTTGGTCTCATTGACACAGACCGTGTAACACACGCCCCGGGAGCAATGGTATATGAGAAGTTGAATGCAAAGCTAAGCTCATGTTTTCGTGTTTTTTGTTTTCTTTTTTTTTTTTGAATGAGCGTGTTTGTCCTTTTTGCAGGTTGTGTTATTGTCATCGTTGATAGAGTCTTTGTTGTCCCCGACTCCTGGCTGCCACTTGTAATTGCATTAAAATGCAATTAAGGGGCAGTGTTCGTTCGTTACGCCGCTGAACAGTTGACGAGAACGAGATGAACGAGCCATGCACGTGTTTGCTAATGCGCTGCAACATCAATCGAAGGATCCCATCAACTTAATGGATTTCCACCAAAATGGGGACTTTCGTCCTTTACAGTATAATTGGAAGCGCGTTGCAGTTGTCGCGGTTTTAATGAAATGAGTTTTATGTTACGCTCTTTGGCGCAATGTTTCAGCATCATCTTTTATTATGATTGAAATGGCAAAGTTTTTGAGATAAAAGGACTTGGATTTAATATATTCATATTATTATGATTAAGGACGAATTTTCTTAAAAGGCAATTATGTTGAGTGAAAGAAGTTGTATTGTTTCAGGGAAAAGCAGTCAATTTTATGAGCCATAACTGGTCTAAGAAAATAAAGTAAAATAGGAAATATGAAAGTGGAAGGAAGATATGAGCCATTTTCCATAAAATTAAAGGAAGAAGTTGGGAAAATTAAATATTAATCGAACATGTATGTTCCTGCTATAAGGAAATTGTAAAGCTCACGAACTCACCAAAAGTGAAACAACACCACCTATTGCACCAGTTTAGGGTAAAAAATATTGATTTATGTAGTGTGAACAAGACCTCAAATCGAAAAACATCACTACCTGTCAACCTGTTCTGCCCTGGATCTGAAGCGGTCCAATTGTTTTGTTTAATATCTTTAAGCTGCAAATGTGCAATTGCTCCGTAATAGGTGTCATGTTCGGGCACAACAAAAAGGCAAACACACATCGGGGCTTGGAGGGTTTTTTAGACGACTTTTGAAGAAGAATTGATTATACATCTTCTCTGCACTTTTCCTACCTATGTAAGCTTCATCTGATGATCTGGATAATATAAAAATTCGCAATCTCGTACGCTTCATAATAAATAAATAAGAAATACGCCATTACGGTTCTTAGAGAGCCTAATCCTAGTGACTTAAACTCTCAGATATTCCCTTGTGTGTGTTAGCAGGAATGGGGGGGACCTACAATTTCCTGTGGATTTACAAATAACATAAGCAGCACTTTTCATGTCTAGAGATTTGTAGGATTTGTTAATTCCTCGCAAGTGGCACTGAAAAATATTTTCTCAGTAAAGAGTTATGTCACTCAAAACTAATCGAATTAAATAAGCTTAAGTATGTAATTAAAGCAGTCTATACTTCACTTGTACGTCCGCATTTGGGATATGCTTCAGTAGTATGGGATCCACAGTATATTTGTATTTGGATTTGTATTTAGTGTAGCAGAATATTCTTACATTTTTTCTTAAACTATATTGCACAATTTACAGAGTTATGGTATGAATCTACCTTACTACTGACAAATAATAAAATTTTTAATACAAAGTAATGAAAAGCAAATAACAAAATATTCAAGGAAAAGCTACAAAAAAAACCTTCATTAAAAACTTAGGAGATCCACAGTATATGGTTTCGAAGAAACGTATTGAAAAAGTTCAAAAGTCTTTTACGATGTTTTTAATTAAAAAAATTAAATTTGAAATTCGGATAGAAGATGCGCTTTAATTTCTTTGAATTCTCTTCAAATCGTCGGCTTGTATCTAAATTATGTTATGTTTGTTTATGATAATTGTCTTAGGATATTATATGCCCCGATTTACTAAATATTTTAAATAATTATGTTCCAAGAAGAAATATTCTTTGCAAACAATTGTTTAATATTCCTAAGCTCATATACCATCAGCTCTAAATTGGTGTGTAAGTGCATAAGCAGGCTAAATGAACTTGGCAACCAGAACAGAATCATACTTTACTGTGTACCCGGTCACGTGGGTGTTCATGGAAACGAAAAGGCAGATTCCCTAGCAAAAATAGGCGCATCAACCCCTTTAAAAGGGCCTGTGCCCTTTTGTTGAGGACACCTAAGTTTACTTGGTAACAGTGCCACATGCGGATTCTGCAACATGCATGAGGAAATACCGGATCACATACTAGGAAGTTGTTGTCCACTCATGCACCAAATCAAAAATCATCTGGGACACTACCAGGTAGAAGAGAGAAAGCTATCCTCTCAGAAGGTGCCCAAATACTAAAAGACCTAAGAGCAATAGGTTTGGAGGAGGAATGAGGAATGACGAGGATTAGCAAGCTCATTCATTTTTAAATGGGGGCAGTTCGCAGCTCAATAGCTCCCCAAGTTGAGTATAAAAATCCTCAAATTGAGTTCAACTTGTAGTGAAGAAAATGGGCCTTATTAAACTCTTTTAGTAGTGAGAGATAAGAACAGAATGCCATGTGATTTCTTAAGCGAAAATATGAATTTATGCAAGAACAAAAATTATTAGTTATTGTAGTGGTTGCTTAAAAAGATAAACTTATATATAAAATTTTTTTTTAAACATTTTCAAGAAAATATTGTAGCATGTAAACTTTAAGTCTTTATTATTGTACTAGTAAAAATCAAATTTCAATAGAAAATATTGACCGGTTTTTCAGATATCGAATTTTCATAAGAAATGGATTTTTTTTTTCAAAAATTAAAAAAATATTTTTTTTTCATTTTTAATATTTGTATATGGTGCGTACCGTTATTTTTAGGTAAAATAATTTTTTTATCTCACTTCTAAAACTTTTAACTGCCAGGTTTTAAGAACATTTTCGAAATATTAGCTGTGTTTTATTTTCCCGAGATCTGATCCGGATTGGATTTTGTTTTCAAAATAACATGTAAAACAACAAATACAAACAAAACAGGGCCTTGTGTTGTTTTTGTTATACATGTAATTTTGAATGAAGATCCAATCTGGATCAGATCTCGGGGAAAATAAAACACAGCTATTGAGTTTTTCTTAAAAATCAAAAAAAAAAAAATTCTGGAAAATTTGAATCCATGCTTCTACCAATACTGAACACAATGGGTGATTTGATTTACCATGACTAAGCAGATGCCGCCGCAGAACCGACCGACGACACCATACAACGCTGCAGCTACCAACGACACCAGTTACCTCGCCAAGATAAAGGGATGTTATACCTTGTCTTAATACAATATGCAGTCACTATAAGATAGTGACGTCACAGCCGGTTGAACATATTGAGTGATTTGCATTCGACCAGTATATAGTTCACACACAGTTTATACGAAAAATATAACAAGAGGACCTCCTTTCGGAAGGAAAGTCACTTGTTTGCTACGTCGAAGCTGACGAGCTAGATTTTAGTTTACAAGTCATCTGAAATTGTCCAGCTTTTTCGTTCCAGCAGTTTGGTTCGAAGAATAAAACATCCTAATTGCCACCAGGGGCTTTGGTACCTGTAGATCTGTCGGTGTTTATACATTGGCTTGGCTGTGCCTACCAGAGGCCTAAAACCTGTTGATCTTGTGCCTACCAGAGGCCTAAAACCTGTTGATCTTGTGCCTACCAGAGACCTAAAACCTGTTGATCTAGTGCCTACCAGAGGCCTAAAACCTGTTGATCTAGTGCCTACCGGAGGCCTAAAACCTGCTGATCTTGTGCCTACCAGAGGCCTAAAACCTGTTGATCTTGTGCCTACCAGAGGCCTTAAACCTGTTGATCTTGTGCCTACTAGAGGCCTAAAGCCTGTTGATCTAGTGCCTACCAGAGGCCTAAAACCGGTTGATCTTAGTACCCACCAGAGGCCTAAAACCTGTTGATCTAGTGCCTACCAGAGGCCTCAAACCTGTTGATCTTGTTAACGCCAAGGGCGTAGTCCGTAGTCCGTAGTTATAAAAGAGTAACCCGATACCGAATGCTAGTTAAAGAAGATTAGTCTAAAATTTGTTTTTTTTTTGCTTAGATCAAGATTTGAAATACTGGGTTTATACAAGGCAATTTCCAAAAATTTTAAAATTCACTTGCCGATCAGAACACCATCCCCTCTATCCATACCAGTAGTTAAGTTAGATCTATCTTTTCTAAATACTGTATAATGAGAGTTATATAATTCGGATGTTAATTGCGTTTCTATATTTACCAAGTTTCAGTTAATATAATATAATATCATATTAAAAAAATAAAAATAAATTTGGTGATGAAACAGCTCGAAGTCAAAAGTCAACCAGGACCTAGTGACTTACAACTCTCAACCGTTCCTGTGTGAGTGTTACCATCAGGAACGGAGAGGACCTACAATTTTCTGCCAATTCCGAACAGCTAATGAGCAGCACTTTCCATGACAAGAGATACTCTTGGAGAATTTGTCAATTCCTCGCAAGAGGCAGTACAACACTCATGAGAAATTTCGGTTAAGGGTACCCCTTTCTTAATTACTTTAAAGCACTTTAAATAATTTTTAGGAATACAAGACTGAGTAGGTATATGTTTTATTAAGTCTTCAGGTTAATGTGTACCAAACATAATGAGTCAAAGTATTTAAATCACTTATTCCGCTACCCATTAGGCAATCATTTCGATTTCTGTTAAGTACAAGACTTAACAACATCACTTACGAAATTAATGTGCTATACAAGCATCATTCGAATGTCACTCAGATACTTTATCTTTGTCATATCGACCCATTGGTTTAACGTTCTAATTTCTTATCCTTCCAAAAGGAAGTTAAATTAGTGCGACCCAATAAAATTAGCTACTTCCACTTTATACAAAATTCGGTTCACCTTTCCTTTCAAAAACTCGAAATCGACACACGAGTATTTCGCCTCCTTATCTTGAAGATAATAACACCATCATCTACTTAAAACCAAACAAATGATTTTCAGGTATCGGAAACAGCTACCGAATGCGTGTCCTGTGATGCGCCTCCTTCGCTGTTCGATTTAATTTGACCACCGGTCGAGATGAGACGCCAGCAATCCAATTAAATTATTAAAGGTATCGTTTCATGAGAAATGTCTCTTCTAATAAGATGCCGCGGCATGCCGGTGCGGATTAGGATGTGACGCTTAAGGCTAGTCTTTCTATACCGGTCTTTGTTTCGGGACCAATTTTTAAATTAGCTGGGTTTCTATTTATAATAAAATAAAAATGATACATCCGTTTTAGGAATTAATTTCAGGAAGTTGTTAAAGCCCGTCAAAAGTAAAAAAAAATGGCACACAATTATTTGAAAAAAAAAAACAGTTTTAAAAGTTAATTGGCTTTTTAAAATGCCACTCACAGTCACATTTGATTTTGACTTCAATTCACATAATCCACAAGTGCTCTGTTTAAAAGAAGGTTAAATATTTAATTTGAAACGTGTGCTCTGAAAGGCAATCGGAGGTATAAAATGCCCATTCACAGAGGGTTGATGCTGCCGATTTTAAAATTCACCCCACAACTCTGTAACTCTTGACCATGTTCAACCAGATTTCGCACTCAATTGGAACATAATTCAACTTTTCATTCTTCGTTTCACCCACATAACCATTATTTGAACTGGGGGTTAAAAGTTCATTGACAAGTTAATCGACTTTAAAGAAAACACGCAGCCCTGTATTCAACGAAAGTCTACATTCATTTTACGAGTATGTACATATGTATATAAAAAAAAGAGAAAAATTGTTAGATACATATGTACATATGTATGTATGTAATATATAATTGTTAACAATTTATATTTTTAACTTCATAGCTATGGCATATTAGGTACCTACCTACCTACACGAACCTCATCTCCGGCATTGTATATTCAGCCAAAAGCTGTCAAATTTTCAAATGACAGTTTTACAAATTATCGTCTGACAGTTAATTGAACGGAAACAGCCAGGCAAGCAATTTTAATTTCAAAATGGCTCTCATATTCATTTGTTACTCGATTGTTAACTGCGGCATGGAACTGCTTTATTCAAGCTTCTCAACTCAAAACAATGGAAATTGCTTAATAGGCCTGCATGTGTATTACCGTACGTACCTACATATACCTGTTCTTGAGTATGGTTGTTGTTCCTCGCTTGGCCGCCATTAGCCCAGATTTGAATCTTCACGCAAGTGAATGCCTGTCAAAACGATTTGACATGACAGATTGAGCCAAATTGTTTCACTGCGCGTAATTACCTGCAGATGTTTGGATAAAATTTGTATTTTTTTTTAGTTGCTTGGTACATTTGTGGGTTTATTAATTAAAATAAAATATTCTGAAGCGATATAATTGCTTAACTTTATTTCATATTAATATCTTCTATAGTTGCTATAAGTTCAAGGGGAAGTTATGAATGTTTTCGTTCCTATACGTTATATGTATGTAGGTAAATCAATCACGTTTAAAAGAGGCTACATATTATTTTTAAAATAGGGGTTGACTCTTAATAGAATGCATCGCTAGAGCGTACAAACTTGGTCTTATACTGAAGAGCCTTAAACTCAAATTAACAGGCGGTTTATCTCATCAAGAAACAAAATATCTTCTTAATGACGTTTACTAACTGTGATTAAGTTAAACCATCCGAGATGATGGTTTAGCGAAGACATAAGAAATAAAAAGTTTTGCAATATGGATTTCCAAGCTTTGACATGTGATAGCGGCCATATTGCTGAAGCGACATCTGTCAAATTGAGTCATCATCATCGGCTCGACAACAGGGTTCCGGTCCTGGCCTTTTTCAACAAGTCTCTCCACCTATCCCGGTCTCTAGCCGACGCTATCCAGTTGCGCACCTAAAGGCTTCGGGCGTCGTGGTCTACGCCATCTTTCCAGCGCAGGCATGGTCTACCACGCTGTCGTCTACCATAGAATGTACCACAAACGACTTTCCGAGCAGGTTCCTCTTCGCTGCGAGCTAGGTGCCCTGCCCACCGGAGTCTACCGAGCTTAATTTTTGTCACGATATCTGCTTCAAGGTAGATTGCGTACAATTCATGATTGTACCGTCTCCGGAATCGTCCTTCCTCACATATGGGGCCAACAATTCTCCTTAAGACTTTTCTCTCGAACGCAGCTAAGAGGTCGGAGTGCCTTTTGCTAAGCACCCAAGTCTCGGATCCATATGTGAGTACTGGCAGGACCATGGTCCTGTACAGCAGCAGTTTTGAAGTTATGGTGAGATTTCTGGATTTGAAGAGCTTTGACAGACTATAGTAGGCTCTGTTGGATTTGAGAAGCCGCCCGCGTATTTCTTCTTCTATATTCTTATCGGCTGCTACTATTGACCCAAGGTATTTAAAGGATTGCACCACTTCAAATTCGTGCTCCGCAACCTTGATTGTTTGACCAACTGTTCCTCTCGCATTCGACGCCACCATGTACTTTGTTTTACCTTCAATAATGTGCAGCCCCAGATTTTGTGCCGCCTGCTCGATTTGGATGAAGGAATCGTGTACAGCTTGTTCGGTTCTTCCGATGATGTCGATGTCGTCTGCGTAAGGCCAGTAACTGGCTGGACCTGTTGACGATGGTCCCTCTTGTTGCCGTGCCAGAGTCTTGTTGCTTTCTCTAACGCCAGGTTGAAGAGGAGGCAGGCCAGACCCCTTGTCGGAGTCCATTAAAGATGTTGATTGGTCTGGATAGCAAACCGGCTATTTTTACTTGGCTTGTTACGTTGGTCATGGTCAACCTACATAGTCGTGTCAATTTATTTGGGATGCCGAATTCTCTCATGGCTTTGTAAAGTTCCACCCTGGCTATGCTATCATAGGCGGCCTTAAAGTCTATATACAGATGGTATGTTGGGATGTTAAATTCTAGACATTTTTCCATCGCCTGCCTAAGGCTAAAGATCTGATCAGTTGTTGATTTGCCTGGAATGAAATCACACTGATATTGTCCGATGACGGTTTTAGCGTATGGGGTTATCCGGACTTGTAGGATAGAGGAGAGTATCTTACAGGCGGTACTCAACAACGTGGTACCTCTATAATTGCTGCACGTTGTGACATATCCCTTCTTATGTATGGGGCATATTATGCCTTTTCGCCAGTCTTCTGGCATTTCTTCTTGCTCCCATACGTGCACTATAATATCATGAATTGCTTGACGTAAGGCTGGCCCGCCGTGATGAAATAAGTCGTCTGGTATGCTATCGGATGCCGGGGCTTTGTTCTGCTTAAGCCGGTCTATAGCCTTCTCAACCTCTTCTATTCTTGGTGGCGGCAACATAGGGTATTCTTCTTGAAGTGAGCTTCTTCTGCAGTGAGCTGACCATTTGACAATTCGTTAAAGTACACTTCCCATCGCTCCAGTATGCTTTCAGGATCGGTAATCAGATTTCCGTCTCAATTCTTGCAATATGTGCAGCGTGGTGTGTACTGCGTTGTGTTTCGGAGGGATTGGTAGAACTTCCACGCCTGGTGCGGACCTCGCTCTCGGCTATTTTCTATTTCACAGACTAGGTTCTTCTCCCAGGCTGATTTTTTTTATCTGTGAAGCCGTTTTCCTGTTCTTTTGAGCTCTTTATATTCCTCTTCGCGTGCCCGCGTTCTATGAGATTGTTGCATTGCTCGGTACGCAACATTCTTACGTTCAGTCGCTAGCTTGCATTCATCATCAAACCAGTCGTTCCGATTTTTACGACTGCTGCCTAAGACACGTGGTCTATTTGGTTACGAGTGACTCCATCAGTTGATACCCAGGTGGCTTTGTAGATATCTTTACGCAGGAACCTGGTACTCGCAACGACCATGTTTTTCGATGCTGCCAATTCTAAGACTCGAAGTCCATTGTCATTAGTGTTCTCATGCATATTATGGGTGCCTGCGTAATGCCTGAATACCGGCTCCCGACCTATTTTTGCGTTCAAACCCCCAAGGATGATCTTAACATCATACCTTGGACAGGCATTGAGGGCTATCTCGACTTGTTAGAAGTAAGTCTCTTTTTCTTCGCCTGAGGACTCCTCCGTAGATCCGTGAACGTTAATGAGGCTGATGTTCGTAAATTTGCCTCGCACGCGAAGGGTACATAGCCTTTCGCTTATAGCGTCAAAGCCGATGATGGTAGACTTCATTTTTTCGCTGACTAGGAAGCCTACCTCGAGCACATGGTGTTTTGTATGACAGCAGTAGTATACGTCATATTCTTTCTTCTTTAAAACACCATTCCCTGTCCATCTGATTTCTTGAAGAGCTGTTATGTCAGCTTTATATTTTGACAGGGCATCGGCTAGCTGCTGAGCAGCTCGAGCTCTATAGAGCGATCGTACGTTCCATAAGAAAATTCGTAAATCGTTTTTCAGTTTTCGTTGCGTGGGTTGTCGGTCTCATAATTCTTTTAGTTTTACGGGACAGGGAATTAACCTGTCGCCAACCTGAGGAACCAGCCTGATCATATTAGCCAAACCTTTTTAAAAGGCTTGTTGCTAGCGGCCGCCGCGGAGAGGCTATGATCACACTTCCACCAGTCCCGAATAGTTACGGCACGTGCATGTTTTCGTATGCTACATGTTATTCCCCATATTCGTCTGATGGCTGACCGCCAACACCAAATGTCAAATTGAGTGTCATTTATTAAATTTGTCTTGTCAAATTAACATGGGGATCTAAAGTGTTCAAAAGTTGGTCTTTTATTCGAGCTTCACCTATTTTAAGTCTCGTACGTTCGTCAAGAAGCAAAATTGTCGAATTCGAGACGATCACTGGATGCATTCTCTGAATGTAAATAAAATTTTCACCAAGTAATATTGTAAGACATAATTTAAGGGAGAATGATCTTGCTGTTTTTTTCTGATACCTCGACATTATTTGACTTGTGTATAGGTATTCCGTTTAGATTTTATTTTATTATTAATTGCTATTTACATATGCGATAGACATTTTATCAGTGGTCTAAGTCCATAAAATATATGTTTACGTTAAGAGTGAATTAATGATTTTGAATTTTTTTTTACCAAATATCATTTAAAACGTATTTATAGCTTAAACGAATTTTTTAAGAATTTTATTTTTCATTTAGTGGTGGTGGTGCAACAACTCGAAGAGCACAAGGACTCAGTGACTGACAATAATTCTGAACTATTCATGTGTGCGTGTTTCCAGAAATAGAGGGGACCTACAATTTTGGCCGATTCCGAACCACTTGATGAGCAGAACTTTCTATTGCAAGAGGTATACTTTTAGAGGATTTGTCAATTCCTCGTATTAGAGGCATTACATCAATGAAAAACTTTTTTGCAGCGGCTGAGAATCGAACCCAAGAACTTCTGCATGATAGTCCAATGCACAAACCATCATGCCAGGGGGTAAAACATACATAAAACTATTAATTCTAACTCTTTTTCAACTTGACATACAATAACGAATACTTTTCTAACGCATCCCAACTTAAGGTTATTCAAAAGTGGACTCTTTATTTTGTACCTACACAATTTGCTGGGTAAAATGATTTGGTAAAATTCACCCTGCGACATTGTGAGTAAGCTCTTCTAAAAATTGTATCTAAATCTATTGTTTAAAATGTTAATGTTTAACTTGATTAACTTTTTCAAAAGTTGTGAAATGAAATCGATTGCTTGGATTAACTTTTTAAGATGATGTCTTCAATTAATATAAAACGAAATATTGTTTGTGCTCAAAAATAGTCCTTCACGTTTATTCTTTGACATTTTACGACGGCCGATTCAATAAAACAACATTTACATAAATGCAATGAAATGCAAACGTTTCCGTAGACTTATCATTTTAAAAAAATTGGTAAGCTTCTCGAGTTGCGCATTAATACCCTTATTATTTTACCTTTTTCTAGCAACTTTCAAATTTTGTAGCGATGTTCCTAATTTTATCAATCTCTAATAGGTACCTACTTTATATTTGGTACGCCAACTTAAAGTTTTTATTATTGTAAGGGTAAAAAGTAGGTTAAAAAAAAAAATACTGACCCATTTTTGAGATATCAAATTTTCAAAAAAAAATATTTTTTTTTCAAATTCAAAAAACACTTTTTTTAGTTTTGAAATACAATGTTTTTCAAACTTTGTAGTATTTTCTCTATAAAAAATTTCATTAAAATCCGTTATTTAAATAATGAAAAATTCAAAATTTGAAAAAATGGTTCTATATAGTAGTTATAGTCAGTAATGCCTTAATTTTAAAATTTGTTTTTTTTTTTTTTTGAATTAGAGATCGGGAAAATTAATTGAGAGAAAAAAAATTAATTAAAATTCTAAGCGCCGTTTTTGGGAAAAATACAAGCTTCGAAAACCATTTTTTAACATTTTGTGTGGTGGGTTATTTTTAGTAAAATAATTTTTTATTTCTCACATCTTGTAAAATGTATTAAGAAACTTCTAACTGCTAAGTTTAAGAACATAAAGCATGAAGTTTTCGAAATATTGAGTTTTGAAAAAAATATTTGAATTTTTTTTTTAACCTATCAGTCGCAAGCAAAAATTGTTTAAAACAGCGCCTCGCACAGTTATAGGCACTTACTTACTTACCATTATGGTAAGCGGTTTCTCCCAATAAATGTGTCTATTGCTTAAAACAGTTTTACTTGCAATATACTCGTACGTACTCAAGGACAAATTTGCATTTCGAAAAAATGAACCCGAGATTTTGATCAAAGTTGACAGTACGATTATAGAGAACACGAAAAAAAGTGGGTCCGGAAACCGCTCAAGCGATTTTCTTCAAATAAGGTATTTAATTTGCTTGTTTGATGCCCTAGTGGAGAAATAGAAATTTTTGTTTGGTTCCGTACAGCCGTTATGCAAAATCTCATTTATCTCTAAAACTGCTCTTACTTTTTTGATAAAAAAAATAAAAATTAAGTGCTATTATGGGTATGAATTGACTATACATTTAGGTCAAACCAACATTTGAGAAAATATATTATTAACTGTACCATTTTTCAATTTCGTCACCATGATAGTACTATAGATTAAATTTGCAATGCCTATATGTCAAAAATAAAAGCTAAAATATTTAAAATAAAACTAACTCTTCCAGAGACCGTATAAGAAGCCTAGACAAGCCACCAAATTATTTTTACCATAAAAAGAATCGCAAAATCTTTAACGAATCGCATATAAATTGCTTAACACCTGTCCACACAAAAGCAGATATAAAATATCCTTTATCTCCAGCTCCATCAAATAAAAAAAAATCCCATTTTGTATCCGGCCACCTCCAATTGCATCCCAATTAACCGCAATTTGTCTTATTACCACTTAAAACCCGATTCCCAAAATGATCATTGTGTGTTTCTCTTCCGATTATTATATCCTTCAAATAATTTGATAAGATCGCCGCCGCCAATTGATTGTGCCACAAAAATAAAATAACAAAAAAAAAAGAAACAAACAAAGCCACCAGGAAATTGTCGTGCAGCCGAAATTAGCCCATATAGTACAAGAGTTAGTGTTGCATTAAAGATTTTATTTTTTGATATCTCAATAAATCTGAAATATCCAAAAGGAAAATAAATAAATAAGAGGCCATGACGGCTCATAAAGAGCCTACACTAAGTGAGAAACTGAATATGGAGGGACCTACAATTTTCTACCGATTCCGAACGGCTAATGATCAGTACTTTTTATGACAAGAGACACTCTTGAAGGATTTGTCATTTCTTCGCAAGAAGTAGTACACTCTTGAAAATATTTTCTTGCAACGACTGAGAATCGAAGCCATGACCCACTGTAAGACACTCTAACGTACCATTATACCAAGGTTTATTAAAAAATTTGCTACAGACATTACTAAAAACTATCGAGGCATATCTTATATGAATGTGTTAGCTAAAAAACTTTGCGGTATACTTGTGAAGTGGAAAGACTAGACAAACTGGTTAAAAAAAAAAACATTCTCTCAGAAGCCTGAGCAGGTTTTAGAAAAAACTATTCAACAATTGACAATATCTTCACACTTTCATCAATCTTCAAAGCTTTACAAGCAAGGAACAAGATAGTATATTCAGCAATATTAAGGAGTTGATTCCAATAGAGATCTTTTAGACTCTCACTGACAACTGCACCCCTACAATGGATATCAGTAAAGATTTTTAGGTTATGTTCCCATCAAGAAAGGACTGTGATGACGTCGCGATGAAAGACTTGAAAGACACAACTATCTTTACTAATGGATCAAAAATGGAGTGTGGTGTTGGTTCAGGAATCTTCTCTGTGACTGACTTAGGATATATCTAGGGCGTTTAAGCTACCCGACTTAGCTATTGTTTTTTAAGCTGAATATCAGGCTATCAGGGAAGCAAGCAAGGTACTCAAACAAGAACCAAACCAGAACCAGAATACGGCTGTTATCACAGACTGTCAGGCGGCTGTTAAAACCATTAATTCTTGTACATCATCCTCAAAATTGCTCCAGCAATGCCGGGAGCAATGCTAGACTCAACATTAACCTCAATGGCACTCTTACCTGGGTTCCAGTCATTGTGGCATTGATGGGAATAAACGGGTAGATGTGCTGGCCAGGCAAGAATAAGCCCCTCATATAGCTCGCTTGCGGAAAGATTCAACACTCCGTAGGTAGAGCAGTTTAACTTACTGAAAGATTTTACCAACCTATAATAAATCCCGAATACTTGATCTGATATGCAGACCTAAGCAAGACATAGCCGGAATAATAGCTAAGTGTAGCGGACACTGGTTAATATAAGAGCATGCAGGGAAGCTGGGTATTCCTCACAACAAAAGGACACAGTAGTCCATTTCCTGTGCAAATTCCTTGCTCTGGCCAAATTAAGAGCACAATCATTAGGAAGATAATTGTTTGACAACATTGACCGAGCTTTCGGAAATGAATATCAAAGACTTGGTCTCTTTTCTCAACGTGACGGAGTGGCTCAAGGACGAACTTTGGTTACTTCTATGCAGTGCCCTCTGTTTGACTCCTTATATCTCGAGCTAACGGACTGAGGGCTTTGACGGAGGCTTACGATGGTGGGGGACGGCTGATATGTCAATCGGATTGGCTACTGTTTCAGCACCAGCACAAGCTGCCCAGCTTGGCACAGTGTAGATGGTGTCGGATGGTATTTTCATCCGTCAGCCGTTTACCCTTATGTTCAGTTACCTTTCAGCTTTAGGAATAAATGACTTTTTAATTGCAGCAGAACATCCCTGACTATAATCGACCACCACACTCGCAATAACCATGAGAAATAAGGTGCCGGTGGCTGCCATTAGTGCCACTCTTCCTTTCCACTCGATTTGTAAAAGATACTCCACCGCAGAGGATCATCTCTTTGATCAAGGTGTAGGAGGCCGGCTAATGTGACACGGACGTGGCACGGCCGGAGTAGCGACCGACGGCGGCGGCGCTATGTAATGACGTCAACCTGCCTACCTACCGCATTAAATCTTTTGTATCATCTCAGTTCTATGCCGATGTAGATACATATGTATCTTTCGTTCTTTAAATCTTCTCTCTTATGTCGCTGAATGAGTCATTTGAAAGTGGATTGCACCGCGGATGAAGGAAGTGGAAGGATCGAGGACAACTTAAAAAATGATGATATCAAAATTGATCCTAATTGATGGGACCTTTTTATTATTTGTTGTTTAAAAAGCCGCCAATCCCGAACCACACACCCTATGTTCATTATATTTATACTCGTAAATGATGCACTACCTTGTGTGGAAGTTTGGAAATTGTATATATAAAAATGCAACACCGACTGTCATCACATTTGGTAAAGTTGGTTAATTAATTTTTTGTTCTATTAGACTCTCATTTGTTTAGTGAAATAATAAAAAAAAAAAAACAGAACTATAATTACAATGCTTAGTTTCCTGTTTGTTTGTTTAATGTAAGCATTTTGAAACAGTAAGTGGGTAAAAAAGGTTTTTGTTGCTTAAGGGTTGGTCCTTAATCGATTAAGGAAAATAATTCAATTTTAATGAACCAAGAAACAACATGTGTTGCGTTTGAAGATTTGAAGAATATAACTTTATGGAGGTCATAGCAAATTGTTATAAATGGTTAAATTTACACAAAGACCTCATTTTTGAGTAATACAGCCAACAAAAATTTGATATTCGACAAAAGAACTTTATCTAAGAGTTAAAACTTTTGAAAATTGGAAAGTCAAAGTCGTATCTGCTTTTCAGATGGGTAGATATATTTCTACGGTTATTACAAAAATATCGATCTTAGGACTTTTCAATGAGCTAAACTCTAACTGGACTCAAACTAAATTTATAAAACCGAATTTTAGTCTTTTAGATTTTTAGTACGTTAAAGCATGATAATATGAAACTCACAATATTATAAATCGCAATATTGGACAAATTTTTGTGAAATGTTAGGAGGTACATATTAGGTATTACCTTGAAGATATCTTCTATATTGGAGAGTATAGGTATTTTTGGAAAATCGGATATATATGAAGAACAATTTGGACACTATATCTGAGATTTTGCAACGCTTGGCATAGTGCTAGCGAGAGAACATTGCCATCCGTCATTCTTGAGCAAGCCTGATGGACTCAGGACAATTTCGGTTCTTGGAGCTACTAAGAGCGACGCACTTTCCGGTCTGTGAGAATATCCCCGAAACGCTTAGATCTCTTAATATGGTAAGGGCTCCTACAGGTAAAATCAACACTGGACAATTAATACTTTCTCTCCATATAAGTCTCCATCTCTGGATGGCAAACTGCCAATTATGGTAGAAAAATGCAAGATGTGTCAATGGCTGGAAATAATTTTCAAATGATGCCTCTTTTTAAACTATGTACTAGAGTCCTGGAGACAAGTAAGAGTAGTTTTTATCCCGAAAGTAGGTAGGCGGGATCATGAATCAGCGAAGGATTTCCGAACAATTAAAATAAAATTTTGGTTAAGTTGGAAAGATGTGGCGTAAAGGTGGTTGTGTATTGACTTGGTTGGTACTACTTGTGTCAAGAAGGTTCTCTGCGTTAAGTAAAATAGCTTTACGGAAAGTCAGTAACAAGTCAGGACAAGGGTTAAGACTTAAGAAGGCATGCATAGCTTTCTACGCCTTTAGTAAAATATTTGGTAAAAAGTGGGGTCTTCAATGATTTTGTGAACATACACACCATACAAGCTTACCAAAGTAAATAAAATCGGTAAAATGAAGAAAGTACAAGGAACCGCTAGCGTTGGTACCAGAGGGGCTCTAAAATCCTGGCCAACTGATGCTTTCAGCGTTTTTCTGCACGCTGAGTTAGTGATCCAATTTCCGGGTGATTTTGCAAAAGTGTGATGTATGCAATTGGCAACACCATACACTTCCCACATTAAAATACATTCCACAATTTGACGTTTGGATGTCAGCTCTTTTGTTAACTGGAATTTATCACTTCTCATCTAGACGTCAAGCAGAACCCTTCTCCTTTTAAATATTAAAATAGTTTATTGCACACTTTAAAATAATAAAATAAATTGTGAATAACATTAAAAATAAATCTTTTATTTGTTTGACGACATAACAAAAAGCAAACACATACATATATAATGAGAGACATTAAAACATGCTATACCTTTCGTATTTTTGAACTAAAACCAAACTGGATGACTCCGTGAGAATGTCCATAATTTACCATATCAATTCCATCCCCAGAGTCATGGTATCAAAATGGCCTAATTCAGTGCTAATTGGGCCCCGGGGCTACACTGCCAGTTGTCATCATTTCTAATACCTACTTTATCTAAGAATGAGGAACATGGCTTCTGCTGAAGGTTTACAATCTTATTGATCTTTCCGCTTGGCAATGGGCATGTTCACTGTTGGTGTTGGAAAAATATTTGTTTGAAAAATTATTGCGTTAAAATCCATGGACCAAAGTATATATTATTAAAACAAAATTCAAACATACATACCAGGCTTAAGGACAAATATTTTTCTTATTACTCTCACTATCATAAGTCCAACGAAAGTTCAGAAAGTGTAGCAGTCATCAGGGACAACTTCAGTTCCCTTAAAAAAAATCATAAGCAAAAGCACCTATGGACTTGTTGGGGTTGATTTTAACGCTAACGGTCGCCGATGGATGGATGCATACACAATAAAATAAAAATTACAGAAACACTCCCATATATTATGTCAAAATATAAGCTTAACTTCCTAAGGATACCTGAGTTGCAGAATTATGTCTACGCGACAATAACCTGCGAAGCAGTTCACAAAGTTGTCATACTCTCAATTAATTTTCAACATCAAACCATCTTCTTGGAAACAACCAGAGGCAGGTTGCATTAATTTCTCGAAACAGCTAGACATAAAAGAGACATTGACGAAACAATCATTCAACCACCGAAGAATTGAAACCTCCAAGATGAAGATATTGGTGCTGCTACTGATGCCTAGATAACTTCTTCCGCATTGGCTTTCCAGAGGAGAACCAGAAACAACAGAAGGCTTCACGAGACAGATACTAATATCTACTTGTTTATATCCGAAATCTTTAGCTCCAAACAGCCACTAAGAAAATTGCTTCAACGAATCCAGCAGCGAGAATGGAACACCACCAACACAAACACTAAGCTTAAGGGCTATTGGTAGGAAAATTTCAAGATCCGATCGTGTCGTCCGAAATTTCTTACAAGATCCAGAATTTTATGGGACAAAAATAAAACCCGGGCGTCCGTAGAAGCTGACATTTCAAGAAAAGAGGCGTTTAATCAATGCTGCATCCGATTCGGTGCATTTCGGTTTCAACGGTTTTTCGTGCCTTAAAAAGCAGTGAAGTGATTGTTCGGTGCAAAATGGTGCCAGTTCCAAATCTGACAACAATTTACAAACAAAAAAGGTTAGAATTTGCCTGTCAAAACATGAACCGGAATTGAAAAACCATAAGTAACATTCCATTAATTTACACTTAACTCTTATTGTTCTAAATGGCATAATCTAATGAATGTTTTTCTTTCAGATTATTTTCAGTGACGAAAAAAGTTTAATTTTGATGGGCCAGATGGTTTTAACGGATATTGGCACGATCTGAGAAAGGAAAAAAAGTTTTTTTCCAAGAGGAACTTTGGCGGTGGCAATTTATATATCCTTGGTCGCATTTTTATCAAAACTTCTCTGATAGAATCAAAAATGTCCAAAGGAGATTCACGCGTTTGCTTTGAGGAAATTAGAAGGATAACTCGAGATACGCATTAATAGATTTGAAATCATTAAAAAGTCGTAAGGATTCTTTAAGTGTTCTTTTTATAAAGGACATAATTAATTACAGAATAAAATCTCCGGATTTACTAGCTCTTACGCCTTTTTATGTTCCCGAGAGGAATTTACGAAACAGGGACGTTATCTTTCTGATTCCAACTCACAGGACGAACTATGGACAAAATGAACAAAATAACTCGTTCCTTATCACTTTTTAATTTAGTTCACAATGAAGTCGACCTTAAACTGAATAGATAATTAAGAGTATTGTTTCAAACTGAATAGATAATTAAGAGTATTGTTTTAAATTTGTTTTAAATGATATATGTATGAATGTATAATTTAATTATGTAAGTGTTTTTCGCTTATAGCAGTGAACAAATTATAAATCCTTTTGTAATGTATTCCATTACTATATAAATAAGTAAAGTTGTCAGGTATAGGTTCATTGATATAGTTAGTATATAAGCCATAGTTTGTTTAAGCTTTTAGTTTTAAGTATTTATATAATAAACGTTTAGTCTAAGTTCAACCGCTGCTCTGCTTGTTTCTTTTATTAATTCTCTCGGACATATTAATTTGGCGACGAGGAAAAAGTTGAAAAAAAAAAAAAAAAAAAAAAAAAAATAGTTAAAAGTGGATATGTCTAAAGACGAAAAAGGTGCACTCGGTTTTGTAAAATCCAATACAATGCCTATATTAGGTGCAATTGAAAGTTTTGTGGTCGGAGTCGATGATTTCGAGACTTATTTGGAAAGGATGGAGCAACTTCTTTCGCTAAACCAAATAGTGGACGATAAGATGAAAGTGGCGTTTTTCATAAGTTGTGCAGGTGGTGATATCTACAAACTCTTCAAATCTATTGTAGTACCTCAGAAAACCACAGAGTTTTCATATGAGAAAATGACCTCCAAGCTTTTGGAAAATCTTAAGCCCAAAAACATCATCATTGCAGAGCGGTACAAATTCTGGAAGCGGGAACAAAAAGATTCAGAGACGATAGGGGAGTTTGTAGTTGAACTACAATCGCTTGCCCAGTCATGTGATTTTAAAGCTTTCTTAAATGAAGCTTTACGAGATAAGTTGATTTGCGGTATGAGAGATTCACGTATACAACAACGACTTTTGGAGAAAGATCATACGTTTGAAGAAGCGGTAAATTTGTCAAAAACTTTGGAAATAACAAATAAAGAGATGCTCACAATTAATCCATCGGCAACAAACTGGATTGGCAGGTCTAAGTACCGTAGTCAAGCTAATCCACAACAACAGCAGCGTGGGCGATCAAATCGAACGATTCAACATCAAAATCGAAGTAGCTTGGAAGGACATCAACAGGGAAAGGAGAGAGTGCAGTGTTTCAATTGTGGTGTGACGGGCCACTATGCTAATAATTGTTACAAACGACGAAGCGGGAAGAGCAGACAACGAGGAAGAACCAAAAGCAGAAGTAGGGTAAATCAAATCGATAATGACAGGGAAGATTTATTGTGTTCAAAGTATTCCAGTAATTTAGATTTAAAAACAATTTATAGTATTTCTAAAATTAAATCTGATCCTTTATATAAAATTTTACATGTTTTACATTCTGGACATGTAGGCATTGTCAGAATGAAATCTTTGGCTAGATCTGCGGTTTGGTGGATGGGTATTGATAGCGATATAGAAAAGTTTGTGAGTGATT
Source organism: Chrysotoxum bicinctum (assembly GCA_911387755.1). Lineage (NCBI taxonomy): Eukaryota > Metazoa > Arthropoda > Insecta > Diptera > Syrphidae > Chrysotoxum > Chrysotoxum bicinctum. The sequence goes on along the minus strand of OU426988.1, from coordinate 245,701,016 downwards.
GCGAAGTATGCGATTTTGCATCAAACAAGCCAAGTAAAGTTAAGCTGTCTTCGTGGCCAGCTACAACTTGTTTTTATCAAAGAATCCATTTAGATTTTTTTTATTTGGAACAGACAAATTTTCTTGTACTTGTTGATTCATATTCGAAATGGATTGACGTGCGTATAATGCCTAACACTAGAGCAGACACTCTAGTTAATGTACTACGAACAAATTTTGCAACTTTTGGACTTCCGATTGAGCTAGTAAGTGACAATGGTCCGCCTTATAACTCAAAACTCTTTATTGATTTTTGTCATGCTAATAACGTTAAAGTCCTTAAATCTCCTCCATATCATCCTGAGAGTAATGGTTTGGCAGAGAGGGCGGTGCAGACCGTGAAAAGTGTACTGAAAAAGTATTTATTAGATAATAGAACTAAACGATTAAGTTTACAACATAAAGTTGATGATTTCCTTTTTAAGTATCGCAACACGCCTTCTACTCTTACTAAATTAACGCCATGTGAAATGATTTTTAAGCAACCAATAAATACACCATTAAGCATGCTGAAATTTAAAAACAAATCTGAAAGTGTGGAGGAAGATAGAAGAAATACGAAAAGTTTTTTCGAAAATAAAAACAAAAATAAAGCTAAAAAGATTTTAAGCAAAAATGTTAGAGCTTCTCCTGATCAATATTTTAAAATAGGAGATAAAGTCTGGTACATAAGATATGTAAATAATAACAAATTTAAAAGTCCAGCAGTTATTAAAGAAAAGATTGGAAAGGTCAGATATTTAATTGTACTTGATAATAGAAAAATTGTATGTCATGGAACACAACTTCGTAAAATCAATAGTAAAAAAGTTAGATTTGAAAAACCAGTAGCTTGCTACTTTTATAATAAAGATGAAAATATAAGAAATAATGATGCTGAAACTGCTGTCTTAATTTCATCTGATGACGAGTATCTTAGTTGTGATGAAGAGGAGAAGCTTTCAAATCCAAAAACAACTGTTCGTAGGTCAAAAAGAAAACGAAAGCAACCTTCATTTTATCGCTGTCATTATTAAGTACATATGAATGTATTTTTGAATTAAATTTTTGAATTAAATATTTGAATTAAATTTTTCAATTGAATTTTTGAATTAAATTTTGGAATTTTAAATGTTAATTAAAATTGAAAAAAAAAAAAAATGATTTATATAAAAACAAAACAAAATATTATTTATAAAATACGAGTATATTTAAATATATTTAATGAATGAAAAATCATTAAAAAAAAAAAAACAAAAAAAAAATTTAAGAAAGGAAAAGCATTATTATGTTATTAATTAAAATTTAAATGAATTAAAAAGAAAACTAAACAAATTGAATTATGTATTATATTATGAAGATATATATTTGTATATACTATGATAAATTCAATACAACAAATTATTTTTAAGAAAGGAAAAGTGTAATGTATTCCATTACTATATAAATAAGTAAAGTTGTCAGGTATAGGTTCATTGATATAGTTAGTATATAAGCCATAGTTTGTTTAAGCTTTTAGTTTTAAGTATTTATATAATAAACGTTTAGTCTAAGTTCAACCGCTGCTCTGCTTGTTTCTTTTATTAATTCTCTCGGACATATTACCTTTGAAGATGAATAAATAAATAACTATAGTGGGAGCTAAAAACAGGATGCCAAAAATTAGCTAATGTAAAACTTATAAATCCTTGTAGCAATTTCTAAAAAAAGTAAGCTTTTGTATAAATTCATATAGGTACATATTAACTTTTTTTCACATCATGTATGTAGATTTTTTTAATTAACTTTTAATAAAATAACTTTAACGGTCAAGTTTATAGAAAATCGAGCGTGGGGTTTTCAAAATATTGAGTCAAAAACAAAAAAAAAGTTCCCAGGGTGGGTATCATTTTTTTTTTTTTTCAAGCATTACCTTGTTTTAACTAAATGAAATTTGTTGATGTTTTTTTTTTTAAATCTGCGGAACAGTTTAAAAAAAATATTTCAATAAATTTCGAAAAAAATTCGCATATAGCAGGTTCCGTTATTTTTGATCTTAAAAAATGCTTTGTACTAAGCTTAAAGAAAATCGGGTGAGCCAGACTGACAGAATTGCGATTCCCATTTTTTCGTCCTCCCTATCATCGTGATGTTAAGTCTGATCAAAATCTTGAGTTCGATTCTTTTGACGAATGCATAACTTGTCATATAAAGAGTTTTTCAATTGGCGCGGACAGATTTTAGTAGCCAGTAGTGGCTATGTTGTTGATAGTTGTTAGGAGCATAACTATTTTCAGACTTATTTAAGAGTGGTATGATCGCTATGATCTCCCTCCTTATCACATATTTAAACTTAACGATATTTTTAGTCTTGAGAGCAGGCATTTCTATTTATGTTTTATCTTCATTGTTAAATTAATAAATGGAAAACAGAATAGTGGAACCATTTGTGTCGTGTTAACTTTAATATTGAGGAATAAGCCCGAATGCATACGCAGTTAAAACTATCGGACTAGTCACTAGTTATGGACAAGTTTAAAGAAAATGTTTAAATTATTTAATGTTTAATAGAAAATATATTAATTCTGAAATTCCAATAGAGAAAAAAACACAATTTAACTAAAATGAATATTTCCTTTTTTATTCACGTATATTTTTGAAGATTGCTTATCAATAATTTTGTATAACTTATATTTAACTATTAATTATTGTTTATCGTACAAGAAAACATTACAATCTTTTTCTTCAAATTTTTATTCAATTAAGCTCACATAATACAAACTTAAAAAAAAGAACATCTAAACCATATAAAAATTTAATGAAAATAACAAAATCACATTAAACAAAAAATTATATTACTACTATAATTTATACATTTATATTTAATATCTTTATTCTGGTTTAAGCTTTTTAATTATTTTAACATTTCCTATGACTATTGTTTTTTTTTTAATTTTTGTTTAATGATTGTTTTGAGATTTTATATTTTTAATTTGAATAGCTGATGAAGTTTTTTTCGGTTATATTTACACAAGATAAGCGCTACGTTAGTTAGATATTCTTAATTTAATATTTTACTACAAATTTTAAAAATTGTTCAATTTAATTTATACTCGTAAGTTTATTTATGATAAGTACGTGTTTTGTTTGTTTTAATAATAATTAGGTCTGGTTTAATAAATATTTACAACGTCTTAAGTTTTCCATATCACAAAATAGGGTGTGTTGATTTTGCTTTGTTTTTTTTTCTTTTATTAAATTTCTATGAAGGAATTACCCCCTCAGTACTATTAGCATCCTGCAGGATGTTGCTCAGCCCAAGGTTGAAGACCATGAAGGGCAGCCAATGGCGCTCCATTAACCGTTTGTGAGGGGTGCGATTGAAGGGGGGCTGGCGGTGGTGGAAAACCTTTGCTAATGGCCTCAGCTTGCAATGACATCATTAAGCGATTCGCTGCCTGTCGTTCAGCTTCCCGTTCCTCAGCTGTTTGCCGCCTGAAATTATACAAAAACAAAAATAACTATTATAGAGGTAAGTTAAATAGAAATTCATTTAAAAATCAAGTATATAATTAAACCCATCACGAGCTACTGGGAGGAAAATCGATATTAAAAGCCCCTAAACAATCCGACTGTGTCGATTGAAGATACAAATAATAACAGAGTTTCATGTTCACATCCATTAACAAACAGTTAGACGATGGATATGACAACATCTAATTAGAAACTAAAATCAGGGTAATTATTAATAAATCAAATTTCAACGAAGTATCTACCCAAAGGATTTGTGTATGTGGATCCGGCCGGGGTAGGTGAGCTATCATCAACCATGTCATCCCCTAAATGATATTGTGGTGATGATAGGGATTTGTGTTATTCAGAGCTGCCCTATCCCCTTGACAATTTTGCGTGATGGGAAGTGATGAAAATAACCTGCAGGAAAGTTAAACCCCATCCCACTCTTGCAACCCCTTCATAACTTAATCGATCGAATGTTATATAGTTTGAGTTCCACCCGCATATTAAGGGCGCAGTCGCTGTGCAATCGTGAGTCCTCCCATAAAATTCATTTCAAATGTAGATTGTGGTGGAAGGATTTTTTTGTTTTGGTAGAGAGTGAGAGAGAGAAGGACTCATACGAGGATACTTGAGCAAGGTATTTGTATAGTTCTCCCTTTCCGAAAGCCCCCTTGATTTGAATGGCTGCCGAGCCCAACACGTAGCCGTGGCTCCCGCCATAGCTGTGTGTGTTTCGATCTCTGATATAGGCAAGTTGTTTTTTTTGATAAAGGGCTGCATGAATACGAGTATATGTTCCACCTCGTACACACGTAATTGATACTCGTCAGTTTGATTAATAATTCATCGTGTTGGTAAAATGAGACGATGAAAATGTAATTTAACTAAATTGGGAATCTACATACCTGCCTACCTGGATCCGTAATCATTTTGAGGAAATTAATTTCGCATTTAGTTTCGTTGATTGGATTTAAATGGGAAATCATTTAGCAGATATCATTGATGAGATTATTTTTTTGTTGGTTATAAATTAATATTGGTACCTATATCTATGAACCCAAACATATATGTATGTATCTAAAATGGTTGAATTATTGATTTATAGATAATAATTTATATGGACAACATTGTATGTTAAATTGACCATAATTATTATTAAATAAATTGTTGGGATTTAATGAAAAACAAGTTGAATGTGTCTTTTTCATTGGATATGGTTAAGTGAAAAAAAAAAAGAAATTGTGTGGTTTTTGATCACATTCATGAAAGCTTGGTTATAATTGAGCAAAGTGAAAACAACAAAAATTGTTACTTTGTAATAAATATTTTGTATGCACAATTTGTCACGAACTTATACAGACATATCTATTCGTTGCTTAAAAAAAAAAAACTTTTTTAAAAATATTTTTTTTAAAGGTTTATTTATTCACTCAATTCTATAACAATAGCCCACATTACCACATTATAGCATTCTTGTATTGCGGTTAAAGCCTATATACCTAGTATATGTTTATACCACAACCTCTTCTTTTCCAAAATGTTGGAAGCGTGTAAATGTAATTCCTGTGCCTAATCCTTCAATTGCATCTGATTTTCGGCCCATAAGTATACTGCCTTGCCTTTCTAAAATCTGAGAAAAATTTGTGTCTATAACCAGATTTCAAACTACAAGCGGGTTCTTATTTTCTCGGGTGCAGTCAGGATTTCGAGCAGTCCGCAGCCGCTCTATGGCCACGTTTAAGGCCCTTGGAGATATTTGAATTCAGTATGACAAAGGCATGTTAACGCTTCTCTGTTTGCTAGATCTTACAAAAGACTTTGATCGAGTTAATCATAGTATTCTGTGCAAGGAAATAAAACTATACTTTGCATTCAGTGACTGGTGTCGGTTTCTCTTATACAAGACTCAAAATGTTAAACTTGGCAATAATTTTTCTGATTCAATCAGCTTGCTTGCTGGCATCCCACAAGGTTCCAATTTAGGTTCTATTTTGTTTTACATGCTTACAAATAACTTACCACATATTTCCTAAAATATCATGTTACATCTAAAGGCTGATGATGCTCAAATTTATTGGAAGATCTAACTTGCAGAATAATTGAAGATCTGGATGAGACTCTCAATTGCTACCAGCAATCTACCATTTATTTTTCAAATTGAGTTTTCGAGTACTATTTTAAGTTTAGGCTTTGAAATAAAAAGTTCCCTTTCAGCCGTCGACCATATTAATCTTTCTGTTGGACGTAAAGATGTTCTAGAAATAAGAAATGGAACTGAGAATTAAAAAATCGTTGCTTTTACCACTTATTCACAATGCTTCAGTAGTTTACCCTCAACTAGTGTCTCAATCACTAGATAAAGCGCTTAAAATAAATAAATTGGAATTGAAACAAAAGTTTCTATATTAATAGATGTGTCTTCTATAAGCTTAAGGGCTCTATTCTATACTCTATCGTCTTTCCAATAGGCTCAAATGAGTAATTTTATACCAGACCAGATATGAGAGTAAAACTCAAGTTTTGGGTGGATGTATGTATGTCTTATTGATCATTAGCCAGATCAGAAGGGGACAATTTGCATCTTTTTGGTTTCGTCCAATATATGATAATTCCATAAGAGATTGTCATTAACACACATAATGACTATGGACAGCTTTTTAGTTTATATTTATATTTTGTGGGCCGATAGAAGACAACTTTGTGCCTTCGAAGCATTGAGTTCCACACTGTTGTTAGTACCCCATTGTATAAAGCTATCAAGATCGAAATCTAATGTGCTACAATGAAGTGTATTACAAGTTTCAGACAAAAGATCATTTATGAAAATAAGTGTAGAAATTTATTTTATGAATTTCAATCTTTAAATTATCCAACACAACTTGTAAATAGCGCTTAGAAAGGTCATTTATAATCCAACGAGAAAGAGATTCGTCAATATCAAATGCACGCCTTTTCGATATGAGAGCTTGATGCCAATCTCTATCAAATGCTTTTAATTATATAATAATCTTACTTTCAATATAATCCTACTTTCTCCAAAACGATGTAAAGATTTGTTCCACAGTGTGATTGGACGATAGTTAGGGGGGGAAAAAGATTCGACTTTTTTAGGGACAGGCTGGAAAAATACTGTTTTGCACCCACTCGGAAAGAGGCCAGTAGAGTAGGACAGATGGAAAAGCTTACATGGTGATTTTGTACAAGTACTAAAGAAGATTTGTCCCACAAAATCATTTCAGATTCGAAGTTCTTATAGGTTATATTTAGAATACTTATAGATTTTTTTCTTTATCCATACCACTGGAATGTGTTATAATATACCTGGGCTGTTTTCTTCTTTCCCATAGTTGAATACTCAGAACTGCAAAACTATTGTACATCTGCGTCTCCTAGTAAATATTTCCCTATTTTCCTGTAGCCTGATTTTTATAAGCCTGATAAACTCAAGCAATTTAAAGCTGGAACAACTAAAGCGTGCCATGCATCTAATATGACACTTAAACTTAGATAAGTCAATACTACCACTAGAACTTTTTTATTCTGTTTCGGCCTGTCCATCTGGTTCCGTTCGGACCCAGTCCTCTCCTAACGAACCGACAGCGTTCTGTATAGCCTTGTGCGAAAACGTCTCAACTATAAAAAAAAGTGTGAGTGCCAGGACTCACGGTTAAGATGTGTAAACATCAACGTTCGTCCGAGTGCCGAATTTTTGTTAGCAAACGTACCCAATTACAGAGCAATCGTTTGTGACTTTAGATATATACTTCTCACACACGCCTAATCGACAAAGTACTTCGCTTTTGTATGGGCATTTACACACCAATACGCCGACGTAGAAGTAAATGCCAAAATCAGCTGTTAAATGGTAGAGTTGTAAAATTTTAAATGAAAAGTGAAAATGACCGAAAAATATTTGAATTTTAATGCTCCAAAACCACTTTTTTGTGTTGATCAGAGCTTTATTGAATTGTTGCTAAAACCGAATAACATCATAAAAAATTGTATCGACGAACTAGTTCGGTCCTTTTTACACGCCATGTCGGCATACTACTTCGATCCCCAGAGTTCGCACTGCTATGTCGACACATATTCATTTCACACGACCCAAAAACCTTATCGACAATATGCTTCGATGAAGTAGTTCGTGGTGTGTGTCAAGGGTAATATTCAAATGAAAGCCACTATTTTTCCACAATTTATCCCTTCCACTTATAGGGTAAAGTCAGGAGGATTTGACATGTGGGAGGAATTGACATAAGGACTTTTCTCAAAAAGTGTAGACATTTGCAGTACCTTAGGTATTAAAAAACGAAGATAGTTACGATTGATTTGAGCTAGCAAAAAATTATAACTGTGATCTGATCGTTGTGTGAAATAGAAAAAATAATTGTTTTTGAGTCCAGTTGATTTAATATTTGAGATAACTAAACTAACTGCAGTTTCGGTAGTAAGTAGTTTTAGTTATTTTAAGTGAAATACACAACACATAGATTTGTTTTTAAATCATAATATACTATAAATATTCGTGAGTAACAACTCTTTATTTTTTTTTTAATTATTTTTGAAAAAGTCAACTGAAAGGAGGTTTTGACACCAATGTTGAAGGAGCAATTGACAGTGTCAAATCCTCCTTTATCAGTATCCGTCTCACAATGTTAACGAAGCCAACATCCAAGAGGCAATTGAAAATATTGAAAAAAAATAATCCATTAGCAGTGCTACTAAAAAATATGGTATAAATCGTACCACTTTAATTTTCTGACTTAAGAAAGGACATGAAGGACAGTCAATCAATACAGAAAACAGCTCGAAATATTCCAACAAACAAATTCTTACAACAGTTCAAGAAAAGGAGCTTTGCGATTATTTTAAAAAATGCACTAAACTTCATTTCGGTTTAACATTTATGAAGCCTAGTACTCAGTTCAAGTGAAAATGAAAATTTCATATAAAAGTGACTGCTGGTTCACTGGCATGAAATCCGCAACGAGAGGTGAGTACTAAAATGTGGATTGGAAAAACAAATATGTTCCACAACTTTTTCCACGCTATGATTTTCATTTCTCAATGTACAACCATCAGGAAAAAGTTTAAGGCAACGTGGAAAACTCTGACATTTGTCAGTTGATTTGAATACATTTTTTCAAAACAAAAAATTGAAAATTTATAAACAGAAAGAACGAGCCAGTTTAAAAATAATTGTTTTTTTTTTTTCATTTAAAGTGAGTATCAAAAATTCGCGTGTAATTTGGAACGTATTTATTTTTCATTTCACGCTAGGTGAGTACTAGGCTTGAACTGGCAAAACAGTTTGTTTTGCAACATGTTAAAATAAACAAAATCTCATAACCAAATAGTTGGAACACAAATGAGCAACCTGGAAGGGCTTGGCTTGCTGGTTTTATGAACCGCAACAGTTCACTAAGGCTAGTCGCGCACTGGCAACTGTGATCGAAATCAAATAGTTGATTTTCATCACCAGTTGAAAGAGAACCGCGCACTGACAACTCTTTACTCACGCTCATACTCCTTTCTCTCTTCCGCTTATAAAAAACAGCTCAACTGTTGCGAATTAATTTTAGGCAATCGTTTAGTTTGTGTCAAAACACAAACTTTTTAGTTGCTCAAATCGAGTTTTTCTTAGTGCGCGGTGTCCTATATTATGACCATATGTTTCATTTTAGCAACTAAACAGTTGCGAAACTAAAAATTGAATGTGCGCGCCTGGCCTAAGTCTGCGGAAACCCGAAAACACAATTAATTTTATAATAAATTTTGTGTTTTGTTTATTTATTTCATCACCTTGTTACTGCATTATTTTAATTATATAAATGTTTACGAAGGAATTTGTTGTTTTATTTTTTTTAAATACTGACAAAACCTCCTTGCGAAGCTGTCAAATCCTCCTTCAATGAAGGAGGAATTGACATTTAGAAAGGCATTAGAAAAAAGGTTGTAACTTTGGAAAAAATATTTAGAAGGACAAATTAATGATGGTTCTTTGTTGCTTAAATTACAGTTAAACCTATGCAAAACTTTTAAATTTGAAATTATTCTTGCATCTCAAAATATTAAAAAAAAACTGTTAACCTGTCAAATCCTCCTGACTTTACCCTACTTAAATCCAAAAATATCTCTTCATAGCTGTACATAACGCTTTCCACCTAAACAGATGTATTTTTGGACCATGTCCTGTAAAAACGTATTGAAATAATCAACTATTTTGTTGTCTTTACTTATTTCTAGTAAAATAATTATTTCGGAACGAGTCCAAACACATTTTTCTTGTTCATTTTCCATTATTACTTGTGTTTAGGATACTTTTAGTGTAATAATCAAAAAATTATAAAGTGAATTTAAGAATAATGGGATCAAAAACATTAGTTAACAACTAAAACCGAATAACAACATAAAAAATTGTGTCGACGAACTATTTCGATCCTTTTAAGACCAGGCGCGCACATTCAATTTTTAGTTTCACAACTGTTTAGTTGCTAAAATGAAACATATGGGCTTATATGGGACACCGCGCACTTAGAGCAACTGGATTCGAGCAACTAAAAAGTTTGTATTTTGAAAACGATTATTTAACGATTAAACGATTGTTTAAAATTAATTCGCTACAGTTGAGCTGTTTTCTATAAGCGCAAGAGAGAAAAGAGTATGAGCGTGAGTAAAGAGTTGCCAGTGCGCGGTACTCTATCAACTGGTGATTAAACTATTTGATTTCGATCACAGTTGCTAGTGCGCGGCTAGCCTTATGCCGGGTATACATTGTTCAAATGCATGACAAGCATATGCAAGTGTATTGGTAATTTGGGGTTGAAATTGCATATACACAAATATCAAGCATGAGTCTTCAATCTTTTATTTTTAAATCGACGGTGTGGTGAGAGGACGTTGCGCTTTGTGAGTTTTTTTCGGCAAAATTGTGATTTTACGAATTTCTTTGGAATTTTTTCAATTTTATGCGAGTAATTTGTTTTATTTTGTCTGTCCATTTCATCATACAATTTTTGTTTACTGTTTTAATTATATTTAAATATGTGCTTATGTTGTGCTGTGTTCTCATCTCTTCAACGTACTATACGCAAATGAACCATAATCAATCATCAATCTTGCATATACACTACTTCAATGCAGGACGCTAGATTGAAAGAAAATCAAAAGATTTTGATTTTGCTTCAATCCAATATCCAATCTATACGTGTGACTTTTTCACTAATACACTTTCACATGCTTGTCATGCATTTGAACAATGTATATCCGGCATTACACGCCATGTCGCACTGCCGTTTCGACACTTATTCATTCCACACGACCCAAAAACCTTATCGACAAAATGCTTCGATGAAGTAGTTCGTGGCATGTGTTAGACTGCTTTTAAACGAAGCAATAGGTGCGTTTTATTATCCACAAATCTATCTGCATCCGGATCTGAATCATCCCTTGAAAATAAAACTATACGGATCTTACTGACAGCAGTGCTATAAGCCCATCTCTTTTTATCCTTGGGTTTGGGAATTTTTAATTATGTCTTGTCTTTTTGAAGTAAAACTTCTTTTCCGGCGTTGGGGGTAAACAAATTTCTATGCAGCTGTCAGTGACATGTCAAAACGTCACGTTATCCGTCAAAGACAGCGACATGTTTTTAGAATACAAAATGTTTGTTCGTAGGTTATAATCTTACAGAAGATTTGCTTGAGGAAAAAGAAGTTTTACTTCAACCGCGCGTACGTCAGTACACACAATCTTTTTTTTTCTTTACACTAGAGCTTACACTACCTTACCATAAAAGGCCATCTACTCTTGGATCTTTGAAATAGATCCCGATAGAAAACAGGATCCCAAATTGTTTTTGTAATACATGTTAAAACTTAATCCAGATCCGGATCCAGATAGATTTGTGAATAATAAAACGCACCTAATATTACCTTGCGATTTGTAAGCCCGCCGGAGAGAGACGTGTGTGGTGGCGGGGGTACACAAAATTGCTGGGGTTAGAAAAATTGCAAAGCTATAGTTCTTTCTTCTTTGTGGTTTTCTTTATTTTTCAAGTATGTTTCATTTCTGTTTGGCGTTCGCACAGTGAACTTCGATTTACTCACTACAGGAAAGAGTGCGGAGAGATGACTCCAAATATAAAAAAGAAAACCACAAAGAAGAATGAACGATAACTCCGCATTTTTCTTAGCAATTGTAAGTGGATTAGTGAAAAAGTCACACGTTAAGATTGGATGTAGGCTTGAAGAAAAGTCAAAATCTTTTCAATCTAGCGTACTGCATAGAAATATTGTATAATGCAAGGTTGATGGATCATGTATTTATTGGTTCATTTGCGTATAGTACGTTGAAGAGATGAGAACACAGCACAGCATAAGCACTGATTAAAATATTAAAACAGCAAACGAAAATTGTATGATAAAATGGACAGACAAAATAAAACAAATTACTCGGATAAAATTACAAAAATCTCAAAGAAATTCGTAAAAACACAATTTTGCTGAAAAAAAACACAAAGGGCAACGTTCTCTCGCCACTGAAATAATAGACTTGTACGTGCTTTTCATGCATTTGAACAATGTATATCTGGCTTAACGCCGCCAACAAATATACTTGTCATGCAGCGAAAAAGTCAAAACTTTTTTTTGACAAACCACTAGATGGAGCGTTCACCTTATCAAAATCAAACCAATCCCTTAACTTTTATCTTTAGGTTTCTGTACTTTATCTTACTCCCTCTGTCAGAGATTTACAAACCGATTGACATCATTCCCACCTTGTAATGGAATTATAATATAATTATAATAATATATAATTATTATAATTATAAGTGGCAGTCATCATCCAGTTCATGGCTTGACAGATGGAGAACGATTTATATTTTGATAAAGTGAATGCTAAAAGTATAGATATTTTGATATAAGTAATAAAGAATATCTAATTCGATAACTAAAATAATTATATGGTATGACAGATAAGGGACAAATTAAATTTTGACGTATCGAGAATATTTCATTGCAGATGTCAACTGATGCCCCTGAAGACCATTTTTTGGATTTTTAAAGTTCAACTCTGAAAATGCATTTTTTGCGAGCATAAAATAAAATGTTATCGTCCGTCAATAACGTGAAGTGGATTTTTTAAGACATTAAATGAACAATTAAATGAAATGAAATTTTACACACACTGATTTGTCTTTCGTCTTTTTCACATACATATTTAGGCCTATTCGGCGAGATCTTTTATTATTCTATTCTGTTATTCTGCTATGAATTTCCATACAAATGTTTGAGCTGTCAACAAATCTTTTATGAATTTTAATTTTGGTATTCAGCTTGCTAAAATCTGTTATAAATCTGCTAAGAAAACTTTTATGAACTGTCAAACGTTCGAACATAGAAAAAATCTTTTACGAATATCATTTTTGGTATTCAGCATGTCAAAATCTGTTAAAAATCATAAAAGAATAAAAGACAAACTTCTGTGACTTTTATCATAAAAGATTTCGATAAGTACACAGGTGTATCAAGTAATAATGAATATTTATCTTTTATTTCGTCAATGAAATGTTCTTTAAAGGAGACAAATGAAAGAAAATATGTATATATCAAAACATATATTATTTAAACATATAAGTAGAGTATGGCCATGGTATTCCCAGAAACATATGAGGCAAAATCGTGTTCCATTGTATGGATACCCATAGTGTGTAAGGCTAGGCGCGCACATTCAATTTTTAGTTGCACAACTGCTTGGTTCGAGCAACTAAAAGTTTGTGTTTTGATACAAACTAAAAATTGAATGTGCGCGCCTAGCCTAAAGGACTATTCACATGAGAGCGACCAACGACCGACGAATAAAAAAACAAATGGGGTTTAAAATATATATAAGCCTAAATTCTTCACAAAAACTTTACAAAAGTGTAGTATTCTAGTTTAATTTAATATTAATTTATTAAAATTTGCGTTGTAATTGCTAAAATGAGAGAAATTTGAGAAAATAAATTGGTCGTAGCAATCATATTGCAATTCGCGACGACCAATTTATTTTCTCAAATTTCTATCATTTTAGCAATTACCACGCAAATTTTTTTAAATTAACATTAAATTAAACTAGATTACTGCCCTTTTGTAAAGTTTTTGTGAAGAATTTAGGCTTATATATGTTTTAAATCCCATTTGTTTTTTTATTCGTTGGTCGTTGGTCGCTCTCATGTGAATAGTCCTTAAGAGTTTACTTTTTTGTTCGTCATCCATTTAAATTATGTCAGATGAAATATTTTACATAATCAGAACTGATTATGATAACAGATTTAGTTCAGTTTCATAATAGATCTCGTTTTCGAAGTAGCATAAGGCCAGGCACGCACATTCAATTTTTAGTTTCGCAACTGTTTAGTTGCTTAAATGAAACATATCGGCTTATATGGGATACCGCGCACTTAAAGAAACTCGATTCGAGCAATTAAAAAGTTTATGTTTTGACACAAACTAAACGATTGCCTAAAATTAATTCGTAATAGTTGAGCTGTTTTCCATAAGCGCAAGAGAGAAAAGAGTGTGAGCGTGAGTAAAGAGTTGCCAGTGCGCGGTTCTCTTTCAACTGGTGATTAAACTATTTGATTTCGATCACAGTTGCCATTGCGCGGCTGGCCTAAGAGACTTTTATAAAATTTCGAACCTCTGAATACCAATCATAAAAGATCTTTTAAGGTGGAAATCTTTTATGATTCATAACAGAAAATCTATAGCAGAATAACAAATGTGGCAGAATAGGCCTAATTGGTCGAGAGGTGAAGAAATGTTGAGGGATTGAATTAAGTTCTAGCCAGCAATGGAAAGTAATAAAATCGAGATTTCAGTACTCAAAGTCTCCAATGTTAACACATGTCGTAAGTACGCAATATTAACAATGTAAACATGGTGTTAAATGCAATCGTCGGTAAGGTAGATTGCTACACGGAACGTGTAACCGTAACGGGTTACACGGGACGTATAAGTTTTACACACGTTTTCGATTCACTCTACCGCCGGGAAAGATTTTTACACATCAAAAACTATTTAGAACTCTACGGCAGACATCGTATATTAGCGGAATCATTATTATTATTATATTAAGGGTATTCATGTAACGAGATAATTTTCCGCTTTGTAGAAAGATATAACTTTCCGCAGCATGTTTTCATGAACACCCCCTAAGAAATACTTGCGTAAATGTGGGAAATATTTTGTGAAATGTCAAATTAAAAGTCAGAATCCATACTTCTTTAGTTTACGAGGTTTATTTCTGCACTTTCCGCAGCAAATTTGTGGGATAATTTTATGTGATTTGCAGAAACTTTTTCCCATACAAATTTTGACAGCTCGTTTTTGCGGAGATAAAATTATCTGGTTTACGAGGGTTTTCCGCGCTTACATGAATACCCCTATTATAAGTATAGTAATGCATCGGGCGGTAAAAAGTCACTTAGATGCACACTCTTATAATAATCGTCGTTAGGTTAGAAAGCCGCCAAAAATTATGCTGTTGGTCAAAGACATCAGTCTTGCGGAGATGGTTTGGGATAATACCAAACCAATAAATAAAATAATGATAAATATTGATTTAAATATAAAATTAAAACAAATAAAATTAGTTTTTATAAAAGAAAAAATTATTGTTTTATTTATTAAGTTTAAGTTTAAGTTTAATTTTATTGCAACAATTTGAATATTATAAATTAGCGACGCGTTTCGGATTTAATAATCCATCATCGGGCTAATGCTGTCGTACTATGGTGTTGTTTGCCAATGTTGGTGTTTGCTATTTGGTGTCTTTTTGGTTGAGCTTTTCATTTCTTTTTCTCTTTTATTCATCGATGTGGAGTTTGATATTTGATGGCAGTGTCAAACAGTGTGTTGTTCTTTATAGTTAGTTTGTCGTTCATTATTTTGTCTCGTTCTAATTTGTTTGCCTTGTAAATTTCGAACTCCTCAAGTGCATCCATTGTTGTTCCTTTTTTACAAATGTACATTGGCGTTAAGTTAGTCTCAAAGTCCGTATAGTTGTGCTTGTTGTCTATTAAATGTAGTGCAAACGTCGATTTTGTATTTGTTTTTGGTTTGTGTTCTAGAAATCTGTCGTAAAAAGTTCTACCTGTTTGTCCAATGTAAAAGTTGTCACAGTCATTGCATTTTATTTTGTATATTCCGGAGCATGTTTTAATTTCTTTTTGAGTTTTTTGTTTAAGTATAAATAAAATAAATTTCCAATTCTGTTTTAAAAGACTCCATTGAGAAGAATCTGGTTGGAATGTTTGTACTCCAACTCTAGTGTCTAATATACTGCCTCTTGAATACTAGAATTTTTTTCCATTTGAGACGAGCAACTTTTAAAAACACTTGGCACCCACAGGTTACCATAAGCCTGGTGAGGGCAATTCACCAAATCACCTTCACCCCGCTATCAAAGTATCGCAAGGGAAAAAACTATTTTTGTACTGACCAGAGCAGCATCGAAAAACAAATACTAATCCAATCGCCAGTGGAAGTGGATGTCCATGTGGCCCTACGATCACTAGCATGCGCCTGTTCTTTCCCGTATCCCTTGAGACTTCAATGCATCGGAGTCTTAAACAGAATAGTTTCAGATTTCTCAACGTTGATTTTCAACTTCCTGTCATAGCAATATCGCTGAATCTTGTCGAAGTCGCACTGCAACAGAATTCGGCACACGCAATTGCCTGAGTTGTACTACCTATCAGATCGCTAATGTAAATGCTGAATAGAATTAAAGCGTCAACCGCTCACTGCTGAAAACCACTTTCTTCTGGCCGTACGGTCTCGAAGGCTTTTTCCAAATCAACCAGAAGAGCACCAGTACACTGTCTAATTTTGTTCTATTGGATATCAAAGGCCAGTTTACAACTGGAATGGATTGTATCATGTCGCGCCTTAAAAATAAACTGAGTATCCGGTATGATATTGCTGTCCTCCGCCTATTTGGACGGAGCTCATTTGGTAACCTTTTCAAATACCTTACTCATACTTGGAAGAATACTTATTGACTTTAGATCCGTTGGACTGGAGTTGTTCATTACACATTATTGTACCACAGCTGTCTTCTGTTTTGAAAAGTGTGGTATGATGCTCACTACCTGCGATGGTAGATGTCATGGTACAATGTTATATATACCCCTGACTTCTGCTGACTTATTTTTCTTAAATAGGTCGAAAATAAGCTGGAGCTATAGCGATGATGGTGTTTGTCAAATGATGTTCTTTAAAAGTGGAGAGTTGAGTCTACATTTGCACGCACTAATGATTTATTTTTAAAAATTAAGACTACCCTTAAAATGCTTGAGTGGATTTAAAAGGTAATACTGGTTTAGAATGTCTGAATATCATAATAGTAGGGAGAAACAATTGTAAGGAAATATTGCATCGTGTAAAGCATTCCACATTCATGTAGTGCGGCTAAAGAAATAATCTCTGAATTTAAATCTTTAAACCGGTCCAGGCAGACTTGTATTACTTTTAACAGAGGTTGCCCTGTGAACACCGAGTGCTGGAAAGAAGCTTCCAATAGTCAATTTTCTCTTACATTCAAAATTATATTTTACTTGTCAGATAGAGGGGAGTTTCCTGGCAGCTACACATATACGGAGATGTGAAAGAATGCAGTCTTTTTAGTATTGCAGTCAATTGAATGGAAAGACTTTTTTTTAAGTCTTTTGATTTAACCTCAATACTGTGACTTTCAAACTAAAGTCCCAGTCAATTTTACAGTCTTTTATTTAAAAATCATCTGAAGCAGTCAAATGAATTCAAATCAAAAGAATGCATTCTTTTTGAACTGCTTGCAGTCTTTGAAGTCTTTCAAAAGTCTTTTACGTTCTTTGCATTCTTAAAGTCTTTTCAATGCAGTTAAAAAGCTTTCAGCAGTAAAAAGGATTCAATCAATAAAAAGACTTCTTCAAAGCAGTAAAAAGACTTCAATACATTGAATGCATTTAAAAGACTTAAAGACTGCAAAGAATGAAAAAGACTTTTTAAAGACTTCAAAGACTGCAAGCAGTAAAAAAAGAATGCATTCTTTTTATTTAAAGTCTTTTGACTGCTTTTGATGATTGCATTATTTAAGACTTCAAAAGAGAATGGGAATGGATTTTTGAAGTTAATAGAATGAGATGATAAATTCTATTGCATTCCTATAAAGAATCAGTTGAATGAGTGGGACTTTACGGAATGCAATACCATAATATTGCATTCTTTTACAACTCTGCACATATAATTATTATATGAACGGGAACTGGAGCAACTAATTGTCAAATTTGGTTTCGACCAGCCTAGAATGATGTGACATTTATGTGCAGTCAAAAATGCATTTATCGCTGCATGCATTATCAGATGCATCACTCCACTCTGATCTTCTATTTTATAATTCTTTTTCAAGTTGTATGATAATAAATTTTTATTTTAGGGAAAGCTAGTAAATTATTATTGTTCTGGAATCCAATTGCTAATTAACTTTATAATCCTTTGTATAATTTCTCTATAAAACAAATTGAACATTAAATAAATATAATTTAATCTTATCTGATCAAAAACTAATTACTAATAAGATGCATGCCGTGACTGTCACATGTTTATAAAAAACACACTAATATTTATCTTTTATTTATCACAGATACCTAACACGCAACAAGTTTTATTATCGTCACTCTCAATGCTTAGCCACCAATCTAAACAACAAAGTCTACAACATCATCTAAAATTAAAATTTACAAATTGCATTTAATTTTCATAGACGAGTATTCAGTGCTCGTTTTTATTAATAAAAAAAAAACATAAAAAATACCAACTATATCTTAAGCTCAGCGATCAGCAAGTGTGAATAATTTGTTAATTGCTTCTGAGATACCCACGAAATCACGACTTACTGTGGATGTGTTTTTTTTTTTCATTTTTAAAAATTTTTATATTTCCTTCCAATTTGTTTATAGAGGAATACTCGTACAGCAAAGGTGTATCAGCTGTAAAAACTGTACCCATCGCATCGGGTAGTTGACGTGTTATTGGTTGGCTGATCATAGTTGCAGCCATCGAATGAATGCTTGATATAATTAGATGCCTTTGCGTGTCTGGCATTATGGTGGCTATAGCTTGTCATCCTACACCATATGCTCGCTCATTTTGATGACATTCCTCCTAATTGCCGTCATCAGGTAATCATAAACATATACACATACGAGTTCATCTATAGATAATGAGGATGGTATATAAAATAATAAAATGACAATGTCGTATACCTATGCAAAGGTAGGTTTATTTTAGTATTTATGATGATGGCGACACAAAAGTTCCGGCGGCCATTTATAGGGTGACCATATACATTGCTATATATTTCACAACAAAAAGAGAATTTTAGTTTAAAGTTTCGTTAAAAAATTGATTACATAAGAACATCTGTCATTTTTGACGAAAGTTACAATTCGGACCGGGTTTGTTTTATGGCTCCATTTATCTCTTCCGTGTTAGAATTATGCTTCGCACTTTCGTAAGCTTTTCACTTTTTTCATTATGTGCAGACCCGGGGAATATGGCGGCCATGCCATTAGGTCTACATTTTGGATAAAATCCAAGCTTTTGTTATTCTTACGATATGTATCGGTGTGTTGGAGTTTCCATTACTGTCAACCAAAAATCTCAATAAACTGTGGGATGTGGGAAACACCTTTCCAAAATTGATCTGAAGGGGATTGAGGTCATTTGGAGCTTTGAAAATCAAGCTTGGCAGGTCCGTAGAAGATAACTGTTCCACAAACTATCACCCCGCCTCCTTGGTGCCTAGTTTCTCACAATACAAAGGGTTTTGGGTACGTGATGTTGTCGCCTGGTTGAGTAAGTCATCCGAATTCCGGATGATTAACGAAAGCAAACACACAATATATATATGTATATAATATATAGGTACAATATGACATCGTTCGAATGCCTTCTCCAGAAAAAGGCAAAGGATAACTCCAATCCGCTGAAACACCGGTCGATAAATCTTCTACGGAGTGTCAGCAAGGTATTCGAGAAAGTTATAAATAGACTTCTAGTGGGCAGAGGACAATTATATCATACCGGATAATCAGTTCGGATTTAAGGCAGGGCTTGTGAGAATATTCATGTCGCGTCTAAACTCGTTTTTGATATCCAATGGAACCAATCCAAGAGACAGTGTGGGGGTGCCTGTCTGGTCGTTTTAGGGAAAGCCTTTGACACCGTATGGCCAAAAGGTCTATATCTAAAGCTGGAAGTTGAAAACCAACTTACAGAAATCTGAAACGATTCTGTCCAGGACTCCGTTAAGTGTAGCCACAAGGGATATGAGAAAGAATCGGCGCAAGCTGGTGATCGTAGGGACATATGGACATCCACTGGCGAGTAAATATGGAGTAAAGTACTTTGGCATCTTGGATCAGTTATTGTATTTCGAAAAATATATAAATTCAACTCTGACCAGGGCCAGAGGAGATTTGGCCCCGACAAAACGGGTGTTTTATAGCAGCCGGTTTGACACCAGGGTAAAAGTGATTTCCTATATGGCTTTCATCAGGTCCACTGAACCAAATCGCGTAGGTGAAAAGAAGAAGAAAATATTTTGTTAATTTTTGAAGAATCAATTATTCAAATCAACAATTTTTTATAGTATTTTTCTTCATATTGAAGACTGAATATTCAAAATGAATAAGGTTTCTTCAAATGATGAATGATTTAGTATTTTATTCAAACGAATTAAATTTTGTCATATCCACGAAAACAATTTGTTAATTTTTGATGAAGCAATTATTCGAAAACACAAATTTGTATTAAATTTTTTTTTACTTTGTAATGTATGTATGTTTATCAACTTAAAGCAAGAAAAAAAAAAAAAACAGTTTAAAAAAAAATCATTTTTTGAGGAAATTTTCATAAAGGATACCTTAATTATTAACTAAATTTCAAGAAAGAAGGATGAAATTTAATCAATTTCACAAAATTTTGTGGATTTAACACCATTACGAAAAATTTTATGCATTTCTTTAAAATGACAATATTTCTTGAATATAACAAAATTTTCTTCAAAACAACGGATAGGTTTCATCGACCGTATATTGATCACCCTTTCTTCAATTGTACCTACTTTTTTTCCAATATGACTACCAAATTTGTTTCAGTGTCGGTGATTGTCTATGAATGCCCGGTATGCCCGGTTCAACGTTGCGCCATCTAAAATGTTGAGAGTGTAACGAAGCGTTCCATGCTTCTACCAATATTGAACACACTGGGTAATTTAATTTACCATGACTAAGCAGCCGCCGCCGCAGCACCGACCGACGACACCATACGACGCCGCAGCTTCCAGCGACACCAGTTACCTCGCCACGATAAAGGGATTTTATACCTTGTCTTAATATAATATGCAGTCACAATAAGATTATGACGTCACAGTTGGTTGAGCACATTGAGTGATTTACATTCGACCAGTATATAATTCACACTCAGTTTTTACGAAAAATATAACAAGAGGACCTCCTTTTGGGAAGGAAAGTCACTTGTTTGCTACGGTCGAAGCTGACGAGCTAGATTATAGTTTACGAGTCGTCTGAAATTGTCCGGCAATTTCGTTCCATCAGTTTGGTTCGAAGATTAAAACGTCCTTGTGCCTACCAGGGCCCTAAACTGCTGATCTTGTGCCTACCAGGGCCCTAAACTGCTGATCTTGTGCCTACCAGGGCCTTAAACTGCTGATCTTGTGCCTACCAGGGCCCTAAACTGTTGATCTTGTGCCTACCAGGGCCTTAAACTGCTGATCTTGTGCCTACCAGGGCCTGAAACTGCCGATCTTGTGCCTACCAGGGCCTTAAACTGCTGATCTTGTGCCTACCAGGGCCTTAAACTGCTGATCTTGTGCCTACCAGGGCCCTAAACTGTTGATCTTGTGCCTACCAGGGCCTTAAACTGCTGATCTTGTGCCTACCAGGGCCTTAAACTGCTGATCTTGTGCCTACCAGGGCCTTAAACTGTTGATCTTGCGCCTACCAGGGCCTTAAACTGTTGATCTTGTGCCTACCAGGGCCTTAAACTGTTGATCTTGCGCCTACCAGGGCCCTAAACTGTTGATCTTGTGCCTACCAGGGCCCTAAACTGTTGATCTTGTGCCTACCAGGGCCTTAAACTGTTGATCTTGTGCCTACCAGGGCCTTAAACTGTTGATCTTGTGCCTACCAGGGCCCTAAACTGTTGATCTTGTGCCTACCAGGGCCCTAAACTGTTGATCTTGCGCCTACCAGGGCCTTAAACTGTTGATCTTGTGCCTACCAGGGCCTTAAACTGTTGATCTTGTAAACGCCAGGAGCGTAGTCCATAGCCCGTATTTATAAAAGAGGGACCCGATACCGAATGCCAGTTGACGAAGGAACCAGATGCCAGAATAAAGCTCTTTAAAAGAAGCCAGCTGGACCCGATACCAGGAGAATAACCGATGTTACCAGATACACCAGCCAGGGTGTAATTAATTGAAGTCAAGAATATTTAAGTTGTTATATGAAGTTAAGATTTGTTTTTAATAAAGATTTTGTATAAGGTTCTAAAGACCTTCCTACTGAAGTTTCGTGTTTTTCTTCAGAACGACCCTGGAAATCCGGCGAGCAAAACCTCGGCTGGAAAGCAAAAAGCACATCACAAATTGGCGCCCGAGCAGGGACTTATAAGGTCCATCCCCGTAAAATACGAAATCAAAAAACAATTCATATAACAAACAGACCGCAACGAAGATCCAGCTCACCATGTCCGAAAGCGAAGAGGAGTTCGATGTCTTCGCCAGTTTAGGAGCAATCTACCTTCTGAGGAAGCAGGAGCTAGTGGATCGAATGAGTCAATTAGGACTCGATACCGAAGGCTCTATAGCCGTTTTAAGAGCGCGACTCAGCGCTTACGTAAAGTCTCAAAGACAGAGAAAGTCTACACAGAACTTATGCGCGGAAATCGAGAAAGCAACGATTGAAAGGGAATATAAAGAGGAAGAAGTGATTACCGCACCAGGAAATACTAGAAGTGGTGAAAAATATACGGAAATATTTTTCCAAGTACCGCCGATTGCACGTTCTGTTCCCAACATGCAAGGCGCAGGTAAATTTATATCTAAACCGCCCGAGTCACACCCTGTATTTACTTCCGAGCCAGGAGCCAGTAACCTCCAGACGCATCATGAAGCGCAGCTTACAAACAGGTCAGCTGGAAGACTTGTACTCAGTCATGAAGCAGAGGTTATGAATACGGTTAGGAAATGGGGATTGAAGTTTGACTCATCAGGCAATGCATTGGAATTTATAGAACGACTCGAGGAGTTAACATGTTGCTACGATATCCGACCCACCGATGTGCTGAGAGCACTTCCAGAGATTTTTAGAGGAACAGCTCTTGAGTGGTTCCGCATAAACCGCGATAGGTTAAAGACATGGGAAGATTTTCACAGGATTTTCCTTCAACATTTCCTGCCCGCCCGTTTTATTCACAAGTTGGAGGATGAAATCATGAGAAGACGACAGGGTGCAAGAGAAAAGGCCAAAGATTTTATCCAGGCCACTCAGTACTTAATACATAAACACCCCCGTATGAGTTTAGAGGAAAGCGTAGATCGAATCTACGACAGTTTACGTCCGGAATATCATATGTATATCAAAAGACGGGATTTCGAAACTCTTGACGAGCTTATGAAGCTGGCAGAAGAGTATGAATATATACAGAGTGAAGACCGAAACCGTCAGCAGTCAATTCCGCGACCTTTGTTTGGGCATAACAGAATGCCACCACCAAACGGAATGACATCACGTAACCGTCCACTGGCACCACAAGTATCTTTTGAACGCAACAATTTGAACCGTCCAACTACCTCCTCTGCTCAATATGATAGAGCAACGCATTGTTGGAATTGTAAACAACGAGGACATAATAAGAATCAATGTCGTCGCCCCTACCGTATGTTTTGTTCATACTGCGGAGAAGATGGTCGACGAACCGAAGACTGTTCATGCCATCCACACCGTGTCACAATGCTCTGCGAAAGGCGCAGTATTTTAGAGACGAGCCGAGTTAAACAAACAAAAGTTAACTTGGAGAGCGTCGAAGAGGTGTCCAAAAGAATAAAAGGAGTAATACTCGTAACCGACAAAAACGTAACGCACCCGGTGAAACCTCGAAATTCAGAGGAGAAGACTGACCAGTGTATGTCTGTTCAGAAGGAAATCATGAAACAAGAAGATAGTCATCCACAGCCTGTTACACAGAGCGACTTAGTCACTATGACCACTAGTCAAGAGGATTGGACTGAAAAACGCGCCAGAAAAGTTCTGCAAGAACCAGAATGTTACCCGGAATATCGAGTGAATGAGGACCGTCTATTCCGGAGATTTGCAGTACACAAATTATCGGATCACGAAAAGGATTGGAAGCTATGCGTTCCTACTGCTGAGAGAAGCAGGATTATTTTTGAAAGCCACGACGTGGCCACCGCCGGTCATTTGGGCATCGCCAAGACGGCGTCCAGAGTTATGAAGTTGTATTATTGGCCAGGAATGTATCGAGATATATCAAAGTATGTAAGCAGGTGCCAGACATGCAGGGAATTTAAGGCATCTCAGCGAAAGCCGAGTGGGCTCATGCACACCAAAATAGCCGAAGGACACTACAACTTACGGAGAAGAGCATGGAAGCCAGGCATAAGTGAGGATGTAATTAAGAAGGCGAGAACACCCCCTGCAGCCGGAAGACATTTTACTGTGAATTGCGCAATTAGTCAACCGCTAGCAGTCGAGCAAGCTACAATGATGTCACAGTCACAGGGTGTCGACAAGGATTCCATAACGATCAGCGACGACGAAAGTGTCCATCCGTGGAAACGCCAACCGACCAGACCAGCAAGAAAGAAGCCAGTGATAAGATCCGTGGTATTTCCGCCAGATTTGCCGAGTACTAGCCACGCAGCACGCCAAAAACAAGAAAAGGCGAAATTAGCAACCGCTGTGACGCGTTCGCCTCTAGTAAAGGCCAAACTAGAAGGTAAAACAAAGATCGCGAACAAAAACACATCAGCACATAAGTCAGGAGCCGCAAAACCGAGAGAGCGATACCTGCCACCAACGCCCGGTAGAGTAATCAAAGCAACGGTCAGCGAATTGAGAGGGCCAGCGTCCGCGACGCCTGCTGGTAATCAGCAAGCAACTTCCCACAAACCGCCCACGTCGACTGTAACGGCCCCAACTTCTCTTGTCACCAACATCCACCAGAGAAAGTTGAAGACTATACCAGTACACGTCACTACACACTCGATCAACGCAAAAGTGCGCACAACCGAACCCGCAATTAGCATCAGCCAGCAAAAGAGAAGAATCCATAAGCCGAAGCCCGTAGATCCTTTCATTGATATCAAAATAGTAGAGCATCGACTGTACAACCCGAAATACCGACGCCAACATTTTTACATGCAACGGACGTGCGGTAAGATTGACGTCCGCATAATAAAACCAGGCGTAGCCATTTTAAGTTATGGCGAGCAGCGAAAGAGGGTGCCGTTCCCCTACAAGAAGTAAGGCCAAAATCGAGACGAAAGAAGTCGAATTTTTGTTTTTAAAGTTTTTTAAAAAAAATGAGTTTATGTTAAGTTTATTAAGATTTTAATAAGAGAGTTACCTAGTTACTACGAGTAATTGAGGTTGTTTTGGAAAACGAAAAAAAAAGGAAAATTAAGTTAAATAAGAAAGTAAGAATAATTAAAAAAAAATGATAATAAGAAGAAAATAAGGAAACGAAAACGAAAAAAAAATAAAAAAAAAAAGAATTTCAAGAAAACAAAATATAATATACCGAAAGAAAAATAAAGAAAGCAAGAAAAGTAAAGAAATAATAAAAGAAATGAAATATAAAAAATAAGTTTAGAAAAAAGGAGAAATTCCATCGAAGACAAGAAGAAAATGAATTTAGAAAGAAGGAGAAATTCTATTAAAGACGAGAAGGTTCTCGTCTCCGAAGGGGGAGTAGTATGTAACGAAGCGTTCCATGCTTCTACCAATATTGAACACACTGGGTAATTTAATTTACCATGACTAAGCAGCCGCCGCCGCAGCACCGACCGACGACACCATACGACGCCGCAGCTTCCAGCGACACCAGTTACCTCGCCACGATAAAGGGATTTTATACCTTGTCTTAATATAATATGCAGTCACAATAAGATTATGACGTCACAGTTGGTTGAGCACATTGAGTGATTTACATTCGACCAGTATATAATTCACACTCAGTTTTTACGAAAAATATAACAAGAGGACCTCCTTTTGGGAAGGAAAGTCACTTGTTTGCTACGGTCGAAGCTGACGAGCTAGATTATAGTTTACGAGTCGTCTGAAATTGTCCGGCAATTTCGTTCCATCAGTTTGGTTCGAAGATTAAAACGTCCTTGTGCCTACCAGGGCCCTAAACTGCTGATCTTGTGCCTACCAGGGCCCTAAACTGCTGATCTTGTGCCTACCAGGGCCTTAAACTGCTGATCTTGTGCCTACCAGGGCCCTAAACTGTTGATCTTGTGCCTACCAGGGCCTTAAACTGCTGATCTTGTGCCTACCAGGGCCTGAAACTGCCGATCTTGTGCCTACCAGGGCCTTAAACTGCTGATCTTGTGCCTACCAGGGCCTTAAACTGCTGATCTTGTGCCTACCAGGGCCCTAAACTGTTGATCTTGTGCCTACCAGGGCCTTAAACTGCTGATCTTGTGCCTACCAGGGCCTTAAACTGCTGATCTTGTGCCTACCAGGGCCTTAAACTGTTGATCTTGCGCCTACCAGGGCCTTAAACTGTTGATCTTGTGCCTACCAGGGCCTTAAACTGTTGATCTTGCGCCTACCAGGGCCCTAAACTGTTGATCTTGTGCCTACCAGGGCCCTAAACTGTTGATCTTGTGCCTACCAGGGCCTTAAACTGTTGATCTTGTGCCTACCAGGGCCTTAAACTGTTGATCTTGTGCCTACCAGGGCCCTAAACTGTTGATCTTGTGCCTACCAGGGCCCTAAACTGTTGATCTTGCGCCTACCAGGGCCTTAAACTGTTGATCTTGTGCCTACCAGGGCCTTAAACTGTTGATCTTGTAAACGCCAGGAGCGTAGTCCATAGCCCGTATTTATAAAAGAGGGACCCGATACCGAATGCCAGTTGACGAAGGAACCAGATGCCAGAATAAAGCTCTTTAAAAGAAGCCAGCTGGACCCGATACCAGGAGAATAACCGATGTTACCAGATACACCAGCCAGGGTGTAATTAATTGAAGTCAAGAATATTTAAGTTGTTATATGAAGTTAAGATTTGTTTTTAATAAAGATTTTGTATAAGGTTCTAAAGACCTTCCTACTGAAGTTTCGTGTTTTTCTTCAGAACGACCCTGGAAATCCGGCGAGCAAAACCTCGGCTGGAAAGCAAAAAGCACATCACAAGAGGCAGTGCTGACGTCGGTGCCTTGGATTACACAGAACACCAAGGTCGGAGTACAAACAGGGCTCTATACAACGGAGCCAATGTAAACAGAATAGATAAATTTCTTATTTGAGCTGATTCGGGGACATATTGCAAGAGCGATAGCTACAGCTAATAGATTAATCTTTGGGGCTTGTTACCCAAATTAATAATTTCGAGAGTGTGCGCTTAAGTGCCTATATGTTCCACCAAATGCATTCAGCTAATTAAACATTTGAAGGCTGATCCAGGATAGAGAGGTGGGTCATTTCAGGCCAAAAGCAATTGGTTATCATTGATTTGTAGCGCACCCAGTTGACAGTTATGGCTTCACCAGTGTAAACTAATGATGGCTAGACGAATCTTACGGAATAAATAAAGCGTTAAAACAACGAAAGGCGGCAGACAATATGACGATGTTCAAGAGAAACAAAAGTTTCCGTTATGGATTTGTCCCTAATGTTTGGATACTATCCAATAGGTTCGTATGTAGTAATGGGAGTAATGGGGGCACCAACCCAGAAATATACTTAAGTTTAAGTTGGTGAAGATATGCAAATTGATACAAGTAACATTCTTGATGTAAAGGAAAAACTTTATAAAATTATCCAGCTTAATGAAGACTCGGTTCGGAATCAACTCTTAAAAACAGCTATTGAATCAGAAAGTCGAATATTATATAGCCAGTTACAATTTAATCTGAGTAACAATAACTACTTCAATGATTCTTTAAGCTACAAAGATATTTCTTTAATATTCAAAGCAAGATGCGAAGTCTTATGTCTCAATGGTAGGCCATACAATGAGAGTTTCAACCAGTTTTGCACACTCTGCAATAATAGATCCAAAGAAGACTGCTTTCATTTTATAAGCGTATGTCCAATTTTCAAATACAAGAGATTCTCATATTTTGGAAAATTCTCTCTCACTTTACAAGAGACAATTCTAATATTGAATGGACCAGATTGGACAAATCTTGTCAACTATCTGAAGGAAATCTGTAGGTTTAGAAAACTGATTATGCGAGAATATGATTAAACTATTAGATGTATGTATATATATGTACATATGTAAAAATCAATATATAATAAATATTTATAATATATAATTAAAACTGAAATTTAAAACAAAGTAGACCAAAGAAAGAAAAAATTTAAGTTGCTAGTCGAGCTGACGGCAAAGCCAAAGCTTTTAAATTCAAAAACAAATGCATATGTATTTATTTTAAAAATTGTTAATAAATGAATTACTTACTTACTTACTTACTTACTTACTTACTTACTTAAGTTTAAGGCCAATGTTTGCCCATCTTTTAGCTTTTAAGAAAACCTTAGTATTTCGCAACGCTGAATATATGATAATTTTATAGTAGATGGTCACTAACATATACAATTCATACTAACAATAGAAAGCTTTCCAAATAGGGTCGTAGGCAGTTTTGTTTTTTGTTTTCAAATCATTAAATTCCACCTACAGTCTTGTGCAAATTAATTGGGACAAACAAATTTTTAAATGAATTCGGTAGTAGGCCTTGATTTTTGCGTTTGTTTTTTGAATTTTATGGTAAGTGCTTGATGAATTAGTTAAATCAAATCTTTCTTTTGACTCTTATAATATAAATTATGTTGATAGGTACACATTTTATCAAGAATTTGTCGAATAAAAGTAATCATGGATATCTCACTTGAAAAAAAAAGCAAAAATCATCGCTTTTCGTGAACGCACGGGGAAAACGATCAAGGAGATTTCTTTGGATGTTGGAGTGCCAAAATCAAGTGTTGGCAGAATAATTGAAGTGTACAAGTCAACAGGAACAATTGAGGCACGCAGAAAAGGCAAATGTGGTCACAGAAGAAAAATAACGGCTTATGATGACAAAATGCTAGTCCGAAACAGCGTAATAAATCCTTGGAAGACCAGCGGGGAGCTTCAAAGGGATTTGGAAACCGCTGAAGTGCAAATAGATGCCTCAACGGTTCGACGTCAGCTTCTTGAAGTTGGTCGAAAAGCCCGAAGACCGTTAAAAAACAGCTTCTGACGAATGCCATGCAGAAAAAAAGGCTAAGATGGGCTAAAAGTTACCACAGCTGGACCCAAAAAGATTGGAAAAAAGTAATTTTCTCTGACGAAAGCCACTTCGAAGTCCAAGGATACAGGGTGAGTGTCGTGAGAAGAAATGTAAAAGAAAAACTCCGACCTGGCCATATCGTCCAAGCCCCTAAACACCCGACAAAAGTCATGTTTTGGGGGTGTTTTAATTTTGAGGGTCCTGGGAACTTGAAGCCCATTGAGAGCATGATTAGCTTCAAATACGCGGAGGTCCTGACGCAAATGCTTCTTCCAACTATACGAAGAAGAACTTCAACGCAGGATTCGATTTTCCAACAAGATCTTGCTCCGTGCCACACGTCGAAAAAAATGCTAAAGGGGGGCATATAAAATATTTAAAAAAATGTATACCTGTATTTTTTAATATTATTTAGAATAAACGAAAAAAACATCTAAAATCGGTTTGTCCAAATTAATTTGCACAAGACTGTATACTATTAACCAGTTGTAAATAAAATAAATAAATACATAAATTATAGGCCATTACGGGTAGGAGCCTTAATCTAGTGACTTTTAACTCCCAACCATTTCTGTATGCGTGTAAGTAGGAATGGAGGGGACCTGCAATTTTCTGTCGGTTACAAACAGATAATGAGCATCTTTTTTTATGACAGGAGATACTCATGTAGGATCAGTCACTTCCCCGCAAGAGACAGCACACGCCTGAAAAATTTCTAAGTGGCTGAGAATCGGACCCAAGGTCGTCTGCATTACACACTGACCATTACACAAAGCAGTAGGTAATATGCGGTTGTAAATACGTTTCCAAAAAAGGAAGATAGTCTGCACCACCCTGTGTAGCTCAAAATTTCTGGACCACACTCCAGACAAGATGGTTTTTTGTTCAGCTTGCGTTAAATTATGCCTAGGGCCCTAGAGAACTAAAAATGTTTACAAAACATTAGTCGTTTCTTTAAAAATTTCATTATATTGAGTCTCATTAAAACAGGATCTTATAAACTGTGTTTTTTTTTAGAGGTAGAGAACTTGAAGTTGGCAACACTGTTTTCGGTGGCAGCCGATTTGAAAATTCTCAATTGTTCTGAGGTAAGTTTGACAAATGACCCGGAGCAACGTTTGTAAACTGTTGAAAATATTTTGAAAAACATGGTTCAATTCGTCCTCACAGCGATTAATACGAGAAAGGAGAAACTATGAATCGTTTTCGCAAAGTGTTTGTTCTGGATGATATCACGCATCCCGCGAGACGTCGGTCGTACAGTGCGCACAGAACAAGCATTTGCTGATGTGTAGCTCAGTGTTGATGATGATCGAAATGTGGCAATTCGTCATCGTGCTCAAATAGAATGCTTTATAGAAAATTTTGTATAAAGATAAATTGACCTCTTCTACTACTGCATGTACGCACCACCCATTTTGGCCACAAGCCCGAAATCATATTCCATCATAAATGATAAAAAAATGTTTATCAAATGAAGCCAATTTCGTGGATATTAAAACATTGTTCTGTGGTTTATTTCAATTTAAAGTTCTACGTCTCTAACCTGGCGCGGATTCAATTGATGAAAAAAAATAATTTAAATTAGTTTCAGACAACATTTCTTATAAAATGGATTCAAATAACTTAACAGTCAAAGAGACATCAATTCAAAAAAAAAAAAAAAAAAAACAATTCCATTTAAAATATTACACAAATCCAGATACCTACCATTAAATCAATGTCTAAGTTGCACATTAATTATTATTATTGACAGATCGATAAGATCGCGATTGAAACGCTGAATAATTTATGAACTCACATTCAGATGGCAGCCACATTCAATCTGTCATGTTGTTAAAGTCCAACTTACAAGAGTATCTTAATAATTAATTACAAAGGAATGAACACACATTTTTCCCATAGCGTAACGTAAAGTTAAGCAAAAAGTAACTACACTTAATTAATTTGTTCCATCACATGCTATTCGTCAAGTTAAACTTTTATGTACCTAATCCAAGTTGGGTAATCTATCTTAGGCAAGCAAAACAAGAAAATAAAAGAAACATCAACTTCTATTCCACACTGTTATACCTACACAGGTGGAATTGGTTTTTTTTTTTGCAAAAACGTTGCACGTCTTTACCACAAAACGTTGCCACATTCACCTGTCTATCTGTTATCCTTTAGTAACTTGATTGCTGGAGCATGTTTTATTTTTTTATAGCTGGAGTGGGGTGAAATACCACGGAAGTAGATATGCAATACCATTGTTATTTTCTTTTTTTTTTCTCATCTTCTCCATCGCCATTTTCATTCATTGGACTTTTATATCCGGAACGAGAAAGAAAGAACAACAGACGGAAGTAATTGGATTAAGTGATGTACGTGCAAATACCAAGACGGGTCGATAAAAATATAAAAAAAATATAAACATAATTTACAACTTTCCACTATGGCTATACAATATTGTACAAATACATGAATAATAAATGTACGCAATTCCAGGGCAGATATACACCCCCATCATCCCCCAAAATCATTATAATAATCAGGCATTAAAATATTAAAAGCCAACATAAATTTAGGCAGCAAAAATATTAAATAAACGTCAGACGGGCCACGGCGGCGACGGCAAAGATGCCTTTTTTGCTTTGGCAAAGCACAAACTGTAATTAAAATCTTACCCCTATTTAACGAGCGGGGGTAATTAGCACTTTAGACATTACAATTTACCAAAAAGGCATGGTCATTCTCATTAAAATTGTAAGTGGTTCGTTTGAGAAATTTTGGGAGGATGTGATAAATCCAAGGAGGGAGTTTCTGGTTTATCTCTTCAGCACAACAACACTTTGGGATTGAGATTTTAATAAACTTAAGTAAGAGCCATTTCTAAGGTGTTATGATTTTTTTTCTTAATTTTTATAATTTGACTTTTGAAGAAGGGTTTTTTGTAGGGCACATCGCAGTTAACCATTGTCATGGGTTCTCAAAACTCTTTAAGGTAAGCTTTTAACGACTTTCTTACTTAGCTAGATAGAGATAGAAGTGGTGCAAGTTAAGTTTTAAAAAAAAAAGAGAACAACTGGCTGAACACACTATGGAGTGTAGTAACTGAAACTAGAGCTGCTGCTTTAATAGCTGTCAAAAAGTATCGTAAGTGATATTTTGTTCATCAGCACAGTACTGATTTCTAACATTTGTATCAGCTTATATTTTGCGAATTCATCAAACAAATATAAAGAATGAAAGAGAGCTTAAAGCTGTTTTCAACTTAATGTAAACCTGATGAAGTGATTTGACTAGCTCGATTTTGAAACGTCAATAGTGCTGCACGTAAAAGTTAAAAATTGAGCAACTCTTGCAGCTAAGACTACAGCTGCGTTGCGTTCTGTACGTAATATCTTTGTATGTAAACATAAGTATACATATATAGTTTATATACAAAGGTAATATTGAATTAGTATGTATCTATTATTTTGAAACCTATTCCAGTTGTATGGTGTGTTCAGACAGCTAAATTTAATTTTTTTTTTATTTTTGTTATCACGAACTTCTAAGTTTTTTTTAACATTAACTTTTTCACTTGAATACAATTTAGTTTGTTTGTTTTCCTGAAAACTTCGAGCGATTATTTGCTTTAAGAATTTCAGTTAATCGAACGACTTTTGGAGCTTGCGACTTTCAATTCTTTGACGTTAGGCAGGAAGGTCTTAAGTATTTTTGGTTATTTTGGTTCTTGATTAGGTTTAAATAAGTTTTTTCTTTTAACTTCCGATAGGTAAACATTGTCTAGAAAAAAAAGTCTTCAAAGAATAAAATGCGTATTCTGGTTGATATTAATGGCGCAAAATTTTAAACAGTTCTCGTTTAAGGAATAAAACCCGCTCTACTTAACGCAGTCGTTTAGCTTGGAGACTTCGTCTAACTTTTGCATAATTTTATACACGTTAGACAACTCTTCTAACTGATGTGGGTTTTACAACAGAACCTAAGCGAATTTGCGTTGAACAACCCTTAATTTGACAGATACATAACACACACCTACAAAAACACAAAAAAAAGTAAAAAGAACAGACAACCAACCAAACCAAATAATTTTTCGCCGAAAAAAGTACATTTTATATACTACCTCGGTACAGATTTTGATTGTTTATAAGTTATTTACATTATTTTAGATGGAAATAAAGTATAAATCACAAATTCACAGCATAAAATCTCAATTTGTTGTTGCAAGGTGCAGATTCATTTAGCTATACTCGTCTCGGGCGGTGGCGGCGGCGCGCGTGCATACATAAAGATATGTATGTACCTTACCTACATACATTTGTATTTGGGCGATTCCATTATAGCGGGTGCAACATTTAGACTCATTTGAAGTATATTTAATAATAAAATAAGCAAAATATTTAATGACATTATTACTTGAAGGAATACATTTTCACCTATTTACTTTTAATCCATTTAGAATTCTAAAATATAATAAATAATTTGGCAGAAGAATGGTTTTAAAGTGCGATCGCGGGTGCAACAGAATCGGCCCGACTTTTCTAGATCATAGTACAAAAAACACAAATTCTGTTAATTGTGAAACATTTATCATGCTATTCTTACATATATTGAACAACGTTGATTTAATTAACTAAATAAATAAAAATAAAGATAGAAAACAAAAGTAAGCAACGAAATATTAACTTTTAAATCAATCGCGGGTGCAACATCAAATTATCGCGGGTGCAACGCGTCTAACTTAAATTAGTAAACTGATTTAAAAACTGGAAAAAATATAAAATAAGGCACATATGTAACAAGTCAGTACCCTTCTCTATTAATTATAATTTTGTTTTTTCAAATACTTCAATATTTTTTCGAAAATACATATAATGTATGTTAGAAGTACCCCATCTTCATCGATATCGGTTAAGGATAACCCACATAACGATATTGTGATATTGGAGCCTACCTGAAATACTGCTGCTGTAAGAACAGAACGGTATTTTAGAGTATGGATCTACTGGTAATATAGGGGGCTCAAAGACCCTGTTGGAGAGATTTAGAATTTAATGCTTCGTCTTCTGACTCAATAAAAACGTCGAAAACTTAACTTCACGAATGCTCATGGTCATTGTACTCTTCTCGATTCTTAACTTCCGACTTAATCAATTTCACATCTTTTATACCCGGCACTTGTCTGATAATATTATCCCTTTTATATAGAAATCACCTGTCATCCTTCAGTTTTTTAGGCATTGTTTTGGTGGAATCAGTTTTTTTTTTTAAATAATTTTTTTACCACTTCAACTACGTTAGTGGGACTCCTTGGGCGGTTACGTTTCACTTGTGCCACTTTTTCAGTCTACAGGGACTGATGTAATGAGTGTCTGCCTTTTTTGTGTTGCCTGCATTTTTTCGTTTTGTCTGATTCTGGTCAGAATTTTAAAATTTGTATCTGCCTTCATTTTCCCCTTCAATACATCTCTCCACATTTAATTTCTACGTCCTTTTTCTGCATGAAGCTCAGCATATTTGTTAATTTTTTGTCAATTTTCTGTAAAGCAGTCTCTTTTTCTTATTTCACTTCCATTTAACCATATATTTTTATACAAAAAAGAACAAAATATTATATTACATAGTTAAAAAAAAAACGTTAACAGCAGAAATTATTATTCAAAGCATATTTTATCAATAAAATACAATAAATCACGTTATAATGTTAGTAGACAATAAGTTGCACCCGCGATCTTAATATTGGGATCGCGGGTGCAACCAATTTAAATCAACGTTTTTTGTCGTTCAACGTACAATATATTCTTAAAAACGACTGATTTAATTTAAGTTTTGTTTTCTTCTTACTTTTAGAAAGTTTCAAAATGCTAGCACTTTATTTCTTCCAAAAAAGTAAACTTTTATATCTTTTACATCGCGGGTGCAACAAGCTTACAATGGCTATTTGCAATCAATAATGCTAAAAATATAATAACAAATTCGTACATGTTTTTATGCAAACGATTAAATGGCATCTTGCTTCATACGTCTATTGAGTAAAGCATAACTTAAAACTATCGGAAATAGCTATTTTGAGCTTATGTTACCAGTTATAATAATTGCAGTTCGTACCGACTCTTCGTATGATAATGTTGCCAAGCGCAAACAAAAATGTTCTCTATAAGTTAGGTCTCAGTTTTTGTTTTTATTATTAAATATAGTATTTCTACTTTGAATATTTATCAAAAAAAGTAAAAAATATTGTAATTCAAAAATTGGTGTCAAAAATCGTCTACAGCGGAATCGCCCATTTACAGATTTGTTCATCGTAGAGCACTTTCGTACGATTATTTCGAATTTATAATATTCAGTTATTCAGTCTATTTACAAAAAACATCTTTAAAAAATCGAATAAAACATCAGTAAACATTTTTTCTTCGATTTGCTTTGGTATGAAATGACCATTGTCAATATGGATAAACAGGTGCGGACGCAGGAAATAATTTCGGAGGGGGTCTTAGAAAAAAAGATCAAATTTTTATAAATATATTATTTTATTACTTTTTTGTAGGTACTTGCTAATTACATAATCTTTATTGTTATTAACATAAATATGTTAAAACTAAAGAATATTTGCTCATAGGGATAGGGACTTTTGGAACAATTTTATAAAGCTAATCGCTAAAAATCATATGGATGTTGCAACGGATACCCATTTGGCAAATTTGAATAATGTTACCAAAAGTTGGAAAATATTCCTTTTTATTAATTTTTAGACACAGACTTTTTCTACGGGCCCTGTGATGGAGGCCATTATTTGGTTCATAAAATATCATCAAAATTCTTAAAACATTTTTAAGAAAAAATTTTGGTACGCCAACTTGTAGTATTCATTATTGTACGAATAAAAAATAAATTTCCAAAAAAAAAATATTGAGCCGTTTTTGAGATAACGAATTTTGAAACGCAACATTTTTTAAACTTTTTAGAAGCTTTTCCCTGAAAAATTTCATTCAAATCCGTTCTGCGTAAAATGAGAAATTCAAAATTCGAAAAAACGATTCATTGTAGGTACAGTCAGTTATATCTTAATTTAATTTTTTTTTATTAAATTATAGATCGTAAAAATTAATCGAAATAAAAAAAAACTTTATAAAAATTTTCGAAGCTGTTTAAAAAAAAATACGATTTTCGAAAACAATTTTTTTACATTTGTATGGTGGGAACCTTTATTTTTAGGTACAAACATTTTGCGGCTACCAAAAAATAACTATTTTTTTGACCACTGCCTAGATTAAACTCAATGAAATTGTATGATTTTTTTTTAATTCTGTGGGACAGTTTTTGAGAAAAAAATAATATTTATAAAATTTCGAAAAAATCGTATGGGAAGGTGCCGTTATTTTTGGTCTAAAAAAAAAGAAAAAAACCTGTTGGGGGAAAATTCAAAACGATTTCCTTGTGACACTAGGGCATAATTGGGGCAATATTGCTGTTTTTTTATTTAATTACTTATAGTCACTTATTGCATAATTTACTAGACATTTAAAAAATTGTGGTATGAATATAATATAAATAAAGTTGTTTACTTTTGTTCCTACTTTATAATCTATTGAATATCCCTGTTTACGTAATTACAAGTATTGACCAAAACTTAAAATCTTTGCGAATTTCAAAGAAACTTGCCTCATTTTTTATTTCCAGGAACTCCTATTCTTGGGCCGTACGTTAATAATATTTGAATTATGGATTTTTTTTATGAAAAGATATAGAAGAATTTATGGCACGAAAATAACACTTTGTTTTTTTTTTTCTTTAAGAAAATGAATCCTTTTTTTTTTGCTCCACATGTTTTGGAGGGGGTTTAAACCCCAAAAATCCCCACCTGCGTTCGCCCCTGTGGATAAAGTATACTTTTAAAAGATAAACTAGCTATTTGCTGCTGTTAAAGTAAGACGAGCTCTTTAACGTTAAAGTATAGTTTATGTCCTTTAAAATTAACAAAAAGTCGGTTCTCGTTTTATACTCAATATTTAGAGTCGACTCTCATTCTTAAATTGATTTAGAGTAGGTTTTAAATGTTTAAAATTTTGCGCCAATGTCTTTAGTTCACTTAAGATCTTGTACACGATTTCTGACTTCAGAATTTTTTGCTTGACGTCGTTTTTCTAGCTCGTTTCCTTCCATACATCCATTATGCAATATCATATTTATTCCGAGAACGACTCTAATGATTTTGATAAGAAAAATTATGTGTAGACCTTACCAAAAATGTGGTCCATGTATCATACTACCTAGAGTGAAATGGAGAAGAAGATTTTTTTTTTTTTTTTTTTTTTTTTTATAATCTACCCGCGCTCAAGGGATTATGATTACCCTTTAAATGTTTCAACACAGCGCGGGCGTGAAGTTAATGAAGAGAAAGAAGGATAGGAAAGATGTGTGGCACGATGTTCTGAGACTGTTGGTGGTTGTCTCAGATATTTTTATCTCCAGGGATGGCGGCTGAGCTAAAGCGGAGAAATGCCGTGTCTTATTTCTATGTCGTTTATAATTCACATTATTTTATTCGTGTTCATCCTTGTTGGGTATACTAGTTTTAACTCAATTACATGTTGTTAGTGTTATGCCTGAACAACATGTAATGAGTAAACCAGCAACCCATTAATGACAATTTTTAGAAGGTTTTAATGGAATTAAAACGACATAGACGACGGCAGGGATCGAACCTGTGATCATGAGGTTGACAGGCGAGCACACAACCATCGTGCCACGGCCACCCCTTGATTTGGTTTTTTTTTCTTGTAAAATTGAAGTAGGTTGAAACAGAGATTTTTAAAATGGAGTAGATTTCAGTATTTTGCTGATGGTGCGAGGTAGGTAGTAGATTTTAAAATATTTTTTAAAAAAAGCTGTAGATCTACTTCAGTTGAAGTAAAGTCATACCTCTGCTTCGGACCACTGCATCACAAAAGCAAATTTTTCATGCTCAACCAACACAGCTAAAGAAAAAATTCCAAAGAGAACTATTTGGCATTTTGAGAAAGCCAATTATAATAGTATAAGCAACATCTTTCAAAACATTAACTTGACCAGTTATACTTATTTGATAATGGCAAAGATTGCTGATATTATAATTGGCATCATTCTCAATGAAATGAAAACTTTTATCCCTAACATGGCTGTTAAGAGGTTTTCAGGTTGAGGTAGTTAAGCTTCCCAATCCCATGCTACAAAAGAAACCTCTCTGAGGATAATCGGAAATAATCGAGGAATAACTACACTGCTTATATTCGAAAAAGATTTAAAAAGGAATCTTTATATCCTAGTTTCCAAATTGGACAGACATCGACAGACATACATATATCAACCAGGCGAAATCATCGCAATATACAAATTTCTATACAGCAAGTTAAATTTTAAATTTAGGAGAGTTAAATTATTTTAATGTTTGATGATCTCTTCAATTCTACGAACTTCATACCTCACAGGCCGGAACTACCTATTATCAAATGTGAAGTCTGCAATACCCTTGAAAGAGAAAATGTCGTGCACTTTTTAGCACTATGTCCAATCCTTCAAAAAATCCAACGAGATGTTTTTAGAAAGAACAGATTTAATGAGAAGTAACAGAAATTCTTAATGCGGCGAAAGGCTGGCATAAGCTTTACACATTTATCCAATCTGCAATGGCTTAAGAATTCTTACAGAAAGATTTTAATTTTTATTTCTTTTTAAAAAGTCTGCTTTTAAGTTAAATTTAATTTCATTTAAATACTTATGCAATTATATTGCACTTTTTCTCTCCATAATTGCACTTGATATTTCTAAAGCATTTGATAGAGTTTGGCACGAAGCTCTTTTACCGAAAATATGTGCAGTTGGTATCGAAGATTTTCTTCTTCGTTTGATTAGAACTTAATTTTCCCTTAATAAACGCTGGTGTACCCTAAGGCTCAGTTTTGTTTCCGACACTTCCTTACCCTTTGTCTTTTGTCTAAAATTTATAATCTACTCCATTTTTTGCTGACGTGCTGTAGTCAGTATGACACATTCTTTTCCAGACTTACGATCCTAAACTCGGCTAATTTGATCTTGACAGCTTTATAAACTGGGGTAATAAAAACCACGTGGAATTTAATCCTTCGAAACACACAATTGCCATTATCCATGAACGGCACTTGCATCAATAAAACTGAAAAGCTTTTCATAGTCCGTATGTGTTTTGATGACCATCTATTATGGAATGATCATATAGGTATTGGACGAAGCCAAAAACGCAGCGAAATGCTTAGGCAAGAAATTCTTTTCCTCCTCTAACCTGGCTACTATTTATAATGCATACAAAACTTGAGTGTAACTCTTATATCTGAGCTGGTGCCCCCATAACTCATTTGAATCTGTTGGATAGAATTCAAAATACAGCCCTTTAGCTTATAGGAGACAGATACGGAAGCTTTTGTCTCTCTTGAACACCGTCGTAAAGTATTATGTCTTTCATTGTTTTATCGTTTTTTCTATCAACAATGTTCAATTGAAATAGCCAGTTACATTCTTCCCCTAAAACAATTCTGCCGAAATATTGGTCTAGCAGGGAATTCGCATCAGTTTACTCTTGAACCTAACTTCGGACATACTGTCAAATATTTTTTTCCTTAGCATAAATACTAGAATGTGGAATACTTTCTCTAGATTTTTCCCCTCATTATGATGTA
This sequence comes from Chrysotoxum bicinctum, assembly GCA_911387755.1. Classification (NCBI taxonomy): domain Eukaryota; kingdom Metazoa; phylum Arthropoda; class Insecta; order Diptera; family Syrphidae; genus Chrysotoxum; species Chrysotoxum bicinctum. Next base: position 245,661,240 of record OU426988.1, on the reverse strand, counting down.
CATGTTTTCATGCCCAATGTGCATCGACATTTCCTTTAAATCCTCTCCACTTTACCTTAATTCTCGCACAGTGTAACACTTTAATATTTTAGGGATAGTCATAATCTCATAATACCTTGAGTGTGTGCAAATTTAAAAAAAAAATGTTGCTATCAATGACTTTGGTTCGGTAGTAAATTCTTGAACAGTGTACCCCAAGGTAAAGACTTTGGTCCACTACTATTAATAGATGCTATGAAATGAATGACGTTGATTTGATAGTAATCACCTGATGGGTGTACGTCCAGGTAGCAACTTTGGTTTTTGAGCATTATCAAGAAGATTTTTAGAAAAAAAACTATTGACACATTATATTTTTCTCAAAAACGGCTCCAAATATTTTATTAAAAAATTTATTGTTATGATCTAATGTTACAAAAAAGCATTTTTGATATCAGTAGATACTTATAATGGAAACATTTCTCTTGATTTTCAATATATTCTCACTACGTGTTTAACCGATTAAGTAGTCCTATAAAGACTAAAAAGCATTAATGTTTTTAGTAAATTAATGTTTCCTAAAAACCTTAATAGATACAAACGCTCAATTTAACTAATTCAATCAGTTTATTGAACCGGCGTCAATTTTTCAAGCAACAACAATTAAACATTTAAGTGTCTAGCCTTACTGATTTATGTAATTGACAATATCGATACCGAATTGTTTCTTAAAAGTCGTCTCAATTAAATGGTTTTATGAACTCAATTTTCAAACCTTTCTAAAGATTTTCATGTGATAAGCTTCTTTAAAAAGGTATACGATTAACTGAACTGGTTTTAATGTTTCTCTATAATAATAAATTCAACAAACTTTAAACTTTACATTTTGTCAAAAAAAAAGAAACAAATGCAGCTATTTAAGATCATTGTAATCGATAAGTATTTACAGTGAAATCTCTCATGGGTGGATGAAAAGTGTATTCTAATTTTGGCGGATTGGACCCGACAGAAAATTTTTATTTTTATTTCTAAATAATTACCAAGAAAAAGCAGCAACAAACCAAAGAACTAAGTATGAGAGCACGAAATGACATTTTGGCGAGCTGTCAAATAAAATTACAAATCTTACACCCTTGTATTTTTCTGTTGTAATAGGGGTTAGATTATATAGTAAAGTGCATTTCTTGTAAGATTTTTGTGAGTATATTTTGTTGTTTGAGTGTACCAACATGCTACACTCTTACAATGATTGTAGAGCAACTACACCTGATCGTGAATACCACTGATGATTTGATAACTGAATTTTATGGAGTTTCTCTATTGATTGCTTGTTGAAGAATTATACATAAATTAAATCAGGGAACATTCTAATTAGAATTCCAATAAATTTGTTTGCCCGAGGGAAGTCAAAAATTGTCAATATCTATCTTTTAACAAAACAAGATAGAAGTACGGGAAGAGCCCAATGGAAAAACACATCATGAAAAACGTACAACTAGGTACATACTCAATGAACACTGCCATCGAGATGTATACAAACATCAATGTGCAATTGTGCACCAATATAATAGAACACAATCACACAAATTCCATTCGATGATAGAATAAAAGCCGAAACCACTTCGGCAGTAGAATTTAAGAATTAAGCTTTTATCGGCAGTAATCGCCAAGGGTTATATATATGTATGTACTTTAAACTTAGAAAAGGTAATCGCATTTATGTAGCCACCTGAAAAGAGAGGTCTTACTGTTATAAGTATATCGTCCATAATTTTTATTGATTTTTACGTTGCCCTATTAAGATGTAAGACATTTCAATTTCAAGCTCAATAAATTACAAGCAGAACTTAGCTCTAGCAGTTAAAACAGTGAGCTGTATAAAATACTCGCCTCATTTAAACACGTGTTATAATTTATTCCATTTCAGTTCGCACCTTCATTAAATTTATCTATGTGGCTTGATGCTTTTAAAACATAGGTATACCTATTCGAATGTTGTATAAAAACAAACGTTTATCAATTTAGTGCTGAAAAGTTAATAAATTACTTTTCACTGGCTAGGATTTTTGCCAAGATAATGAAATGAAAACCCAACTCCGCCCTCATATACCTCTAGCTATCCTAAGATACTCTTTCTTACCTACCTTTTGGATGTTTGTATGTTTGTATTTATGAATGAACAGCACTTCTAAATTTTGAATTAAGCTGTTATCTTTTATTCGAAATTGGTTACGGTCGAGGGGATACTTATGTATATATAAATAGATAGATAGACACTTTTACTTACACAAAAAGTATCTTGGGATTTTGTCCAAAATAATGTTTCCATAGAGAAGAAAATAAATCTTCGAGCTAATTGATTAGGACGTTGTAAAATGTTGTGGCATTAGCCATTGCACTTTGATAAATTGCTTTTGTTTGGTTTTCAGTATCTTAGATAAACTTATATAGGTATAGAATATGAATATATGGGATATCTTAAGGTACGCTTACATATATTCACTTAAGCTGGCAAATAAATTGGGGTCTGAAAAGTTTTTTAAGAGTAATTGCATATGGAAAGGTAGTTTATCATTTTTGCAAGGGTTAATACTTAATTTGGGGAAAAGAAATTAATTATAGAAAATTTTGGCTTGAAAATGGGGACATGGAAATAAAATCTTTGGTTGCTTCTTGGGGTAATGCGGTTTTTGTGAATTCTTTCTCTTTCTTGGGTTTTTGTATTTAGGCTGCGACGTGAAAAGGAAAAAATAAATAATGGAAGTGGAAACTAAATGGAGTTATCTCCATCTAATAGTGGCATGTTTCTGTCTGAAATTTGAGATTGAATGTTTAAAGAAAAAGGAAACAATACTTTTCACAGTTTCAATCAACTTTTCAGAAGTTTATCGCCTTTTTATCAATAGTTCTGAAATAAAATAATCGTATTACCCCCTCCATTTCAAAAAAAAAATCCCTCGAAATACTCGTTTAACTACTTACGAATGTTCATCAGTTTACCCTTTGGATATATTTTCGAACACTGATGTTCTTTCTTTAGCCGTACTTCAAGAATATAATCTAATTTCCCTTCTTGATTTTTCCCCTCAATTTACCTTGACTTCAATGACTCCCGTGGTGTCAGCTCGCTAAAGCAAGTAAATTTAGTTGCAGCACAGTTTGCTGTTAATTCCTTCGGCAACCGTGCAACTTAAAGAGTTCTTAAAGACAATTTTGTATATGGAATATATATTTACACAGATCCTCTGGCACGGCTATAACCCTGTTTGTCGGGTAGTGAAACATTTTTCCAGCAAATCCTTTTCCCTTTCAAATTATGATCTTATTGTACTAGCAATCTCAGCACTCTTTATGCCAAGTTCAGGAAAAATCTAAATAATTTATCAGCTAAAGAAATTCTTGAAGAACCACCAAAGCCGTAGCACAATGGTCCCTTTGTTGAATATTCCTCAAAAATCCTTTCTATGCTAAATTATTGACGAAACAATTCAACCGTAATACCCGTACTTCTTAGGAATGCTCATCAGTTAACCCTTGAGACCGATTTCGGACGTACTGTTAAGTACAGAGATTCTTTTTTTTAGCCGCACTACACGAATGTGGAATGCTTTGCCTGGCTCAATATTTCCATTCCATTGCAATTTGCAGACATTCAAAACCAATGTGCATCGGTATCTCCTTTCTAATCTTATCCTACTTTCCTAATTGCTCGCACTGTGTTTAACATTATAAGGGTATTCATGAACCCTTGAGTGCGCGTATACCTAATATAAAAAAAAGAAAAAAAAGTGTGAGTGTCAGGACTCACGGTTAAGATGTGTAAATAAACATCAACGTTCGTCCGAGTGCCCAATTTTTGTTATCGAACGTACCCAATAAAAATACAATGCAATCGTATATTAGTTTGTGACTTTAGATATATTTAAATGAAGCCACTATTTTTCCACAATTTATCCCTTTCGCTTATACTTAAATCCAAAAATATCTATACATAGCTGTACATAACGCTTTCCACCTAAACACATGTATTTTTGGACCATGTCCTGTAACTATCGCATCAATATAAATATGGCCGACTAATGCACCAGTTATACACATGCATGCGTAGCCATCATTTGATTGATTGACTTTTTAATCATTAATTTCAAGACAGTATTCACATTAGAATTGAACTTACTTTTCAGACTTATTTTGAGTGTCTGTAGTAGAGTTTCAAAGTAAAGGAAGAAACCTATCTACTCGTATTTCATAATTTAAATATTGTAAGAAAAAGAACGCACCATTTACCACTCACACACGCCACATCGAACAACCTCATCGACAAAGTATTTCCTTTTTGCATGGGCATTTACACGCCAATACGTCGACTTAGAATTATATGCTAAAATTAGCTGTTAAATGGTACAGTTGTGAAATTTTAAATGAAAACTGAAAATGACCAAAAAATATTTGAATTTTGATGCTCCAGAACCACTTTTTTGTGTTTATCAGAGCTTTATTAATTGTTATTTAAGGAGATTGAATTTTATTCTTGCTTTTTTCTGGCGATTTGTAAATGTTCCTTAACTTGAGCTCTTCCGAAACGATTTGAAATAATCAACTATTTTGTCGTCTTTACTTATTTCTAGTAAAATAATTATTTCGAAACGTGTCCAAACGCATTTTCCATTATAATTTGTGTTTAAGATACTTTTAATGTAATGAATGAAATATTGTTAAGTGAATTTAAGATTAATGGGATCAAAAACACTAATTAACAACTAAAACCAAATAACAACATAAAAAACTGTGCCGACGAACTATTTCGGTCCTTTTTATACGCCATATCGGCATAATATTTTGATTCCCAGAGTTCGCACTGCATGCCGGCCGTGTCGACACTTACTCATTTCAAACGACCCAAAAACCTTATCGACAATATGCTTCGATGAAGTAGTTCGTGGCGTTTGTTAGGGGTAAGTGGACTCCTCTACGTAACGTGAAGTTTGTTTGACTTATGTTTAAACAGGGATGTTGTTTGAGACAGCATTACATTTTACACTTAAATTAAAACAGAGATGCTATCTGAAAGAAAATAGACTGTTTTTACACAATCTAATTTTAATCTCTGTTTCTCTTTTGGCTTCCTTTCGAATGCATCTGTACTTTTAAAACACAGCGATTTTGAATATAAGTTAAATTTGTTCATGCGAAAAGAAGTCATCTCTTCGCACTCCTTACTCTACTCAGTTAAGTGAATTTCACTGAGCGAACGCCAAATATAAAAAAAAGAAAGCCACAAAGAAGAATGAACGATAATTCCGCATTTTTCTCAACCTCAGCAATTGCCTTTAAATGCATGACAATCACGTGTAAGTGTATTAGTGAAAAAGTCACAAGTATTGAATCCAAATCTTTTCAATCTAGTGTACTGCATAGAAAATTTGTATATTATGCAAGATTGATGATTGATCATGTATTTATTAGTTCATTTGCGTATGTATGAGAATTGTATGATAAAATGGACAAACAAAATAAAACAAATTACTCGGATAAAATTACAAAAATCTCACAAAAATTCGTAAAAACATAATTTTGCAGAAAAAAAACTCACAAAAGGCAACGTCCTCTCGCCACTGAAATAATAGACTTGCACGTGCTTGTCATGCATTTGAACAATGTATATCCAACAAATATACTTGTCATGCAGAGAAAATGTCAAAACATTTTTTTTGACAAGCCACTAGATGGAGCCTTCACTTTATTAAAATCAAACCAATCCTTTAACTTTCTTTTGTTAGATTTCTGAACTTTATCTTACTCCCTCTGTCAGAGATTTATAAACTGATTGACATCATTCCCACCTTGTAATGGAATTGTAAGTGGCAAAAACTAATTTTTTTAATGTATTGAAGTTCATGTCGGCTTGAAAGATGGAGAACGATCTATATTTTGATATAGTGAATGCTAAAAGTATATTATAATATAATAAAGAATGACAGATAAGAGACAAATTAAATTTTGACGTATCGAGAATATTTCGTTGCAGATGTCAACTAATTGCCCTGAACAACATTTTTTGGATTTTTAAAGGTCAACTCTGAAAATGCATTTTTTGCGAGCATAAAATAAAATGTAATCGTGCATCACTTACGTGAAGTGGATTTTTTTAAGACATTAAATGAACCCGCTATGAAATTTTACACCATTTAATTTGTCTTTCGTCTCCTTAACATATTGATAGAGAAGTGAAGAAATATTGAAGGATTGAATTAAGTTCCAAAGTTTCCAATGCGTAAGCACGATGTCGTAAGTACGCAATATTTCCAATGTAAACATGGTGTTAAATGCAATCGTCGGTAAGGTAGGTTGCTACACGTAACGTGTAACCGTAACGTGTGACCCGTAACGGGCTACATGGAAGATATAAGCTTTACCCACGTTTTTGATTCACTCTACCGCCGGCAAAGATGTTTACACATCAAAAAAGTAAAAGAATTAATGATAGATCACAAAGATTTTGATCAAGCTCAAAGCTCCTCAGAAGTTTGAATTTTTGTATTTTATATTGTACTTGTATTTTTGAAATTATAATATGTGGATACATATTTCGAACTCCACATGCTCGATTTCTTGGAAACTTGACTAAGAATACCAGTTAAAAGGAGCAGAAAAATATAATCCATGACTGGATCACACGAAGTTAAGAGTTTTAGATTTTAAAATAAACGTTATTAGGGAAAAATGTTCATAAGCATACAATTATATTTTTTTAAGTCTAAGGCTAGGCGCGCACTGGCAACTGTGATCGAAATCAAATAGTTTAATCACCAGTTGATAGAGTACCGCGCACTGGCAACTCTTTACTCACGCTCACACTCTTTTCTCTCCTGCGCTTATAGAAAACAGCTCAACTGTTGCGAATTAATTTATTTTAGGCAATCGTTTAGTTTGTGTCAATACACAAACTTTTTAGTTGCTCGAATCGAGTGGCTCTACGTGCGCGGTGTCCCATATAAACCCATATGTTTCATTTTAGCAACTAAACAGTTGCGAAACTAAAAATTGAATGTGCGCGCCTGGCCTAAAACATCTTTTTTAGAAGGTGAAAATAATAACTGAGTGACATGTGACTCAATCAATTTATGCAAGGACAATATTATTAAATCTTTGAGCAATTTTTTTATATAAGTTTATATAATTATATACTAATTTTAAAACACTTTTAAGAAAAAAAGTTAGTACCTACGTCAGCTTTAAGTATTTATTATTGTACAGAAAAAATTAGTTCGAAAAACAATATAAACAAATTTTTAACGTGTTGAATTTTCAAAAAGCATGAATTTTTTTTCCAAAAGAAGAAAAAAATGTTTAAGTTTTAATATGCAATAATTTTCAGAACTTTTGGGAACTTCTGTTTACAAAATTTCACTAAATTCCGCTATACCAATAATGAGAAAGTCAAAATTCGAAAAATGGTTCCATGGTAGGTAGAGTGAATAATGTCTTAATTTTAATTTTTTCTTATCAAATTATAGACCTTTAGAATTAGCGCGTTTTTTAAGAAAAATACGATCTTCGAAAACCATTTTTAAATATTTGTATGGCGGGCTCCGTCTTTTTTTTATGTAAAATATTTTTTTTCTCACATCTTCTAGTTGTATTGAGAAAATTTTCACTGGCATGTTTTAAAAAATTCGTGCATTCGGTTTTCTAAATATTAAGTTTTAATTTTAACATTTTTTTACGAAAATTCGAATATACAATATTATTCACATTTTTAGGGAGCTTAAGAACCATTTTTCGGATTTTTTTTTTCAAGTAAGTATTACCTAGCTTCAACGGTATGACAGGTACCGTTATTTTTGGTCTTCAGAAAAAAACAAAAAAACGTGTGGCGGGAGACTGCAGCCGAACAGACAGACAGACAGAATTGCGAGACCATTTTTTTCTTTGGAAATACCTACAACTCTGACCAAAATCTTGGTTTCGATTTTTTTACGGATGCATAACTTGCCATATACTGCCCATTTACCGCAAGTAAAAATGAACCGATAATAAAATAATTAACTCTCTATCGTTTCCCGTTTAAAAAACAGATTCCCGACATCATCTTTATTTATCCGATTTGTTGTATTTTTTTTAAATAAAATTCAATTTTATTACATATTTTCCTTATATCAGATCAGATAATAATAGAATAAGGCCCCAAAATGTAGGTACGGCTTAGGCATACTTTAACCACTAACTAACAAAAATAATAATAATTTTTTATTTGGTAAAATGACGGAATCTAAGACTTATGCCTAAGATTCGATCTAAGTTTCGATTCAAAATATTGTGTTTAACAAAAAAAGTAAGAATTATAAATTAGTACACATAACCTCATAGCTTTTAATGAAAAGATTTTAAAGTCTTTCAATGTTAACAGAAAATAATCACACGAATAAACCAACGAACGTTTGTGTTTCTAAAACTAAAAAAAAAAACAAGAACAATTTATAACAAAAATTAATCTTTCAAAAGATTGCGCATTGACAAAACACAAATCCACCTAATCATATTGATTAAATTACCCTACACACGCAATTATTCTATCACGAATAACTTACCCTAAATAAAAAAAGAGAACTATTTTAATTTGTCATGTGTACTTAAAACTTCTATGTGTACGTTTTATGTATACCTGGAGTGTAAGAATGCTTTGGCTAAACAAACTATCAACCAATTAAATAAATTTCTTTTTTTTTTTGTTATAATCTACTGGGAGTTCAAACGAAATGTAATTTTCGCCTTATCAGCAATCAAATTAAACGACATCCGTAGAAACTATACTTACATTCCCCCGGCTACCATGATGGCAGTATGGCAGCCATATTTAAATCATTTTGCTTCTGAACCAGCCAGTAACCACCCCCGCTTTTGTAGAGTAAGCAAAGGACACAAACCTCATTGAGCAAATGAGGAATTCATGTCAGAACGCCATTTTGGTATATGGACATTACATCATGAAATAGAAAGGGAAAACAAATTACAATAACAATAACTACCAACTCCCCCGTTCGTCATAACCAAATAGTTACTTGCTTTGGTATCTTAAAGACTCACAAGTTGACATGTTTGGAAGGAATTAAACTGCTCAGCTTATAATCCGTCCACGGCAAGATATAGGTACTAGGTAGGTATAGGTAGGTATAATGATTAATTTTTGATGTTGTGCAGTTTTAAGGGTTGATGAATATTTAATAAAGGATTTTATTTAGCCAACCCTTACATTAAAAATAAAAAAAAAAAAATAACAAACTTTATCCAAAAATTCTGATATGTTATAAAAAAAAAAACACAAACTTGATAGCTCCGCATTTTCTCTGTGTTGACAAAACAACACGGGCTTTGCTTTGCCAGCACACATACCTACAATAGGTAAACCTGGAAACTGTTTCAAGGGTTTTTCAACCCCTATAACGATAATCTACTCCCATTATCTTCTCATAAATATTAAATGACATTTTAAAATGCCGAGGACAAAAAGTTACACTTTTGTGTTTTTTATATATTTTTTTAAGTCACCCGCCACCGTGTCGTCGTCATCGCGTCCACAGTGGGGGTGGTCGTTTGTCCTCATCCCTCAAACCACTTTGCTAAACAAGCGAGACATAAAACAAAAGCAAGTTATAAACACGTACCGCCAGAGAATTACACTGTAAAATGTTTCGTTGAAAGTTGAAATGCGGTGTCATTGGATAGCGGCGCGGCAGGCGGATTCGTCGGCAGTATAGTGGATGTATGCGAGGACATTATTTTTCCTACCTTTACAGAGGTACATTTTTGAAAACTTTAAACTTATTATTCATATAATACCTTCCATAGACGTCACAATACCACTTAGTTTTTAAAGTGTTTTGACATGACTTTTTGGGCTACGAGTTATTTACTTTAATGGTAGACCCTATAGCTATATACCCATACTGAGATAATGAAACTCACCTCCATTTTGTTCTTCGATTTTGAAACCACGTTTTCACTTGGGCATCTGTCATTTTGAGACCTCGCGCCAGTGCAGCTCGTTCCGCAGATGCAAGATACTTTTGTTTGTGAAATCGTTTTTCCAATTCGGCAACTTGAATGCGGGTGAATGACGTTCGTGGCTTTTTTCGCTTTGGTGGTGTTCGATTTTGATAGGGATGACCAATTCGTCGGGCGATAGGAAACGCAGCTGAAATAAAAAAATATTTTTAAAATTAATATACCTATATAAATCATTAGGTATCTGAATGGTTCTCAACATTACTCTCATTTCAACGAGAAGAAAAATAAATATAATGGTTTTCAAATACCACTAAACTGTTATACAAAATCTTCTTCTGTACAGTTTTTGTTTAAAACAATCTTCACCCTATAAGTATGATTTAATTTTAATATTTAACTTAAGAGTTAAGACCCACTTTATACTTCCTTCAACTTTAATTTTATCCTTTCGGGTCTTATGTTTTTTTTACTTGCGACTTATAGGTACTATAAGGCAAGTTATGCATTCGTAAAAAAAATCGAACACGAAAAAACTGGGTCTGGCAATTCTGTCTGTATGTCTGTCTGTTCGATTACAGCTAAACGGCTCGGCCGATTTTCTTCAAACTTGGTAGATATGGGTTTTAATTTTTTACCCCTGGATGTTTTTTGATTTGACTTTTTAAGATCAAAAATAACGGTAGGTACCTGACATACGATTTTTTTCGAAATTTTATAAATATTTTTTTTTCTCAAAAACTGTCCCAACGATTAAAAAAAAAAAATCAAAAAATTTAATTTATTTAAACCTAGGTAATGGTTGAAAAAATTTTCCAAAAAACGAGTAGTTTTGATACCCCTCTTGGGACCATTTTTTTTGTTTTTGATTTTCTCAAAAACGGTACCACCGATTTTGATCAGTTTTTTTATGCTAAGGCTTCCCAGCAGTTTGAATATTATTGTGTATTCAAATTTTCCAAAAAAAAATTTTTTTGATTTTTAAAAAAACTTTCAAATTTTTTTTTTTTGAAAACACAATACTTCGAAAACCCCATGCTCGATTTTTTCAAAACTTGATAAATAAAAGTTTAGAAAAATAATCTACAAGATATGAGAAAAATAAATTCGTTTTACCTAAAAATAACGGTACCCTTCACACAGATGTTAAAAAATGGTTTTCGAAAATCGTATTTTTCTCGAAAATGGCTCCGAGAATTTTGCTTAAATTTTCTTTCTTTCTATTTTTTTTTAGTATCTGTAATTTAATGAAAAAAATTTTGAAAACAAGATATGTATTACTGACTGTATCTACCGTAGCACGATTTTTTAAAATTTTGAATTTCTCATTATCAGCACAACGGATTTTAATGAAATTTCGTAGAGAGAAGAAAAATATTTTTTTTGAATTTTGAAAAAAAAAAATCAATTTTTTGTTTTTTGAAAATTCAATATCTCGAAAACGGCTCAATACTTTTTTTTTGTAAATTTAATTCTTATTCATACCAACATTTTTTTTTAAAAATGTTTTAAAATTTTGTACATAAGACCTTAATTTTTAAGAAACCACTACAAAGACTTATAATTTTTGTTCTTGCATAAATCTATATTTGCTCGAATCACATGGCATCCTATTCTTACCTTTAACTACTAAAGAAGTTTTTTTTAGTCATTTAAAAAATGAATTTTATGCTTATGAACAGTTTCTGAAAGTCTTAGTCTTTTCCATAGGAGCAAGTTCGTGCGACCCAGTCGTGCATTTTATAAGTTTGATGATCTGTCACTCAGTCAGTGAGCCATTCAGTTACGGTTTTTGTGATTTTTGAGGGCTTATATCTCAGAAACCGCTTACGCTGAAAAACTGAAATTCGGTGAGGCGCTTGCGCCTGACTAGCTTAGCAAATATTCGGAATTTTAAGTTCCTGACTTCATTGGTACTGAAGATAGGGAGTTTGTTCCTGTAAAAATGGTGTAGTCCCAGAACTTGGCTGGGCACTACCGTGCCCTTTGATTACGGAGCATATGAGCGACCTGCTTTAAGATATTAAACATTTGGAGCATTTGGATATTGTCAAATGATAAAATTTAATACGCTTTTTCATAGGCACATTTTGTATTAGAACCTTAAACGTAAGGAATACAGCGCCGAATTTTCTGCAATTAGGTTTGGCAAAATTTCAAAGTTTTCTCAAATTGCGATTTTTGTATAAAATTATGAACCTGCATTCGCACTAGGCTCATGCTGAGCCAGTTTCATCACAAAAGGTGTATTTTACTATTTTATCTAGGGATCTGAGGGGCTTTGTAATAGGGATTTTCAAACTTTGGAAGGTGAATGCAGCTTTATTGTTTCATCTACATAGGTATGTCAAATTGGGAGTCATTTATAAAGTCTGCGGTCTCTCGAGCCTCAAAGTAAAACCAGCAAATCAAAAGTAATAATCTTCCGAAATGGAACACGTAGATACGATAGAGAAGAGAGATGGAGCTGGGATATTGTCACACTTGAATTGGTAAAGGAGTAAATGTACCTCGGAGTTATAAGTACCCCAAATTTTCCTTTAAAAAGCATCTGCAAGCAAAACTAGTCGAATCAAAAAAGTCGTCAATTCTAATTGAAATATGTGACCCAAGTGCAAAATTTAAACTTTTCGAAGCGGTGAATATTTTGCTATGTAGGACAAGTATGGGGTTTTTTTTCAACACTCCTACCTATTTGGCCTTCCCAAATCAGCGACTACTCAATGCAATTGCAAGACAACTTCTCTAAGAGAAGTCACAGTCACGAAGAATTGTAAAGTTTGGAGCTGCTACATAATGTCCAGCAACTGGAAGGGGATTGAAGGACCTGGGAAGCAAAATTTCGAATACTGTTGACAAGAATAGAGCAGAAAAGCTTCGAGAATTTTACAGAGAGTGCTCAACGGCATAAATCCCGAAATATGTACAAGATACTACAGCACAACCTAGGCGACAAAAACTATTTCCACGATCAGTACTCTTTAAATGCCATCTCAACCATTTTTAAAACCAGAGGGGAGCTTATTCGGTTAAATTACCGTCCATATTTTTTTTTTTATAATTAGCATACACTCAAAGGTTTTTTGTATACCCTTAATATGACAGAGACACAGTGTGAGCATTAGGAAAAAAGGCAGGGGTTAGAAAGGAGGTGTCGGTGTACATCGGAAAAAGTACTCCATTTAGTAGCGATTTGCCCAATTTTATCATCAATCCGATGTAGGGAAAAAGCTTTCTCACCAAAAATAAAAGTACGGAAGTTTTAAATTGATCAGACTGCAATGTTCTAAGTATCTTTTTCCAATCCGCGCAAAGACAAAGAAACCAGATTTTGAATGAAGGTTTTTAAATTGTCTCTTCAAACGTAAATTAAATTAAATTTCTATCGAAATGTACACATGTAAAAGTTTAATTATGTTTAGAGAATACTCTTTTTTTCGGGCTGACACAAAAGCAAATGCTTTAATATTGTGAAAAATGTAAAACAAGTATCACTTAAAATCTACTTAAATACTCTACTAAATCTGCCTTGCCAAATTAACTTAAGAATAATAACGTTCAACAACATGTGCAATTGATTGAATTCTTTTATGAAATTGAGTCTTCTGCTCTAGCAAAATTTCTCTCACTTTGACTATTAAAATGTCGTCATTATCGTCCTGGCAAGAGGACTATATTTTCAAACGCCAGCCGATTAAAATGAAACAAGTCGAGTTTTTCCGAGGGAAAAATTAAACAAAAAAATCATGCCTCGGCCAGAAACGGATCGAGACTGAATATATACAATACATGTCATAAAATTATATTCAGCGACGAGGGTAAGTCAACAAGCTAAGTCGTCAAAGTTTGGAAGTTTACAATCCACACGAGATTCACTAAATTGCAATGCAGAGAAGGTCACTGTTTGGTGTAAATTTTGAGTCGGAGCGGCATCATCGGTTGAATGAACGATGAATGAATATTGAAAGAGCTGAGTGGCGAACGCTACACCTCTCCCTTCAAGTGTATCCAATTGATGAGTTTGATTATTTGGAGTACCTTCAGAGAGGATAAATCACTCTCTTCATCATTGCAGCATCCCAGACGCTTGTTTCTTTGATGCATTGGTACTTCGCATCTGCTTTGTATGTGCTCCGGCGTTTCGTCATAAGCTTTGCAGAATCTGCATGTGGAGCTGTAGCTGTTTTCTAGGCCAAGAATACTCAAGTATCTTTTTAGTTTACAGTTACCCGTGGGGCCACCCCGATGAGTTTCACCTTGTCGTGGTGGGGTGGCTTACGTCTTTCTCTGGCTTGCTAGAGTTAGACAACTAAGAAAACTCAACACGTAGAACTTATATAAAATAAGTCGCGTGGCATACACATCAAAAAACGATCGAGACATCTCTTTCGTATGTGTATGCAAAAGCAATCTAATGTAGTATTAGAAAAGAACGTAAAAATCAGATTGCTAGATAAGAAAATTGAAATTTTGAACGCTTGGAGGACATCGGTTGTAGTTCAAGCCATGTCCGAAAAAATCTCGGTGCTATACCCAATCTCAGAATTTGATAGATCCTATCAGAAACTGAGCAACGGGTCCCTGGTGCTGATTTATATAAATCTTGAACAATGTGATGTGGGGGTCACGGCCTTGACGAAGGGTAGTTGAGCGATATGACCGTCTCTTTTGCCTGGAGTCTTGGTTTAGCAATACAATGGACGGTCCTTCCTGGTACCTGAAATTAAATTGCGGGGAATGTCTCTATCCCTTTTGGTGTAGGACGAGCAAGACTAATCGTTTCGGTGCGGATTGTGGTTGGCTTTGGACGGCTATGATCTGCATCTTTATTTTGCTTAATTTATTAAGCGCATATAATATTACTGGTGACATTTTTAAAATGACTCCATAATATTTTAAAAGTAACAAGTATGAACAATAACAAGATAAAGATATCTCCATAGAGTGATATCTATAGGATTATGGTTGGCTTTGGCCGGCTATGATCTGCACCCTCATTTTGCTTAATTTATTAAGCGCATGTTATATTATTGGTGATATTTTTGTATTAACTCCATAATATTTAAAGTAGCAAATAAGAACACCCTAATTGGGTACCACGGGGATAGTGATTACTAATCCCCCGCTAATTATAGCCCCCATGGAGTAAGGACCATGGAATCACTGTCACTGGGAAGGCCCTCTGTAAAGAGAGCTCGTGGTGGCTGTGGTTATACCAATCGAGTTACGCGATTGGCTATTGTGGCTTGCTGCAATAGTTAGATAAACACAATTAGATCCGTACCAAAGGGTAATGAACTGCCTACACAGTACAAAATTTGGAACAACCTGGAGATGCCTGATTCGCACTCCCTTGACAAGACCAACGGTGATGCATTTGCTGGAATGCGGAGAAAAGTTTGTCTTGGGGGGCTAGTCTTGCACGAGGTTGGAAGGGAGTGGCTGCCTCTCATCCAGATAAAAAGAAACTGGGACCTAGTCCTGGGCCGTCAGTGCTTGAGGTTAAGTAGTGGAGTAAAGGCTTAATCGCTAGGAATCCACTATAAAAGCTTAAATTTCAGTTACCCGTGGGGAGACCCATTACCATTCGTAGATTGATCCTATTAAAGCTAATATAGTTTATGAAACGATCTTGGTTATAGTTCCCAAAAAGTAGTAGAAGTAGAAGTCTTCAGAACCGCAATGAAGATTTTGCACGAGGATGTCCAACCATGGATATCCTTCACGAAGGCGATATGAATTGGCCACAGAGATCGTGTGATAGCACCCCATTAGACTTTTTCTTGTGGGGCTTAGTTAAGTCACATGTCTATGCCAATAAACCATAAACTATGTCAGTTTCATCTTCAGCATTTATCGTGTCGACTACAGGAGGAGCCTTAAATTCTCCAATGTTTCATTGTTTCATCCTTGGGGATTAACAATTTAAATTTAAAATGTTAGCAATGCACTCCTCAACTTTGCTCTAGCATATGGTTGTAATTTTACCACCCCTGTGCCTTTAAATTGCTGCTTATGCAGTTTCTGTTTTAACTAATCACTTTTGATCATTGCAGACCTAAAGAGGCATGTATTACAATTTGTTAAATATTTCTTACTTTAAGACAACCTGGACCATTTCGGATGGGTGGCCTAAGGCTATTTAGTTTTATCGAAAGGTCCGCCAAAAACTGGTTAATACTCGTATTTGCTTTGAGTTTTCCACTCTTCCATGGCCCCTTGCTATCTCCAAATTTTCTTCCAATGCATAAACCAATGCTTCAAATTGAGAACGATTTATTATTTTACTAAATATGAACGCGTTAGTAACGTTGAGTTCAAATAAATAAACCAATAAAAAAATTACTTTAAAAAAATTTGGTGGTGCAACAGCTCGAAGTGAACCAGGACCTATAGTGACTTAAAATTCTCAACCATTCCTGTGTGCATGTTACCAGGAACGGAGGGGTCCTACAATTTTCTGCCGATTCCGAACGGCTTATGTGCCGCAATTTCCAAAACAAGAGATATACTCTTAGAGGATTTGTCAATTCCTTGCAAGAGGCAGTACACTCCTGAAAAACTTTTTACTGCGGCTAAGCATTGAACTCCAGACCTTCCGCATGGCAGTTTAACGCACTAACCATTGTGCCAAAAGGTACCAATTTACTTACATTAGCTTTTTGTCCATTTTTATAAAAAAAAAAACAAGTCTCGTTTAGAAAATTTAACACGAGTAATAAAGTACACAAATACGACTTCAAGGAAATCGAATACGAGATTCGGAATAACGATAAAATATGAATAGTCGTATGCGATGTTTTGCGTTTCCTAATATTAGTACAAGTGAAGTCGAATGTACGACTCTTGGAATACCAACATAAGACTTTAGTCGAATACGAGTCATAAATACGAGTTTCAGAATATGGGTTAATATCTCACTCATAGTTTGTTCTATTCAAATATAAAACGCTTAATGGAAAACATTTTGCATTGAAATGGATCTGAATTATTTTTATACAATTTTGTATCCTGCACTCTATCTGGCTCTTTATCAAAGGTGCACAATTCCACATATTAGTTCTTACTCTAGCTGATAAATAAAATACATAAAATATATAAACCATCAATTATAATAAAAAAAAAATACAATTTTCCTTGAAATTATTTTACAAATCGTAAAAAAAAATATTGCTTACAATAATATCATATCTCATAACATGTGCTCTTAATACAAAATATTAAAAAGCCCATCAAACCTCACTTTTCGTTGAGAACTGGTATAATTATTAATAAAAAACATTAACAAGGTCCTTACAAAAATTGCCATGCTGATGTTTTGCATTTTTTTTTTTATAATATCAAAATGTACACATCATCAATATCATGCGCCACATTAAACCAAGCCCGATGCTATAAACTTTTAATGTGCCTTAAGTGATATGACTCCTCCATATGGATAAACCAAGAAGGTAATGTTTATATTCACGACCAAAAGTAAGCTATAAAAATAACGTGTCGGAATATCATTTTATATTCTGTTTTCAATTTGTCTAAATCAAGACTTGCAAATTTAAAAGGTTTTTCCGGGAGGATACGAGAGGACGTTTCTTCGAACTTGCCTATACCTATCCAAAGGTAGGTATCTGAAAATATTCACATGAAATAAAAATCCATATTTCACTTATCCATCCCTCAGGAGAGGTATACCTAATTTTTTTTGGTATTTTATTGACTTTTGAGTCTTCAGAAATATTTTGAGTAAGGAAGAGGATGTATGCGGAATTCCTCCCCATATGTGGAAACAGACACTCGTGAATCTCCGTCAAGTGGTAAATATTAATAAATACTTGGGGGTTAATAACATCCTATATCGCTTATAGTCTTGGCTCACACATAAGCTTACAGTATATACGAAGGATTTGGTTTTCCCACCCACACACTTCCCGGGGGTAGGCATACATATGTGAATTTTGTTTAGCTGGAATTGAAAACATTTTTTGAAAATTGTGTTCCCGCAAATAGATTTTTATTGGGGAAAAGATTATGATAAGCGTGTGGCATAAAATTTGTGAAGATGTTTTTTTTTTAATGGAAAAGGGTTGCAGCAAATCCATATAGAAGGGGTTGATGTAAGAGTGATATACCTTGGAAGGCTAACCAAAACCTAATAGATGTTTATTCCAGAATGGTACTTTATTTAAATGTCAATATGGATTTTTTATTTGGGGCTTGGATTTATTGGTTCATTGATTACATAAACTCTATGATATGTTCAATCTTTGAAAATGGACGTATATGTACCTATACTTTCTATGGGGAATTTGAGAGATTTCCCAAACTCACGTATGGCAAAAAATGTTTATGAGGACATTATGATTTGTGCGCAGCTTGTAACCTTTAAAGGATTGAAAGGGCAGCTAAACGTCATAAGAAATAGGAATAGGTATTGAGCTACTCTTATAATTATTTTATTAAAAAAATATTAATTTGATTCAGAATTCAGAATGGAAAAAGTTTCAAATTCAAATTCGTATTTAAAACTTTATATTTTAAAAAACCCAAAAGGCTTTTAAGAAAAGTTTTTTTTCTTTTTTTGAGTTTTTCTTACACAGATATGGAAATTGCTATTTTTTTAGATACTCGATCGTTAACTAAGTTAATTTCAAATCGAGATGTAAAGGAAAGATGAAAAATAATTATTTTTAAATTAGCTGACAAACGTCAGATTTTTTTTTCAAGGGTAAACTGATGGGCATTCCTTGCAGCTGGTTTTTCACTAGAACACGTTAAAATAATTGATACTACCTTTCCATATATAACCTATAATTTTATCATGCAACTTGATTGTGGTACCAACGCTATCCTGGTGAGGACGCTGAAATTAGTGCACAATTTTATATTGGACAGTAGGATAACATACAAAAGAAGTAGTAAAAAAGAGAATATTTTATTATTAAATTTAGCAGAGACAAATCTAACAAGTACTATCGCTATGCTTAAGATGTTGCCCCAATCGTTCGTCTTCATGAGGATACTATACTATAACTTGTTGCCGCCACGCACCGTGAAAATTATCGAACGGACGCGAAACGGAAGATAACACGGGCGTTATCACTTAACCCGATAAAAAAGCCGTTTTGAAAGTATTTGCTCTTTATGTGCAGGACGCTTAGAATTCTAAACATGAATGATTTTTGAGAAAAATGTTTAAAAGCACTAAATTGTATGTTATCCTACTCTCCACTGTAAGAGCGTGCGCTAATTTCTGCGCCACCACCAGGCTAGCGTTCGCAATACAAAATCACGCTCCATGATAATACTATAGGTTATACAAAGGTAGTATCGCTCGCCTCGCGTAAGATAATCATGTACGGAAATTGCTCGTGCAAAATGTAAACTGTGGCACGGGCTATTTGGCACATAGACTACATGTCGTTGCGGTTATACAATTCGGACAAAAAGAAGTTGGTTATCATCGACCGATAGCAGCGGTGATGGAATGGCCAATGTCAGTCTCAAAGAAGTATGGACCGATGATGATGGCGCTCGCCAGCCAAAAATGTTTAGCAATCAGTGACTTTCTGTGGATGCATTGTAATTTGGCGGATCTTGCATGGATTGTGGTCGTCCCGAATTCGACAATTTTGCTTGTTGACGAACCCACTCATCCCGAAATGGTCCTCGTTTGTGAAAATGATTTTTCGGAAGATCTCTTCATAAAACAATTTAATCAGAACGCTATTTCTTTCTACGTTGATTTGGTTAGACAGATTTAATAAGTTCGATTATCGATTATCGTTCGATTATCAGCCTTGCCATCGAAACCCCAAAAATATTTGCTTTTTTTCCAGGGCTGCTTCTCGTTATAGCTATTTGGGCTAGGTAGAAAATTATATGTCCCCTTAATTCCTGCTGAAAACGCTCAAACATAATTGGTTGTGTTTCAAATCTTGAAATTTACGAAAGAAATTTTTTCTTCACAACAAAAATTAAATATCTTGAAATATTGCTTCAAATACGAATTTTGTTCCTCAATGAGAGAAAAATATTTTATTAAAAACTGAGCTTCGTATCACCTTCATATATTTTTGTAAATATGGTAAAAACTTAATACAAAATTTTTATCTACATACATTAAATGCAACACAGTTATACACTTAATCAATTTAAGGCTTTCTGATGTACTATATTTTTTGTCTTATTTTGCGGTGCGTAAATATATAAGGATGATAGTTTTCCGACTCGCGACTCATAATTGCCCATGCGCGAAACAGGGAAACTCCAAGTTGATTCCGCAAACTTTCAAAGACTAGCCTTGTCATCGCAGATGCCAGACGGACGATAAATTGTATTGGAATTTAAAAACTCTGTAAGATACTGTTGTTCTATGGCCGTAAAAACACGCTTAATAAGCTACTTTTTTGAGTCGACGAAGTGACAAAAATCAGTGAGTAGTATAATTATTCCAGTCGAGTTGTCAATTGCGACCTTACCATTTTCAATATCTAATAACTGCTTCGAAAACATAATCGCTGTTTGATCTTGTTGCAAAAATACTCGCATGTAAGTTGTTAATAGGAGTGTCTTTACATGTTGCCACAAATTAAAGGATTTTAAGCATGCGTTTAGTTCGTCAGCAACAGTTGATCGGGGAAAAATTGGAATAGTCTGACGAAATTGACCTGACAACAGAATCATGGCTCTTCCAAAAATGTTTCGTTGTCAAGAAGATCTTTTAACGTTCTGTCCAGTGCTTCCAGCGATTTCTTGTGGGCCATCGTACATTCATCCCAAACGATCAGTTTACATATCTGTAGAATCTTCGCCATTGCGCTGTTTCTGGCGATGTTGCAAACTAGAGCTTCATTGATTTGCATGTTTAGTGGTAATTTCAAGGCAGAATGTGCAGTTCGTCCACCTTCTAACAATGTTGCAGCTATTCCAGATGAAGAAGCCAATGCTAGGGCTACTTCATTTTGCGATCTGATCTTTGCTAACAGCAATGAAATTAGGAACGTTTTTCCAGTCCCCCTCGGGAGCATCAAAGAAGTAAATTACACCAGATGCACTGTTAACAGCTTCCATCAAACTATCAAACGCAATTCTTTGTTGTTCATTCAATTGCGGAACATTTAAATGAACTGTTTCGGCCAATACTTCATTATCTCTTCGCAAGTCGTATGGTTAAATGCATCGCACATAGGACGATTGGGTGCTGTCATGCCCAAATACGACAATACTTTATTTTCCATCAATAAACACAAATCTTCTATCATGATCAATGTCTCATTGTAAATTTCTGCAGTAATTTGTAGTCTAAAGACAGAACCGCAATTGATTGATTATATAACGCTGACTTTTGTTGACTTGGTCTTATTGCTTCCATTGCCATTCAAGAACAGTCGGTCTTCAGAAACAAGCACAATCTAATTTAAATCATTGAGATGACGTTTCGAAGGGATCGATTCTTGGCCCTGTGCTATATTTCATTTTTATGTTTTGATGAAATTTCTACAATTCGTGTTCTATAAAACTGACTTTAAACTGTTTTACTTTGGTTATATGTACGTTGAAACCTTTTAAGAGGATTTAAAATAAATATGCAAAGCACTGATGGTCACTCAAAAATTGTTTGATGATTCATCCCAAGAAACCTAAATGCCTTGAGTAATTTCATGGAGCAAATTGATAATGTTATTCAGCATATCAAGTAGGTTTTATCTTCAACCGTCAGGTTAGGTTAGGTTGACATGTCTGAGAGCCGACACACTTAGACCATGAGTTGGCCCATTGTGATACCCCATTGAATCTTGAAGACTTCCTCCCTAATCGGTAAACCAATGAAGCGAATGAGATTGCTTATTTGGTAAATCAATACAATTATTATAGTACAAATCTCCTAGATGGAATCTACGTTTTGGGATAAACGAGGATATGTAGATAAGGTGAGGGATCGATTCATCGTCTTCTTCGTCCATACAGCTTCTACAGAAATCGTTGGAATAAACTCTAAGGCACGTTGCGTGCTATCCTATCAAACAGTGTCCTGTTAGAACACCTATTACGGAGACTATGTGCGATTTGCTTAAAGATATTAAACATTTGGAGCCCTTCAGATCCAGCATTGACCATATATGTTTTGTCACCAAGCAATTGATGATATTCTTCCATACCTAAGGTTTGTTGTCTATTAAACACCTTGCTTAAGCATAAGCTTACATGTAGCGATGGGAATAGCTATATTTGCTTTATCTGGCATTAAATGTATCGCTGTTCCACTTTTGGCGAGTTCGTCAGCTTTACAATTTTGTGAAATGTCCTTGGGGCTTGCACAAAGTAGAAGTGAATGTTAAACTGCTGCGCCATGACTACCGGCAGTTAAAGGTTGTTATTGAGCTGTTAAAGATAGAATCAAGAGATTTAATAGCTGCTTCGCTGTCCGAGAAGATGCGAATATCTTTGATTAATATCACGTTTTCTTTAAGCAAAGACAGGACTTTAACCGCCAAAAGTTCCGCTTGGAAGATGCTACATTGATTGAGAATGTCATGTCATCCCAGATTTCTCTAGAAGGAATGATTACCTAAGAGTTTTCATCAAATTGAATCTGAGCGATCGATGGTATAATCGATGTTACTTGGAAGTAAACCGCATAAGTTCAGAAAGATGGAGTGTTCAAACTTATTATTGATCCACTGCGGGGAGGGTTTTGATGCATAGCTGTGATTGCAGCCGTTTGTTTGCCGAATATATCGAGAGGATTTGAATAATTTTCCATACAAAATTAGTCAACAATTTTTTGTCGAATATTTCACAAATCGGTTATTGTTTGGTCACGTACTGTTTCAAAAACAAAATCAATATCCGATTGACTACATTATGTTTCGAGAAATGTATTCAAAAATATTAATCTCCAAAAATGGAGACTTATTGGCTAGATCGTTCTTCAGACCGAATAGCTTCGCAAATTTCCTTTCAAGAGTATGTTTATTGCGGAAATATATGAAATCATAAAATAAATTGTAAAATTTATTTTGGAAAAACCAGTCTTTTACAATAAACTTTAGCTGCAATGGACGATAGCTGAACTAAGTCTTAGATCTGTGAGAAACAAAATTTAGATGTTCGTCATTATTTTTAGATACTAAGTTGTGCGTTGATTTTGACGTTTAACATTTTAAAGAAAAATTGTATAACTTAAGTTGTTGTCTCAGCCAAAGTTCCTTAAAAACACCATTTCAAGGCTTATATGGAACGAATTTATCTAATTAAAATAAGATTGGTTTACCCAATTGAGTTTCACAGAAATATTTTCCATTGTTTTGCTGGTAGGTATACTTGTATGGATATTTGCTTTCGCAAGCAATTATATTCGAACTTCCGTTCAATTAGTTTCGCCTAATAGGTTCGTAAAATCCTATATCCACTTTCCACTCAGACTTATCCGTCGCTATTGTTAAGGCTACTTCCTGTTGCAGCTATCAACGCAAATCCACTTCACTTAAATGAGTACAATATACAATTAATACCTGTTGCTCAATTGACTTACAACTCCCGAAAATCTTAACCTAAAAACAAAAAAAACCTGTTCAAATGCCATTCAACACATACGTATCACGGTTTCCCAAAGGTCGAATACTGATTGGAAGAAAAAAAAATCAATTAGTCCCAAAAACAAAGTGTTTAACCCAAATCAACAAAAGCAATATCACACGCGACACACTTTATTGCCGCAGCAACCATAAATGACTCACAAACTTGTCTAAACAGGAAGAAATTCAAAGCAAAGTGTATAGGAAATCCCTTCGGGCTCAAATGGACGTTAGGTAGAAATTCCAATATCGTGATATGGAAAAATAAAGGATTTCTCTGGATCCTTAGCCGGAGCGAATATAATATAATAATGTCCTCGGGAAAGACAGGAGATTCATTCACTAAAGATGGAATGTGACAGACCTTTTAAAAGTTATTTTTGAGATAAGAGTTTTCTCTCAAGACATCGACGACGACGAAGGCAACAACGCCGCCGACCGACGACAACGACAACGACGACGGTGAAATAGTTTTGGAGACACTCTATAGCTTGGACTTTTTCGTAGCATTTGTTTGGTCTTTAGTCGCGACAGCCGGCCGTTTTGTGGTTGTCTCAACCACGATATAGCTCGGTATTTACATACAGCGTTTAAAAAAGAAACACCAGTCCGCGAGTTTTATCTTAATAGCCTGGGAGAAGTACAATTATTGGCGCCTCGGGGAGATGCTATATGAAACGCTGAGGCCATAGTAGTATGACACAACGTGGCGCACGCTCTCTTATATTGAGACAGTTTTCATTTGCCAAGTTGACACTGGCAATTAATTTGTATGCTTGCTTTTGACCCTGGGTACCTGATCCGATATGAATAAGTCTAGAGCTCTGAATGCGTGGCCTTTGGAAGAAAGTGAAATGGATTGGAAGATTTTGCACTCAAGTTTTGCTATCTACCCGCATACATACATGCAATGTATTTGTAGGTAAAACAAAAACCCCTGAGGCTGCTGTCACGGATATTTAATGGATTTTTCTGGAAAACTCGACGCAGAAATAATTTGTTCCAAGCAGAGGTTTAAAGGCTTTAAGTCCATAATATGGATTTTGATATATTTATTTTTCAGCAAAAGAAAAGATAAAATAAATTTCAAAATCGACTTGTAGTTAGATTTATTTGATAAAATGGTCCAATGATCTCGTTTTAGGGAAGTTACGATTGCAAAAATAAGGGTTTGATAAGATTTTATAGCATCTGCATATCTCTCGTTCTCGCAAGCCTTCGATAAGTTCTACCGCACTGGGCTTAAATTATTGCAAGTTGTTGTGGAGGAGGTGTATCATATTTTTCTATAGTTGAATCAGTTGTGGATTAAGGAAAAAATAAGTATTGGTTCTCGGCAAGAAGCAGGCCAAATACAAGTTTCTTTTTAAAAATGGAATAAAATGAACAAAATTAATTTTTGTCCATGTATTATGGCTTTATTGGTAACAGAAAACATTCCCATTAATTATGGAATACAACGTCGGTCAAGTTGGCTTCCTTGCCTGGCTTCGCAGTAGCACATTCGGTCACTCCAATTTTTCAAGACCTTCCTGATGGTGTCGGGCTGTAGCTCACGGATTGCTTGGATGATATTGGCCCTTGAGTGCTTTAATCGTTTCCGAATTGTTGGCATATCATCGGTCCTTCACGGTTTCCAAAAAAAAAATACCGTCCAAATTTGTCAAACTGCAGCTCCGAGGCGGCCAATTGACATCACTAAGACCACTGATAACACGATTTGGGAATTTAGTGTGCAAAAGATCGATTGTGGCATGGGCTGTGTGGTATGGCGCACCATCCTGCATAAACCAGAGGTATTCCAAATCCGTGTCTTCAATTTCAGTACAAAAAAGTCGGTTAACATGGCTCTGTACCGACCACTGTTGACCGAAAAGTTGTTCCCAGCCTTGTTTTCGAAGAATA
This sequence comes from Chrysotoxum bicinctum, assembly GCA_911387755.1. NCBI lineage: Eukaryota > Metazoa > Arthropoda > Insecta > Diptera > Syrphidae > Chrysotoxum > Chrysotoxum bicinctum. The sequence continues at coordinate 245,635,777 of OU426988.1, read as the reverse complement.
ATGGTCAAATGATGCCACCACTCCACAATCCGCACCAAACTGTCACCATCTGTGGATGCATTGACTTCTGGACACAAACGTGCGGAGTTTCTGAGCCCCAGATGCGGCATAAAAGATTATATTTTTCGTGAATTGATTCTCACACTCTCGGCTACCGAAATCACATTCTCGTTTTAACTTTAAAAATGTATGAGTTGTGACCTGCTCTGAAGGAGATCACAGTTTCGATTGTTTTTGTGACTCTCACAAGTTGTGAGTTGTGACTGAGCGGCAGAATTCGAAAAAGTCACAAAATCAATTTCACCTCTTCTTGTGACTTGTGAGGCATCACTGACTTTGGGGAGAGTCGGGCTGTAAGTTACTTTTTATCTTAAAATACCACTTAAAATACCATTTCAAAAATGGTTAAAAGCTAACAAAATTATACATTCATTTCATTTCATTCAAATATGGCAGACAAAAATTTTTTGATTATTTGAGGATTCAGGGATATTTGTTCATTTTATGGTTTGTTTTTACTAGAGCCAAAATGAGGAGGTTTCAAATACTAATCTACGTTTATACGATCAACGGTAATAGACAATGCGTTGACTACTTGAGGTACCTAACTAAAAAAATTTCAAGACTCACAATTTAGTCTCTCAATGTGTTGGCGTGAAATATGCGTCCAAGTGTTAACGTTTCTGGCTTCGAATCAAATATGTATATATAATGTAAGCATCATCTATTCTTTTGCTTTTTGTGACGGTTCGTATTTACACCAGTATTGGTATGCCATTTACAGTGGTGACAAAATAAATAGCACACTTCTGTTAAAAATTCTTTCTTGGCATTAAAACATAAGTGTATTTTTAAATCCGGTACTGTAAGACCATTTTTGTTGCAGATTTTGAATGTTGAGTATCTGGATTTTGAATATAAAATAACGGGATAAGACATCTCCAGAAATTATTTTATAAAAAAGTCAAATTTAAGTCAAATGGTACACAAGTTGCATTCAGGTGAGGACAATTTAAATAGCACATATTGTTTAATACATTTTTAACTAATATTCTTAATTTGTGAAAGCTTAGTGAAAAAGTTATGAGTTTTGATAAGGTTCTTAGTTAAGTTGCTTCAATTTTAATTGCTGAAATGTAGTATGAGAAGTGGAAAACAATCATCATAGACGTACAGGCTAGGGGTTTTTGATCTTATGAAAAAAGGTCACACGAAATCTGAACTAGAGCGGAAATAAAAATTTTCAAGGAAGAATAAGAATGTTATAAATGCTCTTCACCATTGCGAAGAAGAAGGAAGTGCTCAAAACAAAATTCGTGTTAGTAAGACCAGAAAAACCACCCCCTGAACTGATTTTGACATCGTCTGCTTGACCTAAGTCCCAAAAATTGAACATGCAAATGAACAAGATCTTGTTGTTAATGTGTCTGTAAGTACGATTAGAAACTATCTCAGTGGAAAAAAGCTGTTTGGACGATTTGCTAGAAAGAATGAAGATGTCTTTAAGTGTAATCTCTCACGTCGGATGCAGTTGGCAAGGGAGCATATTACGAAAGTTCAAAATTGATGGAGAAATATCTTACGGAGGGACGCCGATGAGTTTAAATTTAATCCTTTGGGTCAGATGGTAAAAACAACTTACGACGAGGAATCCACCAAGAATATGACCAGAATATACACAATAAAGTCTGTTAAGCATGGTGGGGGTAGCATTCTTGTTTAGGGATGTTTTATTGACATGGTATTGGACAACTTCATCAGATAGAGTGTATTAATGACCATTTATAATACAAGGAAATCCTACGGGATACAATTCTACCGTATTCTGAGGAGGAAATGCCCTTGACGTGTAAATTTCAACAGGATAACGATCCTAACTATATGGCTAAGTCTGTGAAGCAATGGCTATTCATCGAAAAAACCGCTGTTAAGGAATAAGCCAGTTTATTCCCTAGATCGTAATTCTATTTAGTACTTGTGGAATGTTGTGGACGAAGCGATAAATTGAACTGATACTTCAAATTTCGACAAATTTTGTTATAGTAGTTGTAGTTTTGTTTTGTTGTAGTTTTTTTTTATAAGTTCAATATACCTCATTTTATTTCCTGTCAGGTAAGAGCGTGATATTTCAATGGATCAAAACATAATATTTTTCGTCCTGGAATAAAATAATTTGAGTGCATTGCGGTAACATTTGGAACCAAATCCATAAAAAGCGTTTAAGATGTCATTATTCCATTTACTGTCAATATAAGTGGTTTCTAGTACTGAAAGGTGCAAATGACGTTTAATCTTGACTACTATGGCGTAGTATTAATATAAAGTAACTTCAAATTTTTTTTGCAAGTTTGGTTAAATTGGTTTTTCATACAGGTTCTGACAGCAAATTGTGTAAATTTGTGAGAAAAATCAAGTTACCAAACACATCTAACCAATGACTCCTCCCGCGTTTTGTAATGGCTGGGATTTTCAGTGCCCCAGAAACGAAGATTTTTGCTTATTGACTTGACTGCTTAAGTGGAAATGCCCCTCGTCTCTCATCATGATTTTCGACACAAAATCGTTTTCTTCGTTGTTGAGATTGAGGATGGCTTGGCACCTTGGCAGTATACGACGGACGGTCGTCAGCAGGCATTAACTAATGCACTGTTTGCAGTTTGTACGGGAACATGTGTAAGTCTTCATTCACCCTGCGCTAACACCACAGACACAATAATTATTGGTCAAACAAATAGACACAATTATTGCACGCTCTTTTGGAATATAGCTCTTCATTACTGCAGCTATCTAGTTCATAAATGTGAAATATGATTGACGTACGACGTCATTTGCATTATAGTTACGTTCCCTATACAGGTATATGAAAATAAACATGAGATTAAAGAATTTACCATTATGATTTATGTCATGTATGGAAGAATAGGGCTATAAGTCTCTTAATTATAGCCAGATTATTGCCAACATCACTGATACTTCATAAGTTACAAGATGAATTGAAGTTGTCTTTTTCGTATTCTCTCCGTGAAAGTCACAAAACAATCGAAATTCAGAACAGGCCACAACTCATATTGAAGAAGTCCAGTTTGATAAAGTTAACCTAAACAGGGTGTAATTGTGGGTTTTGAGTTTCTCAGCTGCATTTATAATGTGCTGATTGTATGGGAGGGATATTTTTGGGTTACCTCTAGGTAATTTTGGTTTCGCCTATATGGTAAAGTGCGGTGTTCTTAAGTTCAAAGTTTAGTTTGAAGTATCACATTCGGTTTAAACAGCTTACTACTTGAAGACGTTTTAGATAAGATTAGATATAGATTCTTTAATTCATCAAAATAAAATTTACAAAAACATGGGAATTTATTTTTCTGTGGCTCAGAATATTAATGATTTAGCCTAGGTGCTAAATATATTCTTGAACAAAGTGGCCCTCTCCTAACTCATGTTGGAGTTCGGATAGGTTTCTTTCAACTTTTCCTCTGTTATGTGCTATTATTAAGTAGATGTTGGAAATGACCTCTATTCTGCCATATTATTCAAAGTTAGTTAAACTAGAGAGTTCCAAGCAGTTAAGCTTACAACGCATGTTTTGAGCTCCCTTTGGGTTCCACGGCATGTTGCTATTCAGGAAAATGAGGAGGAATACTTTCTAGTAAAAAGTTGCAAGGACTCCTTTCATGGGGCATAGTTCTAGTTCAGAATAGGAGAAAATAGGTATAAGAACAAAATCAAAATAGAGGATGAACCTAAAAGATCCAAAAACTGGACAGAAGTCCCAATGTTAAGGCATGCTTAACTATTACTTGCCAACTATAACAACCAAAGAATAGTAAAGGATCTTCTCACGGGCCATTGTAAGCTACTCGTAAGTATAGATACTTGAGTATTCTTGGCTCAGCTTGGCTGACTTCAGGTAGCACTGCAGCCCAAAAGCCAAGAAAAGTGAGAAAGTTGAATGACAGCATGGCTGTCAGAAGAAGACTGGCTCCCGATCTTGTTTCGGAAGTTTGAGATGAATACGTTAATTCTTCCAGTACCTCAAGAACTTCCTCAAACTTATTTTTAAGCGTCTTGACAGCTCCATGTCTAGCGCTTTCAGTGACTCGTTTCACTGCTTGGACTGTGACGGCAACCAAAGCGTTCCACCGAGAAGTTGATGCAGAAAAGAAGGCAAATAGCTTCTCCAGAGTTCCAAAAAACATCACGGAATTCACTGATTCAGAAGCAGCGTATACCCCAGCCAAGTTGAGTGAGTAGTTTGTACATGCAACAAATGTAGCTTTCGGATTCAGTGCTTTAATCCAGACTTGAACTCCATTGTGGATCCCTGACGTTGTAGCAGCGTTGTCATAAGCTGGTCCTCTCAAGTTCTGTACGTCCAGTCCGTCTGATGTTATCTTCGCGATTATATCGTTGCTGAGATCTTCTGCATTTTTTCCTTTCTTCGATATGTACGTATCGCAGAACCTGGCTCATTTGGTCTTTGTGGGAGATGTCTGGTGTACTGTCGAAGATTACGCAAAAATATTTAGCTTCTTGAATGCGACGGATGATGGTGGATCGAACTTACTGTCTCAGTAAGTTTATCAATTCATTCTGGGTTTCTGGAGATAGATACGAAACGGGGACTCTTGCTCCCAGCTTTATCTTTGCCAGGTTTTCCATTAGAAGAGGGTCATATTAAGCTAGGATGTGCACTAACTCCAGAAAGTTCCCGCGATTGCCACTATCATCTCCTCGGATGTTTTCTCGATGTCCTCTGAAGGCCAGATTCTGATGTTTGGCTAAGAACTTAATAATATTCAGCAACCGGTACAGTACATCCCTCCACTTCTTCTCCTCCCTTTCGAAAACTTCTTGTTGTTTCTGATCGATGGTTGCTCTATGATTCAGGTGAACTTCCAACTCCTTCCATTTCAAGAAGCTCTGCTCATGGTCCAGGCTGTTCTCATGGTCTCCGATTCTTGGATTTAGCTTTCCACCATTTGTAAAATCCTTCTTTAGATGCGAAGTTCGAGCCGGAATTGCCAAACAGCTTGCAACAGAAACAATACAAGGATTGCTTCAAAGGCGAGTACACCATCCATGTTCGGAGTACCTTTTCACCGTTAGATAATGGTTTGTAGAACCACTCTCTGGTTAGTTTTCGGATACCGCCTTTCGTTGAAGTCTCTGAGCGAACAACACCGGCAAATTTGGAATCGATGTGCTGTACTGAGTCAGATCCGTGACGTACTAGAATCGTTCTGACTTCGTCGGTCATAGTAGGAGGCCAGCAACCTACATCGTCGAGATTCACATCTTTGGTTTCGGCAGGAGCAGAAGGGTCGATTTCAATTATGTCTTCTTTGGCAACATCGAGGTTCACTTCTTCTGCAGGCTTGTGACTAGATGCTTGAGGTACTTCTGGTGAGTGGACTTCGTCTTGACCCTGCTCTGTAGTGGGACCAGAACAACTTCCAACTTCGACGGCAGGCACGTCTTCTTCTTCTGCATGTAAAATAAGTTATGCATTCCCATGAATATTGGCTGGACGACAATTCTAGGCCACCCAGGATTCTAGATGGAGAAATTATATACTTATGTACATTGGAATCACTTCCGCTGCTGCTGGATGCCGCCGAAGACGTTAGGGAGGCTTTCGAACCAGAACTACAACTGAAATATTTCAGTAATGCACCTTGAGACTTCTTCGCATCTGCTTCTTTCTTAGCCTTTTTCTTGCGGTATTCCGCACCGCTCTCTTTGACTCTTTTCATTTTCAAAAACTAATTCAAAGGTTGAGTGAAGTACTACATAAATGTTTACTTTCAGAAGATTCAACAGTATTTAAACGATAAACAACACAATCGAAATGACTTTCTGTGATGCAGGAGGGAGCGAAAATATTGAGCTGGCTGAGACTAGAATAACGTTTCCGTCGAATCTAAGGGTGCATTCCGTAATAGTCGCGCGACTCGCGAAACTAAAACGCAACGTTCCGAAGCTCTCGAGAACTGAAAGGGAGCGTTCCGAAACATATGATATGCGAGACCGCTGGCGGCGCTGGCGGTTACTTACTTTACCTACTGTACTTACTTTATACCTGTATTTACGTGGTCAAAAGACAGCCCGTTTGCTGGGCCACCGCCAGCGGTCTTGCACTCATATGTTTCGCAGCGCTCCCTTTCAGTTCTCGAGAGTTTCGGAACGTTTCGTCTTAATTTCGTGAGTCGAAAACATCTTGGAAATTGAGAATTATAGTCTAGTTTCTCGACTAATAGAACAAAGTCTTAAAATTAAACCAAAACTTTTAGTTCTTTAGATCAAACAATTTCAATTAATCGAGTTAACTAGGTAACTCACTTTTTAACCCACACATTTTTTTAACCCACGGAAAAACGCTTTGAGTTAAATTGAATGTGGCGGAATGTTAGGTAAATAAGATATTTTCAAATTTTTCAGTGAAGAAAAACGGTATTCGAGCTGCAGTAACAAGAAGATGGGTTTTCCATGAAAAAATAACCTTTATTTATTTTGTTCCATATTATAGAACGAATGGTTTTGTGACAATAAAATAAGACTATATCCCTAAATTGAGAACTCGTTTTGTAAAAAATTGATTAAAAAGAAACAATAGCCTATAACGAATTAAGCCTTTTAATTACAAATTATCTGCAAGAACAATCTATTTCAGGCTACTTGTTTCGTCCAGTTTTAATGAAACTGCTGTTCATCAGACCATAAATGAACTCCCTTAACATATCATCAATTTATCAAACCTTGAAGACTACAAACTTCAAACTTCTGAGTTGATGTCTTTTGCTATAAAAAGCCTTGTTCATGGTTTCATGATCAAAAAAAAAAGCCGTAAAATCTTTTTGTCTTCTTTTTAAAGCCGCTCCGATCAAAAACTAAAATTTTTAATACCCAATTTCAAATTAAAAGAGCAACCACAGTCGTCGAGATGTTGGGAATAATAAGCATTGGGTTCTAAATAGCAATCCCCGAAAGGGAGGCGCCACCTTATCACAATCGACACTAAAACCCGGCAGCATAAAAAGGCTAACGAATAAAAGTGAAACCGAGTGACACATATCTCGGCAATATCATTGCTGCTGTCTGAGTATTTGCAGTTAACTAAAAGCCTCTTAAGAAAGCGGGAAGCCAGGGAATGATAAGCTTATAGCCTTTTTGCATACTCACTCCGGTCTCCGGCACAAAATTATAAACGGATACGACGACCGAGGACGCGACGGACATTGAACGACATCGGGCAGTTAACAATCAATAAATTAAAAGCAACACGGCAGTCAGGCAATCCGTCTTCCTCCTCTGTGTGCACCAGTCTTCTTCAATAACAGGCCGATAAGGGCTAAAGCGTCCAAGCGTCCATCCTCGGAGTACACCCGCTAATCAAATTCAAACGGAACCATGCCGCTGACGCGGACCGCCCAGCAAGTAATTAATTCTTTTTGCTGAAATTAAAAAGTCATGTTAACCACCTAATTAAAATGCCTTAAGTATCGGCATTGCCTTGACGGCGCGGTGGCAGAATGGCCACCGGAAGGCTAAAGGACGGTGGATGGCGGTATGTTAGTGGTTCGGTGGTCGTCGATGTCCAGGTGAGATGTGATGCTGATCGCACTTCCTGCAGCCTTTTTAGTTTGCATATGCGTGAGTTGTTGCTTTTTAATGTGAAGTCCCCGAGGGATAAACAGGCTCCAGAGCTATGTCCAGACTCACACCAATACAACGATAGCCAATGAATAACAAGTGAAGCTCATAATGTAAACAAATTAGTAGACGCATCCTCTCCGGGGTGGTGGACATGGCTAACAATTTGAAAGCGAACACGTTTTTATACTTTGCCGAAGCTGGTTCTGATGTTCTGACCACCGCCGCGCCGCTAGCCGAATCCAACCGAACTGTACCAAGCCGGGCCGGGCGGAGACACAACGATATTAAAAGGTGATTACGAGAAGTGGGGCTGCTGAGTGCCACTGTGCTACTGGAATTTTGCATGAGAGGACTTTTCTCCTTCTGGCCATGCCAAATGCACAAACAACCAAATTAACGACGAGCCAACTGCAGCAGGTATACGATAGCTTGGAGTTTGTTCAATCCGACAATCGACAGCCAGTGGCGGGTTTAAATCTTTGCCATTTAATATTCTGGACCACATCATCTTTGCAGATGCTGTTGCGGTGGGGCCGGAGCTCAGGGGTTGTCCGTTTCTATCCGCTTAAGAGTTTTCTCCGATCGTCCTTATTAGTGTGAACAGTAGCGGTTGGGTTGTTTTTGTTTTTGCAGTGGCCCGATCCTAATCAATGTATTGGCCAGATATCGGATCGGGTAATGATCGGTTTGCTCTGGTTAGGTTACGGTGAAAAGAAGGCATCCATCGATTGGAATGCGGTACATAAATGGATTCGAAATTGAGTTGGTTTCCATAGATACATTTTTGTTGAGTGTTGGAATTTAAATTGTTCTTCGTTTTCTTTTTTCTCTTTAAGAGATTTTTTGTTTGTTTTTTAATTGAAGATAATTAATGGAAAATTAATTCAAACGATCATGTTTGAGATGAGCGTAGAAATTGGTGAAATTGCTTTCATTTCGTAAAGACATTGATTTATCTTTTCTTGTTGAAGGTAGAGAAGCTCTCTAAGATAGAGAAATTAAATAATTATGTATTGTGTTTCTGAATGAAGAGGCATACGACCTGATGTTGGCTAGAGCCCAAAGCATTTCGCACATTTACCCTGGCTATGTCTTGCCTGGGTCGGCAAATTAGGTTACTTGTTTAGGACTTATTCAAGTCAGGCCACATCTTTCTAGACGTAATCCAGTTAGTTAAGCTTCTCCACCTACACTTACGGTTGGATTTTGTGAACAAAAATGTAGAAAATATTGGCCTTCATAACATCAAAAAGAATGTTAACCATGTGATGTGCTTTTTGCTTTCCAGCGGAGGTTTTGCTCGCCGGATTTCCAGGGTTGCTCTGAAGAAAAACACGAAACTTCAGTAGAAAGGTCTTGAAAACCTTATACAAAATCTTTATTAAAAACAAATCTTAAATTCATATAACAACTTAAATATTCTTGACTTGAATTAATTACACCCTGCCTGGTGTATCTGGTAAACATCGGTTATTCTCCTTGTATCGGGGTCCTGCTGGTTTCCTTTAAAAAGCTTTATTCTGGCATCTGGTTTCTTCTTTAACTGGCATTCGGTATCGGGTTACTCTTTTATAACTACGGACTACGGACTACGCCCTTGGCGCTTACAAGATCAACAGGTTTAAGGCCTCTGGTAGGCACTAAATCGACAAGTTTTAGGCCTCTGGTAGGCACTAGATCAACAGGTTTTAGGCCTCTGGTAGGCACAAGATCAACAGGTTTTAGGCCTCTGGTAGGCACTAGATCAACAGGTTTTAGGCCTCTGGTAGGCACAGCCAATGTATAAACACCGACAGATCAACAGGTACCAAAGCCCCTGGTGGTAATTAGGACGTTTTATTCTTCGAACCAAACTGATGGAACGAAATAGCTGGACAATTTCAGATGACCTGTAAACTAAAATCAAGCTCGTCAGCTTCGACCGTAGCAAACAAGTGACTTTCCTTCCCGAAAGGAGGTCCTCTTGTTATATTTTTCGTATATACAGGTCGAATGCAAATCACCCAATATGTTCAATCGGCTGTGACGTCACGATCTTATAGTGACTGCATATTGTATTAAGACAAGGTATATAAAATCCCTTTATATTGGCGAGGTAGCTGGTGTCGTTGGTAGCTGCAGCGTTGTATGGAGTTGTCGGTCGGTGCTGCGGCGGCGGCGGCTGCTTAGTCATGGTAAATCAAATCACCCAATGTGTTCAGTATTGGTAGAAGCATGGAACGCTACGTTACAACCACTATGAAGGACTGGTCTGCTCAATTCTTCCTCAATTCCTCTGTGACCCGAGTCCACATACATAAGAGAGACATTAAAGATAATTATCTGACTCGCAAGCTCATCTCGGCTGAACCAATTTAGAGGATATGAAAAGGCCGAGAAGCTTTAAAATTCATTTGGCCGTCTATAAAAATAGCCCAATTCCTTATTGCCAGTAATTAAGCTTGAAAGATACTAGCAAAAATTGGCACTAGCAAAATCAGGAAGCCAAAAAGATAAAATTCCCGAACCGTCAACTAAGTCTATCTTTGACCCATCAGTAAAGATGGTATACTGCCAAAATCTCTCATCATGTAGGCGGTATTTTAGTTTTAGTAGGTAAATAGCCTTAGTTCAGTTTTAGCTTGGCTTCTAGCCCAGAGCTCATGGGTCATTTGCTAACTTTCTTTATGATTTCACTAATCCACTTAGCCTAAACCTATAGTGCCAAACCTTCCGATCCGCGTACACAACCGCCTATGCACCACATCTCTCCAACTCACAGAAGAAGGGACAGAACACCACCATGGGGTGTTCCTTACCCTACTACTTACTTGGTTGAGTTTGTATTACCTGAGGTAGCTTCAATTCTTTTAAATCTGAGCATGGAAATTATTCATTCTCTGATCTAGTCCTCTACACCGAAGTCAACGCCTGGTTCTTAAAAAGATTCGGTTAGGACTTTGTTGAAAGCCGCTTATACGTCTAAGAAGGTTCCAAGGGTGTATTCTTTGAAGTGGATTATTTTCTCAATTTTATACACTACCTCATAAAGGGCCGTCTCTGTAAACTTACTTTTAAGAAGTGCGTTGGACTGTCATGCAGAAGGTCTTGGGTTCAATTCTCAGCCGCTGGATAAAAGTTTTCCTGGGTTTGCCTCTTGTGAGGAATTGACAAATCCTCTAAGAGTATCTCTTGTCATGATAAGTGCTGGCCGTTGGTAATCGGCAGAAAATTATAGGTCCCTCCCCCCATTTATTTTATTTTGTTATAACGGTGTTGATATACTCTGCGTGAGCCACCGACATGTCACTAACCAGTTCGGAGTTGCTGTGCATCGCAAACAGTAACTCAAAGGCCTCAGGCTAATTTTACTGATTAAAAACAAAGCATGTAAACAAAGTATTTAGCAAATTTCATAAAATTTTTCGAAAACATTTTGACATGTAAGGCAAGATACTTATAGGTCGAAAATACAGCACTTGAGAAGGGGCTAGGCTTTTTCAGAACAGGAATAACCGTTGCTAACTTCCGACATTTAGGAAATGATGATATGATTATAAAAAAAAATGATAATATGAATAAATATTGATATGATTTGTGATAATATGTATCATTTTAATAAAACAAATTGGAAAATCATATTCTTCAACAGAATTAGAATAAGACTTAAGATAACTTATTTTCATAAATAAATTCTGAGAAAATTCTTAAAATCAGATTGGGAAAAAGCTTCGTAGATGGTTCTGTCGTTGTTATTTAAGGATTCGATGACTGGAAATTATTTAACGTAAAAACGTTGCTTATGTCATTTGGCTCAGCAAAATTATAATCTTCCTGTTTTATTCCATCCCTAATAGCGTGAACTTTGAATTTATTTTGGCCATAACATATCTTATATTTAGCTCTGCGAGTTACATTACACAAATTATTAAAAACTTGACAAAATATGTTCCAGTTCAAGGTTGTACGAGTAGTGTTATGTATGACTATAGTTTTTGATTGTTTTTAATTGCACTGAGTACATCAGAACTCATAAATGAGCCAGGGACATCTTTTATTTCGCACCATAACAAATTTAAAATGAAAGATTTTTAAATAATATTTGATACACTGCTCAGTTTCGAAATAATGGTAAGAGTAGAAAAAGTGCTCAAGTCTATCTTCATAAAATAAACTCCCTCAGACCAAACGATCTGTTTATGTTCAGGTCCGTACCGAGATTAATCGGAAAAAGTTAAAATTTTTTTTTTTTTTTTTTTATCAATCAATAAATATGAAGGAAAGTAAGTAAGGTCAGAACTATCTTGATAAATCACACTATATTTTCTACGTTATTGCTAACCATCATTGCATTGTGCAACGGGAGTATCCCTTTATTATACCCCAAAAAACAATCGAGATGGCTGACTTACGAAGCTTACGAGTATTACTTGAAATCTTACAGTCATATCTTCAAAAATAAGGTCTTAAAATAAAAGAAACTAAATATTAGGGATTTTAAATATAATATATAATATAATAATATTTAAGCATAACCATTAGTTATTTTGTTTGTTTACTTTATAGTTGAAAGTTTTACTACTCTTTATTGTTAAGACTGTTTTTAAACTGTAAAATAAGTTTCATGCTTTAAAGCTTACACCAAATGCAACACGCCACATTTCTTTCATGGAGGTCATTTTGTGCGGACGTTTATAGGAAAATTTAATAGAGTGATTTAGTTTTTAAGTTGTTTTATAGTACAATTTCTACGAATTTATGGTAAGTATGAGTGCTAAATCTTTTGTACTTCATGTTTATTTAAATTTAAAACAAAAAAAAAAACCTATTTATTGTTTTAAGATGGGAAGAGCGTCTCACCTCTCTCCAAAGAATGTTGGGCAAGTAGCTGGACTTTTAAAGGCTTATAACCTATCCCAATATGAAATTGCGGTCACAGTCGAAGTTTCGAGAAGTTCTGTTAGAAATTAAAAAATCAGATCGACCTGGAGATGACCTTAAGTCCCCGAAGAATAGGTTGCTGTGGTTGACCACGACACACATTTTACAAAGAACAGATCGCAAAATCAGGGTTGTTTGCCTTAAAAACAGAAAATTTACAGTGCGTTTGCTCACGAAAATAACCAAAGATGGAGGAGTCTAAATATCGCAACGCAAAGTTCAAAGGCGCTCGGCAGAAATAAAGTTTATTGCAATGAAAACTGCTTGAAAGCCAAGACTAACGCCTGCAATGAGTTAGAAGCTGCTGGAATGGGCTCGTAAGTACAAACATTCAACTATACCATATATCGTCGTCGTTCTATGAAAACTCCCTAAGTCCATTTTTAAAAAAAATGTGATTCAATTCTTATTTAATTCATTTCGGATAAACCATTTGCAAAAAAATTTATTGCACAATGGCTACGCCAAACCCATTCTACAATTGAAGCCTGAGATCGTGCTATTCTGATAATTTTTGGATTTTTTTATATTAATTTCCAAGTTTAAATGCAAATATCTCAAAAAACAAAAAATGGACTTAGAGAGTTTTCATAGAACGACGACGATATAGAAGATTGGAATAAGCTATTGTTATTAACCTTTTGTTTTGCTTCAAATAATACAACCAAACAAATCAATCAAAATGCATTTTTCCCAGGTTTGCTTTTCGAATGAATGGTTTTTACAAATTTTGACTGAAAAGACAAAAATGTTGCATTTTTTCGCTTGGGCCCAATAATATGGCAACGTACTGTAATTAATCAAGAACTAAATGAGAAATGTGCTAAATTAATTCAGTAAAATTATTTGTTCTAACTACGTAACTCGTTTAAAGTAAACAATCTGGAAAATTTCTGATTAAAGCCTAGTTTTTTTTAATTAATATAACAAAGTTTTTCTATTAAACTAATCTTTCTAGTTGTTTATTTTTAACAATTTCATATAATCAAGTTAGCTACGTTGCTTTAAGCAACTTATATATAGATACAAATTAGTTATTACCCAAGACTTTGTCGTTTTGAATACATTTTTACTTCCGATATATATATAACTTCGTCTAGAAAACTGGTGCAAATTTAAGATATTCGAAAAAAACAAAATTAATTATTATTTGTGTGTAATAGCTGAATCTTCTGATTGCTTCATATAAGCTGGGCAGTAGCTCTAAGAGCACTGTAAGAGCTTGTTCTAAATTGCTTAGCTATTAAGGCCAGCTTTATAAGCGCCTCTAGAACTTTAAACAAACTAAAATTCTTTCTTGGGATCTGTCTGTCTTTTCGACTACACCGTTTAAGGTTTGTCCAATTTTCTTTAAACATGGCTTATAGTTGTCTTAAATTAATCCCCCCCCCCCCCCCCGCAGGTTTTTCTTTTTTTTTTAACCTAAACACCATCTCAGCTGTACCGTAAATTTTTTTCGAAATTTTAGAAAATATTTTTTAACCTCAAAAAATAGTTCCAGAGATTGATGAAAAAAATCCAAAAATGTCATTTGGTAAAAACTAGATGATGATTGAAAAAATGTTTCCAATAAAGGTTAGGTATTAACAGTACCTCCTAAAGAACCATTTTCTTAGTTTTCGATTTTCTGGAAAAAAACTGTTAAATGGATGTTCACATATTTCCTCCCTAATAAATAATATTTTGTTCTCAAATTTTTCAATTTTTTTTTTTTTATTTTAAAAATTTATCATTTATTTTGAAAACTCAATATTTCGAAAACCACATGCCCCATTAATTTGAGACTTGGAAATTAACAAGTTTTTAATTATATCTACATATATTATATAAAAATATTACCTATCGAAAATACCCACTATAAGAAAATGGTTTTCCAAAATCGTATTTTTTGGCGCCTAAAATGTTGATGATTTTTTTCTGTTTCGGGTAATTTTTAGGATCAAACTAAGAAATTTTTGAAATTATGAAATAACTGAAAAACTAATTTTATATTTTGGATTTTCTCATTTTCGTCATCACAGATTTGAATTAAAAAATTACATATCAAATCATATAATAAAACGGCAAACATGTTTTTTGTGGTACACTTTTCTCCAAAAGTATTTAACCGATTTCAATAAATTTGATATGGTTGGAAAGCCACAGTTACGGAGATGTGCAGAATATACTTGAGACACGCATTTACACACTGTGGGTTATTTTTGTTTTTGCACTGTCGAACACTTTGCATATTACATAAAATAAAATTTAATTTAATAAATTTGCTTGAAAACACTGCCAATAATATAAATAATAAATAATAAATAAATTGGCACTCGAATTTCGAGAGCTGGGTCGGCTAGTCTAAAGAAAACAATTTATGTACAATAATTAAAAAATTCATAAAAATTTTGTTGAAAATTCGATAATTCAAAAACTGATAATTTATTTTTGGAAATTCTATTTTCATTTGGACAATAATGAACCTTTAATAATGGCGTACTAGTGTTTTTTTTAAAAATGTTTTAAAAATTTAATTTTTACTATATAAAAAAAATTTCTTGCAAAAATTCATATTTGATTGAGAAATCACATGGCTTGCTGTTTTAAGCTCCAGAAATTGTTTTAGCCATTTAAACAAATATTTGTATGTTAAGAACATTTTTCTCTAATAACATTCATTCTTAAAGTTCTAAGTCTATTTCATAAGAGCACGTTCGTGTGACACAGTCGTGCATTTCATTTTATCGTTTTGTATACAAAAAATCCCCTTCACTTATTTAATCAATTATTCAGAGCTGAGCATTTAAATAAATTTCCGAAAAGAAAAACGTATTATAAAACACAAAACTCACCTGCGAGACGATCTTTCACAGCTTGATGCGCTAACGCCGCATGATGCAATGGTGGCAGGGCCCACGTCAATGGGGATCTCTGTGGTGGAACTCGCAGCACATGACCAGATGAGTACAGATGTGGATATGAATAGAGGGCAGTAGCAGCATTGCCATACGGCGAAGAAGCAATACTGGTGGCTAATTTATACGCAGCCATCGCTTCACTGTCGATTGTGTTGAGATCCTTATCCGGGCTTTTGTTGTTATTTTCGTAGGGATTCGATAGCAGGCGGGATATGCTAAATGGCAGGTTCTCACTTGAGGATGATCTTGTTTGTTCTGATTGAAGGGATTCACTGTGAAATGGTTTGAAAAAAAAAATACATTCAATAAATCAAAATTAACATAAATTAATTGGGAAGAACATAAATTTTGACAAAAATCAACGAGGCGTCAAGTAGTTGAGTAGTTGTTGAATATAAAAATGATGAATAGCTTTTCGTCGTAGTCCCATGAAATAAAAACACACACAAATTTACATAAACAAACGAGTACGAGTATAGGTGTGTTTAGCATATACGAAAATATGAAAACAGAAATCAGAGAGCGGAAAGACGTGAGTGCCTTAACCAACCCAAAACAACAGATTTACATTTCTTTAAAAATTTGACTAATGTTGAGGTATGTTGTTGTATTTAGCAAATTAACATTTCATTTGATATCGTTATTTTATAACCTTGAAGGCCCCGATCCATCGAATACGCCGAATGCTTTTGTGCAAGATATAATCTCGAATTTTTGTACTCGTAGCACCCCTTGGCATAATGGATAGTGTGTTGGACTGTCAAGCAGAAGGTCCAGGTTTCGATTCTCAGCCGTTGCAAAAATATTTTTCAGGGGTACACCGCCTCCTGCGAGGAAGTGACAGTTTCTGCAAGAGATATCTTGCAATCAGCGGTCTGGAAATCTTAAGAAAATTGTAGGTCTTCTCCATTCCTGCTATCAAGCGCACACAGTAATAGTTGAGAGTTGTAAGTCACTAGGTTTACGGGTCGCTACGATTCGTGATGGTCTCTAATTTTTTTGTTATCCGTTGAATTTGAGATATGTGACGTTTTTAACAGATTAAATTGAAGCAGATTTATAAAATTGTTATAAGTTTAAAAATGTTATTAGTTAAAAAACACAAAACTGGCGAATTTTACGTAGGCACTTGGGCCTACACGCGTACAATATATTCAACTCTCGCAGGAGTTCATAGATCATTACTATAGAAATGACGAAAATTTTGGCCGAAATATCAGCTTTAACGACGAGGCGCATTTTTGAATGCCTGTGTTATCAATCCACACAGGATTCACTAGATGAAAATGCATCCAAAAAAGTTATCATTTAGTGTGGATTTTATAACGGCGGCGCGGCGGCGGCGTCATGGCTCTGATCTTTTTTTGGCGAGCTGTGGTTCCAACAGGATGGTAGCGTGTTGCTATACGTGCCACATAGCGGATGCCACGATTGACATATGCATGAACGATTTGAGGGTAAGGTAAGGTGACGTGACTTGGCCACCAAGCGCATGCGATTTGACCTCGCTAGAATTTTTCTCAGACTTGTTGAGGTGCGTGAAATAAGGCCAACTTTCAAAAATTGGCGTTATTGCACTTTGATAAAGTGAAATAAGGCCAATTTTAAGTAGTTGGTCTTATTTAACTTTGACAAAGTGAAATAAGGCCAAATGATTTTGAGAATTAAGACCAAATTGGTCTTATTTCACTTTTTGAAAGCGTAATAAGAGCATTTGAATGTGGTGCCGTGACATTAGGCCAAGTGACATAAGACCAAATTTGAATACTTGGCCTTATGTCACTGGGTTTTCTTGGGTAACAGTACCTTGGGTGGCCCGCTTCGCGGGTTTTCAGGATTTTAACTCGTTTTTCGGGGCTTACACCCGCTCACGCAACTCCGTTGCTCCGCTTAGGGTATGTTCAGTCGCCAGGCAGGCGCCTGTAGCAACAGTTTTTCTTGGGCAACTGTACATAACTGTTAGTTGTTTACTCCAATTAATGTAAAATACAAAACTGTAAAGCTTTTGTAAAGTGACATAAGGCAAAATTTTTTTTATGAAATAAATATAAAAATGCAGTTCGGCCTTATTTCGCTTTGTCAAAGTGCAATAAAAGCAACTGTTGAAAGTGAAATAAGACCAATTTGGCCTTACTTCACTTTGTAAAAGTGCAATAAGACCAACTGCTGAAAATTGGCCTTATTTCACTTCATCAAAGTGCAATAAGGCCAATTTTTGAAAGTTGGCCTTATTTCACTTGGCCTTATTTCACGGCACCGCTTGTTGACCTTCAAGTTGCCCCCAAGAAAAAAGTCTGGGATGGTTAAATCGGGGAAACTTGGTGGCCATGCCATATCGCCAAAACAGCAGAATACGCGACCAGAAAACGCTTCCTTCACAAATTTCATTGTGACTAGTACTTTGTGTGCGGTTGCACCGTCTCCGCTCCGCTCATCCAATTCCGTCAGTAAGAAGTTGTTAATCCAAGCCCTGTAGCATTCGCAGTAAGAATGACCATATTGCCGATGGCGTCCTCAAAAATCCGTGTAAACACCACACAGCGGCTTTGAGTGGATGTAATGGCTCTCCATGCACCATACGCGGATTTTCAGTGCCCCAGAAACGAAGATTTTGCACGTAACAGCTTAAGTGGAAATGCATCTCGTCGCTCATGATGATTTTCGACACAAAATCGTCCTCTTCATTGTTGAGATTGAGGATGATTTAACCGTAATTCACACACGGCGGACGGTCAGCAGGCATAAACTGATGCACTGCTTACACTTTGTACGGGAACATGTTTATTGTGTAAGTCTTTCACTAAAATTCGCTGTAGGGTTCGTTAGGTGATGTTCAATTGCGTGCCCCGTCGGCGTCGTCTGCTTGATGTTTCTTCGTTGTCAGCGTCATCGGCAGCCAGAACCGCGGTGTTCTCAGCCTAACGACCAGCCCAGTGATGGTCTCCCCTGCATGATCTCCTGTGGTTCTAGTCTGTTCGAGTCGAGGAGCTAAGCGCCGCCGGAATGTTTGTCCAGTTGGAGGGAGTATAGCATTTCAATTGCTTATCTGCTTGTATAATACAGCTGTCTAGAGCGTTCCGAGAGCGAGACCGCTGGCGGTGGCGCTGCAAACGGCAGACTTTTGACCACGTTTATGTATACATCAGGCACGAGGCGTGATTTTTTCGATAGCGGAAGCACTGAACATAAAACCAAAAATGAAAGACCTTTGAGATCCAACCTTTTAAATTCCACTTTATAGTAATACACATAAAATAATATACATAAATAAAATATTACAGTAAAGTCTTATTAAAAAAAAGCTTGATGCCTTGCGCAAAGATTTATCCTTTTTCTTTTAAGGCAAAATTATCTAAGTACGATTTGATAAGAACTAAGCTACGAGTAGATAACCTTTCTTGTCCACATTTATTTCTAAAAAAATATTTAATTCTCTTAAAACATGAATATGATCTCTCTACAGATGCCATTATTAAGGGATATTAAAAATCTTAAGATTCCTTGAAGTTTTTTTTGATTTAAAGTTCTCATAATTGAAAATAACCTTTAGTTATATTTCTGCTGGGATGTCAAGAAACCTCAGATATGAATATAAGAAATACTATTTTTGACCACTTTTATTATAATAACAAAAAAAAACAGAAAACAGGTGGATTGTATTTATCGCACGAAAATAAATAAAAAACTACCACCTTTTAAATTCATATTTTTCTGATAGTTATGAATGAATTGCACCTAAATTTGCACACACATTATGTTAAAATAAAACTCTTCTACCTCGGTGCCGTGAAATAAGGCCAAGTGAAATAAGGCCAACTTTCAAAAATTGGCCTTATTGCACTTTTATAAAGTGAAATTAGGCCAATTTTCAGCAGTTGGTCTTATTGCACTTTTACAAAGTGAAGTCAGGCCAAATTGGTCTTATTTCACTTTCAACATAATTTATTGCTTATTGGGGCCGACGTTCTGCGTTTTTATATACAGTGAAAGCTCTACTTGCGGACAGCTCCAATAAGCGGACAGTTCCCTTAAACGGACACATTTTCGGGAACGAACTTATTTTTCGAAAATCTCATACAAATAACTTTCCTTTAACCGGACACTCTCATAAACGGACGCGGACACGTTTTCTTGCCCATTTTAGATAGAAAACCTCCCATACGCGGACACATTATTTTATTTAGGGATTATTTTTCTCAAAAATGTAACGGAAAAGAACAGCAGATCTGTTCTAAGTACAGTTTATGTTTAATACGTAAGTAAATCTATAGAAAATCTACGATAACCGGACGCGAAGCTCTAATTACTGGACAGTGTGATGTTATGTTGAAAGGTTATTAGGGGATTTCTCGAGTTAGTTACTGGGGGTAGTTGGCGTAATTTTGAGAGGGTATGGTTCCCTTTTTTCATCGCGTTTCGTTTTTACACATGTCATTTCCTTTCCTTCAGCTACTCATTCATCACACTCAAAAGTTTTTTGTATACCCTTAATATGTCAGAGAAACAGTGTGAGCAATAGGAAAAAAGGGAGGGGTCAGAAAGGAGGTGTTGGTGTACATTGGTTTTAAATTTTTGAACATTGCAATGACTGGGAAAGACAGAGCGTGGTAAGGAATTCCACATTAGCGTAGTACGGCTGAATAACGAATCTCTGTACTTCACAGTACGTCCGAAGTTGGGCTAAAGGGTAAACTGATGGGCATTCCTAGAAGTGCGAATATAACGGTTGAATTGTTTAAGGGGAGAAATGCAGCTGGCTATTTCACTAGAGCATAGTCCGTTAAAATAACGGTAAAAAAGGGTGAGGCAAGAAAAGTTGTAAATTGCCAATGCATTGGGCAACAAAAACTTATTGGTTCGCGCTTTGGCAAAAAGGTTTTTTTTTCAGCCACGACATGAAATATTTTATCTATGCAAAGTTTTTTAGATTTAATATTGGAAAAACACAAGCTGCAGAGATTTCAAGAAATAAAGAAGATGTTCGTGGAAAATGGTAATGTAGCTTGTAGATCCAATATTAATCAGAATTAATATGAAGTTAAAAAAAAAAGTTTTTTTTTATTGCTTTCCCTTAACCGGACAGTTCTCATAACCGGACAAAAATTGGGGGACCATGAGTGTCCGCTTATTAGAGCTTTCACTGTAATTGTTTATTGGGGGCCGTCGTTCTGGGTTTTCTTGAGTAACAGTACCTTGGGTGGCCCGCTTCGCGGGTTTTCAATATTTTAACTCCCTTTTCGGGGCTCACACCCGCTCACGCAACTCCGTTGCTCCGCTTAGGGTATGTTCAGTCGCCAGGCAGGCGCCTGTAGCAACAGTTTTGTATTTTACATTAATTGTAGTAAACAACTAACAGTTATGTACTGTTGCCCAAGAAAACTGTTGCTACAGGCGCCTGCCTGGCGACTGAACATACCCTAAGCGGAGCAACGGAGTTGCGTGAGCGGGTGTGAGCCCCGAAAAGGGAGTTAAAATCCTGAAAACCCGCGAAGCGGGCCACCCAAGGTACTATTGCTCAAGAAAACCCAGAACGACGGCCAATTTGGTCTTATTTCTCAAAATCATTTGGCCTTATTTCACTTTGTCAAAGTGAAATAAGACCAACTACTGAAAATTGGCCTTATTTCGCTTTATCAAAGTGCAATAAGGCCAATTTTTGAAAGTTGGCCTTATTTCACTTGGCCTTATTTCACGGCACCTTCTACCTCTTTTGTCCACGAAATTAAACTCATAATCAGTTTGAGACAATAAGCAACTCAATAGATACATTTTTGTTTTTCTATCTCTCTTGTAGGAAATTCTCGTAATGCATTCACTCAACTCATTCTTCACACATTGGGCAAAAGGCAAGAAACGAGACAAAATTATTTTGACTTTGGGTTGAGATCTAAGTTAAGTATGCGAAATAATGGAATGCCCAGCTGTTGTGCATTCTATATTGTTTGAGAATCATTTTTGTTTGAGCATTTTGTGAATATTGGTGAGTAATGTTGTAGGTATATTTTCAGTTGACTTGGAGTGGAAGGGTATTTTGAAACTGAGTTAAGGAGGCGATAATAAGGAATGCATAGCTGTTAAGCATTTTAGCAAGAACTTTCATGAGATTGAGCATTATAAACAATGGAGTGATGTTGAGCATTCTCAGTTGGTTTGCAGTGTGACATTTTAAGTTGTAATAACCAGAGAGATCTTGATTTCCTTTAGTAATTTTAGTAAGAGATGATAATGTTGTTGGAATGTAATTTACAGAGTAAATGAAGATTCATTAATAGATACAAATAATATAATAAAAATATTAATATACTTTGGAATTTTGAATTTAATTCCTTGCTAGGTACGATTTATTCAAATGGTTTAACGGAAGCACTCATTCCACTCAATATATGAACGCTTCGTCCCTGGTATACATAGGTATAAAGTATGTACAGTAGGTAAAGTAGGTAACCTCCAGCGTTCTGGCATATCATATGTTTCGGAACGCTTCCTTTCAGTTTCGCGAGAGTTTCAGAACGTTCCGTTTCAGTTTCGCGAGTCGCTCGTCAATAACGGAATGCACTCTAAGATTCGAGGGAAACGTTATTATAGTCTCAGCCAGCTCAATATTTTTGCTCTCTCCCGCATCACAAAAAGTCATTTCGATTGTGCTGTTTATCGTTTAAATACTGTTGAATCTTCTAAAAGTAAACATTTATGTAGTACTTCACTCAACCTTTGAACTAGTTTTTGAAAATGAAAAAAATCAAAGAATACGGAATACCACAAGAAAAAGGCTAAGAAAAAAGCAGATGCGAAGAAGTCTCAAGGTGCATTACTGAAATATTTCAGTTCTAGTTCTGGTTCGAAAGCCACGTTAACGTCTTCGGCGGTATCCAGAGGCAGAGGAAGTGATTCCAATCGTGCGTTGACTTTAGAATTGTCCTCCGGCCAATATTCATGGGAATGCATAACTTATTTTACAGGCAGAAGAAGAAGACGTGCCTACCGAAGTTGGAAGATGTTCTGGTCCCACCACAGAGCAGGGTCAAGTCGAAGTCGACTCACCAGAAGTACCTCAAGCATCTAGTCATAAGCCTGCAGAAGAAGTGAATCTCGATGTTGCCAAAGAAAACATTATTGAAATCGAGCTTTCTGTGAATCTCGACGATGTAGGTTGCTGGCCTTCTACTATGACCGACGAAGTCAGAACTCTTCTAGTACGTCGAGGATCTGACGCAGTACAGCACATCGATACCAAATTTTCCGATGTTGTTCGCTCAGGGAGTCAAGCCCGGATTAAAGCACTGAATCCGAAACCTGCATTCGTTGCATGCACAAACCACTCACTCAACTTGGCTGGGGTACACGATGCTTCTGAATCAGTGAATTCCGTGACGTTTTTTGGAACTCTGTAGAAGCTATTTGCCTTCTTTTCTGCATCAACTTCTCGGTGGAACACTTTGGTTGCCGTCACAGGTCAAGCAGTGAAACGAATCACTGAAACGCGCTGGAGCGCTAGACATGAAGCTGTCAAGACGCTTAAAAATAAGTTTGAGGAAGTTCTTGTGGTACTGGAAGAATTGACGGATTCATCTCAAACTTCCGAAACAAAAACGGGAGCCAGTCTTCTTCTGACAGCTATGTAGTCATTCAACTTCCTCGCTTTTCTTGGCTTTTGGGATGCAGTGCTACCTGAAGTAGATGACGCATAGATTTACCTGCAGCAACGAGGACTGAGTATAGATAAGTGCGCTCAGAAACTCTCCTAGTGGAGAACAGAGACCGTTTCATCCAAGCCGACTTTGTTAAGACTCTCTGCCAAAAAATCGGAATCGAAGGAACGAGAAGAATTCGCAGGAAAAAACGCGTGCATGACGTTGAATCCTCAGATGCAGCTTTGCCTCATGAGTAGGAACTCCATCGAGAGGACAAGATCATTCAAGAAATGAAGACTCGATTCCAGCAAGCTCAACAAATAGCGGACAAGTTCGGATTTTTGATGCCAGCGAAACTTTTGGACACCAAGTACGAGTGTGATATTTCCCATGTATTAGAAGACATCGGCAAGGACGAGTTTCAGATGGAGCGGAAGCGTCTTCAGCAGTTTGTCGCCAGTTCTGAATCGGAGGAAGATATAAGGGGCAAAGCACCACTGGAGCTCCTCCGATTCATTCAAAAACTGAATCTGGGAATTTCGGTTCCAAATATAGTCATCTTAATTCGTATATATTTGAATTTGGTAATTAGAGTCGCTAGTTGTGAGGGAAGTTTTTCGAAGTTGAAGCTAATCAAAAATTATCTCAGATCCACTATGAGCTCCACTAGACTATCAAACTTAGGTATATTGTCGATTGAACAAGAATTGGCTGCAAATATTGATTTTGACAAAGTTATTTCTGATTTCGCTGCTCGTAAGTCCCATAGAATCCGTTTGTGAAACCGCTGATCCTATTTTACCTTCCATAAAAGATACCTCATTGCCTATGAAATGATGTCTCGAAATTTAATTTTAATTAATTTAATTATTGAATGGGGGCGGCAAAATGGGTCACCCGTGGCGCGGCGGCGGGCGCCGAGAGGGCACGCTACGCCACTGGTGAGAGTTGCGGTTTTTATACCTGGTGCTAGTCAGCAGTTTTGTGTTTGGATTAAAGTTTAGAATATTTAGAAAAATTTAGTTTTGTTTGAGGTAGAATAAAATAGTTTATATTTGAGACCAATATAATTTCAAATACGAAAGAGCTGACATCCGAACCTCTTTATGCAGATTTTATTTGTTAAAACGAACACGTTAAATATAAATTAACTCTGATTCTCCTATAAATTAAGTAATTAAAAAACTTAATAAACTGAGCTTATGGAATAAATTGGAAAGAAAAACTGGCATTTCATTCACTCATTAAAATCTACATTATTGTCCAATAGAAAGGCATGAAGGAATTACATATTTTGTCTTGATAAAGGATGTTAAAGGTCAAATAAATTGCTTACATGTCTTACACTTTTTATGTTCCATGTGTGTTTATAAATTCTTCTCCAAAATGCTCAATTTTGTCAAGCTTTCAAAAGTCACACATTTTGTATCCAATTTTCCAATGAATGGGGCATTCTCAATTTCGTTTAGAATGCCAAAAATAATAATTATCCTAAATTTCTTCATATGTTTTGGTTTTTTTACCAAAAGCAACAGTATGATTTTGAAAAGAACTAACTAACTCACGGGATGGCACGTGACATTAAAGCTTGTGTCGTGCATTTTGGTATACAAATTATTAATTAAAAATTGAATTTTAATATAGAAGAATATTGAAAAAGATAGTTATTAATTTTGGATGCCTAAAATTAAACAAACGGAAGAAATCTAACTTAAAAAGTATTTGAGATAAGCGATAGAATATTTATGTATATTACAAACTAGGTTTTTTTTTTTTAAAAGATGACAAAACTGGCAGCCATTTAAAATATAAAAAAATTAACCTGTCTCAACTACTCATAAATTGCCCTCATTAACTTTTATTGACTTGAAATTCTACAAATATTTTTTTTAAAACAAGTTTAAGTAATTCATTGAGATTTATGAAATAATGCACTTTTTACAAAAATGCTAATTAAATAAAAACAAAAATAAATATCATCACACTTCTGTGAATGGAAATTGATCTAAATCACTCAAGCATTGTATTTATATAAACAAAGAAAACAAAACAAAAACAAAAAACAAAGCGCACCTTTTATACACTTAAATGTCTGTTCAGCTAAATGTATCTAAACGAAATGGAATTTTAATTAAGAGCATCTCATAAATAAAAGCCAATAAGGCCTCACCTCAATTGGTTATCGTGTTACTTGAGTTTTTTGTTTATTTTATTTTTTTGCTTTTAGCAACACAATGGCAATCAATTAAAATGCAAATGACCCACACCTGCACATCTGCTTATTTAATCTTAAATCGTTTAAAGACTTTTTAGTTTAATCTAATTTTGTTATGAATCGAAATATGGATTTGGTTATATAGTAAACGTAGTTTTGTTTGAAAGTTGAAAGCTTAAATGATAATTGATTGCCTGATTAATTTTAAATTGAAAGCGCTACTTATCGTGCTATGTCGGATTCATAATTATATTGAAAATGAATTATTTAAATAAAAACAAAAAACTAATAACCATAACTGTTTTGGTTTAATATAACCTAAATAAGTTTCTATTTTTGAGTTATTTTCACTGAATAGTTGTAAATTTATTTATAAAATCGATAAAAAATTCTGTATATTTATTAATTTAACAGCAATAGTTGCAGTTTATTCTTTATTTACGATGTTCCCATTATCTATATAACAGATGTGACTTCCTTGATTGTATTTCCAAGGATTGCATTTGTTGAGGAATTGAGTTTTTCAACCATTATAAATGGCTTATATGAAAAGGCAAAATTATTAAATTATTTTAAACTTCAACCTATTACGAAGTAGTAGTTTTCACTTTTTTTCTTATGTCTCAAAGGTTGAGGAGCGTACCAAGACCTCCAGCATGAAATGTTCAATGCTCCGACCACATATTTTACATTTCATTAAAAGCCCGAAATATTTTAGAGGAAAGGGTTTAAATTCCATGACTTATCAAACTTCAATAGAGTTACAAGAGGTGTGTTAATTTTCATAATCTAAAATTTTAAAGTAGGTTTTGATGTTATTGCGACATAAATCTGCTTCACCTACATGCTTATAGGATAGTAACGAAAAGTGATTGATTGAGTATTGTAGAATCTTAACCTATATGGTCACACTGATGGGATGAATTACTGAGAATAAGTAGTGAATAAAGATGTTTAAATGTAGAGGGTCAATGGGATACCGTCCCGAATTTGTAAAATTTTTCTTCTGATAGATTAAGCTGCCAAACTTTGTCACTTCGATTTAACAAGTCTTGCAAATTTTACTAAATTTCAGTATTTTCTAATCCCAGGGTTTTAGATATCATGGTTCCACAAAATTTAGATTTAGATTTATTTATTTCGTATTCTTATACACTTTAAGATGCAATAGTCTTATGAGTTAGTGCTCTCAGTCCAAACCGACGGTTGTTGAACCTAACAATAACAATAAACAATTACAGCTGTTTACAGGAAAAAACATTCCTTCTTATACCCGATCTCTTTACTCGCCTATGCATAAAACTTCCTCCGCTTCATCTCCTGCGCTTAAAAGTGGTAATAATAAAACTCTTATAAAAAATAAAAAACCGACACCAACGTCTAAGCAAGGCACGAAGGTAACGGGTAAGCCACACTCTTCTTCACAGAGTGATGATTTTGCTAAAGCTGCTCTCAGTGCAAAAGCTTTGACCTCCAAAGGGTTTGTAACGACCGCTGCTGGTGTGCTGCCTACTACCTCATCCTCTCTGTCTGCTGGTCTTGACAGAACTGAAATTGATATGGAGGTTAGCTTGATACCTAGCGCCAGAAAAACTGATTCTAGTCAAACAACTGGAAATGGTGTTGTTGATGTCGATGATGATTTTCCTGCTATGAAAAAGGTTGTTGTTGTTGCTGATGGTGATGCTACTGAAAAAGAGGTTGTTGTTGTTGTTTCGGATGTTGTGGATGATGCTGATGATGCTGCTGCTGCTGCTGTGGGTGATGTTGGTGATGCTGCTCTCGCTGACGTTGATCGTGACGCTGCTGAGATGTATGCTGTTTTTAATAATAGTGTTGCCAATGTAGTTGCGGCTACTACGTTTAAAAAGAGTGCTGGTGATAGTGAATTGTCTGCCCCTAAATCAATATCTCTATCTGTTTCTGAGCTCTCATGCCATGATGATGTGAATCTTCATGATGTCTTAAGTAATAACCCTCAAAATAACGCAATTATTCCTAAACCAACGGTTAAAAACAGTAACATTAAAAAATCTAAACCATATTATGGTACTGATGCTTTTTCATCCCTGAACGATGCTGCGGTAACTCGTTATAATTGGTTTCACCTGTCTAAATTCAGGGTTGATACAGAACCAAATCTTCTAATAGATCATATTGCTTCTAAAACTGAAATTCCCATCAAGGATATAAAATGTTTTAAGTTAGTGAAAACCGACTCTGACCTATCTAATTTGAAATATGTAAATTTTAAAATAAGTGTTCCATCTAACATGCTTTCTATTGCCATGGATCAACAGCTTTGGCCTAGATCTGTCCAAATTAAAAAATTCATTTCGCGGAAAAAAAACGAAGCGTCACCGGTGAATACCGAAAAAACGTAAATCCGGTTTCTCTAGTACCTCCTGTTTCCCATTCTGCGTTACCTTCTGAAATTAATAACTTTTTTATATATTACCAAAACATTGGTGGTCTACGAACAAAAATTAATAACCTTCGCCTCAATACAATATCATGCCAATACGAAATCCTAACATTTACTGAAACTTGGCTTACTAATAAATATCATAATTCTGAAATCTTTGATAATAATATCTATTCGGTCTTTCGCAAAGACAGATGTCTAGAAAAAACCAATCAAACAAGAGGTGGCGGTGTAATGATTGCCGTTAGATCATCATTCTCCTGCTACGAAATTAATCTTCCTTCGTCATCTGCAACTTTACCATCGAGCTTCGACATTGACCAAATCGCTGTGAGAGTTATAATCAACAATAGTTATGACTTAACTATATTCTTAAGTTATATACCACCAGGTAGTCCTCTTGAACTATATAAAATCCATATAAAAAATTGTAGTGATATTATTAAATTATTAGATAGTAATCAACATGTAATTATTCTGGGTGATTTCAACCTAGGTAATATAAACTGGGTATGGGATCCTGATGAATTATGTCTATTTGCATCTAATATTAGTAATGAATGTGAATATGAGGTATCTGATTCTTTTTCGGAACTAAATCTCACTCAAATAAATAATTTTAAAAATAGTTTAAATCGTATTCTTGATCTCATATTTATCGATAGTGAAACTGTTGCTGATGTCAAAGATTGTAACTATCCTATTTTTCAAAATAGTATTCACCACCTAGCCTTAAGTGTTAAACTTAGTTTCTATGACTATTTTAAGCCAGTAATGGGAAGATTAGTCAAAAAATCTAATTTCGAAGGAATAATTAATCATTTAAATTCGGTTTCTTGGAACAATATCGTTCTTAATTATCAGCTCTCGGATGCTTATAATTTATTTCTGGGGACAATTAAAGAAGCGATTAATTTATTTGTACCTAAAGTCGTTGTTTTTAATAATTCTAAGCCACATTGGTGGAACAAACGTTTATCAAACTTAAATAATCAAAAGAATAAGTCGTATAAATTATATCGTAATTCTGTAAATGATATTGCACTCCGGAGCAACTATTTACGACTTCAAAAAGAATTTGATTTTTTACACAAATTTTTGTACAAGGATTATCTGTATCGTACTGAATCTTGCTTAAAACAAAATAGTAAACATTTTTGGTCGTACATAAATAACAAAAAATGCTCTAATGGGATACCAAATTGCATGCAGTATTTAGGAACTACATCTACTAACTTAAATACAATATGCAACCTCTTTGCTAACTTTTTTCAATCGGTTTACTCCCCTCAATGTGTTCCTCAAAATTATTCATCAGTTATAAGTGACAATTCCATCAATATAGGCAGCTTAAACTTAAGCTGCAAAGATGTTGAGTCAGCCCTCAGGGATCTCAATGATGATAGTCAACCGGGACCTGATGGCATTCCTCAAATTGTATTGAAAAACTGTGCTGTTGCTCTTTCAGGGCCATTAACTTTATTGTTCAATGTTTCTCTTGAAAAGGGCCTTTTTCTTGACGATTGGAAAATTTCCTTTATTATTCCTATCCATAAATCTGGCTCCAAACAGGATGTTTCTAATTACCGTCCTATAAGTAAATTGTCTACGATTCCCAAGATTTTCGAGAAAATTGTTTATGAAAAACTAACGTTTATTCTTAAAGAAATGATTGCGCCATCTCAGCATGGATTTATAGCCGGAAGATCCACTACGACAAACCTTGCTATTTTTTGTAACCAAATCATTAGAAATCTCGAAAATGGTTTTCAAACTGATGTAGTCTTTACGGACTTTTCGAAGGCTTTCGATAGGGTAAACCATTTTATATTATTAAAAAAGATGGAATCTATCGGCTTCCATTCAAATATTTTAAAATGGTTTGCATCCTATCTTATAGGTAGAACACAGTTTGTCCGAGTTAATGATTTGTTTTCTGAAGTAATTCATGTAACCTCTGGTGTTCCTCAAGGTAGTCACTTGGGGCCCCTTCTAATCCTGCTATTAATCAATGACATTCCAACGTTTATCAAAAATTCTCTCTGCCTTATGTTTGCGGATGATATTAAAATTTTCCGTTGTATCAACTCTTTGGACGATTGTCTATTACTTCAAAGTGACCTTGAGCGCTTATCTGAATGGTGCATTGCTAACCAGCTTTTTTTAAATGTCTCCAAATGCCAATCTTTATCTTTCTCTCGTAGTCTTAGTCCAATTAGTTTTGAATACGAAATAAATAAAACAAAACTTACTAAGCTTAGAGAAAAGAAAGACCTTGGTGTAATATTCGACTCCAAACTAAACTTCAACTCCCACATTGATTTTGTGGTTGCTAAAGCTAATATTATGCTGGGGTTTGTTGTTCGTAACTCAAAAGAGTTTAAAGATCCATTTACCCTTCGGTCATTATTTTATGCTTATGTGAGATCTTCCCTAGAATACTGCTCAGTAATTTGGAATCCTTTTTATAAAACTCACTGTTTAAGGATTGAAAGGATTCAGAAAAAATTTTCGCGAATTGTAGTTCACCGACTAAATTGGAACATTCCAATACCTCCTTATGAAACCAGATGTAAACTGCTTGGACTAACACCACTTGATATTCGCCGTCGGTATTTTTCAGTGGTTTTCATACGTGATATTATTACTTCTCATATAAACTGCCCTTTACTTTTGTCCTTAGTTGATATATATGCTCCGTATAGGCAAACGCGATCTTGCATTCTTTTTCATGAATCTTATCATCGTGTAAACTATGGTTTCAATGAGCCTCTAACTCGATGCATTAGAGAATCTAATATCATTTGTAATCATGTTGACTTCTTTTCCTACCAAAGTCGAGAATCTTTTAAAAAATATTTATTATATTTATTACTTAACTCCGACACTGGTGGTTTAAGTTTTAGTCTTAATTAGATATATTTATTTATGTTTCACTTTATTTCTAAAGTTATAAACCTTATTTCTATAGTCTGTAAGATTATATTTTATTTGTTAATAATATTATATTAATCTGCTTGATGAATAAATATAAATAAATAAATAAATAAAAGTCAAATAAATAAGTTATAATTAGTTTTTATTGCAATGAAAACAATTTAGTAGACGGTTTTTGTTACACGCAATATAAGAAAAAAAAAATTCAGAAATTAATATTGCAAAAAAAAATGAAAATAAGAAAAATCTATTCACATATTTATTTAAAGTAATTCAATTTCATAAATGTATCTTGAGTCCTTTTTGAAATCTCTTCTTACCTGCAATGTCATCTCTCCTATGTCGTGGCAGAGAGTTCTAGAGACGGATAGTGTTAACGAAGAACTGACGTTTAGATGTCAAACAAGAAAATCGCTGTTCTTGTGAAAGCACAGAACGTAATTCTATTGAAAAGGCTAGGAGGTTGGGTTTTGAGTATGTTGAAGAGCATGGTTAGCGATCGAAATTTGCAAGTTATCAAATTTTAAATCACACACTATCTTCGAAAAATGAGAATTTTTTTTTCAAACCTACGAGGGCCGAAGACGTATCTGAAGGCATTGTTAAAGGCAAAATTAAGTTTTCTTGTGTAGTAGTAGTGTAGTGTAGTACTGAGATGTTCATAAGGAGCGAAGTACGCCATAAACTATTCCTACGGCTAAGCTGATGTGTTTACTCCAAGTCAACCTATTGTTAAAAGTCATTCCGAAATTCTTTGCAGCAGATACATATTCGATACGTGCATTATAAAGGACAAAGGGCGGAAAGTGAGAGGTGGACACAGGTTTTTTTTTTGTAATGACAAAACATTTAGACTTTTTCAAGTTAAGTAAAAGAACATTTTCTTGGACTACTTAGCTATGTATGTTCTCAAGATCAGAATTAATTCGTCTTACGCAATCTTCAATAGGTCCTAGATGACAACTTATGTGTAGTTGAACGTCATCTGCATAAAGCTAAATAGGGGAATTGGTTATAACAGATGGCAGTTCGTTGATATATAGGGAAAACAGGATGGGCCCCAAGACATAGCCTTGAAGTACCCCGAAAGGTACAGCAATATAATTTGACAAAACATTTTCTGTGAAAACAACTTGGTAGTAGTAAGTGAAAAATTAAATTCATTTAAGAGCTTGCAGCAGAGAACAGAATGATCGGCGGTATCAAATCCTCGTGGGAAATCAAGTATGCAGTAAGAGAAAGGTTATTTGATCTTTGTCAATATTTTGTCTGATTTCATCAAAAACCCTCAGAAGAGTTGTAGCGCAGTTATGTTTTTCTCGAAACCCAGATTGCTTAG
Organism: Chrysotoxum bicinctum; assembly: GCA_911387755.1. NCBI lineage: Eukaryota > Metazoa > Arthropoda > Insecta > Diptera > Syrphidae > Chrysotoxum > Chrysotoxum bicinctum. The sequence goes on along the minus strand of OU426988.1, from coordinate 245,603,757 downwards.
AGGTTAGAATGTTGGAAGTATTCATAAAAAGAGTTAAGGTACTACCCTGCACAATTTTTTCGAAATCCTTCGTCAAAAATGGAAGTATGGAAATAGGCCGAAAATCTTAGGAACGGGTATGATTTTGACTTTCTTCCATACTTTGGGAAACACACTTGTTGCTAATATTGTGTTGAAGGGAAAAGTTATATGAGGCAGTACAAGATGCATTAGAATTTTAAGAAATTTAGGGTAGACAGCATCTATTACGACGGTATTGGATTTAAGATAGAGTATGCTTCTACAGTTTGGCAAATTTCTGAAAATTTTAAGAAAAATAATTAATTTTTGAGTAAACAGACCATCATCTTCTACTTTGACCCTATTATAAAAATAGACTTCATTCTATTTCAATTTTTCAGAGAAAAGAGTGTGACAAGACATTCAGATTCAGATTTTAAATAGTTTTTTTTTTCAGCTCAAACTCTTCATAATTATTTCCCAAAAACATAGTGATGAAAGGCCACGAGTATTTTTGTGTTGGCCTTAAAAATACCATGAAACAGAAAATTTATCGGATTCGGACACCAATTGTAATTCCCTCCAAGGCTGTAACTAACATTGGAACAAACGGTGAAATGTCGCATGGCTCCTAATAGATCCTCCAATAGGAATCCCTTTAAAAAACGCTTCTTTATACCTATATGAGCAAATAAAAAAAGTAAACAAATCTTAAGCCTACGAGTACCATAACGGGTCCATTACGCATTTTCGGCTTATGTTGCATGTACATAGTTCGTTACTTTTCCTTCGTAATGTGTTCCTGCAAAATTAGATAACTAGACAAAGTAGTAAATTTAAGGGCTTGTGTATAGTGCGGAATGGGCTTTCTTATTTTAAAGGTAAAGAGGTTCTTTTCTCAAAGATTGCTCAAAAATTCGTAGCGCACTTATGGTATTAAATATTGCCAAAAATCGATGTAAGATGAACTGAATTTAATAAAAATTGCGTATTGACAAGGCCCTCACAGTCAAGTGATCAGACCATATGAGATTGCCGGACGAAACACCAATTTTTGTGGACTAAAGGCCAAAAAAACTATTTTGAATCAATAATTCAACAAGTCCATTAATAGTGCTAAGTCTTCTACTTGGCTGATTGATATCAGTAGTATATAGAGTTTGTGTGAGTCCATCAGAGCCTATAAAACATCTGATTACTACATCATTATTGCCCACTCAACATCATTTTAATAGTTAATTTATAGAGCGCATCCTGGATGTGACAACGATACAGGCAACGTGCAATTCTAACTTTTTGAGGGTCCCAGTAGGGATTCAAAGAAGAGGAACTTTCTTTATTTTTCTTTTATTTCTTTGCTGATTTAGCATAATTTGATTTTAAACGAGTTTTTATCGCGACCTGTAGGTTCCATGAAATGTTTAAGTCCTCCATAAGTACAAAATGAAGTCTTTTATCTACATGACCAAGAATCAATTATTTGTGACTTGAAGAATTCTTCATCTTATACAGAGCGCAACACAATAGGGAAATTGAACAATTGAGCTTTACGTTACGTTAGAATTATATTCAACGATAAAGAGGAGTCATTTGATCAACACATAGAGAAGATGTATTCGCTTTTTTCAGGTATTTTCAAGACAACTTGTTATTAATTCTATAAAGCAGAATGATCATGATCTGTAATGTCGCAGTTAAAGATATGATAGTGTAGCAATTATAAACAGGCTCCTTCGGGCCTGAAACTAGAATAATAGATAGATAGATAGATAGATAGATAGATAGATAAGATAGATAGATAGATAGATAGATAGATAGATAGATAGATAGATAGATAAATTCGATTTATTTCTCTTATTTCAAATATTTACATTGTTTACATAAAATATTGATTAAAATCGTTGAGGCTTGGCTATGCCGTCTGCCCGATTGACATCTTTTAATTAAATTGTATAAGATTTACTAATATATACATTTAATAATACATAAATAAGTGAATAAAGTTATTTTTTTTTTTTGTAAATAGTAACTTTTAGAATAATAGATGTAGCTTTACATTAAATTTTCACCTATTGCTCTTTTCATAGCTCGAATCTCTCGAATCGCTCAATAGAAATTTCAAAGATTTCTGTTCTATCCGTGTAAGAGCTCTCCAGTCACACAGTATCAGAGTATGTGAAAGATTCAGAGCCATTATGAGGAAAGTTCATTGACTTTAAAAACCTTAATTACAACCCCTCTCCATGTTTTATGCTCTAAACTACAGGTCTTGAGATATTCTCTCAAATGATTGACCCAAATAAAATTAAAAAATCGCAAACTTAGCGAGACCAATGCTGCGATAGAATTATGAAATAAAAACAACACTTTTGATTTAGTGTTTCCCATTGTTCTTCAAGTTTACGCTCATCCCTTCTTCGTTGCATTACAAATTACTTATGGTCGTTCAATTCGAGTTGCACTCTTCCTTATCTTCACAAATGATATCTTGCCTGAAACTTCTAATCCAATTCATTGTTTCGCTGACGACAGCACCATCAGCTTTTCATGGTCGATTTCATACCCACAACGCTGTTCTTCGGTTGTGGAACTCGATAGCATTATTTTGAAAATCGACATTCAATTATTTAGACACAAAGACCATATGGAAATTTCTTTCATGTTCGAAATGCGCCCATTGCTCCCAAATTTACCGATTGGTCCAGCCTTTTCAGCAACAAAGGGCTCGTCCAGTTCGAAATGATGTGAACATTGCTCGGGTGCAAGCAAGTATTGAGGAAAACCCCCAAACTTCCACCAGGCGAAGAAACGTTCTCAAGATTCAATTGATTCACAAATGATAAACAAGTAGGCTCGGCATTTTGAAGAAATGTTCCGCGAGAGAACAAAGAGTTTATTCACACACTCAAAATGGGAGATGAGGCCCATTTTTACCCCAAAAGTAGTGTAAATAAACAAAACTGCCGAATATGGGGCATCGAAAATCCAAAAATAATTGCTGAACGTTCAACTGCACCTACTAAGATACGCAGTATGGTGTTAAATAACCTCAGAAAGGATCATTGGACCATACTTTTCGAAAACAACGAACATGTTGAGGGAAATGTGGATGGCTTTTAATATAGGAAAACAATTAAGAGTTCTAGTTCCAACAAGATGGAGCCACAGCTTACACAGCTCATCCAGCTATGGCCCTCCTGTGGGACATTTTTGGTGATCGGATAATATCGCGTTTTTTCTGATTTTGAATGGCCACCCCGTTCGCCCGATTGAACGGCCCCAGATTTTTTTTCTTTGGAAATACCTCAAAAGTAAGGTGTGTTCCAATAACCCAAAAACAACAGCAACAGCTTAAGACCAATAACCGAGAAGAAGTAAGGGCGCTGGAAGGTGCCGAGAAATAAAAGGCCAACTTTCAAAAATTGGTCTTATTGCACTTACTCGTAGATAAAGTGAAATAAGGCCAAATGATTTTGAGAAATAAGACCAAATTGAAAGTTGGCCTTATTTCACTTAACCTTATTTCACGGCACCGCGCTGGAACCTGGAACTCTAAGAAAATTAATAGAAAATGTTCTGGAAAGTACAGGAACACGTCAGTTCGAAGCAAACAATGAGCACCATTTGAGAGATTTTATCTTTAAAACATAATGGGAACATATTTCATATTTAATAAATGCTAAAGGTAAATAAAATGTTAATCATCAAATAAGTCATAACTTACTTATGCGCCACCCTGATCAATGGGGTATTAACAAATACGTGGATCTCATTGTTTGCAAAACACGAAAAATTCTACCCATGAAATTGTCCATAAATGGCACTTGGATCAAAGAAACCGAAAAGCTTTCCATTTGTCTATTGAATGACCATGTGCATTTGACGGATCTAAAAATCCTGCGAAGTGCTTAGGTTTTCTTCAAAGATTCAAGAATGTTGTTTCCCGTTCTAATATGGCTACCATCTTTAAAACATAGGATATCTTGCCAAAATTTGAGTATAACTCCCATTTCTATGTTGGTGCCCCCGTTACTCATTTGAACTTGTTGGATATAATTTAGAATAGAGCACCAAAACCTATAAAAGACACATCCATTACTGAAACTTTTGATTCTCTTGAAAACCGTCTTAACAGTTCCTGTATTTCATTGTTTTATCACTTTTTCTATTAACATTACTCAAATGAAATAGACACTTGCATTCCTCGCCTCAAACAATTCAGCTTTAATATGTACACGTCTAGCAATTAATGCTTATTAGTTTACCCTTGAGCGTAACTTCGGACGTAATATAAAATATAGAGGTTCTTTTCTCAGCCACTTCAAGAATGTCCAGTACTTTGCTCTTTTAGATTTGTCTTCCTTTCAAAACCAATGAACATCGCTATCACCCGTGCCACTGTGTGCACTGTTTCACATTAACATTCAACCCCTTGAGTGTGTAAAAAAAAATATGGTGGTGCAACAGCTCAAAGAGAATCAGGACCTAGTGACTTACAACTTTAAGCCATTCCTATGTGCATGAAATGGAGGGAACGTACAATTTTCTGCCGATTTGAAATTATTGAAAAATTGCTTGAAAACCAGAACGGTAGTAAAAATGTTTAGAATTACATAGATTTCAAAAGGATTATTAGCAGTGTTTTTTTGGAAAAGTTATCCGTAGTACAGTAGGATTTTGTATGAACAACAAATAAAACATCCGCAGTAGGATCACTGCCGATACTCGAATAAACATCAAATATCTATCCGCAGCAGGATTTCACTTCTCCTTTTATCGGCAGTGATCCTACTGCGGATGTTGTGTTTGTTACGAGTATTCATACAAATAAAATACAGATAACTTTTCCAAAAAAACACGGCTATTGATAAATTTGCTTCTGTCAAATCCAGTGAAAATCCTAGTTATTATTATTCTTGTAAATAGAAGATAATTTTTACGAATTTATAAAAAGATATACCTACCTAATTAGTTATTTTCCGGAAAAATATTCTAAGATTTTGGAAGTATTTGAGAAAATTTGGGGCCACTTTTGGTTTTGCACAAGGGCCCTCCCATATAAAGCTACAACCCTGGTTACTCCAACTTACAACGGCCATACATAAATGGTTCAAATTGAAATTCATTAGACCCTTGTTCTCTACGAGCTGTGGAGCATTAATTTATTTTGTACGATCAATATTTAAAAGGTGTTTTTAGTGCATCTTCGCTTCGGTTGGTCATTGAGAAACTTTTTTAATCGAGCGAAGCACTTAGGAAAGAACCCCACAGGGTCACAGTCAGGGCCAATCCAATGCCTGAGGTGAAAATCGTTTTTTTTTTTTATGCAAATCGTTCGATTAGATACATAAGTATAAGAGAGTTGCCAATCGACGGCGGCAACAACTGTGACGTGACGAAGAGTCTTGACCGGCTGCAATAGTTTTTTATCGGATCATAAAATGCTGTTTTTCATAGATAAGCGTTCAACCTAAAAAGGATTGAATATTCCTCGATGTTGTTGGTTTCTAGATCAGGTTTTCATATACATATTTTGCCTATTATCCTTTGTACATTTGGTTTCAGTTCACTTTGGATTAGTGAATTTGTGTGTCATTATTTCACTTCGACGCCATCTGCTGTTTTATTGAAGTTAAAATCATCTTCTATTTTCATTTAGTAGGTACTCGTACTTAGACATTTCCAAATGTCAAAAAGGTGTGTTTGCTTACTTTCTTGGTTGAACTGTCATTGTTTAAGGAGTGTTGAGAAGCATAATTTATCAAAAAAATAAACTCAGCATGATACTGGCTAAAATGTGTTTAAAATTAAGAAAGATTAAGTAATTTGCTTTCCACAAAATTTTGAGCCATAGTTTCCTATATGAACAAGAATTGGCTTTAGAAAACTTAAAACTTGATATAAAGTCGAATTAAATAGACTTCATCATGGAAAAGAGTAAGAAACGGAATGGCCCTTAAATTGATATGGAGAAATGACAACCTGGCTGTCGCTGAGGCCTAATATTGTAGTTAGTTGTTACATTAATAGACGATCCTATTAATGATTAGTAAGTCTGCTCGAAAAATTTTGACAGATTGAACGAAACTGCCCGAAAGACGATTAAACTACTTAGAAACTGGATTGTTTTTTTCTGATTTTTATTTATCTTGTAGCCTATCTATAGAGGTATTCACAGTAAAAATTAAAACAAACCTTAAAGGAGTTTCCGATTCATCATAGCAACTGCCATCCAAATCGATATCCGATCCCGATCCACAGGACATCCTTGAATCTGAATCCACATCCACATGAATCTCCCGCTCGACATCATGGTCGTCGTCTTCGTGACCGGACATTATATTGTTTTTAAAGTCCACTTTTTTTTTTCCTTAAGTTTATAAAGCACTCACGTACGTAGAGGTTAGTTAAACGTCACTTAAATTTAAATCAATCCAATATGACTGTGCTTTATATAGATATCAATCAATCACCGATAACATCCGCTAAAAAATGCCAAACGCTTTGAATTAAACTAAACACACCACTCACAATATCCACAAGATATAATTCTTTGACAGTTCGAATTGTCACATCAAAAGTTACCGACAATGAACTCGAATTAAATGCAAACATTCGCATAAATTTGCATTGCACTTTATGAGGTACAGGTGGATCGATAAATATTTAATCACAGATTGACAGATGTGTCAAACATGCGACCGACGGGAAGCTGGTATCACTCTCACTGTTGGATCAACATTATGGGCCGCACGAATTTCACAAACAAACTAAACTTGCAGAGGAAACCCAACCAAAGAGTTAAGTAGTACTGTTTGCGTTGATTGATGTTCTCACACAAATCGTACCGATTAGTCAGTGCACATAAATCTTGACAAGTAACACATTAAGTTAAGTTCCGTTCAGCAACCAGAAATAGAAAAAAGGAAGAAGATACAAATTCCGGCGCTGAATTAACCGCGATCAGGCAACTGGCAACTCGACAAATTGACGTGTCAGCGTTAACTAAACAGAAACACTCGCCCGGTAAAATTGGCAGACAGCCTACCTAAAACATGCAACATGCGTGTAGCGTGTTGTTCTTGAATTGAAACAGGTTATTCCGCTTTCCCCTATCATTTACCGATTGCTTACTGTTTCTCACCCTTTAATGCAGGTTAATATCTGTCTAGGCCACTCCTACTTTCCTTCTCTTCATAATGGTGTCTCGCTCGAATGTGTGGCAATCGGTGTGGAAACAAGTTTAATGGTTACCTGACGAAACTTGGCACTGAATCTTTATTCCGTCGTATGACAGATGCCAAGTTAGGCGGAGCTTGTGCGTCGGACTGGCGCAATGGCTCCATGATGACAGCCGGTTGCAGGTTGTTGCCCGGTAGGCAATCCACCACTGCCGCTCCAACGGAAGGGAAACAGAGCAGCAGACATTGGATATCAGAGGCTGTGAGCTAAGCTCAGCTGTGGAACGTGGAAAAAGTGCAAATGTGTTGAATTAATTGGAATCCTCATTGTCAGTTAAGCAATGAAAAGGGGGTGGGGTCACGTCATTTTGTTTGGTGGTTGCTTTTACTTCACAGCCGTGGTTGTTGATGGTGGCGTTCACTTAGTTGTTCTTTTTTTCTTCTTGTCAGTTTTTCTTTTCTATTTTTATATTCCATTTGAGTCGCCCCTGCAGTCTTCAATGGACCTTTGGCAGCCGTTTCGTTACCTTCTGTTGTTTTTCTTCTACCTACTTCTCGCTCTGTCTGTCTCATGCGTGAAGTGGAGTGGTTTTTGTATTGCTATCCCATTAGCCATTATGAATTGGAACAAATACGTTTTTCTGTAAATTGTAATTGTTATACGATTTTGTATGGAAATGGAAAGGTATTCGCCTTCGCAAAGGTAAGAGGAGTTAAATGGTTATTTGATTTTGGTGACACTCTTCAAGTGAATTGGGTTGAATAAAAGTACGGGGAGGGGGGGGGGGGGGGGTGGATTGCAGATTAATCAGGATATGATTTTTTTTGTTAAATCTGAGTAGATACGTATGTATACCTGCAGGTAAATATAACAAGATATAGGTTCATACCTATAAGGAGGTTCAGTTTTGAGATTTGAAATAGGTTACATATTTTACTTTGTTGTGGCAATTTTGAAGGTTCTGCGTTTACACAAAGAGTGCGGATTGAGAATTAACATGGCAAACCTTTGTAGGCATATAAAACTTATAGTATTGTAATATTTTTGCTAGGTTCGTTAAATAAAACTTATTACTCTTTCTAATACTTCTTCTTTATTTTTACTTTCGAAATCACAACAATTAATCTCAACTTATAATCAACTCAAATACTTTATTCAAATAAAATCACACTTGTTTTACACTTTCCACAATCCAATAAGCAGATTTTTGCACACTTCCGTAATCAAAAATCAACTGTGTCTCGCTCACCGTGAACACTCCCTTATATACTTACTCAAATTAGTTGTTCTCGAAAGTTCTTGTCTTGGAATGTTCTAGATGGTTGGAATAAGGGGAAATACATTTGACATTGGAAAAGAGCTTTTTGTTTCTTCCAGAAATTAGATATGTAATTGTCCAACAGATGGCGCTGTAGTAGTATAAAGCTCTGTTCACAACAGTATCTACTATCAAGAAGACGAAAGATTGTGGCGACATCTTAAGTATAGGGACAGTAGGTACTTGCTAGATTTGTCGCTGCTAAATTTAATAATAAAATATTCTCTTTTTTACTACTTCTTTTGTATCTTATCTGTAAAATCTAGCGCTAATTTCAGCCACCACCAGGCTAGAGATCGCAATACAAAATCACACTATATGATAATACCTACTAAGGTTATACATATACGAGTATGTAGGTAGGTACCTAACCTATAGGTACAAAGGTATAACTCGAAAACTGATCCGCGCTAATTTGACCCCAGGTCAGATGAAAATATGTGCTCGTTTTCCTGCATTTTGAATTTTCGATCCGAATTGTCGATTTCTTTTTCTATGTTAGCTGTCAAGACTTTGCAAAGTGTGTGGTTTGTTGTGGTCAAGCTGAGACAAACCTCCAAAAAAAGAAGCCTGGCTGAATTATGTTGGTGGATCCAACAACGCTCGATACCCTATTCATCACAAAAAAAAAATTAGGCCAATCACTTATTCACTGCAAATGTTATACCAAACAGTAATTTTGAGGGTATGTAATGGCTAGGGTGGCATTATACTATTGAACCAATTGAGTTTCCAGAGAGCAAACCTTATGAATTTTCCTTGCACAGATTCTATACCTACGCTTAATATTCGCTTCATAAGAAGGGCACCAAACACAACAGGCATATTCAAGTACAAATCTTAGATACCAACTAAACATACGAGTAGATCGACTTTAAGATGTACTTATCAAGCCCGAAGATGGATACATAAGATCCGAAACGCGTTGCTTATTATTAAATGTATAATTAATGTTGTGTTAACACTTTGCTAAAACTAAATAAATAAAATAAATTATATACAATTATAACAAAATCTTATCGTGTTCACATTTATCACTAATAAACACACAACATGGAAACTACTTCTTCTTTTTCTTCCTTTTCTTCGGCGCTGTTATGATCTCGATGTCGAGGGGATCATAACTCTCCCACGTATCTGCTTCACACTAGTGATCCGCCTGTGGGGTTCGCGGGGTTGACCTCAGAAATCGGCGGCAAGCCTCCCGGTTTTGTATTGTTCCATTTCTGAGGCCAACTGAATGCTGGTGTTTTTGCATTTGTTTGTACCAGGAGTGTTTAGGCCTACCTTTCTTTTTATTCCGAATTGGAACGTTGTATGATTTTGCATTTTTGACGGGGTTCTCAGGATCTCTCCTTTGAACATGGCAATACCAACTGAGTCGGTCGTGTTCAATTTTTTGGGAAATGGTATTCTTAACATGAAGGCTTCCTCGGATCTTCGTACTTCTAATTCGATCAAGCTTTGTAACTCCTGCTGTCATGCGAAGCATCTTCATCTCAGCTGCCGTTAGCTTACTCTCATACTTTTTGTACATTGTCCAACATTGTGAACCGTATGTGAGTGCTGGACGCACAACTGAAGTGTAGAGCTTTCTGTCATATCAGTGCTGAATGCAGCCTTTTGTTGCATCCAGAAACAAACAAAAATGTATCTTTGTATTATTGTCAGTTTCCGTTTTGTTAACTATATATATACATAGATTTCATTCTATTCTAATAAAGGTTATGAACAAGCACGTTTTTGTCGAGAAATTATTACAGATTGGCGACGAGGATAAAGAAATAATAGTGAAAAAAGTTTGCTGCTAATTTTTACGAAATAATAATTAAAAAGATTGCTGCTATTTTCTACGAAAGTATAGTGAAAAGTTTGCGGCTACGTTTTTTTTTCATGTGCTATTGCTGGTTTCAACCCACAAATTATATTTTTTTGCTGCTGTTCGTTGTGTGTTGTTGCTTCTGCTGAGTTTTGCGTAGAAAGTTTTTTTTCCACGTGTTGCTGCCGCTAAAAAAAAAGGAAGTGTGCTGTTCGTTGCTGTACGTGCTACTGTTGCTTTCAATCACTGAAAAATAAAAAGCAAATACATCTCACACCATGTCCACGATGCATTCATCATTCAACATCGAAACATTCGATAAAAACAAATCCAAGTTTTCTCGTTGGGTGGCGAGATTAGAAGGAGCATTTGGTATTTTTGATATAACAGAAGAAACCAAAAAGTTAGGCTTGCTTCTCCACTACATTGGTCAAGAGACGTACGATGTTCTATGTGACAAAATGTCACCTGCTGTACCTACTACAAAATCGTACGATGAGATCGTCAAGCTGCTAGACGAATATTTGGATCCAAAGCCTTTGGAAATTGTGGAAAATTATAGATTCCACTTGAGGAAGCAACAGGACGGCGAGTCCATTGATGAATTTTTGACTGCTTTAAAGAAACTATCAATAAATTGTAAATTCGGAACGTACCTGGACACAGCGGTAAGGAACCAACTAGTATTTGGCTTAAGAAGTCAGAAAATCCAAGATAGACTTCTCGAAACAGCTGACCTTACATTGCAGAAAGCAAGAGAGAAGGCGATTGCTATGGAAATGTCGGCGAGGGGTGGAGCAGAAATACACAATGCAAAAAGTGTATCACACATCCATGCAAATGTACAACCAAAGAGGATGCAGGTGACCAGTAAAAATGTATTAAAAAAAAAAGTAGTTTGTTATCGCTGCGGCAATGAAACACATTTGGCAAATGTTTGCAAATTTAAAAATGCTAATTGCAATAATTGTAGTAAAATTGGACATTTGGCTAAGATGTGTCTCAGTGCCAAAGGAAGTAGTACTAATAGTAATAATAGTATAAGTAATAAAAATACAAGACATGTAAACAATAAAAATACAAAAAATAATAAGAATAGAGGCGCATATTTTGTCGAGGAGCAGGAGGTAGAACAAATTTGCAATATTACAGGTAGTTGTGTTTCGAATAAAAACCCAAATTGCGATCGATCGAAAATATGTGTCTGCTTAAAAGTTAATGATAAAGTTTTGAATTTTGAAATTGATACGGGATCCCCAGTATCACTTATAAGTAATGCCGATAAATTAAGATTTTTTCGCGAAATGTCTTTAAATCCACCAGATACTTCCTTGGTAAGCTACTGCAATAACGAAATAATTGTACACGGATATATTAATGTTAAAGTAGAATTAGAACAGGGTATCCAGGGTTCGACCACCAGTGCCAACCGAACCAAACAGCTAAAATTATATGTAGTTGATTCTGAAAGACATCCATTGCTTGGTCGTGAATGGTTACATGACTTGCAACTGGACTGGAACACAATCTTTGGAACGAGTACCGTTCAAAACATAACTCAAAACAAAAGTTGTATTGAAATACTATTAAAGAAATATCCAAAAGTGTTTGAAAAGTCAGTGGGGAAAATAGCAAATATTCAGGCAAAACTCACACTGAAACCAAATTGCAAACCTGTTTTTATTAAAGCTAGATCAGTCCCATTTTCTATTAAGAAGGCAGTAGAAAACGAAATTTTAGATTTGGTAGATAAGGGTATTTTTACAAAGGTAGATCATAGCGCTTGGGCTACGCCCATTGTACCGGTGGCTAAGGCTGGAAATAAGGTCCGACTTTGTGGTGATTACAAAGTCACAGTTAATCCAAACTTGATTATAGACGAGCACCCTTTACCTACAATTGAGGAACTTTTTGCCTCAATGGCTGGGGGAAAAAAATTTTCTAAAATTGATTTGACGCAAGCTTACCTACAATTAGAAATACGTCCAGAAGATAGAGAGATTTTGACATTGAGTACACATAAGGGACTTTTTCAACCAAATCGTTTAATGTACGGTATTGCATCTGCTCCTGCAATTTGGCAAAGGCAGATTGAGCAAATATTAGCAGACATTGAAGGTACTACTGTGTTTTTAGATGATATTAAAATAACAGGACCTAATGACAAGATTCATCTACAAAGACTTGAAGAAGTTTTAAAAAGATTAGATAAATATAACATGCGTGTAAATTTCGATAAATGCGATTTTTTTAAAACTGAAATATTTTACTGTGGTTACATGATTGACAGTCGTGGTATTCACAAAATGCGTAATAAAGTTAATGCCATACAAGATATGAAAAGACCTAGTAATAAAGATGAAATTCGTGCTTTTACAGGACTAGTTAATTATTACGGTCGTTTTTTAGAACATTTAAGTACAATGTTATACCCGATAAATAATTTACTCAAAAATAATATTCCTTTTGTGTGGAATAAAAACTGCGAGGATGCATTTCAGAAAGTTAAATCTGAAATGCAGTCCGACAAATTTTTAGTACATTATGACCCGAGGTTACCGCTGTTACTTGCAACTGATGCTTCACCATACGGAGTTGGTGCAGTCTTAAGCCATGTTTATGACGATGGCACTGAACGTCCTATACAGTACGCTTCACAGACGTTGAATACTACTCAACAACGATATTCGCAAATTGATAAAGAAGCCTATGCAATTATTTTCGGCATACGGAAGTTTTATCAATATATATTCGGGCGAAAATTTACGTTAGTAACAGATAATAAACCCATATTACAAATATTCTCTCCTAAAAAAGGATTACCTACTATGTCTGCGATGAGAATGCAGCATTATGCAATCTTTTTACAGTCGTTCGATTACGATATTAAATACAAGAATACAAAAGATCACGGAAATGCGGACGGAATGTCACGTTTGCCGACTGCTGATTTTTCATCCAAGATCGAAGAAATTGACATAGTAGAAATAAATATGATAGAACATTTACCGCTAACAGTACAAGATCTGTCCAAAGCTACACTTGCAGACAGCAATGTCAAAATTTTAATACAAGGTTTAAAAAATGGTAGAATTGTCGATAGCCGTTTTCGTTTTGGAATTAATCAATGTGAGTTTTCTTTACAACAAGATTGTTTAATGCGCGGCGTTCGAGTGTACGTTCCAAATGAATTGCGTACTAGAGTGCTCGAAGAGTTACATTCTACACATTTTGGAATTTCTCGAATGAAATCACTGGCCAGAGGTTACTGTTGGTGGAATAATATTGATAAAGACATTGAAAATATTTCGAAAAATTGCACAGATTGTCAGTTAGTGCAACCAAATCCGGTTAAAGAACGTTTTCATGTGTGGGAAACGCCCGGCGAACCATTTCAGAGAATTCATGCGGATTTTGCAGGTCCAATGATGGGTGGAATTTATCTTCTCATTTTAGTTGACGCATTTTCAAAATGGGTTGATGTACGTATTTTGAATAAAATAACAGCTGAAGCTACTATTACGCATTGTAGAGATTTTTTTTCAACTTTTGGGATACCATCGGTATTCGTTTCAGACCATGGTACCCAGTTCACTTCATGGCAATTTAAGAATTTCCTTAAATTTAATGGAGTTGTTCATAAAATGGGAGCGCCCTATCATCCATCAACCAATGGACAAGCTGAACGCTACGTCAAAACAATTAAACATAAATTATACGCCTTAAAATGCGATAAACAGCATCTTAGTGCTGAACTAAATAACATTTTACTTACATACAGAAAAACTATTCACCCTGCTACGGGTAAGACTCCATCAATGCTAGTATTCAATCGTCAAATTAGATCTAGAATAGATCTAATGGTACCAGGTGTCAGCAATGAAGAAAAGAAAGAAGTATTACCGCATAAAATTCGAGAGCTTAGCATTCAAGATAGAGTAGCTGTTCGCGAATATATAGATAAGAAAACTAGGTGGAAATTTGGAAATGTTATAAATAGGTATGGTAAACTCCACTATGTAGTTCGACTTGACGACGGAAGGGAATGGAAACGCCATATCGACCAAATACGTTCGGTTGGTATTGGTGTTCGATACTCTGAAGATCTAGATTCAGATTCTATATGCTCAGAAGAAAATATCGACCTTGATTTTTCTGAGAATAACACAAACAGAGAGAAGGATACAAACTTGAGTAGTAGTATAAATTTACCAAGGGAAGGCTCAAGTGAGATTTTGAATGAGGACATTGATTCAACAAATCGGAATTCAAATTCTGAAAATGTTATCGAACAAAATCATAAAAATCCAAACATAAATATAAAAGAAAATACTGTTACACCTCCTTCTCCTTTTGTGCGAAGATCTAGTAGAGTAAAAAAAGCTCCTATCAGGCTAGACCTATGAATATGTAAAATAAAAATTGATTTTATTATTGAATTGGATTTGTGAAATTAGTATGAAGTATTAATTTCAATAATTTGATTTTCTTTACATCAATGCATATTATATGAATATAACATTTATATGAATTTTGAAATCATTTGTCTTTAAATATAAGAAATGCAATATGTATATTCTTGTAAAATAAAACTTAGACTTTTATGTATGTTTAAATATAAGAAATGCAATATGTATATTCTTGTAAAATAAAACTTAGACTTTATGTATCTTAGAATGTAAGAAATGAAATATGTTAATTTTATATTCTTGGAATTAAAAAAAAAAAAGAGAAACAATCTTCTATTGTAATAGCTATAGGAATATTTTCTTTATGATGTAAGGAAGAGTTGTCATATCAGTGCTGAATGCAGCCTTTTGTTGCATCCAGAAACAAACAAAAATGTATCTTTGTATTATTGTCAGTTTCCGTTTTGTTAACTATATATATACATAGATTTCATTCTATTCTAATAAAGGTTATGAACAAGCACGTTTTTGTCGAGAAATTATTACACTTTCCTTTCAGCTTAGGGGGCATTTTTCGGTCACAGAAGATAGCAGAATTTTCCCGCCACTTCATCCACCCTACGCTTACGCGATGATTGATATCGTCATCACAAGTAGCTTCGTTATTTATCATAGACCCCAGATATTTAAACTTTTCACACTTGGGAAGCACTACTCCATTCAAATAAATGTCTGGAATAGGCCTGTGTGGATCAGAAAATGGGCAGCATAGGTATTCTGTCTTCTGGAAACTACTAAACCAAATAAAATTAAATTTAGATCAGAGTGTAAAAATTCACAATCAGATTAGGAAGATCGTTAGTGAAAAGTAGAAAAGGCGCCCAAAAATGTCTTCTTGGGGTACTTCAGAATAATTGAATATACATACCTAAGCTTAGAACATTTTGAACCTATTGCAACAAACTGTGTTCTTTCAGTTAGATAACTTTCAAGCCACCGCAGCAAATTCGAATGGAAAAAATGGTATCAGCTCAAGTTTTTGTAAGTATAAGAACTTTATGTTTTACCCTATCAAAAATGCTTTTGAAAAATCCGTGTTGATATAGTGTCTACTTGATATCCTTTTTAAAAATTATTAATGCAGTAGTTGGCAAATAAAATTAGTTTATCATCGTGGAACGACCGCTAACAAAACATACCATACAGATAAACCATCTTTTACGGATTTATAAAGTTTGTTTTTAACAATAGCTTCAAAAATTTTGGGTACCAATTGCAGTTTTGAAATGGGTCTATAATTAGTAACCAATCGTTTTGAACCAGATTTATATATCGGTGTAATATATGATTTTTTCCAGTCATCCAAAAACTCTACCTTACGAAGAGATAAGTTAAAAAGTTTTGTTAGAGGTTTGGCCAAATTTTAATTACACATTTTCAAAAATATGGGCGAAATTTTGTCGCAACCGTTTTTACCTGACGAGTATAGAATAAAATGTTGTTCAACAATTTCTTCCTCAAAATTCACAAAGTCGCCAATTTCTGCAAACGAATGAATACTTCCATCTCCGATGTATTGTGATTGATGAGCAATTCTGAACAAAATTTGATAGGAAAAACTCATCAAGCATATTACAAAAGTCTTTTTCATCAATTGCTATTTTATCTTTAAATATCATATGAGCCGGTAGACCAAAAGACGTTATTTTGCTGTTTAAGAAAGACTTTGGAATTATTCTTAATGTTGCTTTCAATGCTACATAAATTTTGTTGATATGACAAATTTTTTAAAGTCTTATATTTCCTCCTACAACTATCCATAATATTCCTGCAATCTAAGATTATTTAAATTTGTTTCTTTAAAAAGTTTTTTAAGTTTAAGCTTCCTGAGCTGAACCAAACCGTCTTGTGAGTTGTGACCCATTACTTTCGTTTTAAATGGAATAAACATTGTATAAGATTGCTCCAATATGCAATTATACACACCATAAAAAGTTTTTAAACACAGTTAGACACAAGTATCTCATCGCAATTCAGTGTTTCGAAATTATCTGAATAACGATTTGTTTAGAAAATTGGACTTTCCGCGATGCGCGCCATCCAGCGAAGCCACAGTGAACATTTGAAAAATGTTTTATTCCATAGCCACTTATCCCTCACCGTAAGGGTTTGTACACTCTTGTGAAGCAGTATTCTGTGTTGTGATTTGATCTAGTGGTTGCTGCCTCTATCAGTGCCTACAGCTAGCTCAATCCTTTAAATTAAGTAAAAGTTGAATTTTTTTAAATAAAAGAAATTTCTATAGTTACCGAGTAACTTGGGAGGTAGCGCGTAATAGGCAATAGGGCGACCCGACAAGAATTTAACTTTATACTCAATGATAAGTGCGTTGGAACTTCAGAGCCGGCCAGACTTTTATGTGATTGAATGTTTTTTCAAAGGCACTGGTTATTGAAATGAGGTGACAATTCATCCTCTTCTGCCACGTTAAAGTGTATAAGTGTATCTCGTCTTAGCGATTCGCATTCTTAAGGACTATTCACATGAGAGTGACCAACGACCAACGACAGCGCCGGATTAGCCACCAAGCAAGAGTAGCAAATGCTACGGGCCCCGCGCATTTGGGGGCCCCGCGCACCAACCTTTTCTGACCATAAAAAAGTATTATTTACACATTACATTTAGTCACAATTACTAAGAAGAAAATATTTGCATCAAAATGATCAACTAAAATTTTATTTTTCTATCTGCTGGTCTTACCAAAAATCATGTTTCGCAACGCACCAAACGCAAATTGGACAACGGTATGAAATTCAGGTATTTATTGTCACCATTGATAACGTACTCACTGCTTTAGGTAAACGTACATATATGAATAGTTATCATAAAATTGCTGGCATTTTCGGAATATTCCGAGAGCTAAAATCTCTTCCTGATTCAAAATAGCTTTTTTGGCATTTAGTCCACAAAAACTGGCGTTTCGTCCGGGTGATCGCACATGGATTCATCAGTTGGCTGTGAGGACCTAGTCAATACGCAATTTTTATTGAATTCAGTTCATCTTACATCGATTTTTTGACAAAAATCCAATGTGAACTATATCCAACCAAGATTAAAATTATAATCATTAACGTTGCAATATTTTGCCCGTGGCCGAGCATTGATTCTATATGAAGGTTTTTATAATACAAATTCTATATACTACTGAAATAAATTAGCCTAGTAGAAGACTTAGCACTATTAATGGATTTGTTGAATTTGTTGAAAATAGCAAAATATTTCAACGTTAATGATTACAATTTTAATCTTGGTTGGATATAGTTCACTTTGGATTTTTGTCAAAAAATCAATGTAAGATGAACTGAATTCAATAAAAATTGCGTATTGACAAGGTCCTCGCAGCCAACTGATGAGTCCATGTGCGATCACCCGGACGAAACGCCAGTTTTTGTGGACTAAAAGCCATAAAAGCTATTTTGAATCAATATTTCAACAAGTCCATTAATAGTGCTAAGTCTTCTACTTGGCTGATTTATTTCAGTAGTATATAGAATTTGTATTATAAAAACCTTCATATAAAATCTCTTCCACCAGAAGAAATTAATGCCCCTATTATGGATTACGACTCAACTTAGTTGAGTTGTCATCAACACAACTCAACTCTTAGGCCAGGCGCACACATTCAATTTTTAGTTTCGCAACTGTTTAGATGCTAAAATGAAACATATGGGCTTACATAGGACACCGCGCACTTAGAGCAACTCGATTCTCGAAACTAAAAAGTTTGTGTTTTGACACAAACTAAACGATTGCCTCGCAACAGTTGAGCTGTTTTTTATAAGTGCAAGAGAGAAAATAGTGCGAGCGTGAGTAAAGAGTTGCCAGTGTGCGGTTCTCTTTCAACTGGTGGTTAAACTATTTGATTTCGATCACAGTTGCCAGTGCGCGACTAGCCTAAGGCAACCAAACAAATTTTTCGTATTATGCAAGTCAACTAAAATCAGTTGTAATGAAAAAATACGTTGCCGTCTTTTAGGAGTCGATTTGCTGTCAAAACCAGCTGCTCAACATAAAATACATACAAAAGCAAGAATAAGAAATTGTATGATGGAAAGTTATCTCGATTTGTTTTTCGGTGATTTGGAAGATGAGAATTTCCTTAATATAGCCAAAATAAAAAAGAATATCCGTATATTTAATAAACTTATGTACACTTCTATTCCTAAAGTATGCATATTTTTGATTCGAAATAGTTTTCCTAAAACAACCAACGTTCCTCAGCGATTCCACCAACTGTTAAACTTGCTAATGCTCTTCGTTTCATGAGCGAAGGAAGTGTAGTGGCAATGATTTTAATTTAGGACTGACTCAATCGATAGTGTCAGTTGTATTAAAAAAGTGGTAGATGTGATTGAGGAACTCATTTGTGGAAAATGCTCAGCTAACATAGAGCAACAAGTCGTTCAAATTGTGATGGCCATGTAGCTTTCAAACTAAAATACACTCATTACATTCTATTTTTATTAAAATTGTTGTTTAACTAACTGTTTTGTGTCCATATTTTTTATCCGAAAGCAGATTCTTTCATTAAAATGTTCTACACAACTGCTTCGAACCAGTTGTTTGATTTTGACGCTTATTACAACCGAAGCACAACTCAACTTACTTACATAATACGAAGAGACAACTGAAAATTCGGCCATTTTGTTAGTTGTCTGCTAATCGACAACTGGTTGTGCTTTGACAGTCAACTGCTTCTGATCGATAATACCAATTTTAAGAATTACAACTAAACTATAGTTGAGTTGTCTTCCATAATAGGGGGTTAAAAATCTGCAACCATAGTAAGTGCTTACGCAGATGATTTGGAGGACAGTCTGGGCAACAAATTAGTGCAATTCGCTTCAATGCTCAATTCTGATGTGGCTGGTATTATTGACAGCAGGAATCATGAGGCTCTGGAAATGCAGGTTTACAAGCTGTTGATAAATAATTCTTTACAATCTTGTTTCCCGAACGTTGAAATTGCTTTGCGCATTTATTTGTCTCTCATGATCACCAACTGCAGTGGTGAACGATCTTTCTCAACATTAAAATATGTTAAAAATGAATTGAGGAACACGATGAGCCAACAACGTCTTAATCTCCTCACTTTAATGAATATTGAAAATGATTTACTCCGAGAAGTCGATATCAACAGCATTATTTATAAATTTTCCCAAATTAAATCAAGAAAAGTTTGTTTGTAACAGTTTTGTTTTATTTAATACCATAAACTTGATAAGTGCCTAACCTAAAACAGTCTAAGGGCCCCTTGATAGAATTTGCTACAGGCCCCGCGCTGGCTTAATCCCGCACTGACCAACGAATAAAAAACAAATGGGATTTAAAACATATACATACCTAAGCGTAAATTCTTCACAAAAACTTTACAAAAGGGTAGAAATCTATTTTAATTTAATGTCAATATATTAAAATTTGCGTTGTAATTGCTAAAATGAGAGAAATTTGAGAAAATAAATTGGTCGTCGCGAATTGCAATATGATTGCTACGAGCTGTAAAACACTATTCGCGTTCCACATACCATCAACACTGCAACGAATGAATTGTTCAAATGTCAAAATGGGCGAATGTTCCTTCATTCATCGGTCGTTTGTCGCTCTCATGTGAATAGTCCTTTAAACATTTATATTTAATGAGTTTTAATTACATTTTGTACAGATTATACTGTTTTGTTAGGTTGACGATAAAAGCTGTAAGGGCTTAACTATTTTAAAAAATGCTTACGACTGCTTACAAATTACTGTTTGTTAACTGAGGCCACTTGCAACAATAATATGGCTAAAAGATATAGTAAAAGATATATACGGGCATTTGCATATAATAAGATCTTGACTGTTATTCTTACACCAATCGTTCAAAAAATTAAGATCAGACTATAACAATCCCCAATCGAACTTGATTTAATTGATCGAAATACAAAAACAAAAAAAAAAAAGACCTTGAGACACTCCAAAATAATTAAAAGTTATTTTAAATAATTTTGAACAAATAACTGCAAGCTGTTTTCTTTTAGTAGTACTTTTCAATCATTGGCAAAAGAACATTGTGATGAACCCAACCAAAGCTTTAGAAAAATCTGTAGGGTAATTGCGGGAGAGATGCCGCACTTTTTCAAAAATCAACTTAGTTTTTTTTATTAAAGTAACATAAACTTTAGTTTTGCAAAAAACTTAACAATGGATTTATATTCTACCATAAAAAAATAATTGACCTACAAGAAATACCAATTTTCATAAAAAAATAATATAACAGTAAGAAATATTAAGTGTGCCATCTCTCCCTGCATGTGTGGGAGAGATGCCGCATAGTAAATTCATTGAGCTTTAAGAGTTAATTTGACTGTGAAACATGTTTTTTCGGTCTAGATCTTGTCCACTATCTGTGCAAAGGGTGGATTGAAGTTTTACAATTTTTATGTATCCATTTTCGACAATTTGTGCATTGGATCCAATCTTCTAGTATTTTTTTTGTTTGGAAATAAGTATTTCCACCTTTCGGAGAGACAACGTATCCTCAATGTTTTTTCGGGCTTCTTTCAGCGCCTCTTTCATCTTACGAATATTTTTGCAAGGCATAAGAAAGCTTAGCATTCCTTAAAAAAAATATATAAGAAAATTTAACGTGCGGCGTATTCTCAAAAAAAAAAAATTTTGGCATCTCTCTCCGAAATGTGGGAAAGATGCGGCACCACATTTCAAAACTTGAAAAAAAAAGGAAATAAAAAAAATAAACAAACTTATACTTGTAACAGTTATTAACCACACAAAATACTTACACTAGAAAAAACACACAATTTTCTGACAGATTAATAAATTGATATGTCTTTCGACGTTGGTTTCTTTTATTTATTTTTTTTTTTTAATTCATTTTTATTTTCATTCATCTTAAAACTATTTTAAAGCTAGACAAAAATTCATAAAAACTAGCCTAATTATCCAATAACTTAAAACTAGCTTACTGGCCCTATGCGGGCGCTCTAAGCTAAACTTTATCTTAATTGTAATACCTTTCAGCCTAAAAACTATTTTTTATTTAAACTATCTTTTTTTTTTTTGTTTTCTCGAGAAAATGTAAAAAAAACTCGGATTCTTTAACTCTTTTTTTTTAATTTTTTATATAAAACTTGAAACTAAAGTAGACTTAATAAAACTATCTAAAATTACTTAAAATAAACTAAAACTACTTAAAACTAGAACAGCCACAGCAGCAATTTTTTTTTTTTGTTTACACAAATGTGTAGATTTTTTTTTTTTTTTTTTTTTTTTGTGCCACCCCGACTGTCCCTACCTAAAAAGTACACTTAAATCTATGTAAGTCGGCCAAGACCTACAAGAAGTCCTCATCAACTTTCCCTATTATTATTACACAACCACCAAAACTGGTTCTCCTGTCTCTCCCTGTCCCTCCGGTCCCGATCGGACACAGTCCTACTGAACCGAAGGCGCTCTGCTCCATCTTGTGCGAGGGAGTCTCGATTATAAAGGAGCCGCCTATCCACAGTCCTCCGGCTGACGTGGTAGATTAGCGGAATCGCCATTCTATCCTGGATCAGCCCTCGACTGTCTAAGTAGAGAAATGCATCGGGTGGGATAAAGCCGCTTATACGTACACTCTCATAATAATCGCTGTTAGGGTAGTAAGCCCCAAAAATTAGGCTGTTGGTCGAGGACATCGCTCTTGCAATGTGACCCCGAATCAGCTTTATCAAAAAATTATCAATTCTGTTTATATTGGCTCCGTTGTATAGAACCTCGTTGGAATAATAATGTTTGTACTCCGACTCTGGTGTTCTGTGTAATCCAAGGCAACGTCTTAGACACTGCCTCTCAAACACTCGAATCTTTGCCATTTGAGATGGGGCAACGTTGAACCACACCGGACACCCATAGGCAATCATCGGCCGGATGAGGGCCATGTAGCAAATCACCTTCACCCTGCTGTCAAGCCGGCTGCTGTAAAACAACCGTTTCGTCAAGACAAAGGCTCCCCTAGCCCTGTTCAGAGCAGCATTTATATGTCTGTCGAAATACAAATACTGATCCAACCAGATGCCAAGGTACTTTACTACACTTTTACTCGCCAGTGGCTGTCTATGTGGTTCAACGATCACCAGCTTGCGCCAGTTCTTTCTAGTATCCCTAGGGGCTCTAGCCAGCGCAGCGGAGTCCTGAACAGAATAGTTTCACATTTCTGAAAGTTGATTTTCAACTTCCAGTCATCACAATATCGCTGAATCTTGTCGAAGTCACGCTGCAAGAGAATTCTGATGACCTCAACTTTTGGAGCTGTTCTGTACGCTATTAGATCATCGGCATACGCAATTGCCTGAGTCAGACTACCTATCAGATCGCTGGTGTAAATGCTGAATAGAATCGGCGAGTTCACCGCTCCCTGCTGAAGACCATTCTTAATATCGAAGATTGCGGTAGAAGTTACATTGCCACTTTTGACAACAAACGTTCTACCATTGAGCATGTCATAAAGTATATATAATAGTGGTTTACTTATGCCGAGTCTAGTCAATTTTAGATAGAGACCTTCTAACCATACGGTGTCGAAAGCCTTCTCCAAATCAACCAGGCAAGCATCAGTACATTGCCGTTTAGTTTTGTTCCATTGGATATCAGAAACGAGTTTAGACGCGGCATGAATTGTATCATGTCCTGCCTTAAAACCGAACTGAGTATCCGGTATGATATTGTTGTCCTCCGCCCACTTGAACAGCGCTCTATTAATAACTTTTTCGAATACCTTACTGATACTCGGTAGAAGACTTATCGACCGGAGATTCGCCGGATTGGAGTTGTCCTTTCCCTTTTTCGGGAGAGGATGTACCACAGCTGTCTTCCATCGCACCGGATAATATGCATAATATGCATAAATTGATATGTCTTTCGACGTTGGTTTCTTTTATTAACACAACACAATGCAAAATAATCCAAAATGTTTTATATTCCAGAGACATTTAAGGCTACGGCCACGCACTGAGCGACGAGCGACTGAGCGATTGAGCGACGAGTCGCTGAGCGACGTAAAAAAATTAAAACACATGAAATTGTATGGAGGTGGCCACGTAAGCCCTGAGCGACTAGCGATTTTTTTAAGCGACTGAGCGACGTCGCTCTGCAATCAATTCTGTTTTAATTTTTTAGTCGATCGCTGAGCGACGAAGTTATAAGATGGACAAAATAAACACAGAAAGTTTAATTTCAGCTGTTCAAAGCCGTCCAGTGCTATGGCAAGACACAAAGAATATAAAAACAAAAATATCACTGATAAAGAGTGGAAAGACGTTGGAGAAATTTGTAATTGTTCTGGTAAGTTTTTATTTTATTAATCTTAAAAAATTTATCTTAAAAAATAATGTTTTTTGTTCAATGTCCAAATTCCCAAAAATACTGTGTTAGTTCATTTCTAATATTCAATGCACTGCGTGTGCTTCTGTTGTAACGGGACTGTTCTTCTTGGGTGTTTGCATTTGTTTGAGCTATATCATTGGCTATTTCTGCTGATACTTGTATATAGTCAAGGTCACTGTCGCCATCGCACTCTCTCACAAAGTTGTGCAGGATGCAAGCACACTTTATCAATTGAATTGCTGTGCTTGGCTTCGTTTCGATGTTTTTTTGTAGAAACCGCCATTTCTTGCTTAATATGCCAAATGCACATTCAATGCATTTTCTTGCTATTGAAAGTTTTTTGTTGAAATATTCTGTTTGAGCATTTAAGTTTCTTCGTGGATAAGGTCTTAATAAATAATTTTTAAGGGGGTAAGCCTCGTCACCGATCAAAAAATTTGGAACAACAATGTTCGATTCTGGTAATGCTTGTGGAGGTGGAACATTAAATTTATCGGCTTCAAGTAATTTGAACAAAGTAGAGCCGGAAAAAGTACCACCATCGCTTTGTTTTCCTCTCCCACCCACCTCGATTGTTATAAACTTTTTATCAGCATCAGCTACAGCTTGTAATACAATTGAAAAATATTGCATGTAGTTAAAATAATGAGAGCCAGAATTTGATGGACACTGAATTTGGCAATGTTTGCCGTCAATACTGCCAAAACAGTTAGGAAACTTCCAGCGCCGGTTATAATCGTTTATAACATTTTTAAGGTGGTCGGCTGTTGGTATAGGCATATATTCTTCCACAAGTTGTTCCCATATAATAACGCTAGTTTCCAAGATAATGTTACTTACTGTGCTTCTGCCCATTCGAAAAGCAAAAGCTAAATCTCGAAACGAATGACCTGTTGCAAGAAATCTGAAAATATTGGGAATGAAAAAATAGTCAATTTATTTAAATAATAATCATATTTTAAATTTCAGGAGCCAATGCAAAAGTAAAGTGGAAGAACCTAAAAGACACTTTCCGAAGGGCCCTTCAAAAAGTTCCACGTCCAGTATCAGGATCCGAAGCTAAACCAAACAAACCGAAATGGCCATTTTTTGAAATGATGAGCTTTACGAAGGAGACAATTGATCCAGACCCAACTGAGGGGAATCTTCGAGAGCCAGAAGATTATTCATTTGCTCAAAACCGTTTTTACTCTGAAGCAATATCAGATTTACTGTCCGAAGAAGGTGTAGCCCTTTCAAGTGTCGATACGCTTACAGCCAACACTCCCTCTACGAGTACTAGCTGCACCAAAAATGTTCGTAAAAATAAAAACAAGAGAGCATCAACATTCAATTTGGAATCAGAATTTCTAGAGCTAGAAAAAGAAAGACTCCAAATTTTAAAACAAGAGGCAGAAAAAAAAGAAGAGGATAATGATGACCTTCAATATTTCAAAAGTCTTTTACCATTTATGGCTCAATTTGACAATTTCGAAAAACTAGAGATAAGAACTGACATTCAAAATATTATTTTGGCAAAACTTAAAAATAAAAATAAAGAATAATAAAAAAACTTACCTTAAACATAAAACCAGCCGTTGTTCTGGACTAATTGATTTTCTTTGTTTTGTTAGTTTTGTTCGAACTTTTGCCAACAGTAAATCAAAAGATTGTACCGACATCCGACAATATTGCCAAAATCTATCTGGAAATCTGCGAAGATTTTGATACAAGTGGTTAAATTCGCCATAATTTTCCCTTTCGCGATTTATGGGGTGAACACCAAATCTACGTGTTCTCGATCTTATCACAGCTCTATAAATACCAACTCGGCTTTCTACTAAAAAGCTACGAACCGCACTTGACGATGGCATTTTTGCAACTAATCGCTCAGCGATGACGCTCTGTAAATGGCCACCCATCGCTCAGGTTCGTCGCTCAGCGACTCGTCGCTCAATCGCTCAGTCGCTCGTCGCTCAGTGCGTGGCCGAAGCCTAAGTATAAATAGATTTCACCTTAACTCAACCGAGCTAGAGCGATCGACTTGAACTAAACCGATTTCGATTAAACGCGAATGCGCGTCGTTCACAAAGTGGTTGAAACGTACATCAATCTCGCTTAAAGTGAGAGAACACTATTTATAATCACTTTTTACTTTTCTAATTTGTATACCTATGTATTTATTAATAAATAATCTAATCATGTAATAAAATTCTATCTATTCTCATTTTATGGCAATTCTAGATCGTCCTTTCTCGAAACAATTTTTTAAAAATAATTTGAACACTATCATAACATTTGATCATTGAAAGGAAGCAAATCCTGTTAAGGCAAATTATTTTCATTACCAGTTTGTTTATAGTTTAATTTGATTGAATTTTTTAATGCTATTTTCGATCAACTGACAACGTTCCATTTGAAAAAAAAAGTGGCTATACATCATTTCAAATGGGAAAAATGTAAATTTTATGATTAACCTAACATGGACTTGCAATTGAAAATTAAAAATAAATAAACCCCAATTAGGGAAGAGGCAGGAAAAATCAAGTAAGAACTCTCTACCTTCGATGCAAGTCTTCAGCGAAACAGCTTCTTCTTCAAATTTAATTCCTCACATTACCATCAGTGTAGGTAATTGATGATGCTTTCTCGGCGACTTAATTTATTTCAATCTCCCTCTTCCTGCAGAAGGAATGTCTCAGTCGCTGAGCTAAGATGTTTTCTGCAAGGTCCGCACATCCAACAACTTTACAAAACAATTTAACATTCTTTTTTTTTTGTATTTCTCATTTCAATTAAAATTATTTTTCAGAAGTGGTCGCGGCGCGAAGTGCAGAGAAAAAAAATTAAATTGATGTAATCCACTCGCAGTGCATTAAGAACATCACAATGAATCTGAGGCCATTAAATTGAAATAACAATCTGAATCTATGTGGGCGCATGCTAAGAGTTCCGCCCCCTAAAGCGCGGTTCGCTGGCATCTGTGATGGACAATCCGTGGAGACCGAAACTCTTACCGATACGATGCTTCTAGCTAGGTCGCCGATTATTTTATTTTCCATTGAAAAAAGCGGAAAAACAACCGGCAAGGAACTTGTTTTACAAGTCCCAAAGCAGTTTTGTTGGCTGGCCCAATCCACTTGCTGAGTGTTTCAAAATGGCTGACTTTGGAGCCTACACCACCAACACCAGTGTACAAGTTTGTAGGGTTTTTCTTTTTGTTTAGGTATGGGTATATAAGCTACAAAAAATAGCTACAAAAATGAGTTACCTCTGAGGCTATCAGTAGTAGAACAAGTAACTAGATAGGGTCCATAGAATGAGACGGTAATTTAAGGCAATTTCAACAAAAGAAGAACTCAAATACATTCATGAACATTAAAGTAAAACATCTGGCACGATGACATTTGTCAAAAAAACCCATTTAAGAAGTTTAACTTCTTGGACTTCGATGATGATTAGCTAATATAGGTGCAACACAATAAGTTTTCATTATAAAAGACCACACAAGATTGATACCAGTTTGAGTTTTCAGAGTATAGCGAGCAGATGTATGAACAAAAATAGATAACTTAGTTTGTGTCAATTTTAAAAGCGGACCTCGCAGATATACATATTTTGAAATTTCCTGATATAAGCTTTAAATCAAAATCTTAAATATGTAAGTAGTTTTAGTGTTGTAATCGGTAGAAGTTATTTGGAAAGGGTGATCTAATTAGGGCTGATTATTAGGGCACTATAAATTCGACAAATTTTATTAACTTTTGATTTGATGATTTTTAATGATGATTGAGAAGACCGAGTTTTAGGCAGGTTGAACTAAGGTTAAAATCGAAATAGTTGGATTTAGAATTGAACTTCTTTTATATCCTGAATACAGCTAAAAGGATGGTTGGATCCTTATGGGGTACGACTATGGCTGGACAGATATAAAATACAATGAATGTAGATAATGTCGGATAAGTCTCTTCGTTCTTGGAGGGTTATTAAAATAAATTAGTTAAAGACGGTTTTGATGGGAAGTTAGGACCCAAAGCTAATTTCAATGCCGACTACCATGGGCATATTGAATCGTGGAGATGTAAATTTTTCTGATAAGGAGACCACCCTTGACAGGCATATTCAAGGAGGGTTTAAAAGTTCTTTAGAACATCGTTTCACAAAACTAAGTTCTGATTTGT
This sequence comes from Chrysotoxum bicinctum, assembly GCA_911387755.1. Lineage (NCBI taxonomy): Eukaryota > Metazoa > Arthropoda > Insecta > Diptera > Syrphidae > Chrysotoxum > Chrysotoxum bicinctum. The sequence goes on along the minus strand of OU426988.1, from coordinate 245,575,446 downwards.
GCAGGAAAATAACTCTACTGAAATCTGCTTCACAAACAAATTTCTTCCACTTTCAGTGAGGTATTAATGTCATACCAGTGGTGACAAGCGAGAAAAGCAAAAAATCATCAATCAGTCAATGCCATTTCTGATCAAAATTAGAGCACAATATTGTTCGCAAAGACATTGACGATCTTTGGGAAATGAAGACCGAAGACTTGATATCTTTTCGCAACGCGACGAAATACCTCTAGGACGAACTTGGATTACTTCTGTACGGTGTCGATTTATTCCTTAGACCGCGAGCTAGCGGATTGAGGGCTTTGACAGTGGTTTATGGTGCACATTGGCCAGGCGATCATGCCATTCAGATTAGTTGCTGATTCAACCTCAGTCAATAATTTGGCTAGTTTGGCACAGTGTAGATGGTTTCGGATACGTGTGGTGTTCCTGGTTCCTGTTGATTGAGTGATTCTATTTCTGATTGTGCTAAGGTAAACACATGTCACACCACAGCAAAAATATACATCCAAACCTATTACATCCTTTCTCTATGAACTCTATCCATTCTGGACGAGTTCGTAAAAATATGTACACAATTTCTAATGCCAATCCCATCCACAGAAACGCGCGCCGGTTTTTAGTTTCAATTGAATTTTTGTTTTATTAAACATACTATTTTCAGATTTCAGCCACGGTGGTAGGCTGACCCAATGTCAGCGTAGAACGAGACTACTTCCTCGTTGTCCATGATTACGTTGTCATCCAAAGTTTCCATCACCCTGAGTACCTCGGTTTGGAATGTCGTTGTTCTGTGGTCATCCTTCTCATAAGCTGATTCGGGTGGTCGATGATGTTCCCCATTAGTTTCTTCTAGATATTTGTCTAGTGGGATTAAATTCACTTCTGTGTAGAGATGCTCGTTCCTGTAGTGTTTCTGTCGTTGACGGTCGATCCTCATCATCATCAGTATCTTCCTTTCAAATAGTTGAAGTTCCTTCATACGTGTCTTCGAGATGGAAAACCAGACAGGGAAGGAAAAGCTGATCACTGGTCGCAGGAGTTGCTTGTAGATTAATATCAGTGTCGGTTGGCTTAGAACTGATCTTGACGAAACGACGGTATATTAGGGAGTATATTACACCTGCTGGTTCAAGAAATACTCCTTCATTTTAAATTTTGAACTTCTTTCTAACTAAAGAAGGTTAATTTCAAAGTAAGTATTCCGGTTGAGTCATTTAATACAGTAGTCGGCAAAAAGGATTACGCGTGAGACCCTTCCAACACTTTCCAAACAAAAAAAAAAAAAAAAAAAAAAAAACAGGACAGATCAATATTCAAAATTTGCAATAAGATAGATATATCCAGGGCCGCATTAACAAGTAGGCAGAATAGGCAGTTGCCTGGGGCCCCCGATTTTAGGGGGCCCCCGAAAAATGAAAAGAACTTCTAGGTCTGCAAGCAAGAATATTGAGTTTGAATGAGAATGCGATCTATGTTCCCTGTTCCGCGCATTCCCTTAATTTGGTTGGAGAGCATGCTGTGAAGTGCTGTTTTTATGCAATAGATTATGCCATTATGCAGACATTATATAATTTTTTTCCGCTTCCACCTATCGTTGGGGCGTATTAAAAAATAAAATAAACAATGAGAAAACTTTAAAGACATTGTCAACTACACGCTGAAAAGCACATTCGAATGCGACGAATGCAGTTTACGATCTATTTGATATCATATTAGAGGCTCTAGAAATCATTGCTGATGATGAATCACAAAATACTGATACTCGTTATGAGGCGACGTGTATCGCGAATAAAATGCAAAAATTCGAATTTGGTTTCATGTTGATTTTATGGAACTCTATTTTGACTGCTATGCGTTCAGTGAGTAAGTCATTGCAAAGTGAAAAAGCAGATTTGCAAACGTGTGCTTTTTTGTACGGATCGTTAGAAGAGAGTTTAGTTTCATTCCGTGAAAAGTTTAATGATTTCGAGGAAAGAACAAAACAATTATTACCTGGTGTAGGTTATACAGAAATCGTAAAACGTACTCGTCGTAGAAAAAAACAACCTAATGTCGGAAATGCTTAAGAAGTAGAATTTTCGCCCCGCGATGATTTTAGGACAAAAGGTTTCCTCGAAATCATCGACAATCTTCACAGTGAAATCAAACGACGTGCGAAAGTGAGAGATTTGCATTTCTTATCAACTTTTCTCTAAGTGATGGAGACCTCCACGAAGCTATACATAACTTAGTTCGTTTTTATTCTAGAGATTTGGAAGAATTTTTCATTGAAATGAAACAATTCCAAAGTTACGTGAACTCCAGATATACTGATGCACAAAAAACTCATAGTCATTTATATAAGATTCTAATGGAAGATCAATTAGCCGATGTATTTCTTAACACAGAAATAGCTCTTCGAATTTTTTTAACATAAATGATCACAAATTGTTCTGCCGAACGATCCCTCTCGCAATTAAAAAGAATCAGAGCTACTGAAAGAGCTACAACGCGACAAGAGCGACTCGAGATGTTAGGTATACTTTGCATTGAGTCAGATTTATTGAACAAAATCGATATTGATGATATAATTAATGAATTTGCCGATAAAAAATGTAGAAAACGACATGTTTAAAATGTAGATAGTAATTTTATTGATATTATTACATTGTGATAAAATAAATTTTTATGAAAGATATAAATTTTTATTTTTTAATCGAAAAAAGAAGGGAACGGACGTGGAAAAAGGGCCCCAAAATTGATGGTTGCCTAGAGCCCCGTTGAGGGTTAATCGGGCCCTGGATATATCATCTGTACGAAACTTACTTAAGGAGGTGGTGTGCAGTTTCGGGTCGGAACAACCAACATCCCCCCCACCATTAAAATTTGAACCCAAACATTTTCATTTTACTGCAATTTATTGAATATTTATTTAACTTCGAGCTATATTTTGTAATTATGTATTTAGTTTCGTTTAACTTACTTTACTCAACTTTTGATAAAATTTCGATGAAAGATTTGTTCAAGTTTATTACCTGAAAAATGCATCTTTAAGGACAGAAGTAGTAAACTTACTTTAGATGTCACAATATTTTTATGAAGAAAATTTAGTTCAAGGTCAGCAAATTTTTTTAAGCTTGTGCAATTATTTTACCTTTCCAAAGCAAAATATATTTAAATATCTATTTTTAAATATTATAAAGACACAAAAATATTGCGAGAAACACCAAAGTTTTTATTTGTATTTAAATTTTCTCAAGTAAAACAACCAACCTACTTTTAAACTTTGATGAAAACTCCAAATCCTTTATGGCCTATGAGTAAAGCGACCAATCATTGGCACCTTTAGGTTACTCACCACTTATTCGGCTTATATAACTTATGGGAATTAAGAAACGACAGTTTTTTTTATTTTTTTTTTATTTTTAATTATATTTTTGTTTAGTGAAAAACATTAAATACATTATTTTTGTTAAAATTAATAAATAATTAATAAAAAGTAAAACAATGTCCTTTTACCAATGATTGGCACCATTTTCCAATCATTGGCACTGAACAAACCAATGATTGGTGCATTGATTTTGTTTAATTTTTAAAGTTTATTAAAACCAATAACAACAAAATAAACAAATAGTATAACTCAATTATATAATTTAATAAATAAAAGGTAATTTATTTTTATAATTATATTTAAGTCTTTTAAGTTACATTATGTTTAAATTAAGGCCGAGATTAGATAAGATTTTTATTGATTGATAAAAAAGTCTATTATCAACCTAAGGAAAATTGATACAAAATTATGAAAATCTATAACTTTTTCATTTACCAATGATTGGCACAGTGCCAATAGCCAATGATTGGCACTTTTTCTAATGATTGGCATGGCATCCAAAGATTAGTATAGTGCCAATCAACCCAGTGATTGGCACCTTATCCAATGATTGGCATGTGCCAATAAATGGAAATTTGATGGATTTACATTCCTATAGTTCACACCCCTTATAAAAACTATATTTTTAATAAAATATTAAAATAAAAAGAACTAACCTCTTTGTTATAGTTAATTTTTTTATAATAACTGCACTTGACAATGGTTTTCCTCTTAAATTTATTATTAAATTACACTACAATGTCACCACTTTCCTTACGGTTTTCACAAGTTTCACATTAAATTTGGCGCGAACTTGATTCTAAATTTTAAACAGCGTGTTTTTAATTGCTACTAACTTCAGATGCCGAAAGAAATGATGCCAAATCATCAGAAATAGACTAAGGCTAATATTTTTAAAAAGATTTTATTAGAAAACTTTTAAATGTTATTAATACGAGTAATTTAAACTGTAAGTGCCAATCATTGGGGGGGTGCCAATAATTGGGCAGTTTACCCTATTTTGTTGTGTATAACATGTGTCGTATTCATTAGTATAAACTTATTGAAAAACGGTATTTTTAGACTTTTTCTTATTTATTCATAATCATTTGTCTCTTAGAACCTCCTTATATTTTATATTTTTGAAAGACTCCTGTCATATAATAACTAATGCGGCATGAAGTCAGAGTAGTTCTATAACAACAACAAAAATGATGTCCGGAAATCGATTAAAAAAAAAAGTCTGCAAAATTGATTTCCAATTCCGAAAATGGGAGGAAGTGATAAAAAAAAAACTAAATTGTTCTCTGATTCTATCTCATCATCAAGAACCGCAAAAGATGCCGCAGCGCCGCCGCCGACCGTCCCACCGACACAAGACCGCAGGCTCCTCTGTTAACACACCAAATCATCACCTCAAATTACCGTTGATGTTGTTCCAAATTCTGGTCATCACGATGAAAGACAGAGGGAACTTTAATGACCGAGATAATGACAAATCGATATTTAACTACAAAGCAAACAGAGGGATGCACCAAGGGCGATCCATCTGGACGTCAGACCACCTTATGATGGACAACATGTGTGCGCCTTTGATGAAGCTACTGTTTTTTTTTTTGATCAGTAAAAGAGCAAGGAGCTATTGATGCTCCGTTTGTAAATAATGTATTTATAAAAAAAAGTAGCAATAAATATGGCCATAAAATTAATTAACTGAAAATACAATTGCTTACTTCTCGGAAAACATTTTTTAAGAACAAGTAAGTTTTTATTAAACTTATAATTAAGTTGAAATCAATAACAAAATTAAAGCTTTAGTTTAAACTTCTTAAGAACTATAACACATCATGGTTTTTTTTTGGGATTTAATACAATTCCAAGAAAATTTCAAAAACAAAAATCATTCAGTAGTTTTTGAAATACATATTGAAAAATAAAAATCATAACATGAGAAATATTTGTTTAAATAGCTATTTCTTTTCTGAAAGGTCTTAAGGCCTACTTTATTACGTTATTTAAAGTAATTCTTTTTTAAGTTACATACAATCAGAAAGCGAATTTACTGTTCGGTATATCTTAAAACCATCTGCGAATGATAGACTTCGTGAGTCCAGATGACAATATATGTAATTCCGATTTAATTTGCCCAATTTTTTACTATTTGTTCTCATTTCCTAGATAGCTCTTAAGTTGGATTTAAAATTTATGAGTGAAAACCTAACGATTTAAGCTTTAACAATAGTACTTTATGATTCACTGTATCAAAAGCATTTGAGAAGTCATTGTATAAAACGTTTTCTTGGCTTCTTTTCTCAATCGCATTGACTAAATAACGTGATGTTTGTTGCTGTGAATTTCTGACTGACATAACCATGTTGTCAAGGGGTTACGAATACCCTTATAATGTTAAACACAGTGCGAGCATTTAGGAAAGTAAGATAGGATAAGAAAGGAGATACCGATATAGATTGGTTTTGAGTGTCTGCATATTGCAACGAGTGGGAAATATTGATCCGGGCAAAGCATTCCACATTCGTATAGTGCCGCTAAGAAAAGAATCTGTACATGACAGTGGGTCTTGTGAATAAAAAAAAAGTTAAAGCTAGTCATAGCTTTTACTAGCAGCCAAAGCTAGACAGTACTAGATTAAGCTTTGTTTTATGTGAATAAAAAAATGATAACGCTAAATAGCTTATGCTGGAAAATTCTAGCTTAAGCTTCGTATAATTTAAGGTGTCCGTTTTTTTATTCACATGTTTCGGCTAGTTAGCCTTAGCTAAAACTGGTACATGTATGACCGAAAGGAAGGTTTTTTCAGTGCCGGATTAAGCCAGCGCGGGGCCTGTAGCAAATTCTAGCAAGGGTCCCTTACACTGTTTTAGGTTAGGCACTTATCAAGTTTATGGTATTAAATAAAACAAAACTGTTACACTTTTCTTGATTTAATTTGGGAAAATTTATAAATAATGCTGTTGATATCGACTTCTCGGAGTAAATCATGTTCAATATTCATTAAAGTGAGGAGATTAAGACGTTGTTGGCTCATCGTGTTCCTCAATTCGCATTTTTAACACGTTTTAATGTTGAGAAAGATCGTTCACCACTGCAGTTGGTGATCATGAGAGACAAATAAATGCGCAAAGCAATTTCAACGTTCGGGAAACAAGATTGTAAAGAATTATTTATCAACAGCTTGTAAACCTGAATTTGCAGAGCCTCTCATGATTCCTGCTGTCAATAATACCAGCCACATCAGAATTGAGCATTGAAGCGAATTGCACTAATTCGTTGCCCAGACTGTCCTCCAAATCATCTGCGTAAGCATTTACTATGGTTGCAGATTTTTAATTTCTTCTGGTGGAAGAGATTTTATATGAAGGTTTTTATAATACAAATTCTATATACTACTGAAATAAATCAGCCAAGTAGAAGACTTAGCACTATTAATGGACTTGTTGAATTATTGATTCAAAAATCAAAATAGCTTTTATGGCTTTTAGTCCACAAAAATTGGCGTTTCGTCCAGGTGATCGCACATGGACTCATCAGTTGGCTGTGAGGACCTTGTCAATACGCAATTTTTATTGAATTCAGTTCATCTTACATCGATTTTTTGACAAAAATCCAATGTGAACTATATCCAACCAAGATTAAAATTGTAATCATTAACGTTGAAATATTTTGCTATTTTCAACAAATTCAACAAATCCATTAATAGTGCTAAGTCTTCTAATAGGCTGATTTATTTCAGTAGTATATAGAATTTGTATTATAAAAACCTTCATATAGAATCAATGCTCGGCCACGGGCAAAATATTCCAACGTTAATGATTATAATTTTAATCTTGGTTGGATGTAGTTCACATTGGATTTTTGTCAAAAAATCGATGTAAGATGAACTGAATTCAATAAAAATTGCGTATTGACTAGGTCCTCACAGCCAACTGATGAGTCCATGTGCGATCACCCAGACGAAACTCCAGTTTTTGTGGACTAAAGGCCAAAAAAGCTATTTTGAATCAGGAAGAGATTTTAGCTCTCGAAATATTCCGAAAATGCCAGCAATTTTATGATAACTGTTCATATACGTTTACCTAAAGCAGTGAGTACGTTATCAATGGTGACAATAAATACCCGAATTTCATACCGTTGTCCAATTTGCGTTTGGTGCGGTGCGAAACATGATTTTTGGTAAGACCAGCAGATAGAAAAATAAAATTTTAGTTGATCATTTTGATGCAAATATTTTTTTCTTAGTAATTGTGACTAAATCTAATATATAAATAATACTTTTTTATGGTCAGAAAAGATTGGTGCGCGGGGCCCCAAATGCGCGGGGCCCGTAGCATTTGCTACTCTTCCTTCGTGGCTAATCCGGCACTGGGTTTTTTGCCTCAATTTGTTATCTGTTCTACAGGGAATGCAGTTGTCTATTTCACTAGAGCACTGTTTATGAAAAAAAATAATGATAGACATGAAATATTCTTCTTCTTCAAATAAATTACATATCTCATTTAGATCGCTGCTACCAATACATTTCATTACTCGATATATACTTAATATCTCATCCTAAAAGTACGTTCGTCGCACAGTGCGGTATTTTGATCAAAAACCTGGCCATAAATCAAAAAAAAAATTTTACCTCCCAGGATTAAGATTGTGTCCGATAACAGGTAGATAACCAGGCTACTCTTTAGTGAAGTCTATCTATAAATTGGTCACCCCCGTTCGCGACACCATCAGTTGCAACTAGTACTAGTTGAGTAAGCACGATTTTTTTTGCGGTTTTTAAAAAAAAGTGTATTTTTTGCGCGTTTTTTTTTAATCTTAAAAGTGATTTTAGTGAAAAAATTTGATATGGATATCGTTAATCAAGGTATGTATAGTATTTAAAGCAAAAATTTATTTGTATATCCATCTTAACTTTTTCATATCGATGAGTTGAAGTAATCACTTAAAAAAATTGCACTTTTTTCGCTGTTTTTTTCAAACATTAGTGTTTTTGAAATAGCGCAACACGCCGCAACATAGTCTATCATACATTTTATTAAACTGCTGGATATGTAGAACAATCTTACATTTCAAGAGTTTGCACAAGTTTGCACCTAAGAAAAAACAGAGGCTTTGAAAAAAAACCCTTTAAAACGACCTTTAATAATAGATTTTTATATTATTCCAGATGACTCTAATTCCACCTTAGCTATGACCAGAAAACAGCTTCACGAGTTAGTAAAAGGAAGCTCACAAAGGTGTTTTGACGAAAAACTTGAAGTTTTGGATAAAAAACTTATGGATATAACAAATTGTCCCCCAGAGAAAGAAGATGAACTTCTCAACATTATCAAGGCGTTCAAACCAAATTATAAACGAAGATGGCAACTCTGCCACAGAATAGAAAGCCGTTTCTTAGATAAGAATGAAGAGTGGCTTAGCGAAGAAATAATACTACCTATTGGCATACTTCCCGGAAGGTCTAAAGGTCGCCCAAGCAAAGAATTCGGGGAATCAAGTGACCGAACAAAACTACGAAAAACAGTGGAACTTCGAAGGAATGTGTCTGTTGATGAACTGACATACGCAGCACAGATGAGTCAAAGAGCGACGGGAAATAATGATGTAGCCAAAGTGATTCAAACTGTGACAAAAACTCCAACCAGGGCTATGAAGTTCCGAAAAGCAGCTGCGATTGGCAGTAAAGCCCTGAAAACGAAGAAAAACACACCTGAAAACGCCTTGAGGATATTCGTCGATGCCAATTTAACTGTAAGTCAATACGAAGTGATTCATCGAGCCAACAAAGATATATATCCGTGCTACACCTACTTGTATAAAGCTAAACAAGAATGTTATCCACCAAAAAGCGTCAGTGAGACAGTTGCCGAAGTGAAGCTCCAAGATTTAGTGGATCACACAATATCGCGATTATGTAAATATTTGGAACCAGAACTCTCACAGTGCTTGGATAACAGGGAAACCGATTTAGAGCTAATATATAAGTGGGGATGCGATGGATCTACTCAAAGCCAATACAAGCAGAAATTTGAAGATGACGACAACAGTGATGCAAATATATTTTTGAGTTCCCTTGTGCCTCTTCGTCTCAAGTCTGGGAGTGAAATTATATGGCAAAATATCCACTCTTCATCACCGAGGTGGTGCCGACCAATACGGATTCGTTATTTGAAAGAAAATAAGGACATAACCAATGAAGGAATCGAATACATTGAAAACCAGGCCCAAAATCTTCAAGCAACAAAAGTAAGCGACAACATAAGAATCAACCATGTACTGCTTCCAACAATGGTCGATGGAAAGGTGTGTAATGCAGCTACGAATACTTCATCTACATTACGTTGTTACATATACGGAAAAACTTCAAAAAGTTTCAACGACTTGTCTTCTACAGAACCAGAGAATCCAGAGACTTTCAGATTTGGGCTATCAATACTACACGCCAGGATTAGGTTTTTCGAATTTCTGGTGCATCTTTCGTACAAACTTAAAGCGGACGTGCATAAGGGACGCGTTACAGATAAAAGTGACCGGGAAAAAATTCAAGCGGCCAAGAGACAGATACAAAAAGAGTTCCACGACAAATTGGGCTTACTGGTGGACATTCCAAAAGCTGGGTTTGGCAACACCAATGACGGCAACACCTCTCGTAGATTTTTCAATAGCCAAGAAGAAGCAGCTTCCATTACAGGCGTGGATTTATCATTAATTAACAAATTCAAAACTATATTAGAAGTGATATCCTCTGGTTATGAGATAGATCTTAAAAAATTCGAAAAATTCACGATGGATACTGCTAAACATTATGTTAGCTTATATCCATGGCAGCCTATGTCTCCAACAGTGCATAAGGTTTTAATTCATTCTGCTAGTGTCATATCCCATGCATTGTTGCCAATCGGTCAGTTGTCCGAAGAAGCCGCGGAAGCTAGAAATAAGCATTTCCGCCAATACAGAGAAAATTTTTCACGAAAATTCTCCAGGACGGCATGCAACGAGGATGTGATTAACCGGCTTCTATTGACGTCAGACCCTTATCTCAGTAGTTTAAGGACAAAACGTAAGACCAAGAAACAGTCGTTTTCAAAGGAGGCTCTCGAATTTTTGACTGTTAATAACAATGATGATGATGACGATGATGATGATTATGATGATGATGATGATGGTAATAATGATGATGATGGTGATGATGATGTTTTTGAAGATGTTTATGATGATGAATAAATAATAAAATATAAACTAGAAAATTCAATTATTCCAGGTCTTTTTTTATTACCTACTTGCATATAAGACAAAAAAGATTAATCTTTTTATTGAGTAATTGACCTGTAATCATAAAATATGCAACTAAAACTAATCCCCTTCTCAAATTTTGGATTAAAAGGGTCGCAGGTATTTTAAATTGGCTACCTCATCATCATCATCATCATCGGCTCGACAACCGGGTTCCGGTCCTGGCCTCTTTCAACAAGTCTCTCCACCTATCCCGGTCTCTAGCCGACGCCATCCAGTTGCGCACCCCAAGGCTTCGGGCGTCCTGGTCTACGCCATCTCTCCAGCGCAAGCATGGTCTACCACGCTGTCGTCTACCATAGAATGTACCACAAAGAACTTTCCGAGCAGGTTCCTCTTCGCTCATGCGAGCTAGGTGCCCTGCCCACCGGAGTCTACCGAGCTTAATTTTTGTCACGATATCTGCTTCAAGGTAGATTGCGTACAGTTCATGATTGTACCGTCTCCGGAATCGTCCTTCCTCACATACGGGGCCAACAATTCTCCTTAAGACTTTTCTCTCGAACGCAGCTAAGAGGTCGGAGTGCCTTTTGCTAAGCACCCAAGTCTCGGATCCATATGTGAGTACTGGCAGGACCATGGTCCTGTACAGCAGCAGTTTTGAAGTTATGGTGAGATTTCTGGATTTGAAGAGCTTTGACAGACTATAGTAGGCTCTGTTGGATTTGAGAAGCCGCCCGCGTATTTCTTCTTCTATATTGTTATCGGCTGCTACTATTGACCCAAGGTATTTAAAGGATTGGCTACCTGCATTAAGAAAATTTCCGGTTGTAAATCCACTCATAAAAAAATCGAAAAAAGAGGTTTTCTGGGAAAAAAGTATCAGTATTTTTCTAATTTTTTAGAAACTATAATATTTATTGGAATAAGGTTTTTAGTATTTGAATACAAATTTATTAGGCCATTGAAAATTAAAATAAAAAATGTCCTAAAAATTGCAAAACTTTATAAAAAATCAATTAAAAAACTATTTTTTTTTTTTCTAAATTTCATCTTTAAAACTTAATTTCTCAAAAACTATTTAATGAAACAGCTTGCATCAAAAAACAAAATAAAGAATGAAATATAAGCTTTAAAAAAAGTTATAGCAGAGTATTGTACGTGCTTTCTTTGATTTTTAATAATTTTTTTTCTCTCGGCTAATCGCGAGGTAAGTGGGTAAGCACTTAAGTGGGTTTTACTGTACCCAAAAAATGAAAATTTATCCTTCCAAATAACTTTTTAGTCATTTGGTACCTATTTGATGTGAAAAATGTGCCCAAATATTTTTCGCCAGGTTTTTGATCAAAATACCGCACTGTGCGTCGTAACGAAAGACACTTCGACACAACTATCTTTACTGAAAGATTAGGGATCGTCTCTGTGACTTTGGATATATCTAGGTCGTTTAGGCTACCCGACTTTTCTAGTCTTTTTCAAGGTTATTTAGTGACTATCAGGGAAGCATGCTAGCACAGATAATAGAGATAATAGAATAGGAACTATAGTACTCGTATCTGTGATGCTAGGTACTCAAACAAGATCCAAATCAGAACCGGAATACGACTATTATCACAGGCAGACAGGCGGTTAACAGCCGCCATTAATTCTAGTACATCATACTACAAATTGGTCCAGCAATGCCGGGATGAACTTGCTATAGTCTCAAAAATAACCACAATGTCACTCTTATCATGGTTTCGGGCCATTGTGACATTGATGGAAATGAACGGGTGGATGAGCCTGCAAGGCGGGAATTAGCCCTTCATAACTTACTTGGGGAATGAGATATTCCGCTCGAAGTTTTGAGGGGTAATATTATCTTAATTTTTCTTAGCGAATCAAACGGTAGGTGAGCAGTTTAACTACCTATGCATGTCTTAGAAATATTTGGCCCAACTATAATAAATCCCGAACACTTTATATGCAAACCTAGGCAAAACATAGCTAGGATCGCAGCTATATGTAGCGGACACTGGCCAAAGTAGAGCATCATCATCCCTATCCGTAAACAAGGTAAAAAAAAAGAATACAGACCTATAGCTATCCTTCCTTTTCTATCTAAGGTTTTTCAGCCCTTCTAAAAGTGTCTGATGATATTAGACAGGCCTATAACTGTGATAACATTACTTGATTTCTCAAAACCATTTGATTGCATTTACTCTAATATTCTCTGTGATAAACTTACGACCTATTTCAATTTCTCTAACACAACTAAAAATCTTATTTATACTTGACCAACCGTATGCAAGCTGTATCGTGTAATGGTAAGCTGTCTTCGTTTCTTCCTGTTAGTTCTGGTGTTCCTCAAGGATTTATCCTTGGGCCTTTATTGTTCTCTTTTTTCATTAATGATTTTCCATCTGTTTTGTCTTGCTGTCAATTTCATATCCACGCGGATGATTTGCAGTTATACATTAGTTTTCCCATTGTGATGGTTAAGGATGCTATAGCTAGCATGAACATTGATTTAAGTTCAACAACAAGTCTGCACGCAATGAACTTAGTCCAGAGAAAACGAAAGCTATTCCAATATCCAAAAATAATCCTCACCTTCAAAACTTTCCTCGCCTGCTTTTTTTTTTATATAATCTATGTACACGCGCTCAAGGGATTATAATTACCCTTTTAAATGTTTCAACATAGCGCGGGCGTGAAGTTAAGGGAATGCCGTGTCTTATTTCTATGTCCCTTAAAATTCGCATTATTTTATTCGTGTTCATACTAATTTAACTCAATCACATGTTGTTCGTGTTATGCCTGAACAACATGTAAGGTTTTTAATGGAATTAAGACGACATAGACGACGGCAGCGATCGAACCTGTGATCATGAGGTTGACAGGCGAGCACACAACAATCGCGCCACGGCCACCTCCAAAACAGATATACATGAATCAACCTGTGGCAATATAAAATTAATCACATTTCCTTACATTGCATTTTGTATATTTTTACATTTTGTTTAGAATTAATTTATTGTAAAATAAGCATTTATTTTGTATAAAAGTAGGATATTTAGAACAATAAAGTCACTTCTCAATCGCCAACCAGTGTGTTTGATTTCTAAGAGCAACTCGCTCGATTTAAAGCATACTTTTCAACTTCGCTTTCCAACTCAAGATTGTTCCTTTTTAAAGAGCTACCCGCTTAGACTGGAACAGTCTAAATATTCTCAGCTCGCTCTTTAATATAGCGTTCTCGCTTATAGAGGCAAACGACGGCGAATAGCCAACGTTTTGAGCACGAGACGAATCTAAACAATTAGCGAATTGTCGACTTAACATTGGTCCTTCGAGCCGGATTCCCTGTCGAGTTACGGGTTTGAGATTAATATGGCTGGCGCTACCCGTAGCATTTAATTCAGGCATGGAAAGGGGTTTGATCAGAACCCCCGGAATATTAACAATGAGACATATATATGGCGATATATTCAAAATCCTAATTAATCTTTGTGTAATATAGCCTGTACTATTACTAAGTTATTCTTAATGTACAGCTGTTTTTTTTATCAATAAATCAATCAAATCAAATGGCTCTAGGATAAACTTCGGTTATTTGGCTACTGTTTCAGCACTATTCAATAAGCTCCCTAGCTTGGCACAGTGTAAATGGTGTCGGATGAGTGTGGTAATCCGGTTGAGTAAGAGATAAAGTTTCGGATGATTGTGCAAAAGCAAACACATAATAAGAGACGTCGAAACCTACTAGATCTTTTCTTATTTTTGAACTCAATCCAAACTGGATGACTCCGTGATAATGTCCACAGTATTCCGTATCAATTCCATCCACAAGTTCATACCAGTTATGGTTTCACAATGTTTTTACAAACTACAAATAATAAAATTCTAGTATAGTACATGTTGTGCTATTTGCTTACAATATTACTTCTAATTGATGTGCAGTGATAGCTCGGGCGTATAGATACCTGTCACTGGGCTCTAGGTAACGCTGGAGGTGTTGTTTTGTTGCACTTCTTCGCCAGTGGGTAACGGTGTAGTCCGGAGCAAATGCGGAGCATCATTTTTTCAACACGCTTCGCATCTTCTTCATTGCTGTAGGTAAAAAAGTAAACCAGATGGGACAGGTGTAAGTCTATAATGAGTTTAGTTATTTGTAAACAAGCAGCCTGGTCTTCTTACTTAGTACTTTCACCTCCTGAGTAGCGGATAGATCAAGTGCAGATAATAGTTGGCTTTCTTCAACATCAAGTCTACATGATTCTTGAATTTCAGTTGATTGCATAAGTTGTTTTTCAAGTATTTCGTTGTTAATTGGACTGTTACTTCAGTTTTTGAAGTTCGATGGCATATTCGTGTTTTGAAAACGCTCGTCTTCGAATGACACCCACTGATGTTCGGAGACAGTAGTGTTCCTTGTTTAACGTGGATACCTAGCTATTACGCCTTGACCCCACGGGTGGCCTACCACCATTGGAGCCAGATTTAGTCCTAGCCATTAACCCCGTCATAGCAAGCTAATCCGGTCGCAAAGTTGTGATATGTTGCAGCATATGCACACCTCTTGCTTAAAGTCGAGACGTACCAACGCCTCTTGAATCCAAGAAAAGAATCCTGAATCCCATTCGTTTCCGCATTTGGAGTAAACCACGCCACCACGATCTCCCACTAGGGGGCCGACCTCAAGATAGCAGGAAAAAGAGAACTGACACACCCGAAGATGTGCACAATTGCCCTCAAAATCCCGGGCACTATCACCCGTGGTACCAGTATAAAGCTATCGGTGGAGCCTCGCAACTTCGTCTATTCCTTCCTAAGCGAAAACGGAAAAGAGGACATGGCCTAATTCCTACTCAGCTTCGGAAACTCGGAATAGAACTAGTCACTTCCAGATAGGTTACTGCAAAACCCTGGGCCTAGCAACCCTAGGATGCACATATAGAGAGAAGTAAGTTGAGGGCGGTCAACGAACAACTCATGCACATCCTAGTCTTATTTAGTTCACCTTTCGGCAATCAAGGAAAGACCCCCCTGTCTTTAGCCACCAGTTGGTGAGCAAGGAGAGACGCTCCTGTCTTTTGATCCCCTTGCGGTTCACACGGGTGACGCCCCGGTCTTTGTTCCGAAGAACTCTGGACGACGGTCCACTTCACGCTATCAACGCAGGACGCCAGGTACAAGTACCCGGAACCCTCAAGTCTCTGACACCTCTTGCACTTCTAACACTTCTCGACACACGTCCTTGTCTTTTTGAAGAACTCCAGCCGGGCCTAGACCAGCCGAAGAACTTCGCCCCATCCGATGTATCCAACCAATCATTATCCATGCACCAACCACCGGAACCACCACTGAAATCACTTACCACACGATCGCTTGGGAATTACGCATGGTACACCCTGGAGACATGCCACCAAGCCTCATGTATATAGTAAGCAACCTTCAACAGTATTCCAGCAGCAGCACACTTCAAACAACCAATTAGACACATCGGACACTCTCTGACACCTCTTGTACCAATATGACCCGTTAACGTCACACCAGACTCAGTCCCCAGACACCGGATGAGACCTAGGATCCCCAACTGTATGTCCAGTCGAAAATCCACAGTCCCACCCATAACACTACCATCAAGATCGAATCAAAAGGTTCTCATTGGTCGGGTACCCCAAAGAGAACCATGCCAATTGCACTCGACACACACACCCATTTTTATGGTAGGACTTTCGGACCCCTAGTCATCGCAACAACCAGAGACCCTACGGTCCTACCAAACACTACCAATCAAGATCAAATACTACGAAATGTATTAGGTTTCCGGCTAGGCATATCACCGGAATCCTAACCATCTCATATCGTCTCCAACCCCGACTGTCCCTATCTCCCTGACTCTTGGGTTTTCTTAGTTGCCTAATACCTCCTGCTTATGCTCAACAGCAGGAGGATAGACTTAAGCCCCCCCACCATCGACAAGGTGAAACCCGTCGGGGGGGATGATGATGTTCGGAGACAGATGAGTTCGGTCTTTTCACTGTTTATCTTCAGCCCCCATTAGAGGTAGTATTCAAATGGGTTTTCAATGGGGTCTTGCATTCTGCTGCTGTCAATCTGTGATGGAGTGATATGAATAAAGCTTCGTCTTAATTTCTGGTATGTTGGGTTGCAGCGGTCCAAGTTTTAATACTTCAGGGACTCCAGCGTTGATTCCCTTGGTTGATGATACGTGGTTTGCTACATAAACATAAAATAGTCTCATTCTTACCAAGCTATAAGGAAGTTTGAATTCCATTAATCCATATGCTGTCTAAAGATTTTTTGAAGTCCAGCAAACATGCTGTTGAGTTCAAGTGAAAGCCGTACTGGAACTCTGGTATGACATCTCTTTCTCTACAGGAAATGTTAAGTTTCTTCAATATTAACGCCTCCACTGTCTTGTCATACATTAGAGCAGAAAAATTGACCGATATCCTTCAACATTTGCGCAATTTGTCTTCTTCGGGACGAGCATGACGAATGAGGTAATGATGTCGGTGGTATCCTCAATGCCAGTTTCTACTTCTTCGAGATAAAGCCAGGAAAATGTATTAAGATGATCTTTGAAACTATTCTCAAAGTCACTGTCAAAGGCTTTAGCTTTCTCAGCTGGAGTTGTTGAAAGTTTTTGTCCATGAAGGATGGTATCCATAATACGAATGTCGCGTTACTTCGCCCATTTTGCAGTCGCCCATTTCTGGATGTATGAGTTCAACCATATACATATAGTCACTGTTTGATGTGGATCGATCCATACTTATTTTAATCAACGTCTAGCGCTATCGGTAGATG
Source organism: Chrysotoxum bicinctum (assembly GCA_911387755.1). NCBI lineage: Eukaryota > Metazoa > Arthropoda > Insecta > Diptera > Syrphidae > Chrysotoxum > Chrysotoxum bicinctum. The sequence goes on along the minus strand of OU426988.1, from coordinate 245,558,030 downwards.
ATAACCGTTTTCTCTTGGCCCAAATTACGAGTAGATGACACGGACAACAAAGGCATGTTTTTTGAAGTAAAACTTCTTTTCCGGCGTTGAGGGTAAAAAAATTGTCTATGCAGCTGTCAGTGACATGTTAAAAGGACACGTTATCAGCGACATGTTTTTAGAATACAAAATGTTTGTACGCTTGAAGGGTAGAATCTTATGGAGGCTGAGGGAAAAAAGTCTTACTTCTACCGCGCATACGTCAGTACACACAAACTTTTTTTTATATTATACTCATGGTTATCTCTTACAGACTGAATGTGATTGGCCACCGAGATCACTCCATTTTTTATGTCACAGGTCTATAACAATATACCATAAACTACCACTGTCCTGAAAGCCAACATAATAAATAGAATTGGTCAAATTAAGCCTGATTCATGGGCCAGGGTTATAATAATGGTGTACTTGGGCCTCCTTAATAATCAAAAAATGTCAATAATATCCCTCTCCAAGTCTGTTTTATTCAAATTTAAATATATGAAAGGCATTAAGTCGCAGGACTACGCAAATAAGCCGCCTGATCAATACTTCAGAATAATATAAAATTGTAACTCAGCGATGCTCGCTTACCATCAAAGCCGTAGTGACCATTGGAACCATTTCGTTGATATTTGATACACAGCTTGCTTGATTCAATTTTAACATCTTCTCGTTCATATATATGATATTAAAAATTCCAAGCATAAACATAAGAGCAAGAACTTCGGACCCAGTCTTACAATTTATTTGTTTGTACCTATAGATTTCTTAAAAACTGTTACAATACATTGATGCTCCTAAATGTATTTATTCCAATTAAGCAAGTTTCATACCTATACGGGTAACCAAAGCCTTAAATTTCTATAATGTAGAGTCAGCCCCCAACCCTCAAGTACTTGAATTATTGCTTAAATATTTGCAGACCCATATTTATTTATATTACCACAACTATAAATATACCCCCTAACATTCCTTCCTAATAGCTCCCACCCCATTCAAATGATATTAAAAGCCTTGTAATGCTAACTCTAATGATATAGTTTTTCGGAATATTAAATGCACCCACCCCACTTTCGGCCAACACCACAATCAAATTAAGAAAACAAACTTATTTTCTAAGTGAAGCAGCCATCGTCTATTCATTAATTACCCTCTGGCACTCGAACACTTTGCCCGAAAAATCTAAGCCCCCATTTGAAAAATCACTGAAAGCCACACAAATAGAAATTAGAGCTGCCTTCTTCTTCGTCTAGATCCGGTGACACCCCATCTTCCATGCAAAATCCCACCCGCTCTTACACCAACTTGTTTAGTCGTAAGCCAATATCCAAGGAATCAGAATCACATTAATAAATTATTTATTCCCTGTAATTTATCGCATACAAAATTGGATCGCATTAAATGGCAATTGCCATATTTCGATGGGCCAACCCGAAGCCCCATCCCTGGGGCCCGCCGAAGTGTCAACCGCACACAACCCGCCCGCGAGCCTGGCACCAGGCCTAAGCACCTGAAATAAAGGCAAACGATATGTTTCTCCAATCGCATAGTCGCCATGATGATTAAATATTAACATTTTCCTGGGATGTAATTCTTCGGAGGCAACTGGTTGGCATTCTGGGCACATATCTTCGAGAAGTGCCCCAACCTAGCATCCCGAGTTATGGCTTGGCCTCCCAATGCCGTGGTCGTCGTCGTCGTGGGTCCGGGCTTAGATCCATTCCATGGTGGAGGAGTGAATGACGATGATCATGGTTGGTATTTGTGTGCAAAGATGATTCTGCCGCCACCTCGGATATGGCTTTTACAAGCCTTAAAGATGCAGAAAGATGTCTCTCCACTCATGCTCATGGATTGAAGCCGCATAGGCCTTACCTACATACGAGATGATGATGACGCCCGAAGAAGCTGTGTACTCGTATGCACGACGGGACGGAGCTCCATTGCAATGGAGATGAAATAAAAATGAATCCTCAATTGTGTTTCGTTTCGCTGTTGAAGTGTTTCATGTGGCTTTGGAATGGAGCAGCAAATAAAGGCAACAAATGGAAGACTCCTTGTTGGGTCGTTTGTTCCCCGTTCTCATCCTCCCAGGCTGTTGTAACCAACATGATGCTCAAATGTAACCCGGAATATACCCACTCTGATGCCGAGGCGAGTGATGGGGTAGGTAGGTATATGAGGAGATAGCTTCAAAAACACAAACTGGAATCAACTTCTAAATAAGTAATCGAGCTCATCTCGCATTCATATGAAGTACCAATTGAACCTGAGTGTGATGGTGGGGGACGGTTGCGGGAACAATAAAATCGCTGGAATCCAATTAGTCGGAGAGGAGGCATAAGGCACGTTTCGTTTATTTTTCCTTCTTTCTTGTTTTTCTTTGTTTCGGATTGCTTTGCTGATGTCGAACGAAAGAGTAATCGCAGCACAAGGTCTGAAGAACGGAAGCCAGTTTATTTTGTTTGTGTTCCTTAAAATACACAAGATAAAATTAAAACATTTAAATGATTAGTGAATATAGGTTTTAACTTGTAATGTTAATATAAAATCAATTATAATAAATTTAAATTATTGAAGAATAGTAATGGTGTTTAATAAACCTTCGATATTGAATTTTTAAAGGAGAGTGAACGATATGCTAAAAATACTTAAAGGTAACTTCAGTGGTTGTGAACTGATTTGAACAGGGACCGACCATTGCAAAATTGCGCCTTGTACAATTGCCAACACTATTTGTGATTGTTGGTGCAATATGAATAAATTTACTACATTGCCAACTAAAGACCTATTCTCCGTTTTAAAGCTGAATGAGATTACTTAACTTGAAATTTTGTACTCTCAGAAAATTTTCGGAATACCTTCAGAGAGGATTAATCGATTTCTTCTAGGTAGTTCGTAGTGACACAGGTGCTTTCTTACTTTCGATATGGTACTCTCTAACAAGTAATAAAATAAAAAAATAGAGTCCATGGCGGCTCATAGAGAGCCTAAACCTAGTGGCTTAGAACTCTCAACCATTTCTGTGTGCGTGTTTGGAAAATTGGAGGGGACCTAAAATTTTCTGCCGATTCCAAAAGCCTAATGAGTAGGATTTTGGAGTTCTGGTTTGTAAGGCACCGTACAGTGCCCTGGTGATACTGGTGGTCAGCAGGTATAACGCCCTTGGTGGCACTACTCAACAGTTGTCCGCGTGGAGACACTCCACACAAAAGACTTTCGCTCAGCATTCAGCAGGTATTAGCCTGGTTGGTGGTAGATATTAGATTCCTAACTAAGACCCCTTACCAAAGGTGGAGAGAGTAAGGAATTGTTGTGAAAACCTTGCTTATACCTCTCGTGCTTTATTGCGGTACCACTTATGGCACTTAGGCGTGGTGGTAGGCTGACTCAATGTCAGCATGGAATGAGAATGCTTCTTCGTTGTCCATGATTATGTTGTCATTCATAGTTACACACTGAGGTCCCTCGACTCATTAATCATTATGTCTTTGTTCAGTGGTCATCCTTCTCATCAGATGATTCGGGTGGTCGATGATGTTCGCCACTAGTTTTTTTTATTGGAAGTAGGATTTAGGATTTTATTTTAGGATTTATAAATTGTATTTATTTCATTTTAATTTAGTTATTACATAGCAATAATAAAAGAATTAAAAAAATGGGTAAATTAGCCATCGTTCTGTAATCAAAAACAATAAAAAAAAACATAAAGTTCAAAATTAGTGATGACCGACAAAAGAATTTTTTTTTTATTTTGAAAAGATCTGATAACAATATTAAATAAAAAGAAATAATTCTAAGAGCAATCAAGTTTGTGCTATGATACTCGTATTTAATCGCGTGAAATTGAGGTTGCTCGAGTTCACCCATAGCTTTTTCCAAAATGCACAATTAATATAAATCTTATTTCATACAATATATTGCGAGACCTTTCAATATCAAAAGCATAAGCGCCTGCACGATTTAACCCATACAATTCCGTATGAAAGTGATGTTAGTTAAGTGCTTTGCACATGTGCTGCGATCTGCGAATGCGAATAAATCTTTTTAAGCAATATCAATTTTTGTTTTGTTTTTATTCTACGACGAAGTGAATTAATGATCGAATCAACTATTTAAAAGGAAAACACTGCATAAAATAATTATAAATTGAAATATTTTGCATTTTAAAATTTTGTACGCGACCAACAACGTATCTTCTGCGAACTGTCAAATGTAAATTCGCAATCCACAACTAGTGAACGCATTCCACAAACCCGCGACTAAAAAATTAGTACGAATTCAACCTCTTTCTAGTTGAGGTATCAAAGTGAAATGTTCTCCAAATCTATGACGATTCATATTTAGAAGATGCAAATATAAGTTTTCTCTTTTTTTTAAATTTTGGTAACAAATTAAACTGCATAAAAGCCACCTTTTCTTAAAATAATTTTGCTTAGCACTCATTTTACTTTAATTTAGTTACTTCTTTTTTTTTGACAATTCGCACTGTTCGGCGACCAAAAAAATACTCATGTGAACGAAATGTCAAAATTCGCGACCATTCGCAATTCGCAGTTCGCAGTTCATGTCTCATGTGCAAAGCACTTTAGTGTGAAAAAAATAACTTAGCATAGATGTTATTTTGGGATAATGTTAACAAATTTTGTGGTTAAAATGCAAATGGCAGTGTTTTTTTGCGCAAGATAAAATTAATTTTTTTTACTTCTGGCAATGCTTCCCCAGAATTTTTCGCCATGTGCATTTGCACATATTGCACATATGCAAACCGTCTTTTAACTATCGTTATCAGATATCCCCAAACGGTAAAATATTAAACAAAATAAGTTTGCCGTATATGCCATTAAAATCAAAAGATTCTTGTTTTTCAGATACATACCTATAAATGTACGTCAAGAAAAAGCATATAAGGCATTCCGATAATAAATAGGTCAAAGAAATTTTTTTTCATTCGGTGAATATATTTAGCTAAAAAAGGGTTTTTACTTCTTAATAAAAGGCAAAATATTTAAAAAAAAATAAATTTTATTTCATAATTCTTAGAGTTACTTATTTATACATGCCATTTTGCAGACTTTTTCTTCATAGAAAAACATTTTACAAACTGTGAGGTTTTGCATATATAAAAATGAAAAGTTTGCTTTTTACTTGCGATATATGTAGGTACTATATAGGGCAAGTTCTGCATTTGGAAAAAAAAATCGAACTCGAGATTTTGTTCAAAGTTGACATTACCATGATAGCGAAGACGAAAAAAGGTGGTTCGACAATTCCGTCTGTCTGTTTGGATGTCTGTATGTCTGTATGTCTGTATGTCTGTATGTCTGTATGTCTGTATGTCTGTATGTCTGTATGTCTGTATGTCTGTATGTCTGTATGTCTGTATGTCTGTATGTCTGTATGTCTGTATGTCTGTATGTCTGTATGTCTGTAAGTCTGTATGTATGTATGTCTGCATGTCTGTACCTCGAACTACAGTCTAAACTACCGGAGGTATTTTCTTCAAACTCGGTAGTTAAGGGTCTTCGGTGATTCCCTACAGGAAAAATTGAAATTTTTTTTTTAGCTCTAAAACTAACGGTACCCCCCATACACCCGTAATGCAAAATCTTATTTATCTCGAAAACGGCTCTAACGATTTTGATAAAAAAAAATTAGGTGTGATATTATGAACATAGGCTACATTTTGGTGAAAAAAATTTTGGGTCAAAATGTTATTAGGGGTACCTCCCATAGACCCGTTTTTTTTATTTTCGACTTTCTCATTAACGGCTCTAAGGATTTAAACCCAAAATTTTCAGCAGGAGTCCCCTTAAGTTTAAAATAATATTGCATATAAAAATATTCAAAAAATTATTTGTTGGGATTTTTTGAATTTTTTTTTTTTTTTAAATCAATATCTTCAAAACCTATGAAAGTATGAACGATTATTTTTTGAAATTATTTCCTAAAATCAATATTATTTAATACTTAAAATTCGCATCCAACATTTTTTTCTTTAAAAATTTTAGAGAAATTTCTTATATAAAAAATTTATTTAATAATAAAACGATTTTTTAAAGTTTATTTGCATAAATTCATACTTTTCCGGAAACCAGACGGCAATTTAATGCATTTGAACATTATTATCTCATTAAATCCATGTTTTATATTTATAAAATGTATCCTAAATTTCAAAGTACTTTTACATAAGAGCAAGTTCGTGCGATCCAGTCGTGCATTTTATTTATTGAAGCATTTACTCGCCTACGTTTAATCGAGATTTGTTTTATGAATTTACATCAGTAAAAAGTTTGTGAATTTGTTTTTTGAACAGAAGTAAAAACTAGTAACTAAGGCCATGCGCGCATATTAAATTTTTAGATTCGCAACTGTTTTGTTGCTAAAATGAAAAATATAGGCTTATATGAGAGTCTTCGCACATACAGCAATTCGATTCGAGCAACTAAAAAATTTGTGGGTTTGACACAAACTAAACATCATCATCATCATCGACTTCACAACCGGGTTCCGGTCCTGGCCTCTTTCAACAAGTATCTCCACCTATCCCGGTCTCGGGCTGACGCCATCCAGTTGCGCACCCCAAGGCTTCGGGCGTCCTGGTCTACGCCATCTCTCCAGCGCAAGCATGGTCTACTACGCTGTCGTCTACCATAGAATGTACCACAAAGAACTTTCCGAGCAGGTTCCTCTTCGCTCATGTGAGCTAGGTGCTCTGCCCACCGGAGTCTACCGAGCTTAATTTTTGTCACGATATCTGCTTCAAGGTACTTAGATTGCGTATACAGTTCATGATTGTACCATCTCCGGAATCGTCCTTCCTCACATATGGGGCCAACAATTCTCCTTAAGACTTTTCTCTGGAACGCAGCTAAGAGGTCGGAGTGCCTTTTGCTAAGCACCCAGGTCTCGGATCCATATGTGAGTACTGGCAGGACCATGGTCCTGTACAGCAGCAATTTTGAAGTTATGGTAAGATTTCTGGATTTGAAGAGCTTTGACAGACTATAGTAGGCTCTGTTGGATTTGAGAAGCCGCCCGCGTATTTCTTCTTCTATATTGTTATCGGCTGCTACTATTGACCCAAGGTATTTAAAGGATTGCACCACTTCAAATTCGTGCTCCGCTACCTTGATTGTTTGACCAACTGTTCCTCTCGCATTCGACGCCACCATGTACTTTGTTTTACCTTCACTAATGTGCAGCCCCAGATTTTGTGCCGCCTGCTCGATCTGGATGAAGGAATCGTGTACAGCTTGTTCGGTTCTTCCTATGATGTTGATGTCGTCTGCGTAAGCCAGTAACTGGCTGGACCTGTTGACGATGGTGCCAGAGTCACGAATTGCTTTCTCCAACGCCAGGTTGAAGAGGAGATGTTGATTGGTCTGGATAGCAATCCGGCTATTTTTACTTGGCATGTTACGTTGGTCATGGTCAACCTACATAGTCGTGTCAATTTATTTGGGATGCCAAATTCTCTCATGGCTTTGTAAAGTTCTACCCTGGCTATGCTATCATAGGCGGTCTTAAAGTCTATAAACAGATAGTATGTTGGGATGTTAAATTCTATACATTTTTCCATCGCCTGCCTAAGGGTAACACAAACTAAACGATTGCCTTAAATCCGTTCGCTAGTTTGTGTTACACAGAATCATATGCAACTGCGCGCACGTTAAACTAAATAGTTGAGTTATTTTCTATTAGCTTAAGAGAGAGAAAAACAATATTTTAGTTTCACTAAAAATCCCGACAGAAGAGAAGAACCATACACACGTCATAAATTTTAATCGTTTTCTCTTTCATGTTTCTTGATTCATGCTTGTGAAATGTTGCATGGTCATTTTATTGGTTTATTTGATTTCACAGTTGCCAGTGCGCGCCTAGCCAAATATTTCTGAATATGCTGTTTCCAAATTTGAGCTTTGAGGTTTCAGCTTTTTCAAGTCATTTATATCATTCTGCTTAGAAAATTTTGGCTCGTTATTTTGAACTTGTATTTTTTGAACTTTAAATTTTTAACGGAAGTGTCATATTCGGATGGAATACTTATAAGACTGACTTCTTACTAAATAGTGTTCCATTCTTTTATCACCAACATAGTCAAATTGTTTCACACTATCATCGCTTACTATTACAAAATATTTGTAAGAAGGGAATGTTTATTTAAAAGTTTTGGAAAATTTAATTTTTATACCAAATCCAGATTCGGTTGAACTGGAGAAATAAGCATTAATTCCTTAAACTCGTCTACATTTGTAACCAACAAAATCGGTTGAACCGGTTTTTGAGAAAATCAAAAACCAAAAAAATGGTTCCAAGGGGGTACCAAAAATAAACATTTTTTTTGGAAATTTTTGTTCAACCATTTCCTACCTTTAACTAATTGAAATTTTTTGAATTTTTTTTTTTAAATCTGTGGGACAGCTTATGAAAAAAAAAATATATATAAAACTTCGAAAAAAAAATTCGTATGGCAGGAACCGTTATTTTTGGTATTAAAAAGAAAAAACTTGTGGGGGAAAAAATTAAAAATAATATCTACCAAGTTTCTACCAAGTTTAAAGAAAATCGGCCTATCCGTTTAGGCTGTAGTCGAAAAGGCAGACAGACAGACACAATTGCGAGACCCACTTTCAACTTTGATCAAAATCTCGAGTTCGATTTTTTTTACGAATGCATAACTTGCCTTATAGTACTTATAAGTCGCAGCTAAAAATAAATTGTGACAGCTAAGTGTTCAGGTGTGTTTCAAAATCAACTCAGAGCACTCAGAACATGATTGGTTCAGAGAATGTTCAGAACATGGTCGGAAAGCTATATTCTCGACTGAAAAAGAAAAACGCCTTTTATTTTCGAAAAGAGTCAGGCAGAAAGAATAATCGTGTAATAGGGGACTTACGACTTCCGACGATTATTGATCTTGTCGTGGGAATTGCGGGACGATTTTAAAACTACAAAAAGTGGACAGTGAATCATGTCTCACTCTTGTCTCGTGTTCTCGTCGCATTCTGAATCGGGCATAGTTATAAAAACTTTCGTCTGCCGTTTTCGATTGCATTTTAGTGTCACTATCTGACAAATTTAGGCGGAGATAAGAATGCACTAAAAAACGGCTTGTATTGAGTAGGTTCGCGCTATTTTTCACCAAATTTTGATATCTTAGACGTGAGTGTTTTTTTTACGATTCGTAATGTGCTTAGCAATCACCTAAATCTAAAAGTAATTTACTCATTTCTCAACTTTCAAAAACATGAGAAAATTACTCTTTGAAGAAATTATTTGAAATAATTTTCTGAATTGAAAATGGTTTTCAGTATTAGTGAGAAAACTTAAATTAAAATTCAAAATCAATTCAAGAATCCGAATGAAACAAATAGTTTGGAAATGACACCATGGTTTATCTGTTATTTTCAAGAACTTTATGAAAAAAAGCATATACTTAATATTTTTTTTCGGAAAATTGGCCTTCGAAACTAGATTATTTCAGAAATGTTTTTGACTCTATTTCTCAGAATATTACAAGTTTCGAAAATATTTGGAATATAATTTGTCGTCAACGATAGATTTCTTTTGGTTTCAGTCTTATATTAGTGTTCGCCCTCTGCACAAAAATGGGCAAAAATTATAGTAAATCGTCGTTTAAGTTAAGTGGATTCCAATAGAAAACACAATCCACCCCCCTTATATGTATGAATATTGTGCTACCTTGTCTAATAAAGTCGTTAATCTGTATATGACACCAGAAACTCACATTTATTATACCCCCCTTCCCCAATTTAATCCAATGGATACTTATCGTAGTTAATAAAAATTTAATAAACCAAACAAAGAAATGCTCGCCTCATGCGCTTCTATCTCCAATTAAATTTCCATGAGGTTAGCCAATTTTGTATTTCGCTTTGCCACCCCTAACTAAAATCCATTTCAAAAGCAATTCACAGGCTTCAAATGGCATCCCCCTTGAATATTTTATATACCCGAGCACATATGGCTCGCCATCCAGCGTTAACGTACAAATACTCCAGCTACATCTACCGCATCTCTAAAATTTCAAATATCATCCGTTGGTTGAAAACAAAGGGTGCAAACAGGGGGAGGAAAACGATTTGAATTGTTTTCACCATCAGCAACGTGGAATAACAAAAAGCCAAGCATCGTTTGTGGGCACTCACAATATTCTCTCACAACCCCATCATCCCCCACATCCGCATCCGGTATCCACACCTATTACCAAAAAGATCATAAAAATCAGTATAACTGCGCGTTTGCCGCGCGAAAAACAATTGAATCCCTGAAATTGTTCTGCAAATGGGGTGGAAGTGATGGTGATGGGGATATCCTCGAGCATTGGTGATGTGAAGCTGAATAAATTATAATAAAAGTGTTTTGTAATTTGATTATTGTGCAACGCTCGCCAAACCCTGTTTCACTTACACTGGTGGCAATGGCATGGCGCTTGGAAGGAAATTTATTACACTTGACCTCGGGCTCGGGTTGGGGTGGCGCCAAACTTTCCCTTCCCGCTTATTAATGGCACTTATTTCATTGGGGAGGGTGACTCAATTATATTGCAGCTAAAGGTTGATAATACCCGCAATAATAATAACAGTGAAACGCAATCGAAAAGGTCATACCCTCGGAAATATAATTATTATTTCTGCGAAGCGGAGCGGACCCACAAGTAAATTAAAGTGGTAATTCAATGGGCAGCGATCTTATTAGCTTATCGATTGTGCAGATTGTTATTTATTTTACTCTCAAGGAGAAGATAAAATAATCGTTTTGCGTAAACGCGAGAATAAGTTGATTGTTCTTGTAAAGTGAGAAACGATCGAAGGTAAGTCGGTTTGCCTTGCATGGTTAAGGCACGTTTGTTCTTTTCGAAGAAATCAATGTTCAAAATTGCATAAAAGCAAGTCGTTAAAGTCGTGCTAAGTGGGTTGGTTATCTTATCGGAAACAGTTATTTGTTAATTTTTTTTTTATTATTACTTCGTCTGTATAATCAACTTAGGTATTATTCATCAGCTTTGTTAATCCATATGGCTGCTCTTAAGGTTGTTTAAGGCTAAGAAGTTAAGGCTAGATAAGCGTATAATCATTGAAGGTGTAAATTTATGGGTGATTATGGTACACGGTAAGCTTTGACATAACCAAAGAGTTTACTGTTACTACTACAATGAAACCGGGATCTATGCGATCGCGGAGTTCGTTTCCACATAAGGGCCTTCCGTGGTCGACAGGTCACAGGTGCTAACGAATAGACTGTAGCGGAGGTTGGCTTTAGATAGAATCAACGTTGGTGTCTCATACCTTACGTGAGCTCCTCCGATATATTTAGATAAAAGGTTAGTAATGATTTTCAGTACCATCCAGGTTGCTGAAAAGGAGATGGTGGCGAATGAACCCGGTATGGGCCAATGGAAGCGCTCATATACATTTAGTGGGATACTGGCATTGAATTATCCGGACGGGTATCCTGAGGCAAAACAATGGCCCCGTTCCCCGGGTATGGGGGCTCTGTCGTCGAGTCAACTTCCCTACCACATTAAATTTAACGGTTATGAGAGAGACTCGAGAAGCATCGGATAATGATTAACTTCAAATGGCAATAAGATCCAGAACGTCAAAAGATATGGACCTAAGAGTATGTTCAGGAACGTGAGAACACTTTTCACTCCAGGTGCTACTCAAAAGCTTGAATCTTTGCTCACGCGGTACAAGCCAGACCCAGACAGCACGGTAATCCAGGAGATACGGTAGATAGGATCAGGTATACTGAAAAGAGATAATTAAGACATTAATTACAGCTGCCATAAACGAATGCACATATAAATCGGCTAAAAGGCAAAGTTTTTGCCTTTATGCCGATAAGCGATCGCCTGGCTGTCCGCATCAAAGCCACCTTTCGACTAATAGATTTTGCAACAACTAGTAATACTGTGATAAGCAATGTTATAGGCTTAGGATTCACAATGTAATCTGACACTCGCCAGACGGTCGAACCACCAACCAAATCGACCTTGTGCTAATCGGTCCAAGGCACATCTTATAAGTCGTACATTTCCAATGTTAAACCTTTGTATATTAACTCTATAGTAGTCTCATGGAACTGAATTAAAAGTTTTTTATCTCTGCCGCAGAAATATTAATATCGCCAGTGAGATGCGGTTGTGATATAAGATATACTACGTGAAAGGGAAAAATATAAGAAAATAAAAGAAGAGATGCGGTAGTGATATATTTTTAAAAGAGGGTAAGGGAGAAAATCCTATCTGCGTTTCTTTTTGCTGTCAGAATCAATTGTAGGTAGGTATAGCAAGTTGTATATGCCAGGTGCGAGATGAATACAAACAAATAGTATTGAGAGTGTATGATAGTTTTGTGAATTTTGTTTCATTTCTCATACAATCTGGTTTGCTTACATTTTGATAGGATTAATCAGCGAGGCTGCCATTTTTTCGACTTTGTAATTAGATCTAGAGGCATATGAACTTAATAAACTCAAATTCTAAATTTGGTTTTATTTCATTTTTGAAAACAAAATAATTTCAGAATTTGGTAATAAAACCGAATTCAGAATATTTTATTTTGATTTATTTTTTAACAAATGGAAAGAAATGTTAGAACTCCGAGGAGGTAAACCTCCTCCATCTTTAGAGAGATAAGATGAATTTCAATGGTTCGGCCAATTATTTTTGGACATTTGACCAAATTATTTTTGAACTTTTGCCAAAAATATTTTTGGACATTTTATCAAAAATATTTTTTCAAAAAACTTTTTTCCAATAAATTTTTTTTTTCAATTTTTTTTTAAGAAATTTTGATCTTTCATAAATTTTTTTTCAAAAATATTTCTTGACAAAAATTTGCCACCCAATGTACTTTTAAACGTGATTTCTGGCTAAACTAGGCATCTTAGCGAGTTAAAAATAGCATATTCGTGATCTAGGGAGTGCCACCTTTCAATTCATGTATCGCATGTAACGAAAAACAAATGTTTATCTTTAAATACGATTACCATACAAAAATTAATATTTCATGAGCATACATAGCTATTTATGTACATACCTATAATGTTAATTTTTTTTAAATTATAATGCATTATTAAATTTTTTTCTGTGTTAATACGCTTTATCAAACAAATATTTGATTAAATTTGACTTGAACTCTATACCTATAAATGCGGATGTTGCGAAAACACAACGTGAATTTTTCGGAAAACTAAAAGCTTTTGCAAAAAATTTTTTTCAGATTTTCTCTAATTAGACCAAAAATAGACAGTGTGTGAAATTTCAAGTTCCTACCACACCTGAACTGGTAGCCGCCGGACATGGGTTTATATTTAAAAAAAACTCAACCAGCTTGAACAACCTAAAATAAACTATAACAAAAGAAAGACTAAATTGAACTGCTTCAATTTATATCACCAATCCATCACTGTTTTTATAATAATTTGGAAATGAAGTAGATATATATCGCTAATTCACAGCATAAAAACTCAATTTTGTTGTTGCAAGGTGCAAATTCATTTGGCTATACTCGTTTCGGCATACAAACATAACATAATGTAGTATGGAAAATTTAAATTAATTAAAAAAAAAATAAAATTAGAAAAAATGTAGTATACCAATTTTATAAATTTATTGATATACACATAACTAATATTTAGAAAATAAAATAAGATAACTTCTTTTGAAAAAAATATTTTGTATGCATAACCTAGAACATTTTGTTAAAAAGAAATAAAAAAGGAGATATTTGGCGTTCCAATTTCAAATTACTAACAAATATTTCTTTTCATGTTTATCTACGAATTTTGAGCAAATTTCGCGACCTTAGAACAATAGAGTTCTAACTACACTCAAGTCACAGAGATTGAATTTTGTTTGTCAATAACTTTTATATTTTGGTTCGGATCTATGTATGTACATGATTTTTTGAAAACACAAATTTTGTACTAAATTATGTTGATCTGAATTTAAAAATCTACAACATATTTAATTCATAATTTTGCAGTAACTGGTGGTTGAAAAAATGGATAGAACCTTGTTACTCAACGCTAAGTCATTTGAGCATGGAACAATAAGGTTCTAATTACCTGATACTAAGTAACATGATAAAAAATTTAATTGTTCAGATAGAATCCTGTTATGTGAAAGAAATAAGAATTTTTGTTGAACGAAGTTTTTATTCCTTTTTTTTTTGAATTTCTTATAAAGGAAAACAAATAAACATTATTAAAGAAAAGTTAATTAATAGTAAAGCTCACACTGCCCATAATATCGTGAAGGCCCTAACTACATTTTTGATACTTCGAGTTATAAAGGAAAATACTAAATCTTTTACAGCAACCCGAATATAGAAATTAATTATAGAGATATATTTAAAAAGCCCTATATACATTATACACCGATTTGTAAACTATTTCTATTAAAATTCCTTCTTTTTTAACTGAACTGTAAATAAAAAAAGAAAACATAAATTTATGTCAACAAAACTTAATCATTTATTAAGAAAAAATTGTTTTTGCACCATTTTTAAGCTCGATCACAGGAAGATTGATGAATTGTTTTCTATTTTCAGGAAACAGTTGGGAGAGATTTTTTTCAATAACATTTATTCTGTCGATTAATATTTCTATTGGCTGGGAGCGAACAAATGATGATGGTTCAACAAAAGTTGACTTTATATATTGACTTTTTTAAAAGTTAAGTACTATGAACTCAGTGTCGACTGGAAGTACCCTCATGCCAAATTGTAGTAAAAGGTATTTCTTTGCTTTTCGTTCCAAGAGGCGCAAAACTTTCATTGAAAGTTATAATACGTTTGGCAAAGCTAACAGCCTTGAATCCTTCTTAACGAGGTGGCATTATAACAACTAGAGTATCTGGCACAATTTCATTGGAATCTAGCTTGCTTATCTTTTGATATTCCGTTCTAGTAAGCCCTACACGGGCTTTGTGATGCATCCAAGCCTGGCAAATATGGCAAGTTTTTTCACCTTTACATGATATAATAAAACCTTTTTTAAGTTTAAGTGGACCTCATGTTCCTTCGTAAATTTTTTACTTAATGTATCAAACACATTTATCAAACTTGGGATGGTGAAAATCAAGGTTAAAGTTCGTACTGAAAACATTCCTGTAAAAGCTATCTTTAACAGGACATTTTAAATGAGTGGTATATTTAATACAGTACATCTTTTGATTTCCTATTTTCTTTTGAAATAGAAATACTCACCTTTACTTATTAAAATGTATACATATTTAGAACAAACATTTTGAAAATCACACAGCACAGATAAAATTCAACTTTAACACAAAATTCATAGCCTTTTGAAGCAACAAAGTTCAATCTACATCCTGTTGTGTAACAAAGTTTTATGTGCATTTTTTTTTAAATTTTTCTAACTACACTAGGTTCTATTTACCAATTAGAACTTTGTGAACTTAGTTTTTAATAAATTGATGTACATAGAACTCTGCTTCCTGCATTTTTATTGACTTAATAGGAAACTAAAGGAGACAAATATGGATGAAACAGATCGAAAGAGCATACTCGATTTGCTACGACCACATGTATAACTCAGTTTTGAAAAAAAAAGTCAGTAAGAACCCTATTGTTCTAAGTTCGCGATTTGCGAATTATTAATTTATTAAAATAAAAAAAAACTTATATTATAATATTGGGTTTCAAAAAAGTATGAACATTTCTTGGAAAAAAGAAAATTTGTATACGCGAAAATATTCAATATTTCTTATATAAAAAATAACTTTTATAATGAAACGATTTACAAACTTCGTTTGCAGAATTTTATACTTTTTTTGGAAATCAGACGGTAATTCCATGCATTTGAAAATTTTTATCTCATTAAATCCATGTTGTAAATTTGTAAAATGTAGGTATTTAAAATTCAAAATTTTTTTACATAAGAGCAAGTTAGTGCGATCCAGTCGTGCATTTTATTTCATATTACAACTGTTTTTTAATACAAATAAAATACAAACTTCATAATAGTTCATTGTTCTTAACTTTGTTGGGAGCATGCACTGACAAACTTTCAGCTTTTATAAAATAAAGAAGGTTTGGGGTTCACGGGCTCTTGCTCTATAAGTATATTTTTAACCCTCTTCATGATCGCACAGTATTAAAAATTAGGTAAAAACTATCAATTTTTGGAAAACCACTCCGATTGCCAAGTGCTGCAATAAAAGTAGGTAAAAAACCTAAAATTTTTACCTGTTTAAGATTTTCCCATGTATCAAAAGATGTATGGGTGTTTGGGTGCACTTAATGAGTTTTTTTTTTATTATTGTTTTCTTCATCAGGTAAAAATAAGAAAACTTTGTGTTTATGACGCATTAAAAAAAATTGACCTCAAAGTCAAAATTTTGCTCGGGAAAGAAAAATTGAACACCATTTAAAATCGAATATCTGGCAACCCTAAAAACATATCAGCTCAATTTAAACGTAGTTTTAAAGGTTAGTATTATACTAAAAAAAAAGTGCAGAGTGAGGTCCCTACTGTGAGTACTGACAGAGAAATTTATTTTAACATGGGTTAGGGTACACCAAAGTTACCCTTTTTTTAAATCATCAAAAAGCGATGTCAAAGTTGAAAATCAGACTTTATTGTTTATTATCAGGAAGCGTGATATAAATTTATTTTATAATTAAAATAAAGAATCTAGGTCTTCTCAGTTTGAAGATTGAAGAAATAATAAATAACATTTATTTTTCATCAAATAAAATAAAAACAAATGATATGCTGATATAAATCTAATTCTAAGTAAATATATAAAACAAAAGGTTTATTTTAATAAAGCGTTGCTAGCATTCTTGTTCGTAAACAGCTTCATAGCTTTTCCTTTCTTTGATATTTAAACTTTTATTTAAAACTTTTTAGAAGCATCTCTATAAACAATTTCATTAAAATTCGTAATGCCGATATGTGAGAAATTGAAAATTAGACAAAATAGTTCTATGGTAAGTACAAGCTGTGATATCTTAATTTTAATTTTTACTTGCGACTTATAGGTACTATAAGGCAAGTTATGCATTCGTAAAAAAAATCGAACTCGAGATTTTGATCAAAGTTGACATTACGATGATAGCGAAGACCAAAAAAGTGGGTCTCGCAATTCTGTCTGTCTGTCTGTCTGTCTGTCTGTCTGTCTGTCGGTTCGACTACAGCCTAAACGGCTCGGCCGATTTTCTTCAAACTTGGTAGATATGAGTTTTAATTTTTTACCCCCGGACGTTTTTTTTTTTTTTTTTTAAGACCAAAAATAACGGTACCTGCCATACGATTTTTTTTCGAAATTTTATAAATATTTTTTTTTCTCAAAAACTGTCCCACAGAATTTTTTAAAAAAAATTTGAAAAATTTCATTTGGTTAAAACTAGCTAATGGTTGAAAAAAATTTTACAAAAAATTGTTATTTTTGGTAGACCCCCTGGGTCCATTTTTTTTGTTTTTGATTTTCTCGAAAACGGTACAGCCGATTTAAATAATTTTTTTTATGCCAAAGCTCCTCCAAAGTTTGAATATTATTGCATATTCAAATTTTCAATTTTTATTTTTTTGGATTTTTAAAAAAAAAATCAAAATTTTTTTTTGGAAACTCAATATTTCGAAAACCCCAAGATCGATTTTTTTCAAACTTGGCAAATAAAAGTTTCTTAATATAACCTACAAGATTTGAGAAAAAAAATTTTGTTTTATCTAAAACTAACGGTACCTTCCATACAAATTTTAAAAAATGGTTTTCGAAAATCGCATTTTTCTCGAAAACTGTTCCGAGAATTTTGCTAAAATTTTTTTTCTTTTGATTAATTTTTACGATTTATAATTTAATAAAAAAAAAATTTAAATCTAGATATTACTGACTGTACCTACCATAGAACGATTTTTTCGAATTTTGAATTTCTCATTATCGATATAACGGATTTTAATGAAATTTTTTATAAAAAAGCTCCAAAAAAGTTTAAAAAACATTGCATTTAAAAACTTAAGAAAAAATATTTTTTCAATTTTTAGAAAAAAAAAGTCTTTTTTTTTTTGAAAAATTCGATATCTCAAGAACGGCTTATTATTTTTTTTTGGAAATTAGACCTTTATTCGTACAATAATAAAAGCTTAAGGTTGGCGTACCAAAATTTTTTCTTAAAAATGTTTTAAAAATTTTGTACATAAAAGCTTATTTTTTTAAGGAACCACTACAACGACTTATAATTTTTGTTCTTGAATAAATTCATATTTGCATAGCATTCTATTTTTATCTCTTACTACTAAAAGAATTTAAAAATTAATTTTATCCTTATGGACAGTTTTCTTAAATAACATTCGTTTTTAAAATTGCTAGTCTATTACATAGGAGCAAGTTCGTGCGACCCAGTCGTGCATTTTATTTTTTTATTAAATCAAAGATCATAAAAATTAATTGAAAGAAAAAAAAATATCAAAATTCTAGGCGCCGTTTTCAAGAAAAATACGATTTTTGAAAACAATATTTTAACATTTTTATGGTGGGTACCGTTATTTTTAGGTAAAATAAAAAAAAATCTCACATCTTGTAGATTATATTGAGAAACTCTCATTTATCAAGTTAAAAAAAAATAGCATTGGGTTTTCGAAATATTGAGTTTGAAAAAAAAATTGAAGTTTTTTTTAAAAATCCAAAAAATTTTTTTTTGAAAATTTGAATACACAATTCTATTAAAGTTTTTCGGGAGCTTTAGCAAAAAAAAAAAATTATCAAATTCGGTTGTACCGTTTTTGAGAAAATCAAAAACGAAAAAAAGGTTCCATGGGGAGTATACCCTCAATAACCATTTTTCGCACATTTTTTTTCAACTATACTATATAGCTTTAACTAAATGAAATTTTTTTGTATTTTTATTTTTAAAATCTGTCGAACAGTTTTTGAGAAAAAAAAAAATATTTATAAAATTTCGAAAAAATTCGTATGGCATGTACCGTTATTTTCGGTCATAAAAAAAAACAAAACGTGGGGAGGAAATATTCAAAGTGATATCCACTAAGTTTAAAGAAAATCGGCGGAGCAATTTAGGCTGTAGGTAGTCGAACAGACAGACAGGCAGACAAAATTGCGAAACCCACTTTTTTAGTCTTCGCTATCGTTATATCAACTTTGATCAAAATCTCGAGTTCGATTGTTTTTACGAATGCATATGTCTTTCCCTACATAAGTACATACATGTATATGCAAAAACTAAATACAATGGACCGCCATCAATCGCAAACCCCTCTCTGGCAATATATTGCTACCTTATTCGCTCATTCATATACCTAATGCATATTCTCATTTCTCATAGAGGTATCCAAAAAACAAAGCAACGTTGTAAAAAAACTTATACACAAAATTTCATTCGCAAAGTGCCGTCGCCACCGCACCGCACCGCCGCCGCCGCCATCAATCGAGCGTAGGCTGTCCTTCTCAGTAGGTTTTCTGCATATAAATATAACGTATGCTATGCATGCTTGTGTGCGCCTGCGCTGACTGGCTGGTGCAAGTCGGTGTGCTCTGAATAGCTATAGCAATATAGCATGTTTGTTGTTTATGTCTCTCTCTGCCGAGAAAAGGATAGCATATGAGAAAATGTTAAATTAATTTGCTAATATACGGTTTGGGTATTGGGTTTGGTTGTTTTCTCTGCCGCTTGGTAAATTACGTGGCGTTCCTCGTCATGAGACTACTATAAGAATTTATATACAATGGTTAAACGTCAAGTCTGACCATTTCTTAGTTGCGGCCTAACTTAGAGCTCAAACGGAAAGAAACTGCGAACCACCCAGAAAAAGAAATTTGACGTTAGGTGCCTCAGCATAACTGAAGTGAGTTGCCAGAGCCTCATCAAAGAGGTAGCCGTAACAACAGAAACAGCGTTCAATATGACAAGTAGACACCGCTTCCAATCAATGAAGAACCAGTTCCACCACTCAGAAGAGGTAGGCTTACCTATAAATAAGATAAAGAACAACAAGGCCGAATGATCTGACGGCTTACCTTGCATCAAACTATCAATCAATCTCCATATTATGTCCCATCTACAAAAAGGTGATCATATCAAAGGGCACGGTAGTGCCCAGCCAAGTTCTGGCACTACACCCTTTTTACAGGAACAAACTCAGGCGATTTTTGACCCCTCCCTATCTTCAGTACCAATGAAGTCAGAAACTTGAAATTCCGAACATTTGCTAAGCAAGCCAGGTACAGGCGCCTCACCAAATTTCATATTTCTATCATAAGCGGTCCCTGAGATATAAGGCCTCAAAAATTACAAAAACCGTAACTGACTGACTGACAGATCATCAAAATTATGGAGCACTTCCCGACATCGTAGAATCTTGTAATTTTGCACAACGGTAGGTCTTGTCATGCAAGCAGAGGAAAAAATCGAAAATTTGAAATTTTCCATTAAGGGGGCGTGGTATCCGCCCACTTTCTCCGAATTGGTGTTGATTGAATGGAGCAACAACAATGGAACAACCGACAACAAAAAGAAAATTTACCAAAAGAAATAGGAAGCTATAAACTAAGTTTATTTTAAAAGGTAGAGTACACCCTTCTATCTTTCCGTATCTTTCGAGATTTTGACATGGCAAAATATTAAAATCTTTGCAAAAAGGAGTGAGATCAGACCAAAAACATAAATGTTAAAAAAAGAGCCAAGTTCTTCTATACAAAAACCTTTGTGTAACAAGTCAGCCGTGAAAAGTACTGAGATCTAAAATTACGCCAAGTTGTTATTTCATGAAGGTTTAATACCGAATATTTAAAGTAGAATTATATTGAAACAGCTACAATGTAAAAGAGAAATTTTATTATTTGATGACTACTGACTAAAATTTGATGGGCTTACTTGGCAAGTTTTTTCTTATGCCCAATCCAAAAGGTTTTGAAAACTTGGGGCGTAGCGAGGTCAAGCTTAAGAAGACGATGGAAACTATTCCCAAAGCCATTAACCCGACAAACCCAGGGCGCAGCGAGGCCAAGCTCGCGAAGACGACACAAGCTATCCCCAAAGCCATTAACCCCACAAACCCGGGGCGCAGCGAGGCCAAGCTCTCAAAGAGGATTACAAAAAATTAATTTCAATAGCTCTCTTGATTTGCGGTGTCAACTTTTAAAACATTCTTACCCTTGTTATATTACACAATCTTATAATCTAAAGTCGGAATAAAAAATTTATTCAAGTTAAAGACATCAAGCACTACATTTGATACTGACATTAAATTCAGTTTTTTCTAATTTTTTTTATTTTTTAAAAATCCAAAGACTTTGTTGCAAAAAATCGCTTCAAATTCATACTTTAACAAATATTTGGAATAATTAAAGCTTAAATACACTAGAGTTTTATTAAAAATCAGTATGTACAATTTTCAATCCAATCCTAGTGTATTTAGGCTTAAAATATTTCCGCTTTGGGAATAGTTTGCATCGTCTCCTTAAGCTTGACCTCGCTACGCCCCGGGCTTATGGGGTTAAGAATGTTTTAAAAATCGTCACTCGGGTGTCTATCGATTTCGGAGGGGGTGTCCACCGACCTCTAGGGGGTGTCCGGACACCCTGGACACCCCCCGTTGTTGCGCCCCTGGTGGCCACTGGAAAAATTCCAGATTTTCACTGGGGATAAATGCTTTTACAACGTGCGCGTTGTGGATCGGAGCATTGTCTAGTTGTCAGATCTACTGGATAGGTCCAAAAAGCTCTCTTATGGCTGGAAAAGCTGTTTGCATAAAAGCTTTATAAGAACTTTCTGACATTTTGTGAGACACAAAACCAACTCAAAGGCGCGGTAGTACGAAATGGCACCCCAAACCCATACTTCTCCTTTCTTGGAATTATTTCGGTTCAAAAAGCATTCGGATGTCATAGAAATAAAACTTATACCCATCATGACCATCGAGGTTGAACTTTTTCTTATCAGAAAACACCACATTTCTTCAATTTAAAACACTTCCAACCTGCGCATACCATGTCATGTGAAGACGCGCGAACTCCAACCGCTGTTCTTTTCTTGCAGCGTTAAGTCTTTTTTTTTAGCTTTTTGAATTTCAAGTGTTGAATACCTAAAAAAGCTCGAAGAACAGTTGATTTTCTTGCACTTACCCCAGCTAATTGTTTGATTTTCATCGTGGAGTTAGTTAAATTTGAGGCAATTCTTATAATTTTTCGCTTCTCGTGTGGTGTAAAGGGTGTTTTTGTCCTTCCTTTGTGGTTTTTTCCGTAGGTGGCAGAATTTGATAAAACATATCAAACAGCTTTATCATTTCGTCCTATTTTCTTTGCAATTTTTGGCATAGAATACCCTTCTGAGTGGTAGGCCTCAATTTTTGCAATTTCCACCGCCGTTAACATTTTCTTTTTACCCATTTTCACTTTAAACACTCGGAAAAGCCTTAATAACGTGCACTCATTAACCAAATTTAATTTGTATTACCCAGCATTAAGAAACTAACTGAATTAATTCGTGCGTCTAATCAAGTGAACCGACTTATTTGAGCTTTTTTAGCACAAATGTGAAGAAAAAGATCAAAACAACCGTTAAGTGTCTCTAACTAATATTGAATTTAGGTTTTTTTCCCAGAGAATTTAATAACCTTTCAAATGAATGCAATTCTTTCGTAGTTCAGAAGAAAAACAAAAAGAAAACTGCACTGTATTTGCTATCAAAAGCTCTAAAAAGCTCAAATCCTAAAAGTTACATACCAAAAACCAAAGAAAATGCCGTATGAATTTTCATCAATTAGGGAATGGGAGCTCTGATTAAAATTGTTTTTTTTTTTTTAACACAATGCAATAAAGGTTGTTTCAAAATTGTCGATCAGTCTCCTATCTCCTTTCACTCGGATTACACAAGCAAGTTCAACGTAACTCAGTGATTCTGTTTCTTATTTCAGTGGCAATTTATTAAGTTAAGGTACCATGCAAACTGCAGCACCAGTGTTTCTGAAATAGCCTGGTGGTGGCGCAGAAATAAGCCCATGCTTTTACAGTGGAGAGTAGGATAACATACAAAACAAGTAGTAAAAAAGAGAATATTTTATTATTAAATTTAACAAAGACAAATCTTACTATTGCAGTCCCTAGCCTTAAGATATCGCCACAATCTTTCGTCTTCTTGATAGTACTATACAAGTTTTTTATACAAAGGTAATAGCTGTCTATGGCAATGTTTTATCCAAGACGTTGGTGTTTGGTGATGGTTATGACAGTATATTCGAAAATAAAATCAGTGTATCCGAGTGTTAAGAAAAGTGCAACAGAGTAAGTTATAAATTAGAATGAGTTTATTTGACGTAATTCATAAGATGACATATTACAATGTTTACATGTGGTTTGATGAATGTATTCAGTGATAGTTTTTCATTTCCAACACCTTCCCTGAAGAACTATACATTACATTTATATTTATATTATATTTAAGTAATTCATTTTTTACAAACAAAAATAAGCAATTAAATCTGAATTCAGTAATTTACATATTACCCGAAAGTTATATAATTCACATAAAAAGAATATTTAAAGTCTTTAAAAATGATTATGTTATGTATAATACTGTAAATACATACATACATTTACATACATATATGGGATTCATTAAATAAATTCAAAGTATTTTACATATTATTTTAAGCCAAAACCTTCAGCAAGAGAAATATGTTTGACAGCAGGCACGCCTTTTGTCAGGATATCTGCCAACATCTGGTCTGTTGGAAGGTATTGCAGCTTTATTTCTGAACTCTGCAACTTTTCGCGAATAAATTTTGCCTTGATGTCGACGTGCTTTGTTCTAGGCGAATAAGAATTATTTGAAACGATGTGAATAGCACTCTTATTGTCGCAGTGAAGTATCATTGTTTTTGGTGCATCTGGAGACAGCTCACCTTCCAAGCGTTTCAGCCAAACAGACTCTTGGATAGCAGCAACGACAGACATTACTTCTGCTTCAGTTGAAGAAAGCGCGACTGTTCTTTGACGTTTTGTAGCCCATGATATAGCTCCCGATTGAAATGTAAACACATATCCAGTTGTAGAACGTCTAGCATCCATATCGCCAGCCCAGTCTGCATCACAGAATCCAGACATATCACATGCCTTTTTCTCATAGACAATTCCCTTGTCAATCGTACCCTTTAGGTACCGCATCACACGTTTGACAGCTGTCCAGTGCGCCTTCCCTGGATTCGTACTAAATCTACTTAGTAAATTCACGGCATAGGAAATGTCGGGGCGCGTAATCTCAGCAGCAAAGAGCAAACAGCCTATTGCCTGCATATAAGGGATATCCTTCATCTGTTGCCTTTCATTTGCATCTTTGGGGCACATATCTGAAGACAGCTTTTGATTGATATCTACCGGTGTGGAGATAGGGTTACAGTCATCCATATTGAAGCGTCTCAAAATATCTGCAATGTACTGCGATTGGTCAATTTTCAAAGACGACTTACTTCTCTTGATCCGTATGCCTAAGACTGATGTGGCTTCGCCCATATCTTTCATTTTGAAATTTCGGGACAGCTCATCCTTTAAACGATTCACCAGATCAAGTGAGTTCGAAAAAATCAGTACGTCATCGACATAAATGGCAATGAATAACATCTGGTCTCCAGAATATCGAGAGTATATGCACTGATCTACATCACTGCGCCTTAAACCCATTTTGATTAAGACATGATTAAGTTTCTCATTCCACACTCTGCTGGATTGCTTGAGTCCATAAAGAGATTTTCGCAACTTACACACACGATTGGAACCATCTTCAAAACAGCTGGGTTGAGTCATATAAATATCTTCTTTTAATTCACCGTTCAAAAACGCTGTTACTGCATCCATCTGATGCACAAGAAGATCATGTCTAGCCGCCAGTGACAACAAATAACGAATTGATGTGTACCTCACTACAGGTGCTGGTGCAAAGGTTTCCATATAGTCGATCCCTTTCTGCTGGCAAAAACCTTTTACAACCAACCGTGCCTTCCGTCGAATGGGTTTGCCTTCAGTATCGAATTTTGTTTTGAAGACCCATTTGGAACTAATCGCCTTCTTCCCAGCCGGCAACTCAGTTAAAGTCCACGTTTCATTTAAAAGCAATGATTCATGCTCTTCTTGCATCGCGTGTCTCCACAAATCGGCATCACAACTTGCAAAAGCTTCTTTAGGACTTCCTGGATCACTTAGAATTTGATTTGCTGCAACGAAATTGTATTTTGGTCTTGGCAAAGTCATTATTCGCTCAGAACGCCGCATCATTTCATCATCTTCTATAGAAGTGATATTCTCATCCGGAACAAACGTTTCGTCATTAGCATCATCACAGTCTGAATAATCGCTTGTTTCGTGATCAAGAGCAGCTTCATCTGGTTCAGGTTTCAAACTAGTCGTTGGCAATTCCAGAGACACTTCTTCCCCTGAATTGACAATGGTCTTTTCTTCATCGTTCAAGATGCCAACTAAGGGTGAAACTAAAGAATTAATATTGTTGTTTTCATTCGTTACCTTGCATTCATCCTCCATAAATATAACATCTCGACTCGTTACTATTTTCTTCGTCAAAGGATTGAACAACCGATAAGCTTTCGAATCTGTACTGTACCCAAGTAAGATACACTCTACTGATTTAGGTTCTAATTTTGTTCGCTTTTCTTGTGGAACATGCGCCATGGCCTTGCATCCAAAGATACGAAGGTGTCCCAAATCTGGCTTTCGCTTTGACCAAATTTCTTCTGGTGAACAATCGTTACTCCTACAAGGCACACGATTCACTAGAAAGGCTGCAGTAGTAGCCGCTTCTGCCCAGAACTTGTTGTCCAAACCGGAATCTAACAGCATACAACGCACTCTTTCAATTATAGTGCGGTTGATACGTTCCGCAACGCCATTCTGTTCGGGCGTATAAACAACAGTTTTTTGGTGTAAAATACCATTCTTTTCTAAAAAACTTTGAAAAACAGTTCCAGTGTACTCAGTGCCATTGTCCGTTCGTAGCACTTTGATTTTCTTTGAGCACTGATTTTCAACAAGGTTCTTGAATCTCACAAACTCACCGAACACATCAGATTTGTGCTTAATAGGTACCACAAACACTTTGCGGCTAAAGTCGTCCACGAATGTGACCAAAAATCTTGCTCCAGAAAATGATTTGGCCTTTAGCGGGCCAATGACATCAGAGTGGACTAGGTCAAGAACACTTGTTGCACGAGTTCCAGTGTCTTTAAAAGGTGCACGAGTTTGTTTACCTTTAATGCAAACAATACATTTTTCATCATTCCCGATCGAAAACTTGACACCCAATGAAGAATTCATTACTTTGGTTAGGTTTTTAGCACAAATATGACCTAATCTACGATGCCATAAGTCATATGTATTCGCCACTGACAATGCTTGCTCGTACTTTGTCTGCAGTTTCATGGGTTCGCAATTTAGACGATACAAATCATTTATGCTACTTGCTGTTGCAATTAAATTACCTTCATCATCATAGATATTGCAATCATCGTGTTCGAAAACAACTTTGTTGCCATTTTTTGTCATCTGACGAACTGAAACGAGATTAGCACATAATTCAGGCAAGTACTCAACATTTTTTAACACCGCATTAAACTTTTTATCTTTCAGAGCTAATTTCACGTCACCAGAACACTTCACAGACATTTTGTGATTATTTGCTACGATGACTTCTTTGTTTGCGACCGGCTTTTTTTTATTGAACAACACATGTTCCGCATTTGTCATATGTGTAGTAGCCCCCGAATCGACGAACCAGTCTGAAGAACTTTTGTTGTTCACAAAGAGAGAAGCAAATAACACTTTATCTCTCCTATTCTTGTTGTTGCTCATGTTTGATTTTTTGTTTTTATTTGGGCAAGATCTGCTAAAATGACCAACCTGTTTGCACGTGTGGCAATGATATTTAGCTGCACTTGCTTTCTTTTTAATGTAAAGAGCACTATCTGCACTTTTATTATCAAACTTTACGTCTTGTAGCAGCAAGTTCTTCACAACGTCCACAGTAAGCTCCTTTTTGGAGTTTTCCACTGCTAGAACCAGTGCCCGAAAGTCATCAGGTAGTCCTGCCAGCATTAGAGATGCTGTCAATTCGTCATCAATATTCAAGCCGGCGTTTTGGACTTTGAGAGACGTTAAAACCATAGTGTTGATATAATCCTGCATGGATTCGCAGTCAGTTAACTTAAGTTGTACCAATTGCTTAAGCAATTCAACTTTTCGCGTTAGCCCACTGTCATCATATGCTGAAACCAGAGCATCCCATGCTCCTTTTGCCGTCGTAGATGTGGCAATATGTGCAAAGTTATTCGGCTCAACCATTAAGGTAATTTCAGCTAATGCACGTTCATTCAATTCCAAATCATTGTCTTTTGGATCTGCAGATAATCCTTTTTCGATTATTTTCCAGCAATTCCTTATAACCAGGTATGACTTCGCATGTCGCTTCCATATGTCGAAATTCTCGCGACCACGCAGCTTCTCAAATGGAAATGAGATCGACGATGAAGCCATTTCCAACCTATCAGAATATTAATCCACAAAAAAACAATGGAATCGAGTACAATTATTCACAAAAAATTACTTTGTGTTAAATTAAAACTTTTAAATTGTCTAATTGTACAAATATTTTAATGAAATATTAATTGAAACTAATTTAATTCGTGACTTTAAAGGCCCATAACCTGTTAAGAAAAGTGCAACAGAGTAAGTTATAAATTAGAATGAGTTTATTTGACGTAATTCATAAGATGACATATTACAATGTTTACATGTGGTTTGATGAATGTATTCAGTGATAGTTTTTCATTTCCAACACCGAGTAATTGGATGCGTCAACTGTTAAAGCTGGAGTTGTGCTTTTCTGTGGTTTTCAGAAAAATGTTAATTTGCATGACAGAGCATCGCTTTGTCTTAAATTTTTTTGGACAACAATAATACGTCGATTAGATCTTTTCCACCATTGACGGAATAGCGTGCGTTGTCCATCGTCATTCTGCACAAATGGACAAGTTTGCCAGGAATTCCAAAACTAGAATTTCCTCTATATGGTTCGTCGTTATGGATGCTATCATACTCGGCCTCGAAATTGATCAAGAGTAGGTAGGTATCTATTTCCGAGTTCTACTATGATGTGAATATTTGGTCGATGATGGACTTTCCTGGTTAAAACCACACTCCTATTGACCTTTTTAAGCTTTCACACAATACAGCAGAAAGGATCTTGTATGCAATGTTTTGGATGACAGATGTCTCTGTAGTTGGCGCAGTTCAGAGGTCTCCTTTCTTGGGGATCGGGCAAACAATGCTGATGTTCCATTCATTGGGATGCTTTCATTGGACTAAATTTAGCAGATTAGCTGATCCTAACTCCTAGCCGAGAAAAAACCTACCACTTTGAACACTTCGGCAGCAAAACCGTCTACTCCAACGGCTTTGCTGGGCTAAAGATTCAATAATGTTATTTTGTCCTACTCGTGCTTATGTGCGTAGTCCTGAGTCGAATGGTACTAGGGAGCGAATGGTACTTCATCCTAGCATGATCTTTCCCAATTCTCAGCATTGACAGCGGTTCTACCAGGATATTCTCTTGATTGTCCAAACAGATGTCGTCGGTTCGGGGATTGTATCCCTGAGATATTTTATTTACTATTTGGTAAAACTTCCAAACCTCAATCCTTCTATGACATCCTTTTGTTTTCATCAAGTGCTTATCATGCTTCTTCTTTTTGCTTCCTAAAAGCCGGTGTTCCTATCACTTCTTCTGCTCGTAGAACTCGCGATCAGCTCTGGTTCTACTCTGCAGCGCCCTTTTGCATTCTATTTGTTTAGATGCATGTGCTTACCAGCATTCATCGTGAGACCAGGAGTTTCGTTGAGGTGGTCGGGTAAGACTCAGGATCTCAGAAGACCCGTATCTAATAACTGCGCGGCAATGTTGCCACTGGTTCTCAATAATTGATGCTGGCTACATAGGACTTCTTAAGAGGTTGTTAGAGACTCGATCAGAAAAGGACTTGCCGATCTCTTACGATGGTAGCTGTCCGAAGTAAAACTTCCTCACAGGACATACTTCTTTGTTTTGGCTTCGGTCGAAATATTCGCAGCTGTATCTTGGCTACAACGAAGTAGTGTTCCTAGTATATGTTGGTCACTCGGAGCGGGCGGACATTCTTTATAGTGGAAGAGTCAACCTGGTTAACCGTTGATTGATCAGTAGATCTTTGTGAATACCTATAGAGAAGTTTGAACTGCGTATTAGCTATCAAAATGTCTCGCCCTGCAGCAAAAAGTCGATCAGCCTGAATCCGTTATCGGGCGGGCGGGGGCACGATGCATCCTCTGACTGTGTCAACAAAGATGTCTTTTCTTCAAAAATTGCGTTTAAATCTCCTAGGTTAATTCGAATGTCACATCTAGGACGCAGCCTCTGTTGGGGCATCCGCGCAAATGAGCCTTAGTTGACGGTTTTGGACTTGATGTCGATCGTGGTGAGACATGAGTCTAGTTCCATCAACAAATCCGTACCCAAATAAACGCTGTTTTTGTTCTCGATAGCAGTCGCCATAGTAGATATCGCAGTATTTTAATTTTCGTATCCCCGATTCATCCCATCGGATTTCTCGGAGTGCGGTTATATCTTCTTTGCAACAGCTTAGGGCTTCCGCTAATTGTTGTTAGAATTAACATTTAAATAAATCTCGTCTCCTAAATGACAGTGTATAAAACTTTTTAATAATATTTTGTATATACCTCTATAGCTTGCTATATAAGCTCTGTTTTATAACAAAAAACATCACATTTTGACAAGCTAAAATGTCAAAACAGATCATTATAGCAAACGTTAAAGCAAAGTAATATAGCAAAAAAGTCTCCTTTCAAAAACCCTTTATATCAAAAATCTTCGGTCAGCAAGAATATCTCACAAAGAATTTATCAGAAAACAAGGTTTGCCTCTTATTTGGCCTCTCCCTTATGATTTATAAAAGTCGAAATTGGATGGCAATTGAGCTATCCTTATGCAGAAGACTAGTTTTTTTCAAAATTTGTAATAAATATTCCCAAATGTTCAATTGATTGATTTTTTTCTTATAAATCAATTTAACTTCATCACCGCATCATCTAGCTACAAGTCATCATCAATAAATGACAAAATCTTAACCACCCAAGTGTGGGCCTGGGCATGTCAAACTTTCAGCCACTCATCATTATACCTTTCTTATGCCAATCACTTGATCAATTCAAAAACCGAAAAGAATGTCAATAAAATTGATACCCAAACTCTGTCACGGATGCCAACGAAGATCACGTCCTACAATTTAATTCTCTTTCAGATGGGAAATTAATCTATTAACACTAAAAGCCTATGTTGGACCCATCATCATCATCATCAACATTCGGGATGCTAAAGCGCCACAGCAGCCAGAGGTGCTGCGGAGGTGGGGCGGGTACCATGCCAGGCGCCGTGTGACAACCAAAGGGGTTTCATTAATTTCGTTGCCCCTTCTTTTACCTTATCAAGGAATTTATGTGTTTTCATTTCTCAAATATGAAATCCAATCGAACTTCTCGTCTGTCGCTGTCGTTGCACGTCGTCGCCCGTCGCGCCATTGTGTCGATATTTTAATATGTGTCAACATGCTGCCCACATTTAGTCGCGGACTTGTCACCAAATGCGATACACTACCACAGAATAACACAAAAACTTCGCAGATAAATTTCAAAAACCTCGCTTGGGCAATCCAATTTGGCAGATTCTTATACTCGGACTACGCGAGTGTGGTTCTTTTTGATTGTTTGGTGCCTTGGGTCTGTCATCAGAAGTCAACAAATGCTTTCGGGATCGAAGTTGGGATCCCCGGGGCTTGCGCTTATCTCGATTGAGCGTCATTAACATTTCGAAATGATGCACTTTGTATCTTAAAAGGTTTTCAGTTCTGGGTGTATTATTAGGTTTTGTTTGTTCGTGTGTCGCGCTCTGGCGCGGTTATGACATGATGGCAGTTTACACAAATAGCCGTGTAAATGTCTGGCCTCTTTAGGAATTATTTATGACAGCTTTCTTGTGGTATGATTCGTGGAAATTTTAGCGCAACACACGTTTTGGTTTTATTTATTTTGCGATATAATGTAGGTATAGAGGTAAGGTGGCCTTAATAAGTTTTGGTTTCGTAAAAATGTTGGACTCAATAAAACTTGGTACACAAAAACTTAAAATGAATAACTTGCCTATAACTTTCAATAACATTTGGATTACCAGTAAATAAAACAAAAATAAATTTGATAAGACAAGGATGTGCCGTTGTTTCCAAATGAATCATATAACTAGGTGTATTCGACGACAGTCTAGGAGTTGCACGAAATAGCTTAATCTTTGCATAATGTATGTTCAATGAACTAAATATCAATGCAGAGTCTCCATACTGCTGAAATATCTTTGAGTCAAGACGTTTTTCCGTAATAAAGTTTGAGCTAATCAACACACCAAGATAACTGTGCTCCCGAATTATTATATGATCTTTAGTCCCAAATATGAGATATGGTATCTTCATTCGTCCAAACTCTATTCCTCATCCGATTTATAAAAAGAATAAAGAGTAAGGTACTCAATACAGTTCCCTGCTTTACTCCTATCTCTGTTGAGAAATCATTGGAAATATGTACGTTTACAGTTCTATACATAAGATACGTTGTTTTCATACATTGTTTCCAGCACAATCATGATTTTTCTTGAGGCTTATAAAAGAGCCTCTCGCGTAATGGAATCAAAAGTGGCCCGTAAATCTACAAAGAATAACTGAAGAGTGAAGATTTGGTCCTAGGTCGAATGAGTCAGTGGCGTAGCGTGGGAGGGGCGGAGAGGGCGTCAGCTGGCCGGGGGCGGCAAAATGTCGCCGGTGAAGCGGGTAGAGTAGAGATCATATGTACACCAGACATCGATACGTACATTTCAAAGGAGAAAAGGTCGCCGTATTAGAATCTTTCATCGACTTCTTCGAACCAAAAGAAAAAAATGCAGAAGATCTCAGCAACGATATAATCGCGAAGATAACATCAGATGGACTGGACATACAGAACTTGAGAGGACATGCTTATGACAACGCTGCCACAATGTCAGGGATCCACAATGGAGTTCAAGCCCGGATTAAAGCACTGAATCCGAAAGATACATTCGTTACATGCACAAACCACTCACTCAACTTGGCTAGGGTACACGCTGCTTCTGAATCAGTGAATTCCGTGACGTTTTTTGGAACTCTGGAGAAGCTATTTGCCTTCTTTTCTGCATCAACTGCTCGGTGGAACGTTTTGGTTGCCGTCACAGATCAAGCAGTGAAACGAGTCACTGAAACACGCTGGAGCGCTAGACATGAAGCTGTCAAGACGCTTAAAAATAAGTTTGAGGAAGTTCTTGAGGTACTGGAAGAATTGACGGATTCATCTCAAACTTTCGAAACAAGATCGGGATTCAGTCTTCTTCTGACAGCCATGCAGTCATTCAACTTCCTCACTTTTCTTAGCTTTTGGGCTTTTGACAAAGTTATTTCTGACTTCGCTGCTGAAATGAAATACCACGGTAGTTTACTGGGTTGTTGTAAGCCCTTTTTGTGCAAAGGGTATTTTATTGCTCTTCGGAAGCTATCTGGAACATCTGCTGTTTCGAATGTCCAATTGAATCCCTCGGTCAATGAAGTCAAATATTCCGTCGAACAAGTTTTATACAATTCTACTGGTTTTCGGTCATCTTTAGGAGCTTTTCCAACCTTAGCATTCTCAATTACATACTCATAAGTGAAAAATGGGGCGAAATAATGGTGAAGCGGCGAAAATCGCGGGGTGTTGAGCAGATTTTTAAAGTTGTCGTTAAGCTCAAAAGATTATGGGAATGTTACAATCTTATTAATTATGCTGTTAATAGTTTTGGATGCTTTCTAGAACTTAGATACATTCGATACATTCGAATTGCCCTTTACTACTCTATTTGGAGCTTACCGGACCGAATCTTTAATAATTTGAGTAAAGTGCTCCATTTACAGTTGATTATTTTTTAGTAGCTTATGCTTGAGAAGTTCCTTGTTCAAGTTGTTTTGGTATCTTGGCTGAAAACTATTCTTCCAATTTAACTTTGGTAGTAGTTCCAGTCACTTTATATGGGTTGTTCCATCAGTTTCATGAATTGCACACGCAATCGCCAACGGCATGTGGTCTGAAAAACTATACAGGACCAAATGCATAACACAAAGCAATAGTCTATGAATGAGCACGCTGTTTCTCTAATAAACATTAATTCGCACCTAACGCATCTACAATCTCCAATATCTTCTCACCTTTTTCATTACATACTTCATCTTTAGAGCGTCGAGTTGGATTGATAAATAGCTGATGAAACTCCACTCATATAGAAGTCGCGCTGTTTCACATCAAATATTTCCCTCAGGAGAGCTACATATAGTTCGATGACCTGTGGTTCCATCTTGTTGGAACTAAAACTCTGGCTTTAAAAAATATGTAATCATTACCATTCACATTAACCGCAACTTGTTCATCGTTTTCGAAAAAATATGGTCCAATGATCCTTTCTGATGTTATTCCAAACCATTCGATACGAGTACCTTGCTTTTGACGTTCAACAATCAATGTTTTGGATGTTCAATGCCCCTAATTCTGAAATTTTGTTTATTCAGGTGAGGTGAATATCGTGCATTATGAGTTTGTTATACACTCGTTTTTCTCTCGAAACACTCCTTGAAAACGCCGAGCATATTGAATGCGTACTTGTAGTTTGTAGATCATTTGCTTTCAACTCGTGAGCCAATTGAATCTTGTATAGAAAAACCTATAACTGCCGTTAAATTCTTTGCAAATATCACATAGACATCACCAACTCCTGAGAACTTCTCCTGGTGGCGCTTCGGGATTTTCGTCAAGATATCAACTTTGTATTTGAAATAATATTGTATAAACAAATTTTCGAAATAAATTTTTTGGATTTTTGAATAATGTATAAACCTTTTAAGTGAGTTTTCTGAACCGTCTTTTTCTCTATTCCTATGGAAAAAACCTCCTAGTTGTTAAGGTAGACAATTGTCTGATGATTTGGTTTTATGCTTTGTTTTCTGTAATCGTGAATTAAGGGCAGCAACATTAGGAAGAATTTCTGTGTTGCATATGTCGATACTGTGAAAAACAGGTCAGCAGTTTTGAATTTAGTGAAACCGAGGTATGTAAGAATTTGATGACTCGGAATTCAGTCTTCATGGTTATAGCTTAGTGCTTTTATTTTTCCCTTACCATAGCCTCGACAAGTATGAATCAACTTTAACCACAATACGGCTCGTGTTTAAATATAATGATTTATTTACCGCAGTCAAAGTTATTTTCATCCCCAAAGCTTGCAAACCTAGCCATGTTAACCCTAAAGATCTAAGACCTGTTAGGCTTTCATCATTCCTTTTTAAGACATTTAAACTTATGATTGAAATCCACCTTAGGGCAAATATTGATAAGTCTTTACTATCCAATGCTCATCACAAGGAGTTCACTTTAGTTGATTTCCTAGATATAGAAGGAGCTTTTAACAATGTCGACACATCCGCAATCACATCTGCGCTTTCATCTCTGATGGATGGATAAATCAATCAGTAAATTGATAAATCATATGCTGATAAGCAGGATTATAAATTCAAAACTGGGCGATTTTACTACTCGAAGAACTGTCAGTAGGGGTACGCCGCAAGGCAGTGTCCTCTCTCCTCTCCTGTGGAACCTAATCGTAAATGAACTACTAATAATTCTAGAAAGAGAGGGGTACAGAGTGATTGTCTATGCGGACGATGTTGCGATAGCGATATCTGGAAAGCATCCCAACACACTGAAGGAACTCCTGCTTTACACAAGCTTACTACCTGGGTAGATCAATTTGGACTCGGTGTCAGCCCCCACAAAACTGAACTTGTCCTTTTTACTAAAAAAATTAAAATCCCATACATAGACCCTCCTCATATTAAGGGCATATCGCTTAAATTGTCAGATAAAGCCAAATATTTTTGTCTTATTTTGGACAAGAAATTAAGCTGGAAGCTTAATATTCAAGAGAGAATCAACAAAGCCAATATAGCCATATTCTCTTGCAAAAAACTCGTAGGTAACAAATGGGCTCTACAAACTCATATTACACACTGGCTATACATCTCAGTCATTAGACCGATACTTACATATGAAGTAACAGTATGGTGGACTTCGCTGGAAACAGCAACCGCGATAAGCTCAGCAAAATCCAACGAACAGCCTGCTTAATCATGGGTGGATCTCTCCGCTCAACTCCCTCCGCTGCAATTGATGTTCTGTTTCATCTCATACCGCTAGATATCTTTAACAAACAATCGGCCGCTAGCACAGCCATTCGGCTTAAGGCCTCCTCGCAGTGGATCAATAATGATATAGGCCACTCCATTATACTGAACTCGTTCGGATCTCTACCTAGTAACGTCGTCGATTACACGACCCCTCATCCAAAATTTAATAAAAACTTTCAAGTGTCCATCCCTTCCAGGTTTACCTGAGAAACGGGGTCGCTGGAGGCGTATACTCCGAAAGATTAAATCTTTGTCTATCTTTTCGTCTTCCCAATCACTGTAGCGTGTTCCAGGCAGAACTTCTAGCAATCAAAGAAGTCCTCTCTTGGCTCAAAGAAAACGTGGTATCGACCACCGATATACGCAGCTTCTCAGACAGTCAAGCTGCCATAAAGTCATTGGACTCTGTCTCCATAAACTCACTAACAGTCCAAAATTGCCGATCATCTCTGGTGGAGATGGCAAAACAGTTTAACATTCACCTTATATGGGTCATAGAAACATTCCAGGTAACTGTAAAGCTGATGAACTTGCAAAAAATGGAATAATCTTACCTTTGTCAGATAGATAATCTAACATATGTTTACCTCTAGCTACTTGTAAACTTATGCTAAAGCATACCATTAAGAGAGCTAACCATAGATATACCAGCACCCCAATTTGCCAGTCTACAAAATTAATTTGGCCATTGCTTGATGCTAAACGCTCAAAACAACTAATTCCTATTGGTAGATTGCACATTAGCTCCGTTATAAGTTTCCTCACTCGACACTGCCTAATAGGTAGACATGCTTTTCGACTTGGAGTTCCTGCAATGATTTTTGCAGAAGCTGCATGGATGAAGAAGAAGAGTCAGTTTCTCACCTTCTATGTTCTTGTCCTGCCCTAGCACAAAGACGTAGACTCCACTTGGGGGACTTCTACTATAATGATCCTAATGATCTAAGAAATTCCGACATTCACTGTCTCAAACGATTAACTGCTAGCTGTCAGAAGATTTTGAAGTCCAAAGTGGAGTCAGACAGGGCTGCATTCTGTCACCAATATTGTTTCTGTTGGTGATAAGCCATGTCCTTCTGCGAGCAGCCTTAACGGGAGGAGGAGGAATTCGGTGGACTCTGACGTCTCACCTGAAACATTTTGATCATGCGGACGACGACGGCGACGTATGCTTACTTTCTCATAGGATCATGGATCTCAACCAAATGACAATAGGTGTGGAGAGAGAAGCAGAAATCGTTGGGCTGAAAATCAACTCCGGCAAAACAAAGATAATCAGCCAAGGAACCCAGTCATCTTCTCTCATAAATATTTCTCCACAACCGGTAGAGAAAGAACAGAGCTTCCAATACCTTGGAAGTATCATCTCTACCGAGAGTGGCACCGAACAGGACATCAGCAGTCGAATCGGGAAGGCAAAGTCTGCTTCCGGTACGTTTAGAAATATATGGAGGAATAACTCTCTAAGCTTAAGAACCATAAGCTACGGCTGTTTCGATCCAACGTCGAATCCGTTTTACTTTACGTTTTCAGCACTTGGAAAGTAACAGTAGGTGTCACTAAGAAGCTGCAAACGTTCATTAATAGATGTCTACGAAACATCCTTAGGATTTTCTGACCCAATCGTATTTCAAATGAAGAGCTCCTCAGGAAAACCGGTCAGGAACCTATTGACTCTATTATACGACGTCGAAAGTGGCAGTGGATCAGACATAAGTTTCGAAAAGGCGACAACTGTATTGTGGCGCATGCAATGCAGTGGAATCCGCTCACTCAAGAAGGAAGAAGAGCTGGACAACCGAGAAGCCCATGAAGAAGGACAGTCGAGGAGGAGTCAGCCAAACTAGGCAAGAGTTGGAGGGAGTTGCGACTCATATCCAGGAACCGAACACGATGGCGAGCTGGCGTTGTGGACGCCCTATGCCCCACTAGGTGTCCCCCATGGACATGTTAATTAGACGCCACCATCAGAAAATCTCATGACTTCTTCTATACTTCATGATGCAAGTCATCTTTTTAATTCGAGCTGTTGCAAGAAAAATCTCAATAAACACAAATTCTGAAGAAGTGTTCTTCAACGCTGACAAAACCATATGTTTAGATTTTCCATTTTTCCTACTCTACTTGTCTCCTGATCGGAAGCAAAACTGCATTTTTCCAGCTTATCCCTTAGACAGGTAAATATATTTCTTCCCTCTCTAACTGTCGTCCAATTGCATTTACGTCCCTTCTTTTCAAGGTCATGGAAAGGCTGATAAATTATAAGCTCAAATGACCGATAGTGTGACTATCTGATCCGATGGTACGACGGTACGAGTATATCTCACCGAACAGTAGAAAATTATGTACATCGTTTTGGAGAAAGTAATATTATAACACAACATTTGATAGAGTTTGGTATCTCTTTTTCGTTGGATTAGAAACTACCTTTCAAACGGTTCAATACAAGTTCTTGTGGACGGTAACTCAAAAAAATAAATGCAAGTGTGCCGTTCCGTTCCGTTTTGTCTCCGACTCTCTTTCTAATATTCACCAATGATCTTTCTTATTAAAGTTCTAATTCATTAAACTGTTTTGCTGACACTTTTTAAGTTTTTAACGATTCAAAAAAGCGAGAATTTACGACCCAACAAGTCACTTTAATTTATTCTTTTTTTAAGCTTTAGTACATAAGCATATATCTGTCATCATGCACTTAATTCGCATCCATCCACGCATCCATTCGTTCATCATCATCCATACCACTAAGAACATGGTCACGAATTCGACTTAAACTCTTCCGATTTCGATTGCAGGCAGCAATTAATCAGTCTCCGCACTTCGACTCAAGGCGACCCTCGGTGGGTCATCAATCAGGTGGTAAAAGTAATCTGAATGTGGTCTTTGCTTGATGGCTCCCCTCTCGTAAGGCCACGACAAATTACTCTCACTAATTTGGAACTTTACCCCGCCTCGCGTCTCGTTCAGGAATTTTAAGTGGACCGAAGACTGCCAGTTCCATGTCAGAGCAAATTTCCAAGCAAGCGAGGTGTCCCTTTAAAAATGAAAACAAAGCCATCACTTATGGCAATCGTCGTCGTCGCTGTTGTTCCACATGTGATATGTTACCCAAAAGGGGGATCGCTCTTGAGTGTGGAATGGAGCAGTGCAAATCCTTGGATGCAAGGATCATGCGTGGGAGGCGATAGTGAGAGTTGGAAGCATGGAACTCTGTGTGAGATAACACTCGAATCCTCGCCAAAGTGTGAATTAAATTTAAATGTCATTTATCGCGGTGGTAATTAATGCTAGCCTGGCACCAGGGTGTTAACTGGGGGTACAGCGGAGACCTGGAATGAGTGTCCCGAAGAACTTATAGACTGGTTCCCGGTAAGTAATTTATGAATTTCATTAACGCACTGCTGAGTTGAGTGGGGCGTTTTGTGTCATGATGTGACGATTTGTAAAGTGTTTAGTGGCTGGGCTTTGTTAAGCTGTTGCCCACAGTGGCGCATATCCGATGGATGTAAAGCGGGAACTATAGCTTGTTCATAATGATGGTAGCTCCCCTGGTCTATAACGTTGAAGAAATGAATTTACTGTGAGCAAGATATTGCGAGATTGTAAATTAAGAAATGCAAAATTATTGCAGTGTGGGCTGATGGGCTGATGAGAGGAAACGTCTCGGCTGAAGTTAAGACGTTTAACAAATATTGTTGGAAGTCTTATTGAAATGGGTTACATTAATTGTGTGGCTTTCATGACAGTTGTATGAAGTGGTAACTAACGAGATATGGAATGGAGTTCTGTAAAATCTTTTTTATTTTTGTTTAAGAACAACTTTGGCATGGGGCAATTAGTGGAACAAGTTTATTTCATTTATTTCAACGACCAATTATTTTATGATTCATCGATTTGAATGCTTAACGGAAGAGGTTTGGTATATACGAGTAGTCACATTTATTATTGCGAAATGATTTTTTTTAAACAATCCAAGACACTGCTTCACTACTCAAATCACATTTGCGTATCAACAGAGTTTGGTTTCGTCAAAGTATATCTCTTGGACAACAACAGCACTCCTCAGAGTTAAGCTTTCGTGTAGATTGGTTAGTGGTTAGACACTTATCGATACAATCATTCAACAGTTTGGAATACTATCACTGCGTTTCCCATACGTCCGATTCCGATAATCCCGCTGTTTAGTTTGACGAATAATGGCCTTTCGATCCGGAGTACTATATCAGATTCAAGAGTATCAACTGGAGCCAATTTCTAACTGGCGCCGAAGTTGAGCTAACAGAAATAATGAGCTAAGCTAACCTTATTAAAACTAACGGAGCTATCCATAAGTATCAAAGAGCAGTCAATAACGCACCGGGCAACCAGAAGACACAAAGGAAGAGTAGAAGTAGAGCAATCAACCAGCCCAGTTCACCTTTGTCTGTGAAAGAAGCTCAAATTGACATACTTCATCGGACCTTCAATATCAAGAACGAAGAATATTGAAGAACCTACTCTCAACAAAAGTGCAAAAACATATCCATGACTGTCACCTGCAGAAGAGACTATAGAACATAAAACTTGGACCAGACTGCTTCAGAAAAATAAACACCATTTTTGGAAGAACGAAAACTATCTCGGAAACCATCAACTATATGTGCAGAATATGGCATCCACTTCAGCAGAGAAGGCATTCGCTAATCACTTACCCATCATCCGCCAATTGACCTTCCACAGATCTTGTTGCAAATCGTCGCAAGATTATAGCAAGAAGAACTCTCAAAAATTACCACTTCCAACAAATAGAATCCTGCCCAAGCCTGAAAAAGAAGGTACTACCATCAATATAGAAAACTTGAAATAATTAACAGAACCTGACGGCATCTAACTTTTCATTCAATAAGCTGCCCAATATTGGCATTTTTCAACGGACCGGTATCTTCAACAATGGCTTGAGCAATGGTTACTTTCCCGAAGCATGGAAAATGGCAAAAATTGGTCCAGTACCAAAGAAGACCAGCAAACAAAACGTGGAAGGGTAAGGCCCAATGTCATTACTTTGTTACATAAACAATGTCCTGGAATCACGACCCCTGGAAAAGCTGAAACATTTCTGTCGGGAAAAGAATTTAACAGAAAGAGAGATCTTGACGAAAAATCAGAAAAAAGCATACTAGGGCAGGAGTGCTACAAGGATCCAAACTAGGACCATTTCTTTTCAGAAATTAAAGCGCAGAAAACAATACCTATTAAGAAAGTTGTTGATTATCAAGTTAAAAAAAATATCAATTCAATATCTCTTCCGCATAGATCCGTCTTAATTTGAGTGATGGCCTGTGTTGTGTCCACCTTAAGGGCATCGGTTAGTTTAGGATTATTGGCATAGACCTTCGATTTCAGGGAACCCCACAAAAAAAGTCTAGCTCTGTCAAAATGCATGATATTGGTGGCCAATTCACATCACCTCGTTCATGCAGAATGTCCATCGTGGCATCCGCTGTGTGTACGTAGTGCCGGCGGCGTCTTCCACATGTCGTATAATTCTTTATGGTTGAATTTGGGCTGTTAGAAATTGGTTATTATCGTTTTGTAGTGCTTGCCATTCACGGTGACGGCCTCATCAACGTCGTTTCCGAACAAATATGGACCAATAATGACACCGCCTGGTAAGCCTATTATTGTGAGTTGGGGTCGTCCAATAAACGAAAAATTTAGGTTCTTACCACTGGCATTCATCAAAAAATGAGCCTCGTCGCTAAAGATGATTTTTCGGCAAAAATTGGGCTGCTCTTACAAACGCTCCGAAGCCCAGTCAGCGAATAAACGGCTTTGTCTATGGTCATTCGCTCTTGGGCCAGTTGAATCTTGTACACGTGAAGGCCCAAGTTCCGAAGCAAAATTCGCCAAGTTGAAGTCTGCGAAAAGCCGAGTTCTTCTTCACGGCGAGGAATCGTTCAGAGATGGTCACTTTGGCTTCAGCGGTACTTTATCTCAATTCACGATACTCCCTACAAGTAATTTTATGCTCCAGGTCGATGTTTCTCTTCAATAACTTTTAATATCAACGTGTTACTTCTTCGCTGGATTTGCATTTACCATTCTGACCGTTCAATACAAGTTGTTTTGGGTGGTTTTAAGTTTGAAATACATCAAATAAATGCCCCCAAGGTTCTGTATTGTCTCCAACACTAGTTCTCATTTTTATAAATAATTTTCTATCTGAAACTGCTAATCCACTAAACTGCTTCGCTCATGAAAACACCCTTAGTTTTTCATACTCCTTTCATGCCTCACCTCCATTTTCTTCGAATGTCGAATTGCAACGGCAGAATGTGTTGAGCTCATCAAACTCAAATTCGAACAGTATTGTTATATGGGGTATGGGGCATTAATAATCGTGTGTAATTTAATGCTTCTAAGGCTGGTATTCACCGAGCGCTCATAACTTAAGAAGCTCATAAACCTATTCACCAAGCAATATTAGTGAAGATCTACGAGCGCTCTTAAAAGTTAGGAGTGGTCAAGACCACTGTGCTTGGCACACCCACAAGCGAACAAACTTTCGAAGAGAGCGCTCGTAAGTTAGGTTAGGAGTGGTCGGGACGAGTTTGATGAGCTCAACATATTCTGCCGTTGCAATTCGACATTCGAAGAAAATGGAGGTGAGGCATGAAAGAAGTATGAAAAACTAAGGGTGTTTTCATGAGCGAAGCAGTTCAGTGGATTAGCAGTTTCAGATAGAAAATTATTTATAAAAATGAGAACTAGTGTTGGAGACAATACAGAACCTTGGGGCATTTATTTGATGTATTTCAAGCGCTCGGTGAATACCAGCCTTAAAATTTTCAAGTGTAATACATACAAAATCAATACTTAAAAATGCTTCATTGAAAGAGACAGTAGATCTGGATAAGGGTGCATTTTTTCCATATTTGCGTTCTTTGAAATATAAACGTTTTAGCTCGTAGCGGGAACGTAAATTGGAACCTGTGCAAGAACTTCTTGCCAAGAAGTGATGGACACTTTATGTGATAGCACAGAAAGTCTCTAACAAGCATAACCCCATGCATTTTGCTTCGAGATTCTAGCGATTTTATGCTTAGAAATTGGCATCATCATTTGCATTGGCATTGGCATATTCAGGCCAAAAACTTTAGGTTATTTGATTTGTTTGAAAATGAATTTGGTGAATTTTCTTTGAACTTTTTCTAGATGGTCAGAGTGAACGTTAAACGCGGGGCTCAAAACAGCATCTGCGTATTCAAGAACATTTCGCTTAATGAATCCCACAAACGAATTGGCCTTAGGGATTAAGTAATTAATTCAAATATTAATTTATGCAAGAACAAAAATTATAAGTCGTTTTAGTGGTTTCTTAAAAAAAAAGCTTTTATCTACAAACTTTTTAAAAGG
This sequence comes from Chrysotoxum bicinctum, assembly GCA_911387755.1. NCBI lineage: Eukaryota > Metazoa > Arthropoda > Insecta > Diptera > Syrphidae > Chrysotoxum > Chrysotoxum bicinctum. Next base: position 245,515,223 of record OU426988.1, on the reverse strand, counting down.
TTCTTAAGAAAAAATTTTGGTACGCCAATTTAAAGTTTTTATTATTTTTATTATTATATTCGAATAAAAATTAAATTTACAAAAAAAATATTGAGCCGTTTCGGATATCCAATTTTCAAAAAAAGAAAAAATAGATTTTTTTTTTTTCAAAAATTCAAAAAATATTTATTTTAAAGTTTTTAAATGCAATGTCTTTTAGACTTTTTAGAAGCTTCTCTATAAAAAATTTCATCAACATCCGTTATGTGGATAATGAGAAATTCAAAATTCGAAAAAATGGTTCTATGGTAGGTACAAGTTGTAATATCTTAATTTCAAAATTAATTTCATAAAGATCCTAAAAATTAATTGAAAGAAAAAAATTTATATTTTTTTCGAGAAAAATATGATTTTTGAAAACAATTTTTTTTTAATTTTTTAGCATTTGTATGGTAGGTACCTTTATTTTTAGGTAAAATAAATTTTTCTTTTTCACATCTTGTAGATTATATTGAGAAACTTTTATTTATCAATTTTAAAAAAAAATCTAGCATGGGGTTTTCGAACAATTGAGTTTTGAAAAAAAAAATTTAAGTTTTTTTTTTTAAAAATCCAAAAAAATTTTTTTTGAAAATTTGAGTACACAATTCTATTTATGTTTAAAGGAGCTTTAACAAAAAAAAAATCATCAAAATCGACTGTACCGTTTTTGAGAAAATCAAAAACAAAAAAAATGGTTCCATGGGGGGTACCCTCAATAACCACTTTTCAGAAATTTTTTTTAACTGTTACCTAGCTTTAACTAAATTAAATTTTTTTGTATTTTTTATTTTTAAAATCTGTCAAACAGTTTTCGAGAAAAAAAAAAATATTTATAAAATTTCGAAAAAAATTCGTTTGGCAGGTACCGTTATTTTTGGTCTTAAAAAAAAAAAAGAAAAAAACGTTTGGGGGACAAAAATTAAAAACGATATCTACCAAGTTTAAAGAAAATCGGTCGAGCCGTTTAGGCTGTAGTCGAACCGACAGACAGACAGACAGGCAGAATTGCGAGACCCACTTTTTTAGTCTTCGCTATCATCGTAATGTGAACTTTGATCAAAATCTCGAGTTCAATTTTTTACTTGCGATATATGTAGGTACTATAGGGCAAGTTCTGCATTTGGAAAAAAAATCGAACTCGAGATTTTGACCAAAGTTGACATTACGATGATAGCGAAGACGAAAAAAGTGGGTCCGACAATTCCGTCTGTCTGTCTGTATGTCTGTATGTCTGTCTGTCTGTATGTCTGTATGTCTGTATGTCTGTATGTCTGTATGTCTGTATGTCTGTATGTCTGTACCTCGAACTACAGCCTAAACTACCGGAAGTATATTCTACAAACTCGGTACTTAAGGGTCTTCGGTGATTCCCTAGAGGAGAAATTGAAATTTTTTTTTAGCTCTAAAACTAACGGTACCCCCCATACACCCGTAATGCAAAATCTTATTTATCTCGAAAACGGCTCTAACGATTTTGATAAAAAAAATTAAGTGTGATATTATGGGCATGGACTACATTTTGGTCAGCAAAAATTTTGGGGCAAAATGTTATTAGGGGTACCTGCCATAGACCCGTTTTTTTAATTTTCGAGTTTCTCATTAACGGCTCTAAGGATTTTAACCCAAAATTTTTAGCAGGAGTCCCCTTAAGTTTAAAATAATATTGTATATAAAAATATTCGAAAAAATATTTATTGGGTTTTAAAAAAAAAAAAAAAATTTAAGTCAATATCTTCAAAACCTAGAACGATTATTTTTTGAAATTATTTCCTAAAACGAATATTATTAAATACTTAAAATCCGCATTCCACATTTTTTTCTTAAAAAATTTTAGAGAAATTTGTTATATAAAAAATGTATTTAATAATAAAACGATTTTTAAGGTTTATTTGCGTAAATTCATGCTTTTCCGGAAACCAGGCGGCAATTTTATGCATTTGAACATTATTATCTCACTAAATCTATGTTTTGTATTTATAAAATGTATCTTAAATTCCAAAGTACTTTTACATAAGAGCAAGTTCGTGCGATCCAGTCGTGCATTTTATTTACGAATGCATAACTTGCCTTATAGTACCTATAAGTTGCAAGTAAAAAATGTGAATACATCGTTATCTCCTACTCAATTTTAAGGGCAGTCATAACACCTTGAGGTAGCGACTATTATACAAAAAATTAAATACAATTTTATATATTTCAAAGATTGATTATATGGCCTCTAACAATATGATGTCGGTCAAGTGGATGCCTCTGGCCGACGCTCAAAAGCGAGCTCTTTTAAGCTCTCGTAACAAACCAGAAACTACAGTCTTAAGAACATAAAGTATGCTGTCGGTTTCAGTTATGTCGGATACCAATTATTTTAAATTTTTGGGCTTGACTACATCAGCTATGGTCTGTCGACATGTTAAAAAGTCCTCTTGAATTATTCCAAACCAAATTTGGCAGATCAACTGCGATATTTCGAGTTAAACTTCGAAACGTGCATGATGTCCCACTGAAGAACTGATTCTTAGATAGTATGATGGTCAGAGGCGAATATTATAGGTCCATAAGTCTAGTCTAAGATTTGATGGAGTGAAAACGAACTTGTTTTTTTATTCAAACACTTCAAGCACCCGTCAAGTTTTTCAGAACTTCCTGATTCACTTCGACTTTCCACCAATTATAATACTCGTATGATTCAATACTTTAGTTTGACGTGTACAAATAATTTCCCTTGAAGAGGTATCTCTGTGGTTTTAACTTTTCTTACTTTACGTCAGTAATAACACGATTCTAAAATATGTGCATAAATTAAAAAAAACAAATATCCCCACTTTGCTTGGATGAGCTAACGCCAATTTGTTTCCATCGCCCCAGCAATACTCCTCGATATAATTCGCATACCGTTTAGATCATTTCCAACGATCGTAATTAAATCGAACGCAGACAAAGTTAATGACAAACTTAGATAGACGTTTAATTAGACAATAAAATGCCTGGAAATTAAAAGAGTGTATTTGGTAGTAAAAAAAACTCAATCGATTAACGCGGAGTTTTACAATATTTTTATCGAGGCTATAAATTTCAACCTTTCAAGTCGGAAATTGGTCATCTTTTTAAATGACTTGTTACAAGGTTTTTTTTTACCTTTTTACAGTTTTATCATGGAATGAGAGATGGTGAGTCATCGACATTTTTCCCATATCTCTTATGGTTTGGGTATAGGTTTTAGGGATTCCCGAAAATATATTTTTCAAAGACCTTAAGTATGCGACAGCGACAATATTTTAAAAGCTTTTCTTGTCGCGCCACCATGTCGCTCAGTCAAAAGAAGTTTACTAATCAATTTGGATCCATTGATTACGCACCCAAGACTGTTGTTGTTCTCTTGTATTCATTTGGGCCAAGACCGACGTACCTACGATTCTGAACTGAGGTGTTAATCTCAGAGTTAATGTAGGTCGTTGCGACAAAAATACACATCACCCATTGTTTAACGAATTCGAATAAAGAATCCCATCAAGACCGTTTAATTACCTCGTCACAAAACTAAAGAGCCATCAGAAAAATCCGAAATAAGAACAGTCATTCTGTGGCGGACAGGGACATCTTTAAATTAATTAGTCTGTCAATTAACGGGCGAATGAAGTTAATTTTGTTTTGCAGTCGGAATATTAATTTCGCGGCGGCCTTGGTTCTTCGCATATATGTATGTATATAACAACCATATTGCTCTGAGTGTTGGTTAAGTGAATTTTAAAAGCACCCAGTTATCTAATCAAGAACCGAATGTTATTTTGAGTACTTTTGGTCGGTTAAAAGGCTTTTTGTAAGTCTTTCTGCATAATGGATTGACTGTGGGGTTATGTGACATGGCCGACCAGGCTGCGTGGGTGGACAGAGGTGTCACCTGAGAGTTACAGTGGGATTTATGACTTTAAGAAGTTTAACAAATTGGAATTGCACAATTTTCTCTGCCATATCATTTGGATATATTGCCGTACTTTGTGCGCTAAAGAGTGCAATCTATGACTCAAAGAAAACAATGCTTTCAGAGTGAAGTCATGACTCGGCTGGAATCTTTATTACTCTCGGAATGGATGTTACATATTAAGGAAACAACTTTTTTTTTTAACTTTCGATTTATGTATTAGTATCTACTTATGTACATTTGTATATGCAAGTTATGCATTCGAAATCCAGATTTTAATCAGTCTTTACATTACGTTCATGGGGGAGACGAAAAAGGTGGATAATTGGAGAGTTTCACTTTGAATGCTTTCTCGGATCACTGGTGGATTCTCTTTAATAAAACCTGCGAGTCGGAAACCCCTCGCTTTACAGAAATGCCAGAAAAAGTAAAGTTCAAATTTTTAATAGATACCAAACTGCTGAGTCTGAGTCCAGATTCGGATGAGGATCTAGATTGTAAGGTGAAAATCTTTAAAATATTTAGGAGTATTGCTTTTAAATTTTCTTGTCCAGTTAAATATAGCCGTAAGACCCTTCTCACATGGTGGAATGAAGCCCTGTTTAATATCAGAAAAATGACTCGGATAATGTTCAATATGTGATACAAACACAAGCTTTACCAACTCTACACAGATTGTCTAAGAGTAAACAAGTAATAACCAAGCGACAAAACTGGAAACAATACTGCCAACCAATTGAAAATATCAAGGCAAGTTCTCTGGAAGGAAAACTGTAATCTATAATCCCGCCGTCTTCAAGAGTCTAATGGGGTCTGGACGACTTTTTCAACTGAGTTCATTGAATAACTGTAGACGGCGTACTTTCCGGGATGCGTAAATTTCGTGACATTTCGTGGACTCGGGTAGAGCATGTCAATATTGTTAGCACTTATGTCCTTTCTTTTCAAGGTCATGAAATGGCTGATAAATGAGCTTAAGAAATATCTCGAAGATCGAAGCTTCTAAATGACCGGCAATCGTTCCTCTGGCGATCTGATGGTATATCTCACCAAAGAGTGAAACAGATCTTTTCATCGGTTTGGAGAAAGTAAGATTATTGCGCTTAATATTTCCAAAGCATTTTGTAAAGTTTGGCGCCAGGCTCTCTTATCGAAAATGAGTGTGTTTGGTATCAACGAAACATTTATTATTTGGATAAGAAACTGCCTTCATGCTTTGTTAGACAGTTTCAAGCCTGATCTTCGCAAAACAAATGCTGGTGTCCCCCAGGGCTCCGTTTTGTCTCCGACACTCCTTCTCATTTTTTTAAAATAATCTACTGTCGGGAACTTTTATCGTTTATCGTTTATCTCCTTCGTAAGTGGAATTGCAACGGTATCGTATGATTAGCTCATTAAACTCTGATCTTTACAGCATTGTTAAATGGGGTAAAAGAAATTTTGTGGCGTTAAATGTTTCGAAAACTCAATGCTATGTATTGTCGTTAAAGCAAAATGTACCCCTTATGGCATTGTTCTTGAATAGCACTTGAATCAAATAAACCGAAAAGCTCTCAATACTCGGTATGTGTGTCAACGAAGATCTTAGTTGGAATTATTACATTTTCGAGACTGCCAAAAATGAGGCTAAATGCTTATGATTTCTATATCGATGTAAGAAATTGTTCATATTCTCTGATCTGGCTACCATTTATAGGGCGTTTAAACGTCCAACACTCGAGTATGCTTCACATCTTTGGGCAGTTCTGTTCCACTCATTGGATAGAATCAGACAAGAGCATTAAAACTCTTGAACACCGTCGGAGTTTTTCATGTATTTCATGTATTAAAAAAAATAAGGAAGACATTGTCTATGCAATTAACACCTTTTCTTTATATAAATCTCCAGGCCCGGACGCGTATTGCCAAACTGTATATCAGCACAGATCTCCTTAGTCTGTGCTCAGCCATTTTCTGCTCACCGAATTTGAAAGTATTGTAGAGCAAACTGTATGCTACCACAGAGCGCTCTGTGGTCACATGCAGTTTGCTTGTAAAATATTAAAAAAGCTGAAGCAAACTAAATATATACTATTTCAGATCGAGCAAAGTACCTGTGATTACAGAGCCATCGTTCACGTTGGTGTGGTTATTGTGTGTGGTGTGTGGTGCCGTGACATAAGGCCAAGTGACAAAAGGCCAAATTTGTTTGTGACTTAAGGCCAAACATTAAATGTTTTGTCTTGAGCAACAGTACCTTGGGTGGCCCGCTTCGCGGGTTTTCAGGATTTTAACTCCCTTTTCGGGGCTCACACCCGCTCACGCAACTCCGTTGCTCCACTTAGGGTATGTTCAGTCGCCAGGCAGGCGCCTGTAGCAACAGTTTTGTATTTTACATTAATTGGAGTAAACAACTAACAGTTATGTACTGCTGCTCAGGAAAACTGTTGCTACAGGCGCCTGCCTGGCGACTGAACATACCCTAAGCGGAGCAACGGAGTCGCGTGAGCGGATGTGAGCCCCGAAAAGGGAGTTAAAATCCTGAAGACCCGCGAAGCGGGCCGCACAAGGTACTGTTGCTCAAGACAAAACATTTTATGTTTGGCCTTAAGTCACAAACAAATTTGGCCTTTTGTCACTTGGCCTTATGTCACGGCACCACACACAATAACCACACCAACGTGAACGATGGCTCTGTAATCACAGCTACTTTGCTCTTAGTTTCCTGAGCAAAATGTATACCAACACGCAGAAAAATCTGCTTTTGATCTGACACAGTATATAGTATGCTCTTAATTTGAATGAGCATTCTGTAGTCTATTATAGAGCGTCGGAGCTCTGTACTGATATACAGTTTGGACTGCATTCCTCCCCTTAAGTAATTTTTACGCGCAACACCCGATCCATCAGGAACTCTCATCAATATACCCTTGCAATTAACATCGGGCCTACCGTTGAGGAGTTTCCTTTTTTAGCCGTACCACACGAATTTGGAATTCCTTACATAAGTCTGTTTTTCCTTCCCATTTCAATATACAAGGGAATTTAAGACTTAATGCTCGCGTGTTAAATTATTTAAGGGGCAGCCAAATCCAGTTGTAGTTGACAAAATATTTTAGCTTCAGAATATATTAATTTTTCCAAATTTAGCTTTCCACCGATTTTTGTAGAATTTTGTAGAATTCTTTTGTACAAATCTTTAGGCAGGTACCACAATTTTTCTTGATTTTATGAAATGCCACATGAACAGAAAACTCTGTAGATGGTGTAAACTTTTGTAGAAGTTGCAAAAATAAAGAGGAGGAAGAAGCAGATGAATTCACTATTTGGGTTAATTACCAAACTTAGCTCAGACTTGTAAAACAGCCCTTAGATCATCGATGAACTGGGAAATTTTTCACACAATCTATCCCAAATTGAAGGTAGTTCGCATGGATATTTTCCATAGATTAATATTTCCCTCCCTCCCTTCTTTCAACGGTATTGGTTTCTGAAGAATTCGATATCCTGCTAACCTCCCAAGGTATCGGGTAAAACTGCACTGCTTCTCCCCAAATTCATAAAGAGAAGTGGTTCGATAGGGATTTTGAAGCAGCCAGAAAACTTTCTTTCGCATACCTTGCCTAACAACAATGGTACGCAAACTTCAATAAGAACTAAGTATAAGACTTTCGAGTGTCCAAAGTCATTTGCCGAATGTGGAAAGTTATGAAAAATGTGAGCGGATTAAACCTAAGATTTGAAAACCAACTGAAACAGCGGAGCTGAAAAGCTACTCGTTTTTTGCATCCCTGTTAAATGCTGAGCTTACATCTCTCAGAGTTCAATATGCTCCATTATGTTGAGGATAACTTTTTAGATGCCAACTTTTCCGTAGAATTTCTTTCCGTATTAGACAGAGTTTGTATTAAAAAGCCGCAGGACTAGACAAATCCCCTATGAGTTCTTTAAATTCGCTCCACAAGGTTATATAAGCCGCAAAATTGCCGGGGGATTTTGTTTTTGAACACATCCTTGAAACTTTTTGCCATAGTTTGATATTCCGCAGACTTGTTACCTGGACGAACGAAAATTCCGTGTTGAGTGAGTTTCAAGCTGGCTTTCGAACTGGTTGCTCCACGATAGACAAAGTATTTCTTCTGGTAAACACAGCAGAACTATATTTGCAGCAAGGAAAATGTACGCTTTCTACATAGGTTTCAAAGCAGCTTCTGACAGCAGAGAGTCTGTTTCCTTCAAACTCGCAGTCATCGGCTTATTTTCAAAAATTATAGAAATATTAAGAGTACTCTCTGAGAACGACTCCATAAAAGGGTTTGGGGTGGAGAGAGTCTATCAGAAGAATTTAGTTCTTCAATGGGATTAAAACAAGTTTGTTCCCTAAGAACCTTTCTTTTTACAATCTTTATCAACGATTTAGTGAATTCTGTTAGTGGTGGGTTCACTGCAGCAGGCGAAGAAATTCCAACTTGTGAGGTCGGACAAACGTTATGTAAAGGGTTGGAAAATTCTTAAGACCATCTTTTTACAAAACCTAATGCTGAGTTGGCCTTAAGGATTCTTTCATCAATATGAAGTAGAAATTTAAGTTCACGGTTACATAAAAGGCCAAGATCCCTTATCTTTTCTACTATTTGTAAGGGTTGATTATGAAGATAGTAAAGACGGGGAGTTGTTTTAATGCGTTTACGTAAAAAGGTCACTGTCTGGCATTTGCAAATGTTGAGCTCTAAGCAAGTGTTGGTACACCAGGTTCAGAAACTGTCGAGATCTGTTTGGAGAAGAGATATGTCTTCAAATGCTGCGATGATTTTGGAAAATTTCGTATCGTCAGCATCAAGAGATATGTATTTGACATTGTCTAATGACCATGTCAATGTGTCTAATTATAAGGATAAAGAGAAGAAGTCCTAAACGACTACCTTGGGGGACACCAGAATTGGCTAGAATAGGATTGTAAAATATTCACGATTCTCTAGGTAAGAAGTAATCCATTGCAGGAAAAGAGGTTCGAAACCTAAAGAGGATAGTTTTAAGACTGTCGAAAGCTATGCTGAAGTCAGTGGAGACAATATCAACTTCATTCCCGTTTCCTAAGGATCTTATAGTAAATTAAACGAATTTCAAAAGGTCTGTGAGGGTGGATCTGCTTTTTGCTTTTTAAGAAACCACGCTGTGATGGGGTGATTAAGGACCTGCAACGGAAACTGAGGAGTTCATATAAAATGCTTTTAAAAATTTTTGGGATATGTGAAAGTTTAGGATTTGGTCGATAGTTTTTCACGTCACCTTTCGGGCCTTTCTTGTGAATTGGTGCTATGAAAGATGTTTTCCATATCTTGAAAGAGGATTTGAAAGAGAGGAAGAACAATTTTGTAGAAAAATGGCAGGAGGATCATCAGAGCCCGGAGTGAACTCATCATTAAGTTAAGAAAATTTGTTTTCAATGGCCGATGGAGCAATGCAATCAGGTAAGAATGGACTCAGGTCCAATCTGGTTTAAAAGAATCCTTGGATAATGAATCCTTAAAAAATTATGCCAAGTAATAAACTACAGTTAGATTATGATTGGAGGTTTCATTATTGGACAAATAGAATCTGGACTGAAAGAGAATCTGGGATCGTAAATAAGGTTAGATTGGGTTTTATGTACCTAAATATTGTTGGTAGAGAAAACTGTACAGTTTGTTGAATTGAAGATGCACCAATATATACTTAGAGTAGTGAGTTGGGCATTGAGAGCGTAGGAAAATTTCTCAAAGCTTGTTCCTTTGGTTACTCAGCGAACGTAGTCTACGATTATACCAATGTGGTGATGAAGGAAAAACTCTACGTCAGTAGGAAGGGACATGTAACGAAATTGAATAGTGTAATTCATTATAAATAAAATGCACGACTGGGTCGCACGAACTTGCTCCTATGTAATAGACTAGGAATTTTAAAAACGAATGTTATTAGAGAAAACTGTTCATAAGGATAAAATTAATTTTTTAATTTCTTTTAGTAGTAAGAGACAAAAACAGAATGCTATGCAAATATGAATTAATGCAAGAACAAAAATTATAAGTCGTTTTAGTGGTTTCTTAAAAAAAAGGATTTATCTACAAACTTTTTAAAAGATTTTTAAGAAAAAATTTTGGTACGCCAATTTAAAGTTTTATTTTTTTGTCGAATAAAACTTAAATTTACAAAAAAAATATTGAGCCGTTTCTGAGATATTGAATTTTCAAAAAAAGAAAAAATATATTTGTAGCAGCCATCCTGCATCCACTGATGTAAAGTTGGAGAAACAATTCTTTTTATTTTATAACAAATTGCTTTTCGTCGAGTCATAGTTGTAGACAGGCTGAACATTTATTTGGTCGCCTGGCTCTTCTCCTCCGCTGTTCTTGCGTCATCATTTTCTTTACCCCTAGCTATCAATAGACAAGTTGAACGTCACAGACGGTCGCTTGGCTTTGCCTTTAAGTTGGGAAGAATTCTTCTTTTTTACTTGAACCACTCATTGGAGCTTCTACTTATACAACACCGCAGCAAGCAGAGCACCTACGCTTCATATTTTTTTTTTTTTTTTCAAAAATTCAAAAAATATTTAACTTAAAGTTTATAAATGCAATGTGTTCTAGATTTTTTAGAAGCTTCTCTATAAAAATTTTCATTAAGATCCGTTATGTGGATAATGAGAAATTCAAAATTCGAAAAAATGGTTCTATGGTAGGTACAAGCTGTAATATCTTAATTTCAAAATTTTTTGATTAAATTAAACATCGTAAAAATTAATTGAAAGAAAAAAAATTTATCAAAATTCTAGGCGCCGTTTTCAAGAAAAATACGATTTTTGAAAACCATTTTTTTAAATTTTTTAGCATTTGTATGGTAGGTACCTTTATTTTTAGGTAAAATAATTTTTTTTTTTCACATCTTGTAGATTATGTTGAGAAACTTTTATTTATCAAGTTAAAAAAAAATTTAGCATGGGGTTTTCGAAATATTGAGTTTTGAAAAAAAAATTTTGAAGTTTTTTTTTTAAATCCAAAAAAAAATTTTTTGAAAATTTGAGTACACAATTCTATTTATGTTTTTGGGGAGCTTTAGCAAAAAAAATGATCAAAATCGGTTGTACCGTTTTTGAGAAAATCAAAAACAAAAAAAAATGGTCCCATGGGGTGTTCCCTCAATAACCATTTTTCGGAAAATTTTTTTCAACCAATACCTAGCTTTAATTAAATGAATTTTTTTTGTATTTTTATTTTTAAAATTTGTCGAACAGTTTTTGAAAAAAAAAATGTTTATAAAATTTCGAAAAAAATTCGTGTGGCAGGTACCGTTATTTTTGATCTTAAAAAAAAAAGAAAAAAACGTGTGGGGAAAAAAATTAAAAATGATATCTACCAAGTTTAAAGAAAATCCAAACTATATGCTCCACATTGAAACTGGAATACCTCCAATATTCATAGATTCTTTGAATATTCACTTCGACTACATTTTAAAATATATAATTTTTTTTTATAAGTTTTTATATATTTCAAATGGATACCTCGAGGCTAGTCGAGAAAAAAAAAAAAAAAAAAAAAAAAAAAAATATCTAAGCTTCAATGCGGAAAACAATTTCGATCTTAAAAAAAACTCTCAATATAGTTTTATCAAAAGTGGGCACAAATCAACGTGAGGATTGTAACGAATGATTTTTTAAGAGCTATCGAAAATTTGAAAAAAAAAAAATACATTAAATTCAGTCACGAATAAAAAAAATGCTTTAATGTTAGCTTCCAGTGCGTCAATTAAAGCGGGCTTATCGCTATAGACATGAGCCTTAACATTGCCCCAGAAAAAATTGTCTAGAGGCGTTAAATCGCACGAACTAGGCGGCCATTTGACCGGCCCCAAACGTTAAATAAACTGTTCACCGAACTCGCCTCTCAATTGGTCCATTGTTACGTGTGCTGTGTGGCACGTGGTATACCATTTTGTTGAAACCACATGTTATGCAAGTCAAGCTCTTCTATTTTTCGTTTGTTATCATTGAACGTTAGCACTCACCATTCATAGAAACGTTGCGATTGACATCATCTTTGAAAAAATACTGCCCAATGATTCCATCAGCCCATATAATCCACAACAAACAGTGACTTTTTCTAGATTAGTTGCATTAGTTAGATGCATTGGTAGCTCTTGCAATGCTTCTGGCTGCTCTTCACTCCAAATACGGCAGCTTTGCTTGTTCACGTATCCATTCAACCAGAAATGAGCTTGGTCGCTGAACACAATTTTCCGATAAAAACGTGGATCTTCGGCCAATTTTTCAAGAGGTAGGTTGTTCGGTTTCAATTCGTGCACCAGCTGTATTTTGAAAGGTTTCACATCTAAATACTTCCGCAAAATTTTCCCAATTTTTCCACAGTTCGCACTCTACGTAAGCGTGTTGGTGGTTTAATGTCCAACTATGTAAATTTGGTGCGAAATTTAGTCACAACAGCCCGAATAGCCACCTCAGTAGGTCGATTAAACTGACCATAAAATGGAAGAAGCGCGAGTTAAATATGATATATGTAGATTCTACAAGCGGGCCACCCAACAACCAAATACAGCATTAACAATAAAAGGGTCAACAATCAATAGATGCAGCGTCAAAAAATTATAGCTAGGTATATATGAAAAGATATTGTAAACTGAAGACGCTTTTTAATAATACGTTGAGAACCTGAATAGTCGCAGCGACGCTTGAACGCCGGACTATTCTGGTTTTGTAATTAATATTTTATTTTTTAATTAATAACTTATTTTTACAATAAATAAAGCGTAAGAGGCCAGTGCAATTGAAATAAAAATAAAAAAGTTTTTTTATTTCGTTCGGACACATAAAATAATAAATCGCGCGATGAACTTTCTTAAAAGAGCACACATTTTGATCATACAATTAATAATTTGCAAGCGTTGTGCGTTTGTAAGACGATTCATTGTTAAATTATAGACCAAACTGAAGATGTTTGACATTGATACAATACACGAAACGTGCGTGAGCTGTCCAAACCAGTGCAGTGTTGCCAAAAAGAAAATAGTAAAAAAATCACCTATTATAAAGCAGGCTAGAGAATCTCAATACAGAGATTACTACAGTAGAGTAAGGTTTACTTAAATCTTGGTGCAGGGAACTATTTCCACGACAAAAATTGAACAGAATTGATATTTTCAATTTTCCATGCGAGAGGAAAAATACTTCTAGTAAATTTTATTCCACACAGTTCAGACTTCAGATCTGCCCTCTCCAGTGTGAGTTATGAAACACAAGGAAAAGAGAAGATGTTTTAAATTTTTTGGGTTCGTGTCCAATCCTACGAGACCATAGGCAACTTGTTTTTGGCACAAACTATTCTGAAAAAGGAGACGTTGGTTGTATGCATCCTGAAAGGTTCGAATGACCGGGATAAACTGTAAAGCTACACAGAATCTGTTTCCATTTACAGACAGAGTATTATATCAGAACATTTTTAAAATTAAAATCATTTTGCGTCTAAAATACTTATAAATTTAATTTTAAATAAAAGAAATAAATTTTATTTTTTATATAAACAATTTTAAATATTTTTATTTTTACAAATTTTAACAACATTTATGATATTTTAAACGTAGAAAGCGACGCGTTTCGGAATTTTATTCCATCATCGGGCTTATCAAAATTTTTTTGTTATTAACGTCTTGTTTCGTTGCCGTTGTGTCATTAGGTTTTTTTTTTTTTTTTTTATGTAGTTATGTTTGTCCTTTTTTTGCGTTATAGTAAATTGCGGTGTCGAATAGTGTGTTTGTTTTAATTGTCAATTTATCGTTCGTTCATTATATTGTCTTGATCTCTTTTGCACGCTTTGTAAATTTCATATTCTTCCAGTGCATCGAGCTTTGTGCCTTTCTTACAGAAGTGTATTGGCGTTAAGTTCTTGTCAAAGTTTGTGTAATTGTGGTTCTTGTCTATATAGGTGTAAGGCGTATGTGGATTTTGTGTTTTGTTTTGGTCTGTGTTCAGTAAATCTTTCGTAAAAAGTTCTCCCTGTCTGTCCTATGTAGAATTTGTCGCAGTCGTCGCAATTAATTTTGTAAACGCCAGAGCTAGTTTTTTTGTCTTTTATTGTTTTGGGTTTTAATATTTTTTGTATATTGTTGTTAGTTTTGAATGATATATTAATGTTGATCTTTTTGAATTCGTTTTTTAAAATTTGTGGTAGTAGGTTTGTGTATTCAATTGCTATGTACCATATTTATTAATGTTAGGTGGATTAATGTTGATATTGTCGTTTTTGTTTTTTATTTTCTTTAACCTTTTCTTGATTAGTTTGTCTATCATTTCTGGTGTGTATCCGTTCGCTATCGCTATTGCTATGTGTTTTATTGTGTTAACTTCATCATCATAGTCTTTTTTGGACATTGGTACTTTTAGCAACCTATTTATGAAAGCAATATAAGCTGCGGATTTTTGTGTAAAAGGGTGGTGGGATTCGTTGTGTATTGTGATGTCTGTTGTTGTTGGTTTCCTATATATTTTGAATTGGAGTTTGTTGTTGTTTTTACTTATGTTTAAATCTAAGTAATTTATTGAATTGTTTTGTTCGAATTCATATGTAAACTTTATTTTTTCTTTAATGTTGTTGATGTATTTGTTCATGATGTCTATTTGTCTGTTCGTACCGTTGAATATAATGAAAGTGTCATCTACATATCTTGTGTAAAAAATTATGTTTTTTTGTTGTTGATTTTGTTTGGATAATATACATGTGTTTTCAAAATGGTTGAGGTATATGTCTGCGAGTAGGCTGCTGAGTGGGGATCCCATGGCGAGTCCTTCGTCTTGTATATAAAATTGGTTGTTAAATGTGAAATAGTTTTGTTTAAGTGTTATTTGTAGTAGAGTTATGATTTCATCTATTGTTTGTTTGTTTATTTTGGCTGCTAGGGTTAAATTATTTTTCAATATTGTAATTGTTTCATTGACTGGAATATTTATGTACATGTTGGTGACGTCAAAAGAAATTAATTTGTATTGTGCTTATATGTTTATGTTTTTAATTTTTTCTATGAGTTCTATGTTGTTTTTTATACTTTTATTGTTTTTTAATGAAATATTTGTTGTTATTAGTTTTTGTAATTCTCAGGATATCTTGTAACACGGCGCAGTCTTATAATTTATTAGGGGTTACAATTGTAATTTTCGAATTGTAATTTTATTTTTTTATAAAAAGTTATTATTTTTTAATATAATATTTTCATAAATTATAAATCATGCTCTATTTAACTTTTATTATTTTTTTTTTAATTTGACAGATGTTTACAAAACCAGGTCCCAACAAGGCGTGTATATTAGTATTTGTTATGTAAATTATATTTTGCTATCAATAAAGTTATTCTTCTATTCTATTCTTTTAACTAGTTCTTGTTAAAACTATTCGGAGCCTGTTCTTTTGAAGGCGGTCTCAAAAATACACTTCTACTTTAAATAATTTTATTTCAACCCAAAAGTTCCGTTTAGCAGAGGTAATTGCACTCATTATAATAAATACACAGCCTATCATTGTTCCGCCGACATTTTGAAATACCATTTCATATAATATCCGTCTTTTCTTTAAATTGCCTCCCTCCTCTCTCGGATTTCCAATTTTATTTGCAATAAAATACCATGACCTGAAATAAATAAAATACAAGAGCCAGAAATGGTCTTATAATCATAATTTAGCTAACACAACACTGAAGATACAAAAAAAAAACAATTTTATGAATACAAAAAGAAAAGCGATGAAATAAATTGAAAAACTCTTAAGCCTCCAATTGAATCGGATTGGATTGGATCTTCATCTTCATCATCATCATCATGATCACAAGCTTCGCAAAAGCAAACGCAAACCATCATCAATATCAACTTCATATCATTCGCATCATGAAGTTGCCAGACGTGCGATCGTACAATGGCGATGGCGATGGCGCAGCACGTCCAATGTCGGCCGTGCATTATAACTATTGCATCAATCGATCACGCATTAGCCCCCACCAATCTCCATCGACAGTCTCGACTCTCGACAGTCTGTCAATTTAATGAAAACCGATTTCGCAAATTGAATTGGCCAACAATGGGGTTTGTGCGGGGAGGACCGACCGATTGAAGCTATCCATCCAGAAATCCTATTAAGTCGACCATTGTGAACGCTCGATTGGAATTGAGTATGCGAAGTTGCATTTGCTGGACGACATGGCCAACGCTGCAGCGTGTCTTAAAGGGCTGTACACACCATTTAGGAGCCGAGGTTGATTGGCCACCAGGCCACCACAACAGCGCGCAATAAATCGTTCCACCGCTTAAAAGACCTAAAAGTATCTTGTATCTTGTACCTATTGTATCTATCGGCTTCTTAGCCAAGATGGAGAGCGGGACACAGTGCGATTTCTGCGAATGATGATGGTGGAAGCAAATGATGATGCAATTGTTGTTCTGGCCAGGCTTGGCCGAATAAGGCCAGCTATCACGTTTCATATTGTTATTACGTCCAGCAAACGATTTCCGATGGATTTTTTTGTTTCTTCTGCAGCTTTTGTATCTCCGATTTGAGTTTCCGTAAACGCTTGATTTTCGTTAAATTGTTCGACAGATATCATAGTTAAGATTAAAGATACTTTCATCGATGTTTCAGCAACTGCGCCGCTAATCGGTGCAATTACAATTCTGATGAGCGATTAATGTGATGAGAATGTGAAACCAATTTGCGAATAATGACACAGGCACGAAAAAAAAAATATGAAAGAGATCGGAGAGGGGAGTGGGTTTGGATATAGATGAACGCGGGATGGATGCACAAGCACCTATGCCACTTTGTTGCTAATACTCGTAATTATACCAGTTTTAGATGTTGAGATGATAGTTTTTTTGATATGTGGAAAGTTGGTTTGGTTTTTTTTTTTTGATTTCGCAATGTCAGCAAGCAGGTAGCAACTGCAATGGATGATGAAGTTGCATGCGGTGCATTGAGGTCGATTAATCGAGGATTAATTACATTTTATAGACTTTTGTGGGGAAGATTAATTTTCTATTTTTCATGTTGATGCCATCAGAATATTCGCATGATGAAATTTATTTAGAGAGAGAGCAGGTTGAAACAAAGTAGTAAACTTATACATTAATCTGGATTAATTATTTTTATAAGATTTCATTTTAATCCTGCATTTGTCAAACATTCAAAAATGTCTGGGCTCGTTTTTTTTATTAGGAAAAAGGTAGATGAGAAATCTTCATAGAATTCATAGTTCGGTGATCTCACTACCTACCGCGAATTTTAACTTCCTGCAAAAATACCATTTTGTACCCGACTATGAATAAGTTGCTTTAAACATGTTAAAAGTGTGATTTTACATATAAATTATTGACACAATATTGTTAAATAAAGTAGATTCAGTAGGTATCAACAAAAATCATACAAAGTTCTACAAAGCTTGATCAACAACAAAAAATTAACCTCATAAATATTTTGGATCTTTTACGTTCCTTCCACAGGAGAACCATATCACCTTCTCTGCAGCTTTTTGAAGTTGCCTGAAAATCGTATCTCGCTTTCATTTTGTCGCTTCCTAACTTTAACCTTTTTCCTACTCTGCAGGTCTCTTTCCGAGAAAACAGCATTTGTCCAATATATCCCTAAAAAAGTCCAATTGGACTCACATCCCTTCTTTCCAAGGTCATGGAAACGCTGATCAATTTTCAGCTTAAGAAATATCTTGAGAAAAAAAAAAGTTTGTAATGACCGGCAGAACGGCTTTCGTAGCAATAAGTCCATTGGTGATCTGATCTCACCGAGATCACAAGCCTTACATCGTTTTGAAGAAAGTAAGATTATTGGACTTGATATTTCATAGACATTTGATAGAGCTTTGCATCAAGCTCTTTTATCGAAAATGCGTGCATTTGGTATCGATGAATCTCTTCTTCGTTAGATTAGAAATTACCTTTCAGACCGTTCATTGCAAGTAGTTTTGGACGGTTTCAAATCTAATATCCACAAAATAAATGCTGGTGTACTACAGGGCTTCATTTTGTCTCCGACACTCTTTGTTATATTCATGAATGATCTTTTGTCTGAAACTTCTAATCCACATTGCAGTTCTCCGCTTTAGTTCAGCCGCCATCCCTGGAGATAAAAAATCTGAGACAACAACCTTCAGTCTCAACATCGTGTCACACATCTTTCCTATCCTTCTTTCTCTTCCGTAGCTTCACGCCCGCGCTGTGTTGAAACATTTAAAGGGTAATCATAATTTCTTGAGCGCGAGCAAATTATAAAAAAAAAAAAAAAACATTAAATTTTTTGCTGACCCTCAGCTTTTCATACTCGTTTTTAAACTCACATCCTTGTCCTTGGGATGTGGACTTCCAATGGCAGCGTATGATAAGCTCATTAAATTCTGATCTTGACAGCATTGTCCAATGGGGAATCAAATACCGTGCTTCGAAAACTCAATGCTGTTTTCTGTCACTAAAGCAAAACCCTCCACCAATTCCACTCTATGGATGTTACTTGCATCGAGAAGACTAAATAACTTTCAGTTCTAGGTAACTGCATCACAGACCATGCTTTGTGGAGTGATCACATATGTATTTAACGTCACCAAAAACGCTGCTAAGTGTTTAGGGTTTTATCCACCTATGCCCCTTCTGATCTGTCTGTAATATATAAAGCCTTTATTCTTCCGAAACTCGAGTACAATTGCATATCTGGGCAGGTGCTCCAAGAAACCTCTTGGACAGAATTCAAAAGGAAGCTCCAAAAATGATAGGCAAATGTTGTCTAACTGAAACAATTGTATCTCTCGAACACCGAAGCAATGTTTCATGTTTATCATTATTTTATTGCTATTTTCATAAGCAGTGCTCTAGTGAAATAGCCAGTTGCATTCCTCCCCTGAAACAATTCAACCGTAATATTCGTACTTCTATGAATGGTCATCAGTTTACTCTTGAGTCCTATTTCGAACGTAATTTCAAGTACAGAGATTCTTTTTTTAGCCGCTCTACCCGAATAGGGAATACTTAACCCTGCTCAATGCTTCGGTATCTTCTTTCTAATCCTGTCCTATTTTCCTAATTGCTCGCACTGTGTTTAACATTATAAGGGTATTCATCATTTTTTTTGCTAAAGCTCCCCAAAAACATAAATAGAATTGTGTACCTACTCAAATTTTCAAACATTTTTTTTTCGATTTTTAAAAAAAACTTCAAAAATTTTTTTTCAAAACTCAATATGTATTTCGAAAACCCCATGCTAGATTTTTGATAAATAAAAGTTTCTGAATATAATCTACAAGATGTGAGAAAAAAAAATTTATTTTACCTGAAAATAACAGTACCTACCATACAAATGTTAAAAAAAGTGGTTTTCAAAAATCGTATTTTTTTCGAAAACGGTGCCTAGAATTTTGTATAAAATTTTTTTTTCTTTCAATTAATTTTTACGATCTTCAATTTAATAAAAAAAATTTTGAAATTAAGATATTACAGCTTGTACCTACCATAGAACCATTTTTTCGAATTTTGAATTTCTCATTATCCACATAACGAATCTGAATGAAAATTTTTATAGAGAAGCTTCTAAAAAGTCTCAAACACATTGCATTTCAAAACTTTAAAATAAATAGATTAGATTTAGATTAGATTAGATTTAGATTTATTGTTTCTTGTTTCTTTTCTTGTTTATGTACATAAATAATATTTACAAAAATCGATAAGCATGGCTTTGCCGTCTGCCTGATTGACATGAAATTAAACATTTTATAATAAGTTTTTTTTTTTTTTTTTTTTTTTTTTTTTTTTTTTCACAATAAATAAAAATATGATAAATATAATAAATACAATTCTCTGTTTTCTCTTTAAAAAAGTTAAAAATCTTCATTAATAATTTGGCTTCTATATTTAATAGCTGTTTGATAAAAATTAAACAATAAGTTTATATCATTATCGCAGTTGAGATGTGCTAAAACTTCTTCTTCCGGTATTAAATTGCTTCCAAGGAAATATCTTCGGATTTCTTTTAGAATTGGGCACCTGCCAATGAAGTGGATGATATCTTCTCTCTCCGATAGGTTGCAAAGACTACAGTAGATTGGTAAATCAGCGCGGTGAGGGATATAATTAAGTCGAATAAGTTCTCCTCTCATTTTAAAGATAGCAGATATGATTTTATTACTGTTTTCGTTACGAAAATAGTTCTTTTCATTTAAATTATGCCTCAAAATGCTATATGTAGCTCTGTGTAATGACGAAGTAGCTAAATTTAAGCAGTCAGCTCTGTATTGCTCATCTACTTTTGATATCAGGTTGTTGATTATATCCTTACAGTATCTTTCATTTCCATTTATGCGATTGAACTCCATTCCGCAGTAGGTTGCAAGCTCTTCTAACTTTTTGTACCATAGTGTTCTTCTCTCTATTACCTTTCTTGCAATAATTTTTGGAAGTCTCTCCTCCGGTAATTGCAGGACTTTGATTACATATTCTGCGTGTAGCTTTAAAGTTTTAATAAAAAGTGGTGATAATCCTGTTTCAATGTTTATCATATAGTTGGGCGTTGTGCTTGGCAGATTGAAACATCTTTTGATGTAGTACCTCAGCAGTTTCTCCACTGTTTCATACTGGCAGTATCCCCAAGATTGTGCTGCGTACAACATCACCGACTCAGATACAGATTGAAAAACTTTATATTTGACATTATGGTCAACTAAATGATTTGAAAAACACCTCTTCCAGGTAGCAGATATGGCACTTTTAGCTTTTATTAGTTTTTCTTTTAAGTGGGATTCCATACTCAGATTACTAGTTACCGTTACTCCAAGATATCTGTATGCTTTCACGATTTCAATGGCCTGTCCATTGAGATACCATTTTTCATTGCTGCAATTTCGACCTGTTCTTTTCTTAAAAATCATGACTTTTGACTTGGTTAGATTAACTGTAAGATTCCATAATTGGCAGTACGAATCAAGACGGTTAATCATAAGTTGCAAGGATTCTGGTGAGTATGCAAATAAAACCACATCATCTGCAAATAGAAGAGCTTTTATCAAAATTCCATCTATCTCTATGCCTCCTGGTAGAGAGTCGGTAAGGTCGTTGATGTACATGGCAAAGAGATACGGGCTAAGTGTACATCCTTGTCTTACTCCCATTGTTGTCTCAAACCATTCCGAAATCTCCATTCCGTTCCACACAGCCGATTGATTGTCTTCGTATAAGCTCTCGAGAACCCTTCCAAATTTTTGACTCATTGCAGCATTGTATAGCTTATATATTAAAGCTTTTCGGTCGATATTGTCAAAGGCTGCCTTGAAATCTACAAAGAGGGTGTATAATTTTTTTCCTTGGTCTACAAATATACCCGCGATGTTTTGCAGTACAAATATGTTATCTACTGTTGAGTAGCCGTTCCGGAACGGAATAAATATTTTATGAATTTTTGAAAATAAAATCTATTTTTTTCTTTTTTTGAAAATTCGTTATCTCAGAAACGGCTCAATATTTTTTTTGTAAATTTAATTTTTATTCGAACAATAATAAAAACTTTAAATTGGCCTACCAAATTTTTTTCTTAAAAAGTTTGTATATAAAAGCTTTAAGAAACCACTACAACGACTTATAATTTTTGTTCTTGCATAAATTCATATTTGGATAGCATTCTGTTCTTGTCTCTCACTACTAAAAGAATTTAAAAATTAATTTTATCCTTATGAACAGTTTTCTCTAATAACATTCGTTTTTAAAATTCCTAGTCGTGCATTTTATTTTTACTACTGTAGTGATTTATAAATGTCCTCCCGTGGTCAATCATGGAATTCTTCTAAAACTTCTATAATTTTTGATTTTGGTACTAAATGAAGCTAACGTTTGGTTTTTCAATTTTCACTTTCTTAATTTGTGCAAAGAGAAAGATTCTCTACCTGGTTTCATTCCAGTTTTTGCTTCGTCTTTATTATTTTCCATAAATTACAATCGTTTTGGTGTAAAGAAAGTACCTCTTCCGTTTTCTACATTTTGTTCGACTTAATTCCCGACTACATAATTAAAGTGATTCCTTCTTTCTGTTGAATTCTTGTACAATCATTTCATTCAGGTTTGCAATAATTCTTTCTACTTTCTCCCTACCATCGATATCTTGTGATAGAACTCCTCCGATTCCAACAATACTCGCATCAGTAGTACCCAGTATAGGCTTTTGAGATCCAAAAACCCTACTTCCTGTTTTGTAGCCCATGCCAATTTCTGGTCTTTTCGAGTTAAGTCATTCAGACTTGATACTTACAGCCAGGTTCCAAAAATCGAGTGAAATCGAAATGAAAACGAATTTCCAAATCGAGTGAATTTGTCAATATCCTTTACCACACGAGCGAGTTTACTGGAAGCTGCCGATATGCCCTCCATTTTGTCACTAATTTGTTTTATTGCTTTGGTTTGGTTTTCAATTAGGTCTTCTACGTTGCTTCCGGCTTGTCTCTTTCTCTTGCAGGTTCAGCGACTTCTTCCATTGCTTCTTGTTCACCTACTTGTTGGAAGTTGTTGAACATGGAATTATTGTTTCCATGTTCGAATTCATCCACCAAACCGAAATCCATCGTGTTAGGAATTCCCTAAACGACGGTGTAAATACCGCAAATTTTGGCAATTGCATCTTCCGTAGGCGATACCACAAATTTGTTAAAGGGGCCCCCTCCAGTTGATACATCTTCGGCCTTGTTATGGGATAACTTCTTCCTTATTGAACTCTTCCAGTCAGTCCAAACCTTCAATACAAAATTTAAACCATGATGTTTTTTTTTTTTAATGTTCCTAGATGTTGTTTTTTGTTATTTACATTTTTCCAACCAGTCGCGTCCTTCTGCGGTGGACCATGGCTGTTGAGCTTCCGCGACAACTCGATCTCCTTTCATGAATCCTCTAGCGAGATCCTTGTGCTCCTCCATAAATCTTATAAATATTGCCTCCTGCGCAGTATTTTTGTGTTTACCCCTATTTTAAAAATGTTTTAGGTGCAATAAACTTATCAATTTGATTTGAAAAATCATTTTTTTTTACTTACATTTTTAATCACGTCTCTTTTGTTTAACTAATTCACATCAAATGAACATGGTCGATTTGAATTCACTCTGAAATCGAATTGTAGAACACTACAATTTCACTTTATTTCGATTTCGATATATTCGAAATTGAAATCGATAAGATCGAATTGTGGAACACTTAATTTTATTTTTGATCGATTTCGATTTCATTTCGAGTGAAAGTGAAATGTAGAACCTAGCTGTTAATCTGCCCAAATTAGGAACAATTCGCTGTGGAACGTCCATAATCCCAAAAAACTTCGAAATTCTTGAAAATCGTTTGGTTGTGACCACTGTGAAATAGCTTTTACTTTTTTTTTATCGATATGGAATCCTTCTGATATTATTTTATGTCCCAAATAGTTCAATCCTTTTAAAAATGTGTCAATTTCTTTAAATTTAACTTTAATCCCGCGTCTTTTATTCTTTGGAACATCTGCTTCAGATTTTGTATGTGGTCCTCGAAAATAACAAATTATGTCGTCTGTGTATTTGAGACAAGTTTTCCAATGCAAATGCAGCCAAAACTTGTTCCATTAATCGTTCAAAAGTAGAAGGAATTTTTTCATCCGTTTTCTTTTCTTGTTTGCTAAATTAAGCTTCACAAACATACAGCCTGTTAAAGAGAAATAATTTAACCAAGTTTCTCATTAGACTTCCCAAATTTTCCCATTTTCCTGGCGTTCATCATTTAAATTTGTTATAAATGTATACTCGTATACATATAAAATTCTCTCGACCCACCCCTTTGCTGGGCTACTGGGTGGCTTTCAATTGATATTTCAATACCTCAGAGTGGAGCTGTTTATTTTTCTTCGTCCTCAATAAAATAAATCTAAATCTAGATAGCTAGTATGCTAAAGCAAAAAATCAAGCTCACAATAAATTGAATTTCTCACCAACAAGATTTATTTGTTGGACATCGAACTAAAAGAGTACTTACTCAAAAAACTAACTTCTTTCTAAAATATGGGAAAAAATCCGTTTTAGTCTTTGAATTCGCCATTTCGGGTTTTGCCTTGATAAATATTGCATCAACACTGCATTCAGAGAGAAAACGTTTTCTTAGAATTCTAAACGAATGCAATGTTAGTTAAGATTAGAACCTATTTTTTTTACACGAAACCAATACTTGTCTACTTGTCCTTAAAATGTAATAAAATATTTTCTTTAAATAAAGTAATCCTGGCATCACTGAACAAACCTGGACCTACACCCATCTATAAAACCAACGTCCTTAATCACAGACACACACCGTTTGTATAGAAACTATTTGGAGAGTTTCCAAAATATTTCTGACCAAAGAAAATATCAATGTCACAAACCATTTATAGTTGTGCTTGTGCCATCTATATTTTCACATAAGTAAATAACTCATTATAAAATGGTTCGGATATAATGTAAGCGAAGTATTTGTTCGTGGTTTGTGTACAAGATAGCTTCTGACCAACAGAGTCACAAGAGATGGCGGTTGTTGTGGTTAAGAGGATACTTTCATCTTTTGTACTAGAATAATTGAAGGGTTGTAAGTCTAAAGGGTCTAAGTGCCATTTTTATAATTTAGAGATAAACGAGAAAAACATAAGCAAAAGCCCTTTGGCACTTAGGCTATACCACAACTTTATTTGTGTGTGTGTACAGTTTTAAAAGAAATAGGCACTTGAATCAATTTTGATATTATAAGGCTTGGCCCTTAGATTGTATTTTGATAAAAATATTGATTTTTGATTTTTTGGCACTTAGACCCTTTAGACTTACAACCCTTCAATTGTAAAGGTCATTTTTATAGTACTATTTTGGTAATCGATTATGGCGTCATAAAGATTTACTCCTATTTTAAATGTGAGTGGCATTGCATTTTAGACTTCAGAGTTCAGAATTGTCATGAACAATAGAACTTTTTTTTATAAATTATGACAGTTAGATCGAGGTAAGACAGTAAGAATTGTGTAATTTTGTTTGTCTTTTCTTTTTAATAGTTTGTTGTTGGGAAAGGGGTTTGGTTGGTATTTTTACGAATGTAAAATAAATGTGGTGTTTTAGGTTCTTATTTTGTTTTTCTCTGCGTGACTCGCATATACTTGCTTGTAAGCACTAATTGTTGCCAATAAAAAAAAAATTTAATTAAAGCAGACAATTACAAAACTAATCTACGAAATGGAGAGAAAATATAAAAAATTAAATTTTGAGTTTTTTTTATACAGGGTGTCCCACAGTCACCGCCCCAAACGAAAACCATAGATTCCTGAGGTCATTTTAAGTCGAAAAACTTAAGAGGTCATTTTCTCCTTTTCGTCCCGTTTTCGAGTTATAACGGTTTTTATGATTTTTGCTCTCTTTTCCCTTAACTGGCTTTATCTTTGCCAAACTAGGTCCGATTCGTAAGATTTTTTTTATAACCAATCAAGAATTTATTACAGTTTTAGTTTGTCTCAGAACTTTTTTTTCTGCGGGCAACCGTTTCTCCGCAATTTTGCATCAAACCCAATTTTTTCGTTTTTTAAGTTGTTTTTTTCACTTTGATATCATTTTTTTCAAAAAAACACGTTAATGAGTATTAATTTTTTTCGTTAATTATTAAAGCCCAGTTCATTTTCTTAAAAAAATATACTTTTTTTTTTTTTTTAAAGAATACTAAATGTAATTAACAACAAATAAACAAACGGAGTGAATTAAAAAAAAAATAATTTTTAAATACAAAATTTACTTTTTCTGAGCTATTGTGGTTAAGAAAAGGACAAATAGATAAAGTTGTCCCATTTCAGCGTATATTAATAACATTTCCAGATATTCTTGATTAGTGTAATGCATTGTTCGCAAATAATTGAGAAAAAACTACAACTTGAATAACAAATCCAAAATGGAGTATCAAGTGAAAGAACACGAAACGGACACTAGTTCACGCGATAAAGACATGTACAACCTTCAAATCATAATGCAAATCTTTACTGTTTACATTAGTTAACGGTCTTACTAATAAACTTTATCTATTTGCCCTTTTCTTAACCACAATAGCTCAGAAAAAGTTAATTTTGTATTTAAAAATTATTTTTTTTTTAATTCACTCAGTTTGTTTATTTTTTGTTAATTACATTTAGTATTCTTTTTAAGGAAAAAAAAAATATTTAATTTTAGAAAATGAACTGGGCTTTAATAATAAGTGAAAAAAATTAATACTCATTAACGTGTTTTTTTGAATAAATTGAATTCGAAGTGAAAAAACTACTTAAAAAACGAAAAAATTGGGTTTGATGCAAAATTGCGGAGAAACGGTTGTCCGCAGAAAAAAAAGTCCTTGGACAAACTAAAACTGTAATAAATTCTTGATTGGTTATAAAAAAAATCTCACGAATCGGACGCAGTTTGGCAAAGATAAAGCCAGTTAATGGAAAAATAATAAAAACCGTTATAACTCGAAAACGGGACGAAAACGAGAAAATGACCTCTTAAGTTTTTCGACTTAAAATGACCTCAGGAATCCATGGTTTTCATTTGGGGCGGTGACTGTGGGACACCCTGTATATATAAATCATTATTATGATGCAAAATTTTAAACTGATAATTTTTATTTTAAAATTTAATATTCTAATACATACCTAAGGCAAATTAGTTGAGTGACTTTTTAAAAGGGTATTTATTCAATGTGCATTTTGCTTAAACTGCGTATATTTAAGACAACCTAAATTTCCAAGATTTTTTAGTTTAAAAAACGAACATATTTTCTGCACTTCCGTTATAGACCAAGAGCCGACATTACATCAAATTTTGGGAGAAAATAATGTGAAGGGTGGTCCAACCATAATGCACGATGTTAATTGTGAGTCACAACATAACGTCAAGTTTTTTGCCCAACTTAATTTGACATTTCTATGTTTTAGTGCTTAACAAATTCAACCATGGAGAAGTACACAATTGAGCAGCGCGTTAAGATTGTTAAAGCCTTTTACACGAAAATGGGCGTTCAATTCAAAATGCATTTCGTGCACTTCGTGATTTTTTTTGGTCAGCATAATCGACCATCATCACCTGTGCATGCATATTTTCAAATGTAATAGCTTTTAAAAGTTGCACTGCTTATCAAAATTGAATCCTGCATTTACAATTTTCATTTTAATTAATATCTTTGGCTCGCTCAAAAATAGGATGAAATCCAAAAAATTTGGATTTTTCGAGATTTATGAAATATGTGTTGTTTTAAATTGCACCGCGTGGATACAAAAAATTATATAAGATATTTTTAGGCTTTCAAGTCAAAGATAATTGCAAGGAAACACTTTTAAGCTTATATTTGTTTAAATTGAACACTTGATAAAGAAGCTATGAAATAATAAAAGAAGGAAGATAAATCATTTTTTTTTTGTGAAATCGTTTTTTTTTACAAAAAAAAAATTCTTAAAAATCAACGGAACCACCTACAATATCGTGGTATATCTTTTTGTAAAGACAAAAATTCTTTCTGTACTTTGTTTAGTTTTTTTTAGTATACGTAAAAAAAAAATTCTGTAAATTACATTTTTTTTCAACTTCAACCGATTTGAGCGAGCCAAAGACCAACGATATCTTATTTTTTTTTACATGTTCTTAAACCTCAGACCCTAATACAACTTTTGAGCACTATTGCATTTAAAAATAAGAGTACTTTTTTGCGGCCATACAAAAGTGACACACCCTAATGCTCGCCCAGTTCGTTTGGCGGAAAACATTGCTGTTGTTCGCGTTAAGAAAGTGCTCTGCGCGCTTCTTCCATTTTATAGTCAGTTTAATTGATGAGGTGGCTATTCGGGCTATTGTGATTAAATTTAAATTTCGCAACAAATTTACATTGTTGGACATTAAACCACCAACACGCTTACGTAGAGTGCGAACCAAGAAAATATCGCAGCTGTTTCGCCAGTGTTAGTGATGACCGTGAATTATCGATTCGGCGTCGTTCGCAGCAATTGGGCCTCTGTTACTCCACGACGTGAAACATTTTGCCGAAGGATTTAGGTGTGAACCCTTTCAAAATACAGCTGGAGCAAGAATTAAAGCCGAACGACCTACCACCACGCCGAATTTTTGGTGAATGGGCTCTTGAAAAGTTGGCCGAAGATCCGCTTTCTTATCGAAAAATTGTGTTCAGCGACGAAGCTCATTTCTGGTTGAATGGATACGTGAACAAGCAAAACTGCCGTATTTGGAGTGAAGAGCAGCCAGAAGCATTGCAAGAGCTATCAATGAATCCAGATAAGGTCACTATTTGGTGCGGATTATGGGCTGGAGGAATCATTGGGTCGTGTTTCTTCAAAGATGATGTGAATCGCAACGTTACTGTGAATGGTGAGCGCTACCGTGCTATAACAAACTTTTTTGCGCAAAATGGAAGAGCTCGACTTGTATAACATGTGGTTTCAACAAGATGGTGCCACATGCCACACAGCACGCGTAACAATGGACCAATTGAGAGGCGAGTTCGGTGAACAGTTTATTTCACGTTTGGGGCCGGTCAATTGGCGCCTAGATCGTGCGATTTAACTCCTCTAGAGTATTTTTTTGTGGGGCTATGTTAAGGCTCATGTCTATAGCGATAAACCTGTTTCGATTGAACCAATAGAAGCCAACATTGAAGCATTTATTCGTGAGATACCGGCGGATGGACCATTTGAGGTGCAGCCACGGCCAACATTTGCATGAAATAATCTTCAAACATTAAATTATATCGACCGTACTATCGATTCAAATAAAGATTTCATGCATTTTTTCTGAATTTTAAATGTTTTTTTTTTTTAATTTCCGATAGCTCTTAAAAAATCACTCGTTATTAAAAGAGTAAAGTGGTAATACCCCAGAAATAAGACTCGAAAAAATCGCTATTTTTAACCCCAAACCCTCACCAAAAGCTGTCAGACTTTAGTCCGATTTTCTTTTTTGCCCGCATAAAATTCTTTTGATACAACAGTTGCAGAAAAACATCGATAGTTTCACTTTCCGATAGTATCGATAGTTTTGGGAAAACACTATCGATACTATCGATAGTTTTACCGAATTTCTTAAAAAGCATTAAGAAGGCTTTTCTATAAGGTACAAATTTTTTGAATACTACAAAACTTTTGAAATCTAAATATTTGAGTTTAAAACTTATTTTAAGCAACTGGAAATGCATAGTTTCAATTGTTAACTTGCTTTTTAAGATTTTTTTTTGAAACAAGAAAAAAAAAACAAGATGTATGGTATTCAGAAACGAGCTGTCAAAATTTGTATTGGAAATACTTTCTGTATACCTAAGAAGAAAATATATACCAGAATTTGCAATAGATTTCCAGTGTTGTAGGAGTTGAAAATTAAACAGCGGGTGCGTTCAGAAAGATAGCCTTGTGGTAAAATAATTTGGAAGTACGAGTATTGAAACTATCTATAGTTTTTTTGATAGTTTTTTAAAACTATCGATGTACGCGATAGTTTTTACTTGCGACTTATAGGTACATTACATAGATACTATAAGGCAAGTTATGCATTCGGAAAAAAAATCGAACTCGAGATTTTGATCAAAGTTGACATTACGATGATAGCGAAGACCGAAAAAGTGGGTCTCGCAATTCCGTCTGTCTGTCTGTCCGTTCGATTGCAGCTAAACGGCTCGGCCAATTTTCTTCAAACTTGGTAGATATGGGTTTTAATTTTTCCCCCCGGATGTTTTTTTTGATTTGATTTTTTAAGACAAAAAATAACGGTACCTGCCATACGAATTTTTTTCGAAATTTTATAAATATTTTTTTTTCTCAAAAACTGTCTCACAGATTTTTAAAAAAAAAATTCATAAAACTTCTTTTAGTTAAACCTAGGTAATGGTTGAAAAAACTTTTCCAAAAAATGGTTATTTTTGGTACCCCCCTTGGAACCATTTTTTTTGTTTTTGATTTTCTCTAAAACCGTAGCACCGATTTTGATAATTTTTTTTATGTTAAAGCTCCTCAGCAGTTTCAATATTATTGTGTATTCAAATTTTCAAAAAAAAATTTTTTTGGATTTTAAAAAAAAATTTAAAATTTTTTTTTAAAAATTCAATATTTCGAAAACCCCATGCTCGATTTTTTCAAAACTTGATAAATAAAAGTTTTTTATTATAAATTTTAAGATTTAAGAAAAAAAAAATTTGTTTTACCTAAAAATAACGGTACCCTCCATACAAATGTTAAAAAATGGTTTTCGAAAATCTTATTTTTCTCGAAAACGGTTTCAAGAATTTTACTTAAATTTTTTTTCTTTCAATTAATTTTTAAGATCTATAATTGAATAAAAAACAAATTGCAAACAAGATATTACTGACTGTACCTACCATAGAGCGATTTTTTAAAATTTTGAATTTCTCATTATCGGCATAACGGATTTTAATGAAATTTTTTAGAGAGAAGCTTCTAAAAAGTTTAAAAAACATTCCATTTCAAAACTTTAAGAAAAATATTTTTTTGAATTTTGAAAAAAAAAATCGTTTTTTTTTTTGGTGAAAATTCAATATCTCGAAAACGGCTCAATATTTTTTTTGTAAATTTAATTTTTATTCGAACTAATTTTTTAAGAAACCACTACAAAGACTTATAATTTTTGTTCTTGCATGAACCTATATTTGCTTGAATCACATGGCATTCTATTTTTACCTCCAAGTACTAAAGAAGTTGTTTTAGTTGTTTAAAAAATTAATTTTTGTGCTTATGAACAGTTTTCTCTAATAACATTCATTTTAAAATTCCTAGTCTATTACATAGGAGCAAGTTCGTGCGACCCAGTCGTGCATTTTATTTACTATCGATAGACTATCGATGTTTAACCAACACTACCCTCGATTCAGTTATTGTGTGGTGTACCATTTGCACCCGCGCCTGGCATATGGGGCATATTTCTTTGAGGATACCATAGGCAATACTGTAACAGTTCCTGAGCACCGCTATCTGAACATGTTGGAAAACCTTCTGGTGTCTGAATTAGATCAACTAGGCCTACAGAGAAGTGTTTTTAAAAAGACGGTGCCACATCAGACACAGCTCGTGCTATACCTATAATGCGAATCTCACGACAAAATTTTCCCAGTCGAAAAATGTAAATACCTGGATGCTTAACTACAACATTGGGAACGGAAATTCTTTAAAGAAATCTGCGGAATTGTTATACAAAATGTGCTTAAACGAGCTCGACTTCCCGCCATGGCCAGAGGTGCCCACTTGACCGACATCATATTCCATACATTATGTTAAAAATAAATTAAGAAAATATTTATTAATTATAAAATTGTATTTCTCGAATTCATTTTGAAAAATTGAAAATCAAAAGAATGGTTCTTTGTGGGGTATATACCATCAATAACCATTTTCGATTTTTCTCTACATTCTTTTTAAAATCTGTCTCGAGAAAAAAATATTTTCTTTAATTTCGAAAATATTTTGTATGACACGTACCGTTATTTTTAGTCTTAAAAGGATTTAAAAAATTGTGTCTAGAAATTAGCAAAAACGCTAGCTAGCACGTTTAAGGAAAATCGACTCACCCGTTTCGGGTGAAAAAAAAATAACATTGGCTGTCTTCATATTTCCGTTATCTTGTTACTGTTTCGATATAAGTCTACTAAATAAAGGATCTAAATTACATTCTGATCTCTATAGCATTGTCAAATGGGGAACGTAAAACCGTGTAGACTTATATGAATACAAGGTAGCGGAAAA
Source organism: Chrysotoxum bicinctum (assembly GCA_911387755.1). NCBI lineage: Eukaryota > Metazoa > Arthropoda > Insecta > Diptera > Syrphidae > Chrysotoxum > Chrysotoxum bicinctum. Next base: position 245,483,504 of record OU426988.1, on the reverse strand, counting down.
GTTGTCACTTGTCACCCTATCGGAAGATGCTATAATTTTTGCAAATGGCGTAGAAATAAAATCGAAATATGTAAATGTTTCGCGGTTTTTAGGACAATAGCTATTGGTGTCATTTTGACTTTTTTTGTATTTGTTTACTTTAAAAATATCGAAGCAGAATTTATATTTGCCGCCATTTGCAAATATTGTACCATCTGACGATAGGGTGACAACTTCTACGTTAGCAGTAATAACGGTTAAATTCCATAGGCGCCTTGAGTGCATATACATATAATATATAAGATTTTATATGTCTACAATGATAGACATCAAATTACTTGAAAAGCCAACGAAAATTACGACCAACTCTCGCTGGTAATGAAATTAAACGAGTTGTAATGAAATACAAAATGACATCAATTAAACATTTTCTATTTTCATTATTTTTGTTCATGTACGACAGACCATCACATTAGACACGGATCGATTAAACTGGAATGAAGAGGGGCAAAGTGGGCAGGGAGGGAAGTAGTGCATGCAACTACAACATCGGATAAACTCGATTTAACTTCATTTAGTCTAATTGCTGACGTTTGGAATTATTTTGGTCTTGTTGTGACGACTGAGAACGAACAGCGACAAAACCATTTTGTAATTTGCACCGCTCAGCCCAACCCGCTTGGCAATTAGTGACAACTAATGAAGTGAGATAAATCTGAGAGTTGTCTTTTGGGTGAACAGATCGCGACAAGTAATTCGGAGAATTGTTCCTACGTTCGCTTTGAGATTGTTGGATCTGTGATAAACGAATAAATTTGTCACATTGCTTGCACGATGCTGATGGTCTATACCCCCGACCGAATGCTCGCTTTGAAAATGAGCTATATATGTGGTTGGAACTTATTTTAATTATGATTGCAGTTTAAAAATTGAAAACAAGATTTAATTACTCTGATAAATAGTTAGTGATGTGTGGTGGCTCTGGAAGGTACCTAGGTTTAGTTTTAAGTCTGTGAGCTATTTTTGTTCCAGTTTAATTAGTACTGTTGGGTTAGTGTCGTGTCTGCTAAAAATTAGGGTGACACAATTTGGTTTTGGAACATAAATGAATGAATAGTTGGATTTTACAGATACACCATTCGCTAATATAAATCTATATATTAGCGAATGGTGTATCTGTATACAAAAGAAAGTAGATTTAAATAAATTAGTTTGCTGAAAATTTAAATGGATTTGCGTTTCAGTTTGTTGTCACGGATTTATTAACATAGGCTATACAATATAATGAGTAAGATGTTAGACATTTTAAACTTTTCGGATTAGCCGCGTTATAAATATGTAATATTTAGCGAGTTCAATACAGTACTCACCCCGAACGTTTCGCTGCGAATTGCATCGAGCGTGGTCACCGGGAAACTGCCAAAAGAGATGTTAAGATCGATTTTGGCTACGCATGTTGTAACGCTTCGTTGAAGGTTCTGTTTCTTGCTGTTGTTGTTGTTGTTGGTTCGCAAGTTGGGAGCAAACTATGCTCACTGTATCCGCGTTGATGTGCAGTGGTATTTGGATCGACCTTTTGGAGTTGATTATGGGATCCCATGTTTTTGACAGCTTGAAACTGTCGTCCTGATTGAAATTTAGGTGTCGTTTGATTTCAATCGCTTCGCGCACTAGACGAGGGATGTAGTGAAGTTCATTAGCTAGAACCTTGGCTTTGTCGAAGTGAATCCAATGGTGTTCATTTGGGTTGTCGAGAATATGCTCACATATGGCGGACTTCTCCCTTTGGTTTTTGCTAACAGCGCTGATATGCTCTTTCAGGCGTGTAGCAATGCTCCTCTGAGTCTGTCCTACATATGAAGATCCACAGCTACATGGTACCGCATATACTCCAGGTGTTTGGAGAGGGGGATTGATCTTTTGGCGATTTAAGGTAATTTATCACCTTTTTGGGTGGTAAAAATATGGATTTTACACCATATCGCTTCAATATTTTCCCTACCCTGTCTGTTACACCTCTTACATAAGGCAGGAAAGCTTTCTTGTCTAAAAGGCTATCTTCCCTTTCTTGCGACGAAACTGGCTTCCACGATCTTTGCTTTTTTGAATAGCCATTCGCTTTAAGGACATTGTCCAGTAAAGAAAGTTCAGTGGCAAGTTGGTCGCTGACACCTAAATTTCAATCGTGACGACAGTTTCAAGCTGTCAAAAACATGGGATCCCATAATCGACTCCAAAAGGTCGATCCAAATACCACTGCACATCAACGCGGATACAGTGAGCATAGTTTGCTCCCAACTTGCGAACCAACAACAACAACAACAGCAAGAAACAGAACCTTCGACGCAGCGTTACAACCTGTGTAGCCAAAATCGATCTTAACATCTCTTTTGGCAGTTTCCCGGTGACCAAGCTCGATGCAATTCGCAGCGAAACGTTCGGGGTGAGTACTGTATTGAACTCGCTAAATATTAAATATTTATATCGCGGCTAATCCGAAAAGTTTAAAATGTCTATTGTAAACAACCGCAAAAACCTTAAAAGTTATAGAGTAAGATGTTCTTTAACGTAAACTGCAAAAGTCAAGTTATTATCGATAACGCAGTTTGCTGAAGTCATAATATGTTCGATAAAATCATTTGCGTCGCAACTCTACAGTAAAAAAAATCGAGTTGACGACAAAAATATTGAACAGCCATAGAGCGTGTTCGTTTGATGTTTAAATGAGAATGCTAGAAAATTCATTAATTTTGATCAAACAGATTTTGTGCAAGCTGAACGGTTGCACATTTGACGATAGCACTTTCGATTGAATTGACGTTTAAGAAAATGGTCTAATACGAAGATATGTTTATTCCAAAAAGTTCACATTTGTTAGTGATGTAAAGAGGCTCGTCAAAAATTTAAAAAAAACATAAACTCGGCATATTGATCGTTAAATGATCGTCCATTCCTTGACGCAGATACTTCTATCTCTATTTAGATAGTATAGGGTTGATCCAGGATAGAGAGGCGGTTCCGCTAATCTACCACGTCGTCGGCCGTAGGGCTGTGGATAGGCGGCTCCTTTATAGTCGAGACGTCCTCGCACAAGACGGAGCTGAGCGACTTCGGTTCAGTAGGACTGTGTCCGATCGGGACCTGAAAGACAGGGTAATACAGGAGAACCAGTTTTGGTGGTTGTCTAATGTTGATGGCGATAGTTGACAAGTTGTCTTGGCCGACTTACACAGTTTTAAGGGTATTCTTAGGTAGGGACAGTCAGGGTGGCACAAAAAAAAAAAAAAAAAAAAAAAATAGAGTACATTTTTCTAATGTATATTCAAAAAAAAAAAAAAAAAAAAAAAACTCTGCTGCTGTGGCTGTGGGCCAGTAAGTTTGTTTTAAGTTATTGGATAATTAGGCTAGTTTTTTATGAATTTTGTCTAGCTTAAAGATAGTTTTAAGATTGATGAAAATAAAAATGAATTAAAAATAAAAAAAAAAAATACTTCTATCAGTAAATATGCAATATATCTGATTCCACAATATCTGTTTGATCCACGTCAGTCAGTTATCTTCATTTTTTTTATTTGCAATATATGTATGTACATAGGTTCTATAGGGCAAGTTCTGCATTTGCTAAAAAAATCGAACTCGAGATTTTGATCAAAGTTGACATTGCGATGATAGCGAAGCCTAAGCTACTGGAGGTACGAGTATTTTCTTCAAACTCGGTAATTAAGAGTCTTCGGTGATTCCCTAGAGGGGAAATTGAAATTTTTTTTTTAGCTCTAAAACAAACGGCACCCCTCATACACCCGTAATGCATAATCTTATTTATCTCGAAAACGGCTCTAACGATTTTGATAAAAAAAATTAGGTGTGATATTATGGACATGGACTACATTTCTGTAAAAAAATACTTTGGGGCAAAATGTTATTAACAGTATGTCATAGAACATTTTTTTTTGATTTTCGAATTTCTTATCAACGGCTCTAACGATTTTTACTAAGGAGCTCCCTTAAGTTTAAAATAATATTGTATATAAAAATATTCGAAAAAATATTTTTTTTGTTTTTTTGAAAAAAAGCAAGTTCGTGCGATCCAGTCGTGCATTTTATTTTTATATAATTCACTCTGGATCAAGGGTATTTGAAGAGAAATTATAGGGAGAGAGAGAAGGGAGAGTAGGGAGATGACGATGAACATTGGCTTTGAATGTTTGCAAATTGAAACGGCGGCGAGGGAAAACTGTGCCGGTTAAGTTATTCCATAATCGTGTTGTGCGACTAAAAAACGAATCTCTGTTTGACGGTACGACCAAAGTTAGGCTCAAGGGTGAACTGATGAGCATTCCTAGCGAAGTGGGTATCACGGGTGAATTGATAAAGGGGAGGAATGCAACTGGCTATTTCGAGTGAGCATTGGTTGTGAAATAAGCGATAAAACAGGGAAATACATGAAACATTCCGTCGGTGTTCAAGAGATGGGAATGAATCCATGAAAGCTCTGTTTCCTATCAGTTTTAACGCTATGTTCTGAATTCTATCTAATAAATGGAGAGAAGTTTGTGCTGCACCTGTCCAAAGATGTGAGTTATTCTCGAGTTTTGGACGTATAAACTCCTTATAAATTGTAGCCAGATCAGAAGGGGTGAAAAATTTATTAAATCGATATAGAAATCCTAAGCATTTAGCAGCATTTTTGGCGGTCTCGAGAATGTGATCATTCCAACGAAGATCGTCGCTGATACACATACCGAGTACTGAGAGCTTTTCGGTTTCTTCGATGAATGTGCCATTCAAGTACGATGGCATAAGGGGGACATTTTGCTTCAACGACAAAAGACAGCATTGAGTTTTCGAAGCATTAAACTCCACTCGGTTTTTTATACCCCAATGCTGCAAAGATCGGAGTTTAATCATAAGATACCGTTGCAAATTCACTTCCGAAGGAGATGGACGTGAATTTGGAAACGAGTATGAAAAGCTGAGAGTAGAGTCGTCGGTAAAACAATGAAGTGGATTAGAAGTTTCAGACAAGAGATCATTTATAAAAATGAGGAAGAGAGTCGCAATTATTTTGTGAAGATCAGACTTACAACCATCCAATCACCAGTGGAACGATTGATGCGAAAGCCGTATTTCCGTTCATTAAGAGGCTTTCGTTCTTCGAGATATTTCTTGACATGATGATTTATCAGCGATTCCGTGACCTTGGAAAGAAGGGACGCAAGAGCGATAGTTCGATAGGATGAGGGGGAGGAAGGGTCACCTTTTTTAGGAACAGGCTGGACCAGTGGCGTAGCGTGCCATATCGGCGCCCGGGGCGGGAGATCCACTTTGCCGCCCCCATTCAATACTAAATTAAAATTAAATTTCGAGACATCATTTCACAGGCAATGAGGTATCTTTTATTGAAGGTAAAATAGGATCAGCGGTTTCATAAACGGATTCTACGGGCCTTATGAATGAGGCTCGTGAGACAGAGATGCATTTGCTGATTCATCGCCATGCATGATTTTTTTCCTGCGCATTCTTCTTGTTTTGAATTCGAGTTCGAGAGAGTCTTAGAAAAGTCGATTGCGGCTTGGACGAAACGGTCTCTGTTCTCCACTAGAAGAACTTTTAAAACACAGTTTCTGAGCACACTTATCCACACTCAGTCCACTTTGCTGCAGGTAAATCTGTGCGTCATCTTCTTCAGGTAGCTCTGCAGTACAAAAGCCAAGAAAAGTGAGGAAGTTGAATGACTGCATGACTGTCAGAAGAAGACTGGCTCCCGATCCGTCAATTTTTCCAGTACCTCAAGAACTTCCACAAACTTATTGTTAATCGTCTTTACAGCTTCATGTCTTTGGTAAGACGAGGTTCACCTCTTCTGCAGGCTTGTGACTAGATGCTCAAGGTACTTCTGGTGAGTCGACTTCATCTTGACCCTGCTCTGTGGTGGGACCAGAACGACTTCCAACTTGGACAGCATTCAAAACTTCTTCTTCTGCCTGGAAAATAAGTTATGCATTCCCATGATTATATGCCGGAGGACAATTCTAGGCCACTCACGATTGTATATGGAGGAATTATACTTACATTGGAATCACTTCCGCTGCTGCTGGATGCCGCCGAAGACGTTAACGTAGCTTTTGAACCAGAACTAGAACTGAAATATTTCAGTAATGCACCTGGAGACTTCTTCGTATCTGCTTCTTTCTTAGCCTTTTACTTGCGGTATTCCGCGCCGCCTCCTTTAACTCTTTTCATTTTCAAAAACTAGTTCAAAGGTTGAGTGAAGTACTATTGGTTTAGTTTTAGAAGATTCAACAGTATTTAAACTATAAACAACACAATCGAAATAACTTTCTGTGATGCGGGAGGGAGCAAAAATATTGAACTGGCTGAGACCAGAATAACGTTTCCGTCGAATCCTAGTTATCTTATCATATCTCGCATATGCATATCATATGTTTCGGAACGCTCCCTTACAGTTTCGCGAGAGTTTCGGAACGTTTTGTTTTAGTTTCGCGAGTCGCGCGACAATACGGAATGCACTCTTACGGCCCTACTCACCGTTTACGAATTCACGGAAATCCGCCGAAAGCCTCAACGACGAATCACAGGCAGGGTGGCAAATTTGTTGTTTGTTGACTTGTCAAACGTTCTGTCATGAAAAATAATGATCTCTACTCTACCCACTTCACCGGCGACATTTTGCCGCCACCCTAAGCCTGCCGCCCGGGGCGGACCGCCCCCACCGCCCCCCCCCCCACGCTACGCCGCTGGGCTGGACAAATACTGTTTTCCATCTTCTAGGGAAGGTTCCAGAACAGTATTTATATTTGACTTTTAGGAACACCCTCTCTGGCTTATCGATAATTTGGTCGTCAAATTAATTATTTAAATGTCAGGAGTGAAGCCCCTTTGGCACCTAACTGATATTACAACTACTACTTTTGGAATTGTTGCAATCCCAAGGAGATAATAATGAATTGACAGGCAAAACGTTAGCATTATTTTTAGCATAATCGATTTTGAAAGATTATAAAACATGGTCATAAGCCTACAGGCCATTGAGGGGTTTATACATAAGTTCACAAAACAACTGTGAACTTACTTAGAACCAGCCCTGATGGGCTACACTAAGTGCATCCTAAATTTAAGTTATGTATACTTTCGTAATAAATGAAACTCGAGATTTTGATCAGACTTGAAATTACGAATCATAGGGAAGACCAATAAGTGGCTCGGACGATTTTCTTTGAAAGTCTAGTACCATTATTCTTTCCTCATTCAGGTCTAACCGTACACGTACGTAATGATATTGCCCATCAGCTCCTAACAAAGCATGGCTCCTGTATTAATACAAATTTAAATTATATGTGGTTCAAATTCACTGTTCAAACGCGCATAATTCATACATGTTTTATTTATCGTAGTCCAAGTTTGGATAGTAATTATACTTCTTATGAATTCGGTGCCTATATTCAGAGAATTGTTTCCCATTTTCCGTACAGTGAGATCGTTGTTACGGGCGATTTCAATGTACACAATTATTCTGTGCTATTCTGGTCAGACAACACCCAACGGAAGGTATATCGAGATTTTTGTTGAAATAAACAATATGACTCAGCTTGTTGACAAGTCAACTCGGATTCCTGACGTTGCAGGTCAATCCGCCAACATTCTAGACTTGTTCCTCACCTCTGACCCTGATAAATACACCATAAGTGTAATATCGCCTCTAGGCACATCAGACCATTGTGTCATACCTGCAAATTCTCGTTTCAAGGAATCCAAGTTAAAGAAAAAAACCCTATGAGAACCGTTTAGCTACATGAGAAAGCGGTCTCAATGATTTATTCGGGAAATTTAACTGGTCACTATGCTTCCTCGATAGTGACATAGACTCCAGTGCAGATAGGGTCACAAATCTGATTCTCTATGGTATGAGAAATTTTATTCCGAATAGGATAAAATCTATCAAATCGAAAGAAAACTCCCAGTATTATCCGAACTAAAAAGTAGGTTTCAGTAGTCTTAAAGCCAACCCTACTGAGGAAAACTAGATTTTTTTTTTATAATTAACGCGCATTCAAGGTATTAGGACTACCCTTTAAATGTTGGTTTAACACAGTGCGAGCATTTAGGAAACAGTGGGAGGATTGAGTAGGAGAAACGGATGTACATTCGTCTTAAATGTCTGGACATTGAAATGGGGAGAGTCGGTTAAGGAATTCCACATTCGTGTCGTAGGGGGAATGCAACTCGCTATTTCAATAGAACATTGTTTAAAGAAGATAAAGAGACATTTCGACGATGTTCCAACGAAACAATTGTTTGGGAAATTGCTCTGTCACCTATCAACCTTTAAGCTCTATTCTGGATTCTGTCTAGTAAGTGCAAAGATGCTTTTGATGCCCCACACCAGATATGAGAATTGTATTCTAGCTTACATAAACCTAAGCATTTGGCCGAATTTTTAGCAATATTCAATATGAAGTAATTCCACAAAAGGGGATCAGTAATACACATACTAAGAATTGATAGCTTTTCAGTTTCCACGATGCAAGCGCCATCCATGAACAATGGGGGGAATATTCCGCTTTAATGACAAAAAACAGCTCTGAGTTTTAGAAGCATTAAATTCAACACGATTTTTAATACCCCATTTAAAGATGCTATTAAGATAGGAATTTAATGAGCTTAACATATATTGCCATTGCAATTCCACATTCACAGGACAAGGCATTGAATCAGGAAAATAATATGAAAAGCTGAAGGTGCTGTTAAGTGGATTAGTAGTTTCGATAAAAAGATCATTAATAAAAATGAGAAAAAGGGTCGGAGACAAAACAGAGCCTTGGGGGACACCAGACACCAGCATTTATTTTACGAACTTCAGACTTGAAACCATCCAAAACAACTTAAATTGAACGGTCAGAATAAGTACAAACAAGCTAGAAAGACATGTAACGTTCATATCCGACGAACTAAATTTTTACATGATCAAAAAAAATTACGGCAAAAAATACTATTATGTCCTAAAGATAGTACACATTTTTGGTCACTTGTAAAAAACGTACGAAACACTACGATATCCTCAGTTCCAACTCTCGTCTTCAATGACACTCCTGTTGTAAGTTCGATAGATAAAGCCAAATTGGTTGCAGCACAGTTTGCTGTTAATTCGACGCTACCAGAGAGTGACATGGCTCCTTCTGTACTTGAGAGAGTAAACGATATTATGGGACGAGTCATTTGCTCTTGAACTCAACTTCGGACGTATTGTCAAATTCAAAAATTCTTTCTTTAACCGCACTACACGAATGTGGTATTAACAATAACTATGGGATTGTCAGTAATATATGGCTGGATAAATTTGGGGTATTCGGAGAGGTATTCTAAGTCTCTTGAACATATGAGCAAGTTCCTGCAACTCAGTCGTGTAATTTATTTCTTTTAACAAAAAACGCTCTTCACTAGATTTTCTATTGTTACCTCTTTTTTCTTAAAAATATAAGCATAGGTGTAGAAAAATGCCAATTTTTTAAAAATATTTTCATCAAAATTTTGTATAAATTTACGGAGAGCCGAGCGAAGCGGTTAACTGCTTGTTTTTAATACAAGGCCATATTTATGACTTTTTTAAGGTTGCTTTTTCATTCCCCTTATTTTTTCCAAATAGTATGTGACTATGCACATAACTTGAGTACCGTTTACTACTAAGAAATATTAGACCAATGTTGTTGTTGAACTTTTTTAACCCATGTTTGCTTACCTAATTATGCAATTTCACAGAGAACTTGTTGATGTGTATACCAATCTAAATCATCAACATGCATCTTCTCCTTGAACTCTTTGCAGCGAAAGTAAGCAAAAATGCACATAATTTATTCAGTCCACATAATTTATTCAGTCACCTATTAGTTTAATTAAAGCTAGCGCATATAATGACTTTAATAAGGCAGAACTTATCGCTGAACAAAATAGCAAAATGATTTAAAATCTCATATCGTTAGTGATGTGGTTTTAATTAAATTTTAAAATTATCTCGCTTCTCTGACGAAGAAGACGAAATATGTAAATTCGTATTTGACGACAAAGGCAACGCTCGCCAGCAGCGTTGCGAGCTGCGATGCGAGTCTTCAACTAAATGGACAATTAAAATACAACATCTTAGCACGCATCCGAGGGCATTAATCATTGCATTTTGTTCAGCGTCGTGTGAAAGATGCATGATCTATAAAGACGAAGGCACGCAATGCGTTTGATGTTAAGTTTCGTAGGCAAAACATGACTTTGTCTGAGAGTGATGTTAGCCATGGGATTTTTGTGACTTTTTATTTTGCACTTAAACTCGACAAACTGATGGTGAAAAATAACAAAAAACTTGAGAAAAACTTACATGCTTAATTGATAGAATGCCCGACTTGATCGGACTTATCTAGGTCTCTCGGACTTATATACATATAAATATTTACTCTTTTGGGTGTTGGCTATTAAGTGAAAACAGATTGAATTCGTAAAGGTTTTTTCTTCAACAAAGGTTAGGTGAGACCGTTGGAAAATTCAAAACACAAAGTAAAACGATTTTCAATACCGGCGGGTAGGTGTTAAAATTCAATAAGACAAGTTGTGTGGTTAGTCCTATCAGAGAAATTATACTATGTCAAATATGACTTCGTTCAAATGGCGGGCAACGACTTCGACGGGTTGAGAGCATCCGAGGTTTAATTTCGTGATGACTCTGGTGCATGTAAAGGGGTTTAACAATTGGTGAGTGTATATTTTAGCGGCCTGGTGACATCTGTCAAATATATTATTTGTTATTCTGTTACTGATATCAACATCAAGGAAAGGGGAAAAATAGCTGCAATAGCTTTCTACACCTGCAGTAAAATTTTCAGCAAGAATTAGGGACCCAATCCCTTCAAAAGCATTCATTGAATGTACACAGCCATTATAAGGCCTATCCTGACGTACGCCTGTTTGGTTTGGTGCCCAGTCTTATATTAGGGAACCAATCTTAAGGCCATGGCAAAAATTCAGAGGTTGACATGTATCTGCACAATCAGTACCATCAGAACTACACCAAGCGCATGCCCACTTACCCCACTCGATATATTCGCGAAGGAGTTTTCGAACAAATATGCTCTACGACTTAAAGAGTGTAAAAATCGACATTGACATTCAAACAGATTATATATCACCGTATCAGTCACAGTAAAAAATATTCCAAGAAGGGAAATATGAATGAAAAACCGTTTTCTAAGCACAAATCATATATCAGTCTTTACAGAAGGTTCCAAAACGGAAGATGGTGTATGGTGAGGCATCTTCTCAGAAAACCCACCCATTAAAAGATCATGAAAGCTCCAAACTTTTGCAAGGCCGGAAAATATCTTTCCACATGCGAACTGACGGACTGTGTACTCGAAAAAAACGGTTCATCACTTGAACCGAGCCAAATTGTATACACTGAGAACTTATGCCACTGGAACAGGAAAAGCATAGAATTCACTAAAGTTTTCTCATGACCGCAAATGATAGATGGTCAACAATTGACACCCGTCGGGTTTCAAAGAATTTTTGGTCAGATATTAAAAAAAAAAGAAACAGAATATCTACTGAACCTTAGCAGACATCAATTGTTTTTTTTGGTTGGAATCCTCACGGATCATAACTCAATGGAAACTCTCACTTCGCCGCGGTTCGTTAAAGTTTACAGCACAACTCACGGCAGTCGATTTCTCACCGTGTACTAGAATTCGGTCTTTCGCAGACTTCAACTTGGCTACGTTATTTGTTTGCAGACTGGGCCTTGGAGTATTTAGAAGAGGACCTCAATTTTGTTCGAAAATTCATCTTTAGCGATGAGGCGCATTTTGATGAATGGCTGTGTTAACAAGGAGGTTCACTAGGTGACAATGGACAAAGACGACATGTGATTCCAGCAGGACGGCCGGCGGCAGTGAATACAACACAGTGGAAGTCGGTCTATGCGAATAAACCACAATCTATGGATAGATAGATATATCACAGGCAATCACTTGAATTCAGCCGACTCTCTGCGGAAGAGTCATTAAAAAATGACTACTCGGATAAATGCAACCTTTAGAAGCCGAGGCAGGCATTTGGACGACTTCATATTCCACACATAATGGCACGATGGATGTGTGCTCGCCTGTCAACCTCATGATGACATGCATAACTTGCCTCTTAGTACCTAATTCGCAAGTAAAAAAGCAGGAACATTTCTGTTCGGTTTTTTTCTTCTTCCTGAGTTATTGCGGTCTTCCATCGGTTGCGATCCCTCGCGAGCTCCCTCCAGTCGTCGGGACCAAGCGCTCTTGCGTCTGTAGCGGAGGTTCGGTCTTCCTCGTTGTCTCGAACCTGGGGGCTGGGATTCGAAGATTTTTTTGGCTGGAGCGTTGTTGTCCATTCGCTCGATGTGACTGAGCCAGTGCAGTCGACGTGTTTTGGCTTTTTGGACTACATCCACATCTTGGTACAGCTCGTATAATTCACAATTGAAACCTGAGCTGAGAAGCTGCGGCGGATCTTTTCTTTCTACGCAGGGTTTTTTTCTCTTTCCTTCTCTTTTCACGGTACTCCTCTTTTTCAGCTCTTGTTTTCCTTTGTACCATTTGCATTCGTGCATTTTCCGTCTCCTGCTTCAATACCGCGCATTCATTATCAAACCATAGGTTGATAGCCTATGGTCGTCTCCGCTACCTCCTTAATGATGTTGCGGTACTGGCTCCACTAGTTGTTGACGCTTGAGACCGGGGGTACGGGAGAGAGTTTCCCGGCTTTCTCAGGTGTGCTAAGGCATGCAATCTTGAATTTCTTCCTTTGGGCGGTCCTCATTTTCTTTTCGTTGGACAGTCGGGCTCTGAACTTTGTCACAACAAGAAAGTGGTCAGAGTCCGCGTTTGCACCTCGGAAAGTTTGCACGTCCAAGATGTTCGACGCGTGCCTTGCGCCAATTAGCACGTGGTCGATTTGGTTGGCGGTTCGACCATCTGGAGATCAGCAGGTTGCTGTGTGTATCCTGCGCCTGGGGAACCTAGTGCTACTTATCACCGTATTCCGAGCTGCAGCAAAGTCGATTAGTCGGAAGCTGTTATCTGTTGTCATTTCGTGGAGACTGTGCTTTCCAACTAATCCGCTAAAGGTATTTTCCTTCCCGACTTTAGCATTGAAATATCCGAGCACGACTTTGACATTGTACTACGGACAGGCTCCGTAGGCTCCGTCCAGGAGTTCGTAAAACTCCTCCTTGTTAGATTCCTCAGCTTGCTCGGTAGGGGCGTGTGCACATATTAGGCTGATGTTTTGAAAAGTAGCATTAATGCGGATCACAGCCCAGGCGATCACTAATCGGCCTAAAATCGATGACTTTTGATCTGAGTCGATTTCCCACGACGAATCCGCATCCTAACATGTGCATTCTATGATGACAGCTATAATAAATGTCGCAATCTTTTCTTTTCGCTATTCCTGATCCTATCCATCGTATCGCGGTAATGTCTGCCTTGTACCGCGAGAAGACAGATTGAAGTTTTTGAGTAGCACCTGGTGTGTAGTGTCGTTACATTCCAGTTGCATACTCGTAAATCGTAGTCCATTTTCGTTCCGGGTCTGGTTGCCATTTGAGGGGGGTCGTTATCCGAGGCTTCTCGCGTCTCTCTCATAACAATTGGTATTTTTTACTGTGGCCGGGTCGTTAGCCCGACGCACTAACCTCCAATCTGTAGGGCCATGGGTTTAGTGTTGCAATTGTTTCCTTGGTCAACACTCGCACTTACAAGTTTAGCAAGTCATGACATAAAGCCAAGACCAGTATCCGGCGGTTAACAACGATTAGGTAATGTAAGCACTTGATGTGTAGGAAAATATGCAGCTCGAAGCCCCCAGTTCCTACAGTATCCAACCACCTTCGGTTCGGTTACATAGATTTAAACACCCACAGATAGAGTATAGTGCTGTGGGCCAATTCGTGGTACAGAATACTGATCTAAAGAAATGAAGTTGATGGTGAATCCATGATGTGGCTTAAAGAGCTTGTTCAAGGTGCTTACACATTATAAGATAACTTGCTGTGATGAATACATTATCCTATTGCCATAGTGTCAAATATTTATGTTGCCTTTACATATTTCACTGTAACTGATTTTGTACTGAGTACATATCGATTGTACTCACTTTACGTGATACATTTATTAAATAATATGTACATTTAGGAGGTAGAAACTCGTTGATAAAAATTCTAGATGTAAATAAATTGAAATGTAACCAATACATGTGAACTGTCCTCGGTATATAGACCTTTCAAGGCAATTGCATACAAACTTCAAAACATATGTATATTTTACATAAGTCTCCAGAATGTGCATAATTCGCTCAGTCTTTGAAAAAAATATGACAATTCCAAAATAATTTCGCAGTCACTTTTAATGTGTTCTGCTTTCGGTAAGCAGAACACATTAAAAGTGCCTGCTGCATACATTCAGTTGAATATTTAAAGATCTTTTACATTTTGTAATACTTCGGACACAAGTTCTTGTTACAGCTTCTTACTTTTATTTCAAACTAAAAAGATATCCTTAGACATCCATTATTCAAATATCCTTGGTCATTTCTAGTGATTTCCATGAGAGATATTTACAAGTTATCACTAAATCTATATTTCAACAATCATTCATTTGCTTATTCAAAGCTAAGAGTTCAATCGATAAAGTAAGCAAATAAGTGGGTAAAACTACCCATATATCAACACTCTTCGTACAATAATTTTTGATTGACTAATGTGAATGGCTTTGTGCAGAAATCAACAATATCGCATGTCATCGGCAAATGAATAAAGCCCAATAGACCTTAACAAACAAACTTGAACCTATTATTGTCTTCCATTACTCTTACACTATTTTACAATACCTGGAACTCAAATACAAAACCAACAGCCATATAAACTGAATTCCAACTGCCAATTGGCATGCCAAAATGGCAGACAATTTCCTCTAAGGCAAAAAATAAGAACACAAAAAAAAAAACACCCCCAGGCCCATCAGGCATCAGGGCCACACCGACCGCAAACAGCGCACAAACACCAAACGCCAAACCATATATCTACTCAGCAATTTGCTTTTTTCCGCCATTAAACTGCTGCAGCAACAGTAACTTATACAAATGCGAAACAGAAAGACCAGCAAACCGCACCGACAAAAGCAAATAAAACGAAAGGATTAACATTTAAGTACAAAGTAGACGGCACCGACACGCTGATTGCCGAGTGGGTAATTGGTATGACAGCCAAACCAGACACAAAAACAATTGGCATTTCAAATTCAAATTACAAAGACACAAAAAAAAAGTAACTGATTTGCCAGCTCGATATATTTAAATGCGAAGCACGAGCATACGAGTATCTAGATGCATTGTCGGGCACACAAGTCGTGGTAACAGGCCCATTAGCGTCGTCGCTTGCAAACACATACATATACGAATGCTAAGCATTGGGGCCAGGTCCCTGTAATTAGACGACAATCATGCCGATGCCGCTCGCTGCGGAGGAATTTACATTTGTATTTTGATATTTTTTTCGTATTTTTGTCATTTAGTCATTATAATCGACAATGCTAAAGAATCCGCTTCATAGCTCGAAGGATTTATTTGTCGAAAAGTCCCAGCGATAATTCGAAGATAGGTAGTGACTGTTTAAATTGTTGCAAGGCGAACCACAAGATTGCAATCGTTTTAAATCTGCTCAGTTGAGAATTTCCATGGCCGGAACTAGGAAATGAGATTTCCGGAGGGGGTGGGGGTGTTGGTTATCTTTAAGTGCCTTAATTCTTCATATTTTATGTTTCCACCAACTTACTCCAGGCGAACATTTAGTAGTGCTAGGTATTGATTCTTAAACCTTAATTCAGTTATAGGGTTACCTGATAGCAACGATAGTTTTTCCAAGCTCTCTATCATCATGAATACGCGACGGGAATTTTTCACGTGGAAGGTTTGATCGTGAACACCGTTCATACCTTAAGCCGGTAAAAGTTCCCAAGTAAGCCCGAAATATATCAGACCCATCATTCCTTCTAAAAACTCTTGCAAGATTGACTGATATCCATTTACGTGCAAGCATCGATACTAGATATCTGTCAACGACTAAACATGCTTATTACACTGCTTTACACTCGGTAGTTCGAACTACCGAATATTCTTTCCACCATAAATAGTACACTATTGCTTTTGCTTTTCAAGATAAAGAAGGCGTTTTTAACAACGTCGACACATCCGCAAGCGCATCTGCACTGCCATACCTGAAGGTAGATTGTTCGCTTGATGAACTAACTAAAATGCTGACTAGCAGGGTTATCAATTTAAGACTGGGCGACTTTTCCGCTAGAAGATCTGTCAAGGCGGTGTTTTTTCTCCCCTTCTCTGGAACTTGGTAGTAAATGAGCTGCTGGCATGCCTATAAGCGGAGAGCTACAGAGTAATTGATTATGCCAACGATGTTGCTATTTCCTTATCAGGACAGCATCTTAACATCTTAAAAGAACTCCTACAAAACAAGCTAACAAACTGGATAGAGCCGTTTGTGTGGGGAGTCAACCCTCACAAAACAGAACTTGTTCTATTCACTAGGAAGTACAAAATTTCTTATGTAGATCCCCCTTCTATTAAAGCTATTCCACTAGATTTTTTAGACTAAGCAAAATACTTGGGACTTATTTTAGAAAAGAAACTATAAGCTTGGTACCTTATATACGAGAAAGAATCAAAAAGACCACAGTTGCACTCATGTAAGAAACCTATTGAGAACAAATGGGGCCTTCAACCCCACATAACTCACTGGCTTTTTACTTCAGTAATCAATCGATCCTTACGCATCGTGTAGCAGTATGGCGGACCGCTCTAAAAAAGCCTGGAAATCGTGACAAGCCAAGCAAAGTCCAACGATCGTCTTGCCCGTGCATTCTGAACTCATTGGGATTGGGTCACATCGATTACGCTATCCTAAAACTATATTTTGGCAAAAACTTTTAAGTCTTTCAAGTCACCACTACTTTAAGATCTTTCTGGGAGAATATGACATTCTTGGAAAATGGATCTATCTTTAGTGTTATCCGCATCTTCTCGCATAGTCAAGCGGGTATTAAATTTCTGGACTCAACCTCTACTTACTCCATAACAGCCCTGGACTGAGGTTCATCTCTTATGGAGATGGCGCAGCAGTTTAATATTCACCTCAATTGGATTCCAGGGAATTGTAAGGCTGACGAACTTGCCAAAATTGGAACAACGTTACCTATATTACCTTAAAAAAATAATATAGGTTTACCTATTGCTGGATGTTAGCTTATGCTGACACAAGATGCTATAGAGAAAACAAACCTAAGATGGCATAATTTGATCATCTGTCTGATGACAAAACAGATCTGGCCAATGCTTGATCTAAAACGTTCCAAGCGTTTGATATCTTTAAGCAGATTGCATATCAGGTCCGTAATTGGTGTCATAACTAGGCACTGTCTTATAGGCAAAGACGCAACGAGACTTGGCATTTATTGAAACGATTTTTGCAGAAGCTGTATGAACGAGGAAGAGGTAAAATCAATTGCACATCTTCTATGTACAATATACATGCACCGCTCTATACCGAAGACGAAGGCCTCATCTTGGAGATTCATGAGGTTTCACAATGGACCAATTCTGTTCGGACGAGGCCTCTTGGCATAATGGTTAGTTCGTTGGACTGTCATGCAGAAGGTCTTGGATTCGATTTTCAGCCGCTGCAATTAGGTTTTTTAGGGGTATACCACCTTTTGCGAGGAATTGACAAATTCTCCAAGAGTTTCTCTTGTCATGAGAAGTGCTGCTTATTAAAAACGCTTCAATGTAACACCATTGGGACCTGTACCCGACCGAAAAATAATTATTACGCGACTAATTACGTTCAGCAAACCATATACTTGCATGACAAGAAGATAAACTGGAGTTCCTCGATTCATCAGATCAGGTGATAGCGTTTATGCAGAGATACCTTCAATTTGCCATTCGGTGTTTTGCGCTCAAACCTGTCTCTGTTTTGGTATTCTCCGATTGGACTCATGAGACAAAGGGTGAGTTCATAATCGTCGGCCTAACTAAGAACTGCATTATCTGCATTCATAAAGTCAGATTGTCAATCGAACTAACCTAGCCCGACTGCAGTACATACTGTTCATAAACGTCAAACTGTCGTCAGTGTCGGGCAGATTGTGCAGCTGTTTTTTTTTGGCTGCAGAAGAGCGGGAATCTTTAAAATTCATTTTACAGAAAAGTTGGATCTGAAGAAGGACTTGAAGAATGTAAGTTATTGCAAATATTTTATAAATTTGTTGATAGAAAGTAATTTAAATTATTGTTTTTAAAGGGATGATAAAAGTACTGCAGTACTGTGGACAACTAACCACATTAAGCTACTACTGAGCAAAAGAATCAGCATGGAAAAGGAATTTAATGAAGGTAAAAAGAAAAAAATTACACTGTGGAGGACGCTTTTATCTGGCATCAAAGAAATCGATCCATTTTTCGACATTGGAGTTGATGATGCCAAAAAAAAATTTGAGAACATGATGACTACATACAAACGTATCAAGAAGAGAAATAAAGAGTCAGGGCGTGAAACAACAACGTGGGAATATTTTGAAATATTTGATCAAACATACGGAGGAAGACACAGCGTATCTCTGCCACAACACCTACTGTGCTCTACATCATCATTTCCAACTGAATGGAATACATTTTCATCTGTTGTGGAAGAAACAGAATTAGAGGTTGAAAACATTTCTGAAACCCCAACGAAGCGTAAACGCAAAAATGAAGATGAACTTCTTGCGTTTTTGAAGAAAGAATCGGACAAAGATGATTTGAATTTGAAGCACCAGGAGCTCGTTACCATCGAAAGAGAAAAAATTGAAATTGACAAACGCCGCTTGGAGCTTATAAAAAGCCTTCAGGAATCTTTAATGAATCTTCCTAATTGAAAAAAAAAAATAACCTATTATCTAAGTACCTTAATATTACCTACTTTTTCTTGTATTTTGTTAAACTATTTTTAGTTCTGTTTTGTTTTTGCTTGTTCTTTATTGTTGAAGTTTTTAAAATTAAAGAAGTACACTTAAGTTAAAATTTATTTGTTTTATTAAACCAAAGATTTATGAAGAAAATAACATAGCAATTTGATTTCTCATTTGTTTTGCTTCTTCGTTTGTGCTTGGATTGTTTTGATTAATGTCGTGATGTTGCTCGCGCTCATCAGTTTCTGAGTTCAATGTTTCAAAAACTTCTTCTTCTAGTCCGTCTTTGTCTATAATAATATTGTGTAAAACGACGCAAGCCAGAACAATATATTTTAAATATTGCAATTTTTTAACGTCGACGTATTTAAGGATTCTAAATTTTTGTTTCAATCTGCCAAATGCCTGTTCAATACAGACCCTGATGGAACTATGAATGAAGTTAAATTTTCTTTCTACAGAAGAAAGATGTCCGTTGTCACGGTGTCGGTAAGGGACAAGAAGGTATGTTGTTAATGGGCACGCTGAATCGCCTAAAATGTATCCATCGTCTACAACATCCTTCGAATTAGCTCTTAATTTTTTTCCGATTGGACTGCTTTCCCAAACATTAGCATCGTGACATCTTCCAGGAAAACCGAAAAAAACATCGATGAATTTTTGGTTACTATCACAAATTGTCTTTGAATAATTAGGTATTTTAAGATTAGATATAAGTAATTTTAAATGCATAAACAAAAACTTTTACCTGGAGATTGCTCGAACAAACTCCTTTTCTATTAAAGTAGCTCACTTTGTCGTATGAAGGAGAGAGAATGGGTATGTGGCTCCCGTCCACACAACCGACGACATAAGGAATTGGATTCCTTCGCAAGCTCTGAAAACCTTCCATGGTTTTCTTGCGTGCTAGTGTATTTGAAGGCCATTTTATAAACTTTTTTCTCAATTCAAACAAAAGCTTGATTACTTGCAAAAAAATGGTTAAATGCTGTTCCCTTTCCAACATTAAAGAGATTTGATAATTCTCTGAAACAGGAACCATTAGCTAGTTTCCACAAAGTTAGAGACAACGCCAACTATAACTCTACTTTCGGTCGACCAATTTGTTTTCTTTTCCACAACATTTTCAACTCATCTTCAACAAACTATGGAAATTAAGTTTTTAATTTTGTATATTTTATTTATAATAATTAGAAAGAAGCTTACATTGAATGTGGACCTCGACATCCTAAAATGACTTTGGAATACATCACCAGGATACTCGGAAATCACCTTCATAAAATATTCATTTTTGGGCAATACGCGATATTTTTTTAAGCTTAGGAATTGTCTTTTTATAATTTTATTTTTATTTTATCTTTGAATGATATTTGTTCCGATTATAATTTTTTTTTTCCTTTTCGCTTAGCAAATCAAAAATTAATTGCAACAAAATTTGTTTGGTCGCCATTTTTCTGACGTTTATGAACTCGTCTGCATACAAAATGGACTTAGTCAGGCCTTTTTGTTCACTGCAAAAATTCTGCATTGCGAGTGCGTTCACAAATGCATAAGAAAAGAACTGCGATTGTACTAGCGCAGATTTTCTGCGTTTATGAATACACCCAAATTCTTCACATAATACGCTTTATTTCGGTGTATGAACGATAGAAAGTTGCACCTTCCTGATATTAAAAAAAAAATCGTTGTAAAACAAAGCTTTATCCACCTACATTGAAAAAAGAATAAAATCTTCTGATTAATGGAATGGGTTTTATTTTTTAACGTTTTGAAAAAAAAAGACCATAGAAATAAAGAAATTGTCTATACAAAAACTAATATATGCCATATGTTCGTATGTATGTAAGAAAAATAGCCTAACTACGGCCCTGTAAAATAAAAATGAAAATTGTGACTCGAAAAAAGCAACAATGTAGCAAAAAGTATGCACTCAGCTTTGTTATATTCGGTGCTATTTTTATTGTCATTAATTTATCGAAACTAGTGATAGTTGCCTATAATTAAGGGAGTGTAACGAGATTTTTGATAAGATTTTGGCACTGGTATTCGGAATACACTTTTAGGTTTGGTGCATTTAAAACTAAATATAGGAAACAGTACCTATATCTTCTTCATTTGAGTTTTATTAATGGCCAATTTAAATATCCTTAACAAAAGAAAAAGTTAATAATCAAGAGCATGTTACAGGCGGCGCGGCGCTTTGACAAACTTGTATATCAGTCAGTTCAGAGCAAGGACCCTCACAATAGACTAGAAACTCGCACAGTATTATTCTGCTATTCTCTCACTATTCCGCTATTCATTCAAACTAAATCTCAATATTTCTCAAATGTATGATTTTAAAAATGCTGATTACGCTTCTATGAAAACTTATCTTGATATGATTGATTGGCAGAATATGTTTGTCTGTAAAAATACTGAGCTTTATACTTTGCTACGGGACATTTTGAATTCAATGATTTCCTATCACGTTCCCTTTAAAAAAAACTTAGAAATTCTAAAAAACCTATTTGGTTTACTAAAAGCTTATCTAGACTAAAAAATGTCATGAATAAATTGAATAAAAAGAATAAAAGTTCAAATCAGTTTCATGAACAATTCAAAAAAATAAGAAAGAAGTACGAATTTTTAAAGAAATTTACTTATAATCAATACTTTTGTTCTCTGGAATTGAAAATTAAAAATAATCCAAAGAGTTTTTGGTCTTACTTAAGTACAACGAGAAATTCAGTTGGGATTCCATCTAGCGTTTCTTACAATAGCAAATCTTCTGATGACATAAATGTTATTTGCAATAGTTTTACATAATTTTTCCAATCAAACTTCATCGATCTTAAATTAGACTGTGGTATCATTTAAAACACAGGTTCTTGTGTTGACGTTGGAAACTTAAATTTATCTGTAAACGACGTTTTGCAAGTATTATCATCTCTGGAAAATAACTATTAGGTTTCTCCAGATAATATTCCACCGATTTTTTTAAAAACTTTTTGTAATAACCTTGCAGTTCCACTTTGTTTTCTATTGAACCTGTCTTTAAGTCAAGGTGTTTTTTAAGATACTTGGAAATACTCCATAATCACTCCCCTCCATAAATCTGGGTCAAAAGGATCTGTTGAAAACTATAGACCCATTGCAAAATTGCAATTAATCCCTAAAGTTTTCGAAGCTGTGGTGAAGAATAAATTATATAACAATGTTCATAATCATATTTCTGAACACCAACATGGTTTCTTGAGAGGAAGATCTACAACTACTAACTTAGCAATATTTTCTAACTACTGTATAACCCATATGGATATGGCGTTCTTCTTCTCTCCTTAAGTGGATAAAAAGTTATTTAGTAGGTAGAAAGCAAATTGTCAAAATCGGTAATGTGTTTTCTAAAGAAATAATTAACTTTTCAGGTGTTCCTCAAGGGAGTCATCTTGGACCGCTGCTTTTTATTATTTTTATAAATGACTTACCATTTCATTTATACTATGTATTTTGAAGGTCTTTTATTTGCTGATGATTTAAAAATTTTCAGCAGCATTAATTCAATTCATGATGCAAATAAGGTTCAATCTGATCTAAACAGTATTATCGATTGGTGCAAGCTTAATGGGGTGTACTTTAACAACACTAAATGTAGCGTAGTTACGTTTTCCCGAAATCAAAATCCCTGGTGTTTTGATTACAAACTCGAGAACGATATATTACAGAGATTTGATGGACAAAAAGATCTAGGGGTTATATTTGACTCCAAAATGAATTTTTCTTGTCATATAGATCATGGTATTTCAAAAGCAAATTCCATGTTGGGTTTCTTAATTCGAAATTCAAAGAATTTCGAAGATCCATACACCTTAAAAACTCTTTATTCTAGTTTAGTTAGACCGCAGCTGAAGTATTGCAGCGTTATATGGAATCTAGCATTTATCGTTTAGAAAAGGTTCAAAAGAGGTTCTCTAGGTTTGCTCTATGGATAATCTTTCGAAATGCAAGTGTTCCATCCTATGAAGCTAGATGTAAACTTATTGACTTAAAACCTCTTGTTTTGAGAAGAAAATTAAATTCAGTACTTTTTGCTTTTGATGTCTTGAATTGCGTCATTGATTGTCCGGTTTTGTTATCAATGTTTAATATTTATGCACTTTCTCGTACTTTGCGTCCGAGAAATAGAAATTTTTTATATTTTTTATCACAGTACTACCTCCGCTCGCCAAAATCCTGTCACTAGAGCTTGCAGAGATTTTAATGAAATTATGATTATCTTAAATTAAGAATATCTTAGTTAATGTATTGTAATATTATTGATTGTTACAGATTTTATATTATCCTTAAATGTAGTTTTGTAACTTTAAAGATGATTTATTTATAAATAAATGAATGATTTACGTCGGTAATGTCGGTAATATTGTCCGGTATTCTCGCACTCATAAAATGTTGCAGATTTGTCATTTGTTGTAAATCCACATCTGAAAAACAAGGACATGAATCTGGAAACGAATATGGTATAAAAAGAACATGAATCAGCAAAAATCAGATAAGATAATAACACAAGTCTGCATCAAAAAAGCTGTCTGGATTTTTTCAACTAATTTCTATGTATTTAGGTGTTCTGAAAACTAAAAAAATACTAAAAAAATTACAGCACGTCAGGTTATTTTACAAAACGCAAAATTTTATTATAAAAAGGTGTTTTTGGGGCTTATTTAGTCATAAATAATAGGTACAATTTTGTTTTGACTGCTGTTTTTAATTGTATATAGGCCATAACTATCATTTCTTTCTAATTAAAGAACGTTCTGGGTGAGCTCAATTAACAAACATAAAAATGTAACCTGAACGTGCGCGCTCTGCTAGTGAAGAAAGTGGCGTAGATGAAAAAAACCGGCCGTTGTGTGCAACCTGCGACATTATTCACCACTTCCACCTTTTCTCTTATAAGTAATTAAGTATAGTGGTAGGAAGTTTAAATCGTTTTAAAAATTGAGATTTTGTATTAACTAGATACGAGTATGTATCTGTTTTTTTTTCGAAAATCATTTTATTTCATTTCAATTAAAACAATAGTATGTAAGTAACAACACTTTCACTAGATGATTTTTTTTTCTGAAAAAAGCTTATATACATGTATACATGTTTGTATGTACATATAGTTTATTTGATATGAACATACATATTTTAAGACTTCAAAATTTTTTTATTTAAAGAACCGAAAACCTGTTATTGAAAAAAAACGTTTTTTTTTGTCCGATTAAAAACAGATTAAATCGGTTTGGAAAATATCCGGAAAAACCGAAAACTGGTGAATTGGGAAAAACCGCCATCCCTATGGCGTAGTACAATTAGGTATTAACTCGTCATTGTTTTATATATCTTGGTTTAATATAGTGCAATGTCGTCTATGCGGAAGTGTGTGAATTCGTCTGACAGTTTTTGTTATATTTGTGGCGAGTATATGGTATTAAAGCAACAACTTAATATTACGGACTTTGAAAAAAGTATACTTCGCGTATTTTGGCTCGAAACTTGGAGATCAGGATAAAGTTTGGGCACCTCATAAAGTCTGCAAACGATGTGTTGAAGACCTTCGAAATTGGTTTAAGGGCAAGAAAAAAGCGTTCCGATATGCGATTCCTATGGTATGGCGCGAGCAAAAGAACCATAGTGATGATTGTTACTTTTGTTCGTGTAATGTGAAAGGATATAATTCAAAACGGAAGCAGTCTATTTCATACCCCAATCTGCAATCAGCTATTCGTCCCATCCCTCATGGGACCAAAATACAAGTGCCCAAGGCCCCTGCTACCTTGGAAGAGATTACAAGTTCTGACGAAGATGATGCTGTTTCTGCATCCGATGACAAGCAAAGTTTTGAATTTGAAGATGACAGCAGTCCGAAATTGTTTTCCCAGGGCGAGCTTAATGATTTGGTAAGAGACTTAAATCTTCCCAAAAACGCTGCTGAGCTGCTTGGATCAAGGCTCAAAAGCAGGAATTTACTTTTGCCGGGAGTGTCTTTCTCCTTGTTTAGATCTCGTGAGCAGCAGTTCTTTTTTCATAGATTCTTCAAAAAGAAGCCTTAAAGCAGTTCTGCTTCACAATGGCGGTTTCTATGCTTCGATTCCTGTCGGTTATTCGGTACACCTCAAGGAAACCTACAAGAACTTGGAATTGGTTCTTGGCAAATTAAAATATAAAAACCACGGTTGGCAAGTGTGCGGTGATTTCAAAATCTTGGGCATGTTGCTTGGACAACAATCTGGGTTTACCAAATTCCCTTGCTTCTCACCTCGACTACTTTCCAGATAACTTAGGAGATGTGAGTGAAAAGCAAGGTGAACGATTTCACCAAGATATTAAGGAGATGGAAAAAAGATACCAGGGAAGATGGAGCGTCTCAATGATGGCAGACTACTGATGGACGCTTCAGAGAGACATTCCAGATGCTTCCCACAACCGAAAATGTACCAAAAGGAGTCTCACTGTGAAAAAGATATGTGTTTAGTGCTTACTAATAAATGTATTTTAGATAAAAAAAATAAGTTTTGTTACGCAATTATAAATTTAAAAAAATATTTTTAGTCTTTTATCTTTTATTTTAAGATGATAAATTGCTTAACATTGATACCCATATTGTCAGAAAACGTGACGTTCTGTGACAAAATGAAAGTCATTTTCGGATTCAGCACACCCAAAACAGCTCTCAATTTTTTTTTTTGCAGACTTGTGTAATTAATGAATTTAAGAAAGAAAGTCAGAGACAAAATGGAGCCTTGGGGCACACCAGCGTTTATTTATAATAAAAAAACAAACCACTAGATGGCCTTCCCATGCACGCATGAAACATGGTCTTAAATAAAATGCACGACTGAGTCGCACGAACTTGCTCCTATGTAATAGACTAGAAATTTTTAAAACGAATGTCATTAGAGGAAACTGTTCATAAGTATAAAATTATTTTTTTAAATTCTTTTAGTAGTAAGAGATAAAAATAAAAATTATACGTCGTTGTAGTGATTTATTAAGAAAATAAGCTCTTATACAGAAAATGTTAAAACATTTTTAAGAAAATTTTGGAATACCAACTTAAGGATTTTATTATTGTTTGAATAAAAAATAAATTTTCAAATAAAATATTGAGTCGTTTTTGAGATATCGAATTTTCCAAAAAAAAATGAGTTTTTTTTTCAAAATTTAAAAAAATATTTTTTTTTAAAGTTTTGAAATGCATTGTTTTTCAAACTTTTTAGAAGCATCTCTATAAAAAAATGTCATTAAAATCCGTTATGTCGATAATGAGAAATTAGAAATTTGAAAAAAATGGTTCTATGGTTGGTAGAGTCAGTTATATCTTAATTTAAAAATTTATTTTATTAAATTATGGATTGTAAAAATTTGTCCAGAGAAAAAAAATTGATCAAAATTCAAGACGCCATTTTCTAGCAAAATATGATATTTGAAAACCATATTTTAACATTTGTGAGGTGGGTATCTTAATTTTTAGGTGAAATACAATTTTTTTCTCACGCATTGTAGATTATGTTGAGAAATTTTTATTTATGAAGTTTAAAAAAAAGTCGAGCATGTGGTTTTCAAAATATTGAGTTTAAAAAAAAAACAGTTTTTTTTTTAAATCCAAAAATTTTTTTTTTGAAAATTTGAATATACACACTATTCAAATTTTTGGGGGGTCTTAGCATGAAAAAAATGATCTAAATCGGCCCTACCATTTTTGAAAAAAAAAAAAACAGAAACAAACAAAATGGTTCCATGGGGGGTACCATTAACAACCATTTTTCGGAATTTTCCACCCCTCAAAATCGGGTGAAATGAACTCGAAAAAGAAAAAGGACAGCGTAAATAATTGTCGTAAATTTGTCGCATTTTCATGGCATTTTTTTGAGAACAAATGATAGGTACGATAACCTATCATTTGTTCTCAAAAAAATGCCATGAAAATGCAAAAGTCCATAAAATAGCATTTTTCATAAAACCTAGCACTACCATACCAAAGCTATCTCTTATAACTAATTTTTAACTCTGCAATTTGTTTAAACAATTGTCGTAAGACGTCGCGTCAAAGGGAGCGACAAATTATTTTATGACGGAACTTATTCAAAGACGTTATTTAAAAAAAAAATAGAGCTACAAAATTTTTGATTTTACAACATACATATTTACGACAATTATTAACACTGTCCTTTTGCCTTTTCGAGTTAATTTTACCCTATTTTAAGGGGTGAAGGGGCTAACTTGATTGTCAAGTTATCATTACTAGGGGTTATTTTTTAAAAAACAAGCGCGACAATTTTTTTCGTTTCACGACAAATTTACGACAAATTCACGATAATTAATCTTATTAGTACATTTTTTAAATTTTGAAGTGGTAGTGCTAACTTGACGAACATCCCACCCGCAAATGCATGAAACATGGTCTTAAAAAATCATCAAGATGCTGGAATGAATGTCTTGGAAGTTTTATATCGAAATAAGAATTCAAAACCAGTGAAACTGGCTCATTCTAGTTTTGTATGTCGATATTTAATTAGAGCCATAGATAAAACGAACCTAGATATTTTTATTTCATTAAAGCTAGAATTCAAAATTATCTCCAGACAATATTTTCTGGGAATAGAAATTGAGATGAAAGACAAAAACACAAAGTTAAACAGACAGGACATGCAAGAAACATTCTTATTGAAATTTTCGGAATGCAATTCAATTTCAACATCTTTTATAAAGGCAACCGAATCTTCTTAAACAGGGAAAGAAACTACTGAGAAGCAGACATTTTCGTACAGGCATGCCGTTGAATCATTGATGTTCCTAATGCTTGGTTCCAGGCCAGATTTTGCCTAGAGTGTGGGAGTTCAACTTCAGGAGCTATTATAAAATACTCTGATCGTGCTATTTGCTATTTTTTGGCTTGGTCAAAGATAAACGATGGTAAATAAATTTAGTGGTGCAACAACTCGAAGAAAATCAGGACCTATAGTGACTTACAACTATCAACCATTGTATGTACGTGTAACCAGTAAAGAGGGGGACCTACAATTTTCTGCTGACTTGAAACGGCTAATCAGCAGCACATTTCATGGCAAGGGATACTTTTAGATGATTTCTCAATTTCTCGAAAGATTAAGTACACTCCTAACAAACTTTCTAACAGCAGCTGAGAATCGAACCCAAGACTTTCTGCAGAAATAGGTCCAACAAATGAAGCAGCAAAGAAAACTATTTGGCTGACAAGATTATTCAAGTGGACTTTCTAACTAAAGGACATTCTCAAGTAATACAAGTTGATGATTCTGCAGCAGTCAGACTTTCGTAAAATCCAGAATTTCACCGAAGGACCAAACATAACGTATTTCTTCATTAGGGAAAAAGTTATTGAAGAACAGATTATGGTTCAACAAACTTCTACCAAAGATCAACTGGTAGATATTATGACAAAGCCATTATCAAGACTATTATACAATCAAATGTGATTTGAGTATTGAATTTAATTTAACTTTCAAGCAACAAGGGAAATTGTTGAAGAGTTCAAAATGTGTTACTTTCAAGTTGAACTCTCAGCAACATTTTATTTTGTGTATTCTTAGGAAGTTAATGTTTCTTTAACTGAAAATTGATTTTTAATATAATTTTTCTAACAAAACTTTTGTGTTCAGCAGAGCTTACATTTTTCAAATAAATTTTGTTTATTAATAAAAGCCAGTGTTTTAATAAAAGCAATACATTTTAGAACAAAATGATCTGACAAAAACTTTAAGAAATTGTTTTAAATAAATAATGAGCTATTAACGAGCTCTGAAAGTTGATTCGTCTTCAATCAATACGGATCTAAGTCAAATATGTTAAAAAGTGCCTCTTTCTTTACTGCTGATCAAAATTGGGCGTTACTGAGTCCTCAATTCTGAAACCATCTGCTGCGATTATACCATTTATATGTATTTTAAAAGCACTCTTTTAAACACCTTCACCATTGACCTTTTGGTAATTTTCGAGATTCTAGTAATTCTTTCAATTCTCTTCGCCTCTACCTAATAGTGGGTAACTTTTTTTTCCAAATTCCAAACACAATGAATCGTAATCCTTTCCCTCAACCATTCCAAATCAATAAACACCTGTTAAATAAATGATCGTCGATTTCCAAAACGATTCTTTTTAATTCCCAAACACAAATCTACATTCGATTTGATTGAACTGTTTACCACCATCAGCATTCCCTTGAAAGGTCGTCTTAATGGATTTCCAGATGCAAAAGCGGTTCACTCTGTGATCCTTTGACTAAATCGAATGAGAGCCATTAATCGCTCCACATCCATCAATCTGACCAATTGTACTTGCGTCAGTCATTCGGGCCGACACTTGATTAGGCGGGTCGCATACTCCCATATTAGTAGATGATGACCAAACGCAAACCAAAGAGCAACCGACCGGTGGTGCTGGCGCGTCATCTAGGAGGTCCAATTACGTGAAGTGCCCTTTAATTAGTCCTTACACCTTTGGAGTTCGGTGTATTGATGCGGCCCATTGATCTTTGTGGAAGATGAATTCGTAGAGTAAATATTATCTGATCCAGACGCGCCTCATCGTCCGTCCGTTTGTCTGTTCCTGAATTAACGGACGCGGCAACCCATCAGCGGAACGTGCAATCATCCTGGGCCGAGGCCGGGACTGGGATGGCGTTCGCCTTCGGACTAACGATTTTTTGGTATACGCTGCTTGACTGGGGCACACAGAAAAACAAATGAGCTGTTGGGGTAATTGCATGTAATTTTCCCTTTTCGGATCTGTTCGGAGCTTCCAATTTGGTATTTTATCTGCTGAGTGTGCGCCTTTTATTTGTTCGCCTGACTGGGCCATGTCCGAATCTTTTGTTGAATTTGATTGCTTGATTCGAAGAGTTTCGATGTTTGATGATGAAAGTCTGTCTCTGTTAACGCGACGGTGCTGTGGTGAGGCAGGTGACCATGCTCAGCTTAGATACTCGTACAGGGGAACAATCCATTTTTCCAACGGTGAGTGAGAATAAGACACTTTGTATTTCTCATTCTCATAATTACTATTCAGGAGGTGTTTTTTTAATGTGGTATTGTCGATCTTGAATTCCTATATTATGGTCTATATAATTAGGTAACAGTTTTGGAAGTGAATTGCATCATAAATTATGTTCCGTTTGTTTTAAAGGTGGACTTTGTATGTAAATATTTTGAAAATTTATCATCTATTTTGTAAGTGTTTGTTTTTATTTGGAGAAAGGTAGAGTATAATAAGGGGTTTAATTTTTTTCGAAATTAATATTAATTTTTACAAAATTGGCGTCCTTTGAAATAACTTCGGATAGTTGCCTTATCAAATGATAAATAATTGCCGATTTGGTAGTTTCGGACTTTTGTCTCTGTAGTGAGTTCGGGCTGCGGATTGAACTTGATACTAATGATAACTTCAACATACTTAAAAATCGTCATTTTGTCCGCCGTTGTTTACTCTATTTGTCACACAATTACTTCAAAAAATGGAGAGATTTTGCCATTCTCGTATAAATCTAGCATACAAATTTCTTAGCTAGTAAAAAATTTTAAAAATTTTTGTTTTTAAAACTGTTCCACAGATTCTTTAAAAAAATTAAAATATTTCTTTTAGTAAAAGCTAGCTTTTGTTTAAGAAAAATCTTTAAAATGTTTCTTAATAATATACAGTGGCGTGCAAATAATTAAAAACGATTTCTCATAGTCATTT
This sequence comes from Chrysotoxum bicinctum, assembly GCA_911387755.1. Classification (NCBI taxonomy): domain Eukaryota; kingdom Metazoa; phylum Arthropoda; class Insecta; order Diptera; family Syrphidae; genus Chrysotoxum; species Chrysotoxum bicinctum. The sequence continues at coordinate 245,452,740 of OU426988.1, read as the reverse complement.
TGTCTTCAATATTTTTGTAATTTTTTTTTTGTTGCTTAAAATTTTTGTTCGTGTCTATTCTATTTTATCAATTTTTTTTTTTGAATTTATAAAAAAGATAAAAACAAATAAAACCAAAACCTGAAAAAATAACCAAAACTGGTAGGGCACATAATTAGAAACACACGTTTATATTGTTTAATATTTGTTTAATTTATTAATATTTTAGTATTATAATATTATTTTTTAATATTTTACAATTTTTTTTTTCAATATTTTGTCGAATAACCACGATTATCAATTACACACTGTAATCTTTTGGGCATAGAGCTAACCGAATCCTCACAAACTTTCTTTGGAATCGATTTCCAAACATCCTGAATTTCTTGGAATAAATCAGGCATGTTTCCAATTTTTTTTGGAGCTCATTTTCATTTTTAAATGCTGCCACAGGTTTTCTATTGGGCTTAGATCCGGGCTGCACGACACGGCCAGTCCAAAAGAGTGATGGAGTTGTCTTCGAACCATTTTTTAGTGTAACTGGCCGTGTGCTTTAGATCGTTGTCCTGCTGAAATTTCCATATTACGGGTAGGTTTTCTTCCGCGAAAGGCAGCATAACATTCTCAAGGATGCTGCAATATTGAATCCTGTCCATATGACCCTCAATTCTTTTAATCGGGCCAACGCCTTACCAAGACATTGCTCCCCAGATCTTAACACTGCCACAACCATGCTTGACAATGGGGCGAGTGTACTTTGGATTATATTCTTGGGATCTCGGACGGCGAACACAAGCTTTTCCATAAGAATTAATCCTATTAATTTTTGATTCATCCGAAAAATGCACATGTTTCCACTGATTGACTTGCTTATACTTTTTAGCAAAAGCCAAGCGGGCCTTTCTGTGACGTTCAGTCAATAATGGCTTTTTCCTTGCTATACGTCCAAAGAGTCCAGCTTCACGCAACCTTCTTTTGACAGTGTCTACAGACGGTCCACTGTCTGTTTCACCAAAAACTGCCCTTCGAATTTTAACTCGCAGTTGCAAAGGGTTTTTTTTTGCTTTCCCGAACAATGAGCACATCTTCTCTATGAGAGGTTGACCTTGGTCTCGGCTTTCGTGGTATTTTTTCTATGGTGTTATTTTTCTTAAAATATTGAATAGCATTAGATACCATCTTTTTTGAACACTTTAAAATGCTAGAAATCTCGCTATAAGATTTTCCTTCTTCATGATGGCTCAAAATTTCACGTCGAGTCTTTACATCATATGATTTGTAGTTGGCTAGATTTTAATCTAAAAGAAAAAAAAAAGATAGCCGAATTGATTTTAAGATCACATAGAATTCTGAAGTTGATGTTTGACCTGAAAAGTGTTCCTAATTGAGTGCACGGCACTGAAACTGCCATAATACAATCTTTTGGATATTCTCAAAATTTGTTGAAATGATTTTGATCAATTTTTGTTGTTTTAGTTTCTATAAAGTTTGAAAACTTTTGGGAATTCAAATTTTCAAAAAAAAAAAAATATTTTTTAACACGATATTTCGAGAACTACATTTTTATTTAAATATTTTTTTTTATTATTTTATTTATTTATTAAGCAAAACTTAGTTTAACATAAAGAAGGAGCTGGCAGATGCCCTCAAACTTCGCAGTCCAGAATATATTCTTCATTATAGTACTCGAAATAGCATCGCAGCAGCTCAAATTGTTGTTCAACGTATACCCATTTATAAATAAGTGTGAACAAAAAGTGGCCCTAAAACAGAGTCTTGTGGAACTCCTTGGTTTGAAACACCACTATCAGTTTTAACTGTTTGAATCATGTCTTTGAGATAGGTCTGCAGTATACGTATATCAGTACTTGAATCGCAATTTTGACATAAGTCTAGTTCGATCCGCCAGTCTGTTGTGACTTTGATGACTGCTGATTAACAACTATATGCTTGACCTAAAATCCAGATTGCCAGCGGGAAATGATGTTACTGATATTTAAAAAGTTTAACATTTGATTTTGAATAACTTTTTCGAAAAATTTTGAGAGATAGGGTAACAAGCTAATGGGTCTGAAGTCAGCTGGCAAAGATGGATTTGGACTAGATAGGATAGGATAGGATAGGATAGGATAGGATAGATTAGGGATAGGAACGATTTTGGCCTCCTTCCCGCACATCGAAAAAATACTTCTACAGATACAGGAATTAAAAATATGCATAACGTTCTTCACAATTAAGGGTGAATTTAACTTTATGAACTTTAAAGATATATCATCAGGCTCGATGGCATCCGATTTAACAGAACTAACTGAATCAAAAACATCATCTATTTCGATGCAGTTAAAGGAAAAGCCCATGTTTGAATCAGGTTAATTAACATCTTCAAAAAGTAAAGAGGAGATTGAACTGCTTGGAGCAAATTGTGACATCATAACATCAGGGTTTAATGAACACTCTCAGACATATTTTTGGTCGCAACTATACCGGCACCTTTTAAATTCTTCCAAAGTTGTTTCAAACTAAGTGATAGATCTAGTTTATTCAAAAGAAAATACCTCTTAGATGAGCGAATAAGAGCCGTGACATTATATCGAGTGACACAATATTGCCTCTTGTTATATGCAGTTGGATTTCGTTTGTGTCGTTTAAAAAATATTTCTCTCTCTTTTATCAAACATACAAAACTACATATTTTTTTTAAATTTGACAACTAAAACATTATCAAAAAGATTTCGAAAACAATTTTTTTTCTGTCCAACAACAACGGTATCCACCATACAAAAGTTAGAAGACTATTTTCGAAAATTAAATTTTTCTGGAAAAGGACTCCAAGAATTTTCATAAAATGTTTTTTGTTTCGCTTGATTTGTTCGATCTACCATTCAATATAACACATTTTTGAATCAAAACATTATCCGTCATTATGAGTTCATTATCGTAGAGAACTTCAAGAAGTTCAGGTTTGGATAGAAATTCGACTTCAAATGAATATGATGTAGAATAAGACTGCGTCATTAAAAAAAAAAAACTCAAATAAAACTTAATTCGTTATTTAAATTATAATTTTACTTCACCTTTTATTATTTACTTACTTACTTAGGCCAGCTCGCATTGTGTTTGGATCCTGGATATGAGTCGCAACTCCCCCCAACTCCTGCCTATTTGTGCTGACTCCTCCTCGACTGTCCTTCTTCATGAGTTTCTCGGTCGTCCAGCTCTTCTTCATTCTTGACTGAGCGGATTCCACTGCATTGCATGCGCCGCAATACAGCTGTCGTCTTTTCGAAGCGTGTGTCTCATCCACAGCCACTTTCGACGTCGTATAATAGAGTCAATAGGTTCCTGAATCCTGACCCGTTTTCCTAAGAAACTCTTCGTTTGATATACGATTGGGCCAAAAAATCCTAAGGATGTTTCGTAGACATCTATTACTGAACGTTTACAGCTTCTTAGTGACACCTACAGTTACTTTCCAAGTGCTGCAACCGTAAAGTAAAACGGATTCGACGTTGGATCGAAACAGCCGTAGCTTGGTTCTTAAGCTTAGAGAGTTATTCCTCTATTTATTTCTAAGCATACCGAAAGCACCCTTTACCTTCCCGATTCGACTGCTGATGTCCTGTTCGGTGCCACCCTCGGTAGAGATGATACATCCAACATCCAAGGTATTGGAAGCTCTGTACTTTCTCTACCGGTTGTTGAGAAATATTTATGAGAGAAGATGACTGGGTTCCTACGCTGGATCATCTTTGTTTTACCGGAGTTGATTTTCAGCCCCACGATTTCTGCTCCTGTCTCCACACTGTTGTCATTTGGTGGAGATCCATGATCCTATGATAGAGCAAGCATACGTCGTCCGCATAGTCCAGATGTTTCAGGTGAGACGTCAGAGTCCATCGAATTCCTCTGTTTCCCGTCAAGGCCGCTTGCAGGACATCGCATATCATTAACAGAAACAATATTGGTGACAGAATTCAGCCCTGTCTGACTTAACTTTGGACTTCAAACTATTCTGAAAGCCTCCCTTCGTACAAAACGTGACATTTGGATCCATCATAAGTTGCCTTAATAATAGCTATTAATTTATCCGGGATATTCCTCCTGCGTAAAGCAAGCCAAATAAATTATTGACGCTATCGAAAGCCTTCTCAAAGTCAATGAATAGCAGGTAAAGTGGTGATAGATATTCGACGCACTGCTCAATTATGATCCTTAAAGAATTGATATGATCAATGCATGAGGATCTAGTGCGAAAACCTGCCATCAAGTCCTACTGCTTTGTTGGTCTTCAGTGCTTTGATTGCGTTGCAGCTCTCATCTCTACTGGAGGCTGCTGTGCGGATTCGGGAATTTGTTGTTTCCGTCAGGTATCAGTTACGCATTGCTGTCGGTAACTCGCTTTAATACCGATGCAAAATGGTCCTTCCATCTTCTCAGCTGATCCTCAACCGAACTAAGTAGCGAGCCGTCTGAGTCTTTTACGAGGTGTTATTTGGAACTGCGAGCACCAACCAGTTCCTTTGTAATGCTCCCAAATTCTCCATAAATAAAGCATTTGTTGCTATTGCTACCATCTAATAGGTTAGGTTGGGTTGGTTAGGTTAAAGTGGCTGTCACTTAAAGCATCTGACACACTAAGACCAGTAGAGGTCCATTGTGATACCATGATCTATAGGGAACAAAAGGTTCCCTACTAGTTAAAACCATTTGGATCTTGTGATGAAGCGAAGGAGACTTTTAATGTCTGTGTTCATGAGATCGCTTGGGTTCATTAGAGAAATAGTCTCCCCCATAAAGTTTGCGTCTGTAAGAGAGAGCAGGGTATGCACAAAGAAGGTGTGAAATTGTTTCCTCTTCCTCCTCGTCCAAGCAACTATTGCAGAAATCGTTTGATAGTACACCGAGTCATGCGGCGTGTCTACCTATAGGAAAGTGTCCAGTTATGACTCGTATTCCGGAGCTGGTCTGAGGTCTACTGAGGAACAACAATCAATTGGACCGTTTCAAATCTAGTTTTGGGCCAGATTCGTTTAGTGGCCAAACAAGTGGTAGTGTATTTGATTGTTCCAGAGCAATTCGCTTCAGCATAAGTTTACTAAGCTATAGGCATACCGAGATTTACCCTATCGGGCCAGATAGACATTTTCGTTCCCATTCTGGTGAGTTCATCCGCTTTACGATTCCGGGGGATATCACAGTGTCCGGGTACCACTATAGAGTCATCAGTTATCATCAGAGTTATCATCCACAATCCTTTCGGCGCTAACATCCGAGTCGGATGTAGATTCTTGAAGAATCTTTCTTGTCACCTTCCGAATTGATTTACTTTTGTTTTCAGGTACTGGCAACACCCTGTTTTCCATCTTTCAAATTTTGTTTCATAGGTGTCGATGTTAGCACAGTAGTATTTTTTTTATCCCTACACTTTTTTTTATGATTAGCGACAGCTTTTTTTGGCACTGGGAGAAGGGTTTTTATACTTTCCTTCAAGAACGCAGATGATGTCGAAGGGACCGATATGTGGGCTTGAATGTTCTAAGGAAACTTTTAAATTCAAAATATTAAATATTATATCATTCGATTTTTAGATTAAGAAATTTTGTTTTACATATTATATATACAATACCTACTTATTTATCAATATTTTATTTATGTTCATTGTTATTATGCTAAGTTCAAGTCTACGAAAGTTTATACTTATAGACAATAAACAAATAAATAAATTTTCCGAGGCTTGCAAAACATGGTTTGGAGTTTGTTCTCTTACCGATTCGACTAATTCAATAATTTTTTCTGTTTGGTCAAGAAGCGCTTCAGATGGAAGGAAGTCTTGTTCACAAAAAACGCCCGGATTGATCGGGAAAATTCAAGTTGCCCTTAGCCTAGATTGTCTTTTGGCAACAGACGAAACACTAACAAAAGCTTTTCGAAAAAGGGAAGCGAAATCCTGACTTCATGTGCAAATTGCATTCGTGTTCAAGGCTAGGATTAAGTTTATTTGCTGACGGCAGTACTATCAGCTTTTCATATTCGTTCCATAGATTCACACCCTTGTCCGTTGGATGTGGATCTAGAACGGCCACGTATGAATGAATGAATGTGGTATTGGGGGGTTATCGCACTGCGACCTGGAGATCTATTGTGCCCCCATTTAAAAATGAATGAACTTGCTTATTTTTAGTATTTGGGCACCTTCAGAGATGATAGGTTGCTCTCTTCTACCTAGTATTGTCCAGATAGATATTCCTTTGGTGCATGAAGTTGTTGTCCAACTTCCTAGTATGTGATCCGGTGTTTCCTCATGCAGAATCTGCATGTGACATTGCTTACCATACTAAGTAAACTACTTAGGTGTCTTCTAAGTTTGCAGTGTCCAGTTAGAATACCTGTTATTATTCTTAGGTTATTTCTACTAAAGTCAATGCAGTTTTCGAAACGTTTCTGATTGTGATTGCCCAATAATACGGTACCTGCCATATACATATTTTGCAAAGTTTTGTAAATTTTTGTTTCCCAAAAACCAAAAACGCATTTGTTTAACCCCCAATATAGAACCATTTTTATAATTTCTGATTTTGGGGGTGGCCGTGGCGCGATGGATGTATGCTCGCCTGTGAACCTCATGATCACAGGTTCGATCCCTGCCGTCGTCTAAGTCGTTTTAATTCCATTAAAAAAAAAACTTTCTAAAATTGTCATCAATGGGTTTGCTGGTTTACTCATTACATGTTGTTCAGGCATAACACTAACAACATGTAATTGAGTTAAACTAGTATGCCCAACAAGGATGAACACGAATAAAATAATGTGAATTATAAGCGACATAAAAATAAGACACGGCATTCTCCGCTTTAGTTCAGCCGCCATCCCTGGAGATAAAATAGCTGATACAACAACCTTCAGTCTCAGAACATCGTGCCACACATCTTTCCTATCCTTCTTTCTCTTCCTTAACTTCACGCCCGCGCTGTGTTCAAACATTTAAAGGGTAATCATAATCCCTTGAGCGCGTGTAAATTATAAAAAAAAAAAAAAAAAAAAAAAAAGAAATTAACGTTATATAATGAAATTAATTTATTGACTCAATGAAAAATTTCTTGCTTAATGAATAACTTCCCATTAATGTATGAATGGCTATTCGAACGCCAATAGAATTCCATCACGAGCAAAAATTTGGATTGAGTTCAATGCGATTCTGTTTTCACTTTGTGAAGTTTTGTTTCCAAAGTCTTGGGCCAGATGTTAATGGTTTGGTTGATAAAATTGGTTAACATTACGCCCAATGCTAATGTGTAATGTGCCTACATTTTGTTAGGATTTTCTAAATTTATTTATATGAGCCTTATGGTTTTGGGTGACAAGACCGTTTACAAATAATCACATTTAATTAAATAAGTATAAATGTGCATTTCTATTCCTAATCTTTATACGAAAGTGGTGATGACATACACAAATTTATGAGTATTTGTATAAGAGGGCAATCAAGCAATCTTCTTTTTAAAATAAAATTTGAATTTTCCAAGCCTACCTACATTCTTAGACTTTTCTAAATCCCCTTTAAGTATTCACCTTACCCAACTGTACCTTATCTATACGCATTTTCTCGATACTTTTACACACAAGACCCCACCGAACTAATTCACAGTTAATTAAGAATACTAATCATCAATTAAGTCAACAAAGAACTTTGATAACAATAAAAATCCGCTAATAAAAACTCACCTGGTTGAACGGGAGCTCAATGTTTAATAACAGAAGCTCTATTTTATGGCCACTTTAATTGTATTCATTCAGATTCTCAAATCACTAAAAGAAAATAACAAAATCAAACCCCGATAGAAGACTCATAATGTGTGGTCCCCATTGATCGCACGCATTAAAGTCATCTTCAATCAAATACCCAGCCCAAGAACACAAAGTGTATTTAATTAAATGAAAGGGCTCCGATTAGAAATGCCTTAACGACGATGGCGGCAAGGCGGCAGACTTGAAAGCCAGAATTTACTAATTAAATGCACTGAGTTATCGATTTTGTGGGACGACAAGCAAACGGACACGGCTCTCCTAAGATTCTTTATCGTTAGATACACTTAACTTGACAAAAAGAATTAGGACTTACGAACTGCTTCTCTACTCTTGGCAGAAATTTTGAGCCCCCGATAGCTTGACGCCCTTAACACATTTTCATTGATTTGGTTGAAGTTAAATTTTCTTAAATTCTCTATCGTTGGTGTAATTTTATACACAGTTTCTTTATTCAAATTAAAAATTTTCTGATAATAACTTGGATTTGATTAAATTGATATGCAAATTTCGTGTTTGATAAGGCGGTTTGTAAATGATTTTTGGAAAAAAAAACTTAAAAGGTTATTTTCCCTGAACCTGAAAAAAGGCTACTGTTTAAATGGAAGCTAAATTCGACTTAATAAATGTTCTTAGTAATGTCAAAAAGATTAATCGTTAGATAAACATACCTGCACATATAAAGCTGAAGTTCAAGAATCCACAAATCCATTAATGCATAAGTTTCGAAAATGTGTATATAATAAAGTACTGTCCATAGATTTGATCTTATGGCCTCCTTTTTCGTTTTGAATTTATGTTTAATCTCATTTTTTTCTAGTTATAATATTTTAAAATAGCCAACGCCAAAATTCATTTAGTTTAAGCTTGTTTTTTAAGCTTAAGCTTTAATTTGTGTGAATAAAAATAGCTTAAACTAGAGTATTTTAGTTAAAGCTACAAAAATTTCAAGATTTTTTCGACCTGTCTAGAAAGCTTTGACTAGGTCTTATTTTCAGTATATTCTATGAAGCTTGTACTAAAAACTTGTGCGTGCTGTTCATTAAATATAATGGAATAGCTCTAAAATAGGAGAGTGAACGTATCGACGCAGAGACTGTCGGACGATATGATGAAAACATTTTTTACCCGAAACCAATACTTGTCCTATAGAACAGATAACAAATTGTGGCAAAACAACCTTCCTTTCGATCATACATGTACAGTTGTAGCTAAAGCTACGTAGTCGAAACATGTGAATAAAAAACGAACAGCTTAAATTACGAAGCTTAAGCTAGAATTTTCTAGCATAAGATATTTTACATTATCATTTTTTTATTCACATAAAAAAGAGCTTTAACTGTTAGTAAAAGCTATGACTATACTCTGTTCAATTTATATCTGCAGTACAGGGAAGATAGGATATTTGCCTTTCAGTCTGTAAATTATGGATTTCAATTAGCTATCTTTAATTTAAAGATCATACAGGGTTGCCGTAGGAGCATTAAAAATTGCCGCAAATCTCAGAAAAATCTTTGCTACCAAAAGCTCGAAAAAGCTTAAATCCTGAAAGTTACATAGCACAAACCAAAGAAAATGCCATATGAATTTCTGTCAACTTGGCAATGGTAACACAGATTCAGTGTTTTTTTTTAATAAACACAATAAGGGTAAAGGGTTGCTTGCAAATTGGCGATCAGTCTCCTTCCTTTCATCCATGGAGCAGAAAAGTCATGGTGGGCTGTACGTGAGCTCAAAGAAGATTACACAAACAATTTTAATGTAACTCAGTGATTCTCTTTCTTATTTCAGTGGCAATTTCTTAAGTTAAGGTGCCGTGCAAATAGCAGCAGGCACCAGTGTTTCTGAAAAAGCTCTCCCATAAGGCCTGTACTTGAAATATAAATTGAACAGAGTATAGTTGGCTTTAGTTTTCTGCAAAAAAAAGCTTTAACATTTTTTTTATTCACAAGACCCAATGACTAGGAAGATGTAAAATGAGACAAAATTTTAATCTACCGGAGCATACACTCCCACCCATCCCCGCATATTTCATATGATGAAGTGTATGGAAAATTCATTCTTATATGAAATATGCTGAATATCGTTTCAAGTGTTTGAATGGTGGGGATGGAAATTGATTATAAAAAAATTGTATAATTAAGCATAGGATGACCAGGATTAAATCAGAGTGACACAGTTGAGCACCCCAGAAGAAAAAGCTGAAATAATCAGTAGCTGAACGTCTAAGAAGTCAACCGGACCAGATGGATTATCCAAATATCATTAAGATTATGCCAGAGGCAGTTCTGATCCTTCTAACCATCATCTTGAATAACTGCGCCAACAGCAACTACTTCCCTAAAAAATGGAAAACAGCAAAGATAGTGGGTCCCGAAGAAAGAAGTCAGGAACTAAGCGAGCTCTTGGAAGAGCTGATACTAAGGAAACTTAAGAAGTTTTTCAGAACAATTTAATACCTGACATGCAGTTTGGCTTCACCTAAGAAGCATTCTACAACCGCTTCAGAAGTTCCAGCACGACACCACCATAGCCTCAACAGTCATCATGTAACCGTGTCGGATGCATTCTGGATGTCAAAAAAGCATTCGATAGCGTCTGCTTAGACGTTCTTATACACAGTCTCTTTTTCTTTTTTTTCTTCTAGGAACTTCTTTGTGCAATTGGGGAACTGCTTGTTAGCTGGAATCGCACAAGGTCCAAATCTTAGCCCCTTCCTATACGACCTGATGAAATCAGACCAAACCATCCCAAACAGCTGTGAAAACCTACTGTATATTGATGACTCGCTTACGTATGCAACCTCAATGTCACCACTTGTCGCTGGCCGGAAAGTAGGGGCTCACATCAACTGACTGTTTGATTTTTAAAAGAAATGGGGCATCCAAATCAATACAGCAAAATCGGAGCTTGTTCGCTATAGGAGACACCGTAATGGCAGAAACTTGCAGAAACTTAAATGTTCTGGATCTTCCATTGGAGCCAAAAGAAACGTCGAATACATACCTGGGGATCAACTTCAACGAATTGCTATGGTTCAATCCGCACTCAAAAAGTGAACTCAGAAAAGTGAAAACTCAAAATTCCACCGACTCTATCCCTTGATGAGCAGCAGATCAGGACTTAGCCAATAAGCGAAGGTAATAGTGTACAAGTAACTCCTGCGGCTAGTTATCAGGTACTGCTTTACAATCAGGTTCACGATCTCAAAGTCAGTGAATCTTCAAGAGGAATATGCTAAGAATCTGTACCCGACTCCACTTCGACCAGCAGCGAGCAAAACATTACTGGAACGAGTATCTCTACAGAGAAACGAGGATAATACCCCTGGACGAATATTTACTAAATTCGGCAAAGAAGCTAGTGCAGACCAGCGTCAATCACTCTAATCAGCTAATGTTAAGGATGGCCACCGCACCGAGCAACGACATCTCGAGCCGAGGAATCTCAGTGCGATGGAAACCTTGGAAGACACTATTTTCACTGACAATGACGAAGCAGCCGTTTCCTTCGTCACAGGAACAGGGTCAGCATACCGCCGTGGATAAATGCCAGACAACCCTTTCTACCAAACCACACCTAAGCCATCACCTGGACGGAACACCTTGACAAAATCAAAGTCAACCGACTTTAAAATTTTAAGTTGACATGTAAAATATATATTAATTTTGGGTGGGCCAAATACTAGTTTCTTTTTAAAGATGCAATAAAATGAACAAAGTTAATTTGTTTCCATGTATTATGGCTTTATTACGAAGAACGAACATTCCCATTTATTACGGAATACAATGTTGTTCAAATAGCGGCCTCGGCTGGCTTCGCCGTAGAGCATTTTGTCATCCTAATTTTCCTAGACCTTGCGGATGGTTTCGGACTGTAGCTCACGGATTACTTGAATGTTATTGGCCTTAGGTGCTCCTTCACGGTTCCCCACAAAAAATAGTTAAAAGGAGCTCCAGCAGCCAATTGACATCGCCAAGACGGTTGAAAATACAATTTGGGAATTTGGTGCGCAAAAGATAGATTGTGGCAAAGGCTGTGCGGCACGGCCGGCGGTAGTGGCGGCGCGTGCAATCCTACATGAACCAGGGGCCCTAGCACGTAATTTGATACGATCGAGTTAGGTCGATACAATCGAGAACAGGCAGTTATTTCTTATGATCTGCCGATTGTTTTCGATTTCATTGAATCAAATAAGGAACTCCCTATACTCGATTACATCGACTAGACTCGATTGTATCAAGTTACGTGCTGGCACCCCAGAGGTCGTCCAAATCCATGTCTTCAATTTCGGTAAAATAAAAGTCGGTTAACATGCCTCATTTTCGAAGAAATATGGATGCATTGGCTTCTGGACAATAACGTGCAGGTTTTCTGAGCCCCAAATGCGCCTCGTCAGAAAAGATGATTTTTCACCGAAAATCGTTGTGCGAAGCGGATTGTCGTGCGCCTTCAATTGCTGAGTCAATTGGACCTTGTAAGCGAGTAATCCGAGATCATTATGAAGAATTCTCCTCCTCATGCTAGTGGTGAAATGTGGAGCTGTTGAGATCGATGAATCTCACACTCTCGGCTCCAGCAGCCACATTCGTTTCGACCAAAACTTCTTTTCAAGAAACGCACTGTTGGAAATAAGTTTTCAATATTCCCCGACATTGTTCAAACGTAAAGTACCTCATTTCCGTCTGCGGAGGTATGATGCTGACTTTTTTTCAAGATTTCGAGCGGGAAATAGCTGTCAGTGTCAAAATAACCTATGATTTAAAAAGAAACCACTAATATTGATTGAGGTTCTGTATAAGGTTATATTATTAGTTTTCGGACTTCTCCCCATAACTGATCAGGTTTTTTCTTCGGTATTTCTCAGAGGCTATTGATAAGAGGATCAGGTATTACTCGTACTATATCAGCATCGACAACAAGTCTTCATTCGTGGCGATTCTTGATCGCTTTCTTATGTTATGCTCTCGAAACCTACGGCAATCTTTATTTCTGGCTTCCTCTGCTTCTTCAGAAAGCTAGCAGATTGGAATAAAAGTCCTTTTTATGACATACATATATGCTATGGATAAGTATTTTATGCACTATGGAAGCCATATAATACCACGAATGTGGTATTATATGGCTGTGGTATTATATGGCAAAATGGTCAATACTAAGCCTGTTGAATTCAAGTAAATTTACATCATAACCAGAGAACAACGGTCCCAATAATATATCAAATATCTTGATAAGTGCAGCATCTAATCCGGTTATACATATTTACTAGCACTAAACTAAAGGTTTCCGAAAAATCGCCAAGTAATGTTGCCATCATTTGTGAATCCAAATCCTGGCTTTGATTTGTCCAAAGTCAGTATCCTGCTTGTTCTCAAATTCTTCGAAGTTTTTTCAAGGTCTTCCTATAGGAGCACCATATCGTGATGATGAAGAAGGTTGTTGTTGAGAAGTTTGCACTTGGAAATATTAATCATCAGCATCCAATCCTGCTTTTGGCTGACCATTTAGCTTGTTCAAATTCAAAAGTGCCACTTTGGCTTTCTGAATATTTCATTTAAATTAGGTTACCAGCTTAAATTCTTACCTAAAATAAGACTCAAGTATTTAGTTTCGTTTGAAAACATTACGGAATTTTGTATTTCCTACATAAGAGATCATTATCAGTCTTATAAGGTTTGACTCCCAATCCTTACCGATCTGAATTATGAAGAGAAATTATTGATAGCCATAAATAAAGTTAAATTATATTCAAGTTTTAAAAAGTCGTCTAAATTAATCACTTTTATCCCATTTTCCCTTCTTTTCTTCTGATTGGTATGACCATACTGATCGCTTCTTATTTGGGGTATGAGATTAAGCTTGCGAACTAAATCTTAGATAAAATATCAAGTGATAATTTCTAAAAAAAAACAACTTTTGTTAGCAAAATGCAAGTCAATCACTCTAAAAAAGATCAGTTGGTCTTGGTATGAGAGCACATATCAACTTTGTTGCGCCGCCAAAAATAAATTCTCCAAACAACCAAGACTATTCGTCATACGCCAATTAACAAAAAAAGCATTAATAAATAGATGGCATGGTTGTTCTTATCCGTCTGATCACTTTGTGAGTTTCTCGGAAAAAATGTCACAATCCCACACACAATTCTGAGACTCATCAAAATTTGTCAGTTGTTTGTTGTTTGGTGTAAGACCGCGATCCACTTTAGCGACGACGCCAAACCACATGACAGACCAATTAGCACACATTTGCCATCACAATACTTCCCGGATGTTCCGTCGAAATTAATACTTTATATGGCGTTCAATCTAATTTTGGATGTCGTAAAGAGAATAAGCTTAAACCTCTTGTCACGGGTCTTTTGTTGTTGAGGAATTCAAGGGAATTTGACACCGCATTTTAGTCAGTTTTATTATCCACCACTCAGTTTGTGATTTTGAAAATAAAAATAATACTACTTAATTTACTGCAGAGACGTTGGACAGCAGCCACTTAAGTGCAATTATATGCGACAATTAATTAATAAACCTTAATCTAAATTTAATAATAACTTTTGGCTAAGCACTTCCATCACCTCAGCGTTCACTGAAACAGACAAGAAAAAAGAACCTTGAAAGACATCCAACTTCGCTGCCATCTTTGTTTTGCTTTTTTACAATTTCGCACAGCACTTGAACACTCCACTACAGCTCGCTGTCACGCTGTCAAAATAAAGTGTCAAAAGTGTAGTTGGCAGCGAAGCGACCGCTGCCCCGGCCCCCAGTCCCAGTCTCGGTGCCGATCAAAAAGAAGTGCGACTTGCATGACAATTTAATGATGATGATTATTTTCGTTTGCATTTAAGTAAAACGGTTCTCGGGTTGGCAGAGTATTTAATCAAAGCCTCCGAATCTTGATTGAGTGTAACAAGCAATTTGCAGACGAAAACGAGGAACGGGCATGCAACTGCTAGATGAGATGATATTTTGCAATGCTGTATGGTTTAGATGGTTAATATACTTACGGACGAAGACGGGGTGCCATAAACTTCTGACACTCTGTACGCATAAGTCCGCAATGTGACATTTTAATACTTCGCTAATTGCGTATGAATCCTTAAGTTAATTTTAATAATTAGGTTGAAAAGGGATTTTTCGACAGAGCGGCGGTGTTATTGAGATTTGTTTTTATGGCGATGCTATGGCATGTTGGCGTGTTGTTGCGGCTGAATGAATGTGTTCTTTCATAAGTTTGCGCCTTCGAGCTGAGAGTGTTAATTCATTGGGGGTTTTGATTTGATATGTACCTAAAATTAATTATTTCTTAAAAATGTGAAAAAATAAATTTAATACCTTAACGGTTGATGATTGTCAGATTTGTCAAAGGGAGCAATCAAAACGGCATATTGAAAAAAATAAATTTAGATTTACAGTTTCTCAAAGGGTTTTGAAAAGTAGGGCAGAAAAATGTCATCAAAATTTATTTTTAGTTCACTAATGATGTTTCTTGATCAAATAGCCAGCCGCTGCCCAGGGTAGTACTACCTCTTGCGAGGAAGTGACAAATCGTCCACGAGTATATCTTGTCATGAAAAGTGCTGCTCATTATAGCCGTTAGGAAAATTGCAGGTCCTCTAAATTCCTGTTAACACGCTCATAGGACTTAAGTCACTCGGCTTGGGCTTTCTACGAGCCGTTATAGCACCTTCTTTTAGAATTTTTTTTAGGAAAAAACTGTGGATGTTTTTGGGTCGCCCGAAGCCAGAAAGTAAAGTGTAAATAAGCCCAGAAATATACATACATAATATTATATATGTATGATGTTGGGCTTGATAGATTCGTGAAGACCCAAGGAAGATCTCTATTGAGGCAAATCCCGGAAGATTTCCAGGAAAATTGTAAATCCGAGAAGATCCGGATTTTAGTAAAAACTTTTCCAAAACAGGTAGCGCTATACATCGACTTTGACGATGATTCGATAAGCAGCCAGGTGACGTGGTTGCAATATGACAGGTGTCATTTTCGTTTCTTCATTCATTCTAATCCACACCAAACGACAAGTTACCCGTCGTCATTCATTCAAAATGCACCTCGTTGCTAATTCAACGAACAAACGACGTTGTCTATGGTCATAGACTTTGAGCTCCCGGGTCAGTTGAATCTTGTACGGATGTACACCCAAGTCCCGACGTAAAAGCTGCCAATTTGAAGTTTGCGAAAGGCTTTGTTCTTGTGTACGGGGAGAAATCGACTGTCTCGAATTCTGACTGACCATCTCACAGACCGAAGGTATGTTCTCGGCCGGCCGATCTTGCGTTACTTGAATGTTATTTGATTGATCACGTGGTCTCAATTTATGCTACCAAACGCTGAAGAGTCGTTAGGGAAGGGCCAGTAAGTCTACCGTAAAATGCGCGCACCACGCACAACGTGCTAATTGAATGAATGATGGATGAACTAGCATGAGGATTGTCTTAGATTCAATGCTTAGCCGTTGAAAAAATGATTTAAGGATTGTACAGCCTTTTGCGAAGAAGTGACAAATTCTCCAAAATATCTCTTGTTATGAAAATGTCTGCTTATCTTAGCCGTTTGGAATCGGCAGAAAATTGTATGTATATTCCCTACACTTACCCAGTCTCCATCTTTCCTCCTGATAAAAACAGAATTTTTTTTTATATTATACGCGTCTTCAAATAGTTATGAATACCCTTTTAATGTTAAACACAGTGCGAGCAATTTCAAAAGTAGGATAGGATTTAAAAGCATTGGTTTTGAATAGAGCATTCCACATTCGTGTAGTGCGCATAAAAAAAGAATCTCTGTACTTGACCATACGTCCGAATTTGGGCTCAAGTGTAAACTGATGAGCATTTCTAGAAGTGTGGGTATAACGGTTGAATTGTTTCAGCAACTGGTTATTTTACTAGAGCAATGTTTATAAAAATAGCGGTAAAATAATGATGGACATGAAACATTGTGGCGGTGCTCGAGAGATAGAAATGTTTCAATAAGACAACTGTCTGCTATCATTTTAGAGCTCTCTTTTGAAATCCAAGTCCAAGAGACTCAAATGGGTTCTTGGAGCACCTGCTCAGATATGAGAACTGTACTCGCGTTTCGGAAAAATAAAGGCTTTATATATTACAGCTAGATCAGAAGGGTCAAAAAACTTCTTGCATCGGTGGAAAAAATCTAAGCACTTAGCAGCGTTTTTGGCGACGGACTGAAAGTTTCACACAAGAGATCATTGATGAATATGAGAAAGAGAGCCGAAGACAAAAAGGAGTCCTGGGGCACACCAGCATTTATTTCATGAATATCAGATTTAAAACCGCCCAATACAAATTGTATTAACCGGTTCGAAAGGAAGTTTCTAATCCAACGAAGAAGAGATTCATCAATACCAAATGCACGCATTTTCGATACGAGAGCTTGATCCCAAACTCTTTCAAATGCCTTTGAAATATCAAGTGCAATGATCTTACTTTCTCCAAAATGATGTTTAGATTTGTTTCACTGTTCGGTGATGTTAACCATGAAATTACCAGTGGACTTATTGCTGCGAAAGCCATCCTGCCGGTCATTTAAAAGCTTTCTTCCCTCAAGATATTTCTTAAGCTGAGAATTGATCAGCGTTTCCATGATCTTGGAGAACACGGACGTAAGTGCGATTGGACTACAGTTAGAGGGGGAGGAGGATTCGCCCTTTTTTTAGGGATAGGCTGAACAAATGCTGTTTCCCATCCACTAGGAGAGAGACCTGCAGAGAAGAATAAATGGATAGCTTACGAAGTGGTTTTGCCAGCGTTGAAGAACACCTCTTCAGAACAATGGAAGGGATAGATACTATACGGGTCAGCGGATTTGTGTATGGAATAATTGAAAGTCAACATATTCCGGTTCTCTGCCAATTGTTGCACCAACAATTTTATTTATTTAATAAGCAAATACATTTAGCTCACATTAACTTAAAGTAATTTATATATATGTAGCTATTTTTTACTTGCGTCTTATAGGTAGATACTATAAGGCAAGTTATGCATTCGTAAAAAAAATCGAACTTGAGATTTTGATCAAAGTTGACATTACAATGATAGCGAAGACCAGGTAATGGTTGGAAAAAAATTTCCAAGAAATTATTATTTTTTAATAATTTTTATTTTTTAATTTAATAATTTTTTTTATGTTAAGGCTCCCCAGCAGTTTGAATATTATTGTGTATTCAAATTTTCAGAAAACTTTTGAAAACTCAATATTTCGAAAGGCCCATTCTTTTTTGAAAACTGGATAAATAAAAGTTTCTTATAATAATCTACAAGATATGAAAAAAAAATGTATTTTACCTAAAAATAATGGTACCCTCCATACAAATGTTAAAAAATGGTTTTCGAAAATCGTATTTTTCTCGAAAACGGTTCCGAGAATTTTGCTTAAATTTTTTTCTTTCGATTAATTTTTAAGATCTATAATTTAATAAAAAAATTTGAAAACAAGATAATACTGACTGTACCTACCATAGAAGGATTTGTTTAAATTTTGAATTTCTCATTATCGGCTTAACGGATTTTAATGAAATTTAAGAAACATTGCATTTCAAAACTTTAAGAAAAATATTTTTTTTTTCGAATTTTGAAAAAAAATCTATTTTTTTGAAAATTCAATATCTCGAAAACAGCTCAATATTTTTTTTTTGTAAATTTGATTTTTATTCGATCAATAATAAAAACTTTAAATTGGCGTACCAATTTTTTTCTTAATAATGTTTTAAATTTTTTTTATAAGTCTTTGTCTTATAATTTTTGTTCTTGCATAAACCTATATTTGCTTGAATCAAATGGCATCCTATTTTTACCTCAAACTTTTAAAAAAGTTACTTTTGTCATTTAAAAAATTAATTTTATGCTTATGAACAGTTTTTCAGGCAACGTTATTTTCGGCCCTAGAAATGTGTTAAATTTAAGTAAAATCAGCACAGTATGTTAGGTTAAAATAATTACGAGAATCACTGTTTGCGTCTTTCATATCATCAGTTCCAATTTTATCAAACCTAGAGCCTGTTGTTTTTTTTACGATTGCATGACCTGCAATTGAAGTAAAAATGTATGAGTATTTTTATAGATCTGTCATAGTATGTACATAAAATTATCAAGAGGTTTTATAAATTTTACCTACAATAGAACCAGTGTTTTCTATAGATTCTAATTAACTGGTTTACCGATTTCGCCCTAAATTTGTATGTCATGAAAGGTTTAAATGTTATTGTATTACCAAAAGACTACCTTGGTGTTATAGCTCGTAATTATGAACCACATGTCGATACATATTGATATTGAAAGGTTGCACAGCACAATTTGGGGGAATTTCGATAAAGATAAAGTTTTCTACATTCGGGAAGTATAGCTAAAGAAAGAACCTCTACATTTGGTGGTACCGCCGAAGATAGGCTCAGGAATAAACTGATGCACATTCATAGCTAGAGATGCGATGATATTGTGGGTGAATTGCTTGAAAGAGGATCAAAAGTGCCTATTAAGCTTGAGCAATGTGTTGATCGAAATAGTGAATAAAGTATAAGATACGTTAAGACAGTATTCAAGATCAAAAAAAAAAATGTCCATAATAGATGTGTTTCCTTTGTGTTTTAAAACTCTATTCTGTATTTTTAGCAACAAGTTCAAATGACAAATGTTGTACCTCACCCAGATATGTGAGCTTTACTTAAGTTTTGAGAGATGTATTCCTTAAAGATAGGTTAGATAGTATGGAACATACATGCATGACCAAAATGTGACTAAATATTTCAGTTTCTTTGAAACTAATATCATAAGGCATGATGGGTAACATATTTGATGCTTGAACAACAAAGGACAGAATTGTGTTTTCAAAAAACAGTTTAGTTTATTAAATATGCCCCCCATGCCAGGACATTTTTTTGTGTTTAGTTTTCAATCAATTTACATAGATATATTTTACATTAATTTAATTTAACATTTTATTGTAAGATAAAAGTAATAGTATTTGATACTTCAGTGGAAGTACTTCATGATTCATGATGCCTTGAAAATTTTGAAGGAAGTAGATTTGCTTAATCTTTTACCGTTATTTACAGTTCATCATGCATCTTAAGGGGTGGAATACCTGAACCTCTTTTTACTGATAATTTTGGAAACCTTCCATAAATGTTAATTTGATTAATCAAAGGTAGAAAGAAGACTGCTCCAACGAGAGTTTCTGTGTTTATCAAATTCGTTTGCTATTGCTGTCGAGGAAGCTGTCAAAACTATAGCTAAGACATTTTCTTCTATCTGATTTTCTTAGAGTTATTAGTAGTTAAATATTGGTATGAAGTCGAACAACTCTCAAAGAACACAGTTGTAAGAGTCCTTCCGTAACCTTCGTTCCTATACTGTCCTGGAATATTCTATGGAAAACATTTCTTCAGCCTGTTTCTTTAAAATGAGATCCTTCCTTCCAATTGCATTTACGTCCATTTTTTGAAACCTCATGGAATCGCCGATCAATCATCAGCTCAAGAAATATCTCAAAGATCGCAAACTTATTAATGACCCGCAATACCGCTTTCGGAGCAATCGTTCTTCTGGTGATCTAATGGCATATCTCACCGAAATGTGAAAAAGATCTTTACAATGTCTTGGAGAAAGTATGATTATTGCTCTTATTGAGTTTTTCACCAGCTTCTTTTATCGAAAATGCTTGCATTCGGTATAAATGAAAACCCTATTCTTTGTATTCTTTGTAGATAGATAGATAGATAGATTCTTTATTATACCAACAAAAAAAAATGTTTTGCAATATTTCTTTACTTAAGAATAAGAACATGGCTTTTTGCCGTCTGCCTGATATGACATTTCATTTTAGTGCTAAATAATAAAAATAAAAGTTACTAATAATATACTAATATTTAATAATCAATAATTATAATAATTATAAGTTACCAATATACAAAAGTTAAAAGGAAACAAAAAAGATACATTTCTAATAAATGATTATAATTTTCTCTTAATAATTGATAGCGTTAGCACAATTTTAATATGATTTGAAACACAAAAGGTTTTCAATTTTGAAATGATTTGAAACACAAAAAGATACCAATTTTGAAATGATTTGAAACATAAAAAGTTTTACAATTTTGAAATGATTTGTAAAAAATTTTACAATTTTTCAATTTTAAAATGATTTGAAACACAAAATAGGGTGCCTTAAACTGCAGTAACTGGTTGAACTAAAGGTTTTAAGCTTCGTAAAGTCGACTTGGAGAAATGTAACTCTGATCAAAATATAACCGGCGGATTTCCTGCAGTATAGGACAAATGGCAATAAAATGGTTTATATCTTCATTGTCTCGTCTGTTGCAAAGATTACAGATTTGGGGTAGGTCAGCTCGATGAGGCATAAAGTTAAAGTTAAAAACTTCAACACGTGCTCTAAAAATGTAGCTTATAACTTCGACAGAGAGTTCGTTGCTGAAATAGTTCATTTCTGAAGACAACTGGTGATTAAGGTATCTGTATATATTCCTGGACGATGTAGAACTTACTCTGGATAGATGCTGGTTGTAAATCTGCTCATCTATTTTTGCAGTAACATCTGCAAACATACCCTGCCATTCATCAACGTTTGACTCCATTAGTGATAGATTAGCCTCATGGGAATGGGCTATTTCGTTCCATTCCTTGAACGGAGAGGCGTTAGTTTGCAGAAGTCTTACCATGATAGACTTATGAAGACTTCTTCCACTTCTTTTCATCACCCTTATCAAATAATTATAGTTGGCTTTAAGATTTTGAATGTATAAAGGCGTTATACCAGATTCCACATAGATGGCATAGTTTGGCGTTGAATTAGGCAGTTTGAATAAGCGTTTAAAGAAATATCTTTGCAACGTTTCAAACACCTCAAAGAATATATAGCCAAAAACCTGGACGCCATAGCACATACATGTGTTGACTGTTGCTTGGAAAACACGGTATTTTGACGCGAGATCGATGTCCTGATTTGCAAAGAACTTAGGCCACATTATTCTTTGTATTTGACGGTTTTAAGTTTGATCTTCACAAAATAAATGCTGGTGTTCCCCAGGGCTCCGTTTTGTCTCTGATTGTCTTCCTGATTTTTATAAATAATCTCTTGTCTAAAACTTCTATTCCATTTCATTGTTTGGCAACGACTCTATACCCTCAGTTTTTCATACTTCTTTTCAAATTCACATCCATCTCCTTTGGAAGTGGAATTGCAACGATATTATATGACAAGCACATAAACCTCTGATCTTTACAGCGTTATTAAATGTGTATGCCATTGTTCATGAATGGTAGGTACTTGCATCGAAGAAGCCGTAAAGCTCTCAGTACTCGGTATGTTTGTCAAAGACGATCTTCGTTAGAATCACCACAATCTCTTAAAGAGTCGACTGCCTAAGTACTACCGCTGTATATGTACGTAGTCCTGCCAGTTCTGTCCCTAACAAAAACACGTTTTATTTAAAAAATAAAAAAGCAATCAAAATTCTTTTTACGTCATTTATTAAGTATTAAATTTACAATATAATCAGTTGAGCTATCAGTTAAGCTTTCAGTTAAACTGATGTCTGAATACAAAAACTGAAGCGTTTAACTGAGACTGAAACTGACACTGATGAAATTTCCATAAGTGTAAATACTCGTACTGTGTAAATACTTTTCAGTTCAGTTGTCAGTTCAGTCGTCATTTCAATTTTAGTTTGCGGTGATTTATTAAGCGACAAAACTATAGCTATTGCAATAAGGCTTTCATCGTCAATTACGCAATGTATTTCCTCTGATTTTTGACTGCTCACAAGTAAAATAAAAGCTCAACCTAACACTTTACTGACGTCTAAATACACTGCCTTTTTTAACTGAACTAACAACTGAACTGATAACTGAAGGAACAACTGATCGTCCAAACGGGGCTTAAAAATTATTCAAAATGCCCCCCTTAGCCTTCAAACACTTTCTTAAGCGATCCGGAAATTATTACCTATGAAATCCCACAAGGTACAATTCTCGGTCCAAACCTTTTTAATATCTTTGTCTCCGATTTATCCGATCTCCGAAATAATGTAAGTATGGCAATATTGGCTGATGGCAAACCTTTTTTAACATCGGAGACATATTTTTTGGACATCTGATGTCATACGTCGCAAATGTGTCTTTCTACAAAGAAAATATTTTTACTTGCGACTTAAAGGTACTATAAGGCAAGTTATTCGTTCGTAAAAAAAATTTAATTTAGTTAAACCTAGGTAATGGTTGAAAAAAATTTTCCAAAAAATGAGTAGTTTTGGTACCCCCCTTGGGACCATTTTTTTGTTTTTGATTTTCTCAAAAACGGTACCACCGATTATGATCATTTTTTTTATGCTAAAGCTTCCCAGCAGTTTGAATATTATTGTGTATTCAAATTTTCCAAAAAAAAATTTTTTTGAAAACACAATATTTCGAAAAACCCCATGCTCGATTTTTTCAAAACTTGATAAATAAAAGTTTAGAAAAATAATCTAAAAGATATAAGAAAAATAAATTCATTTTACCTAAAAATAACGGTACCCTCCATACAAATGTTAAAAAATAGTTTTCGAAAATCGTATTTTTCTCGAAAACGGTTCCGAGAATTTTGCTTAAATTTTTTTTTCTTTCTATTATTTTTTAATATCTGTAATTTAATAAAAAAAAATTTGAAAACAAGATATTACTGACTGTACCTACTATAGAACGATTATTTTAAATTTTGAATTTCTCATTATCAGCACAACGGATTTTAATGAAATTTCATAGAGAGAAACTTCTAAAAAGTTTAAGAAACATTGCATTTCAAAACTTTAAGAAAAATATTTTTTTTGAATTTTGAAAAAAAAAATCAATTTTTTGTTTTTTGAAAATTCAATATCTCGAAAACGGCTAAATACTTTTTTTTGTAAATTTAATTTTTATTCAAACAATAATAAAAACTTCAAATTGGCGTACCAACAGTTTTTCTTAAAAATGTTTAAAAATTTTCTTATATAAAACCTTATTTTTTAAGAAACCACTACAAAGACTTATAATTTTTGTTCTTGCATAAATCTATATTTGCTTGAATCACATGGCATCCTCTTCTTACCTTTAACTACTAAAGAAGTTTTTTTTAGTCATTTAAAAAATGAATTTTATTCTTATGAACAGTTTCTCTAATAACATTAATTTTTGAAATTCTTAGTCTTTTACATGGAGCAAGTTCGTGCGACCCAGTCGTGCATTTTATTTAAATTGAAAATTAAAGTAAACTCTTTGAAAACCGGAGCTATTTGGCTTACAAGACGTCAAGGGATGAAATAGAATTTGTTTGATCCTCAAACTCTAAACTAGAACATTTCCAATTAGCCTATCGTGTCCTCTAATGGTACCTGTAGGACATTAACAGAAACAAGTTCAATTACCCACGATTTTCCCAGATGGCATATAAATCAAAAGAACCAAAAAGTTGGAATTGACATCTGACTAATAATATGAAAGCTAAATCCATCTACTTATGTACATTTACTTATGACAAATTTAGATCAAGTTTCTTTCAATGTAGGTAACTCAAGTTCTACTTGTAGGCCTTCGCCTATCCACATAATACCAGAAGGTGTAGATTTCGATGACATCGTTACTTTGTCGTCCCGATTTATATGCTAAACAGCTACGCCAGTGTCAGTCGTGCCAAACAAGACATCAAAAATTCACATTGGTGAAGCCATTATCTTAAACTCCCTCAATATACGCTAGTGCTCTAGCCCGCCACACGCAACAATATGTCTTGTGTGGGCGCAACCAAACTTCAGCTACACCACTTTGGATAATTATCAGCTCATATCGCTCCAATTAAATTTCCATTAAAGTAAAAATGCTCGCTCTACGAAATGCTGGAGCCTCGAGCTCCTCGGGTCGGCCTGCCTGCCTCCCCTTGGGGGCCCAAGTAATATTCCGTGCAATGAACTGCGGGTATACTTAGTTCCACGAAAGCCCCCTGTTCCGCAATTGAGTATGCAACTGGAGGCAGGTTGATGGTGTACGCTTGTGCTGCAGCACTCGATGACATTGGGCCGCCTTGTCAATTGATAAATGCATGTGCATTGTGCATGTGCATCAAATTGACGTTAATGATGCAGTGTTGCAGCTCGAGCCCGTATATGACTGCCCCTGCCGCAGCCATTGTGCTACCCAGGTAGTTGACAACCGCTGTACTGGTGTAACCGTCAACAAATACGCGAGTACTGGCTTTGGCCATCAAGTGCAATGATGAATGTTGGCATAGTAAGTAGTGCAGTGTATATGGGCGCGAGGGTGCAAAGCATCAGGGGAGCGGAAGCTATTTGAAATTCATACGAATAATTTTGAAAGGTACTTTACTATATTGCCGATTGCCGGACAGGGGGTGTGGCATTGGGTGACAGTAAATTATAATGATGGTCGACTTGGCATTCCGGTAGAATTTCGAATGTGGTTCGCTGCACTTCAATGTAATTAGGAGCCATTTTGTACGTTCGCTTTTGTGTTAATGTGTGTGGAGGTTTATCAGTTGTTTAAGCTGTTGTTGGTTTTTTGTCGTTGTCATAGCTCCAGTTAATTTACTGCAATTTATCTGGCACCCACATGAGGTGTCCCTGTGTGAATGCATGCGCCTGCCTGCCGTAGTGCGCCATGTTTGACTTTAATTTTTTTTTAATTTGAGATAGTAACATTAACGAAAAGTCTAATGATGATGGTGGTGTCGGTTTAATTGAATGCACGTATACCTACATAAATAATATGAATAGATAAGGTTATTAAATTGAGGCATGATATACACCTTGATGATGTACACCTTCATTTTACACTGAGAAAAAAAAATAATAAATATTAAAGACGGGTGGTGTTGTAATGAAATACAAAACCAAATTGTGGACGGTCCGAAGTACCTTTCAACCGTTGACCCATTGGAGTGAAAAACAAGGGCAAAATCCACTTTCCACTCAGATCATAAGAAGTCAAGTTATAAACTTTGTAAGCCAACCATATCGATTATCTTAGGAGGTTTTGCATAAGAAACAATAGAATTTTCTGACTTGTTGATGATAGGTAGCAATGAACAGAGCACGTAGTTCTCATTGATTTTTGTCATTCATGTTCCTGATCCATGGAGGGAAGTTGTGTGATGAGACAAGACAGCTTTCTGTCTTTTACGATCCCTACAACGCTGCTTTCACCCATCTAGACCAAGTCTTCTGACACTCAAGAATATTTTTTTCTCCAGAGGCCACAGTATAACCTTCCTCATTCTTCTAAGGGTCCAACAATCGAAGCCGCTGCAATGTATGATGTATGAAGTTCTTGACGTACTATATCACCGTCTACTATCTGAATATGACGCTGTTATAGCACGCCAAGAACTTCATACGTCCACGAACATCTACACCTTCAACTGACGTTTCAGTTAGTCTTATGATTGCATTTTTCACTTCACAAACATAAATTTTTCTTCTACACTGGAGACAGAAATTACGATATCTCAGGAGTGAAATTTTAAATATCCAGCTGCTGCTTCCAAGTCCTACGAATTGGTTTTAACATACCTTGACAATATTCGACTATAATACAATACTAGCTTATCCAAGTTCTAGGCATAAGAAGTCCAATAATTCCACAATAAGCACTCTACAACTTGAAACTATAAGCTGCAATTTTAAAATGGGTACTAATTTTTTTGGTATGCATCTGCCACCTCACATCCTCCGCACAACCCACCACAAATTCAGAATCCACAGAATTCCAGTACTGTTCCCGTTCCCCAAATTTAAATACAGTTTCTTCCAAAAATGGGAGTTATTCATAATCTCACAGACCTACAAGCCCAAATTTATCCGATGCTACATTTTCAATCCACAAATGTCCCAGTCTCTCCCACTCTCCCCATTTTACATACACATCTAATGCCATTCTCAGAATCTTCTATAGCTTCAATTCTATTCTAAACACCCCTCCGTAATCCAACGGTTAAGTTAGAAAAAAATTTATCGATCATCAATCTCTCATGCATTAGGGGCCAAAGTATCTAGCTAGCTAGCTAACTTTCGAGACACAGATGGGGGAAATGGCGTTGACCTGCTGAGCATGCTTTAATGAAGCATACCCAAATAAAATTCCCACGCCCAGGGACCCCTCTTTACATTACTTTATGGATGTTGTCATGTTGTCATGTTTCACTTGCGGCCTCAACTGTTTCCGGATAATGTTTGTGTTCTTTACTTTTCCTTCTGAGAATAAGTTCTACGAGTATGAAGATCAAGATTTGTGCAAGTTTTGATAGGTATGTATCATCTTCAGTTCTTCTCTAAAAGTCTCTATTGGCAGTTTGGATTGTTTGTTCTGGTGAGCAACTTGGTGATGTAGTAGTTAACCTCACCATGTTTCCCGCCACTCCACTCAGGCACATTCCTGATCAGACTCGCTCTATCATTCTCTACTTTCAGAGCTCCAACACCTTGTCTCTTTTGTTTAGTAAGCTGCTTTGTCTCCTCGGATGGAGCTTCTTCTCCGATTTTCGCATTTTCGTCGTGAACGTACCTTCTATCTGCCACTCGGAGATCGATGGGATTCTTTTCCGTGACTACAAAGACGACTGGTTCCGAAACCGTTCGGCAGAAACTTAATACGCGCAGGGCTCCGAGTTGTATGTTGTGCTGACATCTGCTTCCTATACTACTCTTCTCAAAGTATGTCCGCCCAAACCCCATAGAGGGAAATGGCATTCCCGTTTGATATCATGAGCCTTCTATTGGGTCCACATACGTTCGACATAAGTCTGTTCTGTGCTTTTCAAAGCTATTTCTGTTGGGTTTTATATATATTACCAGAAGTTACTGTTCGGTATCAGTCTCAAATAACTCACAGCTTTCCTGCTTTTTTTATAACTTTAGGGTCGATTTGGAAATCGATCAACGTAGGGAACCCTTTTTTCGTCTTTTTTCGTTTTTGTATGTCACCAATCTCAGACCGTATTCATCAATCCAGTGCTGAACGCGTCGCATGTCATTGTTAAGCTTCTTCTACGCACTGTCGCTGTTTATTGCCGTTATCATCGCGCAATATCGCCTTGAAGCCGATGAATGGATTTTCTTCAAGCTCGTTATTACCTAGAGGATGAATTGAAATTTGTTTAAGCTCCAAAATTTACGGTACCTTCCAAACAGCCATCATGAAAAATGTAATATATGTATACATCTCGAAAACACCCCTAACGATTTTGATAAAATAATATATTATATGTGTACTATTGTACGGGATGATGTTGTGCGGGATGATGTTGCGACAAGCCGTATAAACGCACTCGGATTCTAATGGACCCATTGTGCTCATCAGGGTGTGGGTAATGTAGGAATGGAAAGGGTACGAAGTGTTCGGTATAGGGTGCCTCCTTAAACCATCCTGATTTCTGAATGAAGTTAGGGATGTTTTTTAGTGCAAAAATTAGGCGTCGATCGTCCAGTTTGTCGAAAAAATATTCTCCGAGGGCATCTTTTTCAGTTCTGGCTAGGCTGGCCAGATTTGGTGATTTTCATTCTGCTCATGTGGGCTTCCATTAAGTTGTGACCCAAAAGGATTCGATCCAAGAGAGCAAGACAACGTCTGATAGAGTAGCGGCCATTTTTGGCTTCTTTTTAAAGTTCATTGGCGGGGATATCGAGCCATTGTGCTTGGTCCTCTTTCTTTTACTTCCGGGTTTCAGTATGCTCGACCCTTAAGTGCTTTAGACATTTGCCTAGTCCCACTCAAAGACTACTATCGGCAGCCAAATCGGAGTAAGAGGCACCCTGATTCGCTGGTTTATCTTTCTCTGATCTGGGTACGCCCCTTTTGGGCTTGACTGGCGTCATATACTTTACATCCGAATTCAAGTCTAGCTCAATCGCTTCCAGACCCTGAGACTGAGGTTTTTGGTGTCACCTTGGCCATACCTGCACACAGCCCTCTTGGAATTTTCAATCCTTTTCAAGGCTGGGTCATGATCCCCTCCCTTATTCTGTGGACTCAGACCCATGGCCATCCACACAGAAATTGTTTAGTTCATATTACACAGATCCCTTATTGGGAGTCGAATTAACCTTGGAACCTGGAACCACCAGGATTTTGGTCAAAGTCTACTCTTTCACAAGGTATTCAGTCACTGCGAAATCTGCGTGGGAGCTGTCCGAACTGGCGAAATGCCATCTCTCAATAGACAGTTACAACAGCAGCATACCCAAAGTCAGTAAGATTCATGAGGTAATCAGAAAATGTCTCATCCATATTACTGGCATTACTACAATCTTGATTTTAAAAAGCATTTATCAATTTAATTGTTAACAAGGCCAAGTCTGTTAGTCTTTGATAAGCTATTGGTTACACGGAATTTCAAGATCCCTTTGTTCCTCTGACTCTTTACAAGCGCCTTGTTCGTCCCTTACCTACATATCAATATCACATGTAATCGGTTGATGAGGTTCTTAAGCTTAGGTAAGAAAAATTAACAGCGGAATTTTTATATTTCGGCTTAAAAAGTCTTGATTTTATTTTTCTTTGTGATGAACTTTAGTATCTGTGGTGTAAGCTCTGTACAAAAAAAAACTAACAACTTTTTAACAACAGGTCTATAAATTCAACATTTGTTTCAGTGTAGAAATATTAATTTTGAAAAAGCTCAACAATTATTGACAAGCATGCTATTTTGTGAAACTGCAACATAGTTGCACCTGAGCTATTACAACTTGTCATGGTGAGTGTTACTTTCATGATGCACACGCTTTGTTTTTTGTTATTTTTTTTTAGCTGGCGATTTATCTATAAACATACATTTCATTTATAGTTCTGCGAGCCTGCATGCAATGTTAAATATCGGAATGGAGATGAGTTATAATGAAGTGGCCAACTTTATACCCCACTTTTTTGCTTGCCATTTCGACCACAATCGTTGTGCCAAAACAACAATAGTTATAAGCAAACCACAAACACATAATTCATACCATTTACGACGACAACACATTGTTGCACATTCGAAAGTATCTCTTTGGTCTTATTTTGGTCTCAGCAGCCTCAAAAGGAACTGAACCTAAATAGTCTGGGAGGTAAAAAAATTAGAATTAGTGACTTACAACAATAAGAACCACCATTCATGACAAAAGATATAATCACTTCCTCGCAAAAGGTACTACCCCGGGATTTTTTTAGATGACACCGGCTCGACTGTGGAACGAACCCAGAACTCCGAGAGGAAAAGTCAAACTCGCTAAGCATTATATCAAGGGGTATTTATAGTGTGGGAGATAGCTTTACTTTACTTAAGTTGGCACAGCGCGGGGTATGCCTGGACCTCAAATAGTAGAGCCCGCCAGCAGTCTCGATCTCTAGCTTGCTGCCTCCAGCTTCGAGTCCCAAGTTGCCTTAAATCTCCCTCAACTTGATCACGCCACCGGAGATGAGGTCTGCCTCTGTTTCTCGTACCCTCTAGCATAGCGTTGAATACCTTACGGGATGGAGCGTCGATGTTCATTCGCTCTACATGCCCTACCATCTTAACCACTGAATACGTATTTTCTTGACCAAAGACACGTTGCTGTACATCTCGTACAATTCATGATTGTATCGTCTTCGCCAGATTTTATTTTGCCTATCGACACAAACCGGACCATAAATCGTGCGTAGATCCTTTCTCTCGAAAACAGCAAGGGAGCTTTCATCCGCCTGGGAAAGGGCCCATGCTTCTGCACCATATAGCAAGACCGGGATGATCAGGGTTTTGTACAACTTCTCCTTGGTATTTCTCGATAGGGTTTTATTCCTCAATTGCTTACTTAGCGCAAAGAAACAGCGATTAACAAGAGTTAATCTACGTTTGATTTCAGCACTGATGTCATTTGCAGAGTTCGCAGCGGTACCCAGGTAGACAAATTCTCTGACCACCTCGAAGTTATATCTATCAATAGTCACGTTCTGACCAAGTCAGCGGTGGGAATCGGCTTTATTTGATGACAGCATAATATTTCTTCTTCTCCTCATTGATCACAAGACCCATTTTGTACGCTTCTGACTCCATACTAGAAAAGGTACTCGCTTGGATCTTCTCATTATGTCGAAGTTATCCGCGTATCCAAGATATTGAGTGGACTTTTGAAAGATAGTGCCATTGGTGTTGGCCCGAGTATTGCGCACTACTCTCTCAAGGATAATATTAAAACAACTAAATGAAAGCGCGTCACCTTGTCGAAGTCCTCTGGTGGATGTTTGTCAATTTTGACGGAGCAACAGGCATTTTCCAACGTCATCCTGATAAAGCGTATCAGTTTGGCAGGGATGCCAAAACTCGACATGGTACGGTACAGCTCTTCTCTATTAACGCTGCCATAAGCTGCTTTAAAATCCATGAATAGGTGGTGTGTATCGATATTAAATTCTTGGGTCTTCTCCAGAATTTGGCGTAGTGTGAAGATCTGATCGATGGTAGACTTTCCAGGCCTGAAACCACACTGATAGGGGCCAATCAGTTCAACAGCCAATGGCTTCAGGCGTTCACATAATACGCTAAACAGGATCTTATAAGCGATGTTTAAAAGGCTAATGCCTCTATAGTTGCTGCAGAGAAGGCGGTCGCCTTTTTTGTGGATCGGGCAGATGGTACTAAGGTTCCACTCGTCGGGCATACTTTTCTCCGACCATATTTTGTTGAAAAGTTGGTGTATGCTCCTAACCAGATCATCTCCAGCGTACTTAAAAAGTTCCGCCTGTAGACCATCAGAACCGGCTGCTTTGTTCGATTTCAACCTGGCGATGGTGAACTTGATCTCACTTAGGTCGGGTGGGTGGAACTCCAGATCTTCACCCAAATTTGCTTGACGTTGCTGCTTGCTGGCGGAATTTTAGTCATCATCTCCGTTAAGCAGCTGGTTAAAATAATCTCTCCAGATTTTCAAGATCGACTGCGTTTCCACTATGGTGTTTCCTTCCTCATTCTTGCAGGTACTAGGGCGACTAGTGAATCCTGTTGTTTGCTTTTTGACTCTTTTGTAGAAACTCCGCACCTGTTTTCTGCTAAAACACCTGTCTCTTTCATCGACTTTACGCTGCTCATGGTTTATTTTCTTTTTACTGAGCAAGCGGTTTTCATCCCTTCTCTTTTCAACGTATAGAGCTGACGGGAGGCCCTTGTCTTCTTTTGCTGCCACAGCCTATACGCCTCAGTTTTGGCTGTGTTTGCTTGAGCACATTGGGAGTCAAACCAGGGGTTCTTTGGCGGCAGCTGTGAGAATCCTAGAACCTCTTCCGCAGGAGCTGATGGCATGTTGGCATTGTTGCCAGTGGTCTTCTGGGCTCATGTCGTCTGTACTAGGGTCCCTCATCTAGGGATAATTGATCGGCGTTGGCTTTCGCGGTCTCTTCCGATTGCAGTCTACGAACGTTGAATTTTCTCCTCAGGATTGATGTTCGCCTAATAGCCTCCATGGATCCATGGATATTCGCACGCGCAGTTTTGCACCCCAGGTAGTGATCCGAATCAATGTTGGCTGATCTGTATGTGCGTACGCGCAGTATGCTAGAGGAGTGCCTTCCGTCGATACCAACATGATCAATTTGGTTGCACGTTAAATCATCGGGGGATCACCAAGTACCCTTGTGAATATCAAGGCGGGGAAATCTAGTGCTACTCAACACAATGTTCTTTCCCGTTACGAAGTCGATAAGCCTGAGTCCGTTTCCGTGTGGGAGATATAGCGTTAAACAAAAATATTAAGTCCGAAATTTCCGATTAATTTGGAACCAAACATATAATGTGGAGCATAACCTAAATAGGTTAGGTTCGGTGGACGTGGCTGTCAACAGGAGAGCCTACACTCTTAGACCATGAGTTGGTTCATTGCGGTACTACATTGAATCTAGGGGACTATCCCACTAATCTTTAAACCAATTGGATCTCCTTATGAAGCGAGCGAGATTGCCTATTCTATATATGTTCGGCACATCACTAAGATCATTATATTAGAAAACTCCCAGATGGAGTCTACGTCTTTGGGATAAAGCAGGACATGTAAAGTGGAGGTGAGTAATCGATTCCTTCTCTTTTTCGTCTATGCAGCTTCTGCAGAAATCGTTAGAATAAACTCCCAGCCACTTTTTGTGCATGCCTATCAAACAGTGCCCTGTTATAATACCTATTGCGGAGCCAATGTAAGATCTGCTTAAAGATATTAAACCTTTGTAGCGCTTCAGATCCAGCATTGGCCAAATCTTTTTTTGTCGCCAAGCAAGTGATGATATTGTTCCATTTAAGGTTTGCTCTCTGTATAACACCTTACTTTAGTATAAGTTTACACGTAGCGATGGGAATACCTATATTTGCCTTATCTGGCAGTAAAGGCATCATTGTTCCACCTGACTTTCGTAAGGCTTACAACTTCCTGAAATGTTCCTGTGGTCCTGTACCGAACAGAGGTGAATATTAAACTGCTAGGCCATCTCCATCAGAGACGATTGGCAGTCAAAACGTTCATTGAGCTGGTAGACACAGAATCAAGAGATTTAATGGCTGCTTGGCTGTCCTAGAAGATTTGGACATCTTTGATTGTATCACAATTTCTTTAAGCCAGGAGAGAACTTCTTTAATCGCCAAAAGTTCCGCGAGAAACACACTACAGTGATTGGGAAGACGAAATAAGGGACTAAAATTTTAGTCTCTCTGAGAACATATACATCTCCACCAACTCCGTCTTTCATCGTTGATCAATGGATTGAATCATCTTCCAGGAATTCCATGTCCTCTCAAATTTCTTTGGACCTCTCAAATTTCTTTGGACCTTGCTTAGTATTACGAATTATACCTCCTCCTCAAATGTCGAAAGGTTGTTCAGTATTTTGTACTTATTCTATAGGATAAGTCTTGGTATCTTCGGAAAAAGTATGTGCGAATATGACCACATTACATGGAGCTAGAGCCTTAGTGGTGGGTAAAAGTTGGTTCAGTAAATTTGTATGTGATTCTCTAGATTCTAGAACATTTGTTTGCTCTACCTCATCGAATACAGCACAAGGACATAACCCCCAATTAAGTGGGACATAAAGCCCAAATCGAATTTTGTACTTATTTCTTACCTAAGTGAGACTCTCTTTGGGTTCTCTATACCATCACGCAATTTTGTTCCCCCGCTCAAAGTATGTTCAGTCGTCTAGCAGGTAAGTTTAGTACCCAGAAAATACCTCCTTAAAGACTGTTGTCTCAGAAAACTGTTAACATAGAGCAATGAAGTTGCGTGACCAAGGAGGTTATTATCTTTGGAAATCTCGAAGTGTTCCAGTCAGAAACTGTTCATCAAATAAATTGTTTGGTTAGCTACACCCAATCTAA
The DNA here is from genome assembly GCA_911387755.1 of Chrysotoxum bicinctum. Classification (NCBI taxonomy): domain Eukaryota; kingdom Metazoa; phylum Arthropoda; class Insecta; order Diptera; family Syrphidae; genus Chrysotoxum; species Chrysotoxum bicinctum. Next base: position 245,418,568 of record OU426988.1, on the reverse strand, counting down.
CGACTAAATATAACCTAAGTATCAGCGTTGCGTGAGCCAGACGGAGGATGCAAACATCGAGCTTTATGTAACATTTAGGTGGGCATAAGTCTCATAGAAAGAAATTGGGGGTTATGTCCTTGCGGTATCTAGAACATGTATCTACCATAGAACGAAGTAAGTTTTCCCATACTATACTATTTCGATAGTTTTTTTTTCAAGTTTTCTCAAAAACGGCTTAAACGATATTTATTAAGCATCATACCTGTGGTGCCCTTATTATTTGTAATAAGATTGCGTTTTTGATTTTTGACGATAGTTTTTCGTTTTTCTCGCTGATTGCATTGTCTTGTGAAATCGCTCGTGACTTCCACATAATGATGCCAATTCGATGACAAATAATCCACCAAACCAACACGTTTTGCAACTCTACCCTCTAGACTATAACGTCACGATGACAACAACGCGTCACAAAAATATTCTGCGGTGACGATGGCTGAATTCAGCAAATTATTATTGCAAGCTGTTAATTGACCGCAACTTATTAAGGTAACTCGGCCCGGAGGCCAGAGCCTTAGCATTGTTAGCTGATGGATTCTCTGATGAAATGTCAGTCAAAGGGATAAAAGTTGCACTAAAAAAAACGAAACTTTTATCGCCTTTTGTACTAAATTAACGCCGCGCTGCGTCGAGGATATCCCAAGATGCGAGCTATGCCACAGTGAATGACTTGAGATGGACCTGCGGTCAACCTCATCGAGCTGTCATGTCACCCAGTCGATTCATGTGCCCATTTGGATGTATATATTGAACGAAGGATCATTATAATGTCGAACACAAACGGATTGGGAGGGCTTCTTTCTCATTTCGCACTCGTTGATTTATAATTGAAAAGATTTTAACAAGGTTGAAGGTGAAAGAGATTGAATGAGTTTCTTGGATTATATGGTCTGGCATGGATCATGGATCGATAATGATTATGGGATCAAGCGAATTCCTGCTGTGGGTGTGAAGCTCATTTAAAAGGCTTTGTTGTGTTGATGGTTTGATGGATCGTTAAACTGTATGACTGTACTGGTATACTAAGGTGAAGTTGATGGGAATGTTTGATTAATTTTTTATGTTGATTATTTTTCACAAGAAAGTTGCACATTTTTACTTAAAACATATCCATCGTTTCAACAGTATAGTGAAGAAGAATTACAGTTAATAGCTTGAAGTTTATGTTATAGTTTAAAATCTCATATCGTTATGTATGGCATTGGTAACGTAGACAGCTGCTGAAACATAACATTAGGATACTTGTTATTGCCCTCTGGTCACCCGGTGGTTTTACTTTCGATTTATATCGGTGAAATTTTGTGGTCACAATCCATAATCGCTGAACTCAAGCTATGAAAAAATTGAGGTGATCGTAAGTATAAAAATCGTTCGGAATATGAAAATCGTTGAACTGTCATTCCTAAGTGAAACCCATCTGGACTAGGATCGACAAATTTAATAATATAAAAATATACTTACAATTAATTTTGTGTGGCTGTATCCATTTTAAATCAGAAGTTATTTGAAAAAAAAATCCTAAGAGCCTAAGTCTGTTTTTATTCAGGATTTTTTTAATAAAGATTTTTGAACTTTGTCAGGTGATTGCGGCCATGTTGTTTAAGGCACATCTGTCAAATTGGCTGTCATTTCTAAAATCTGCCTTGCCAAATAAATATGAAGTGTAATAGAATTCACAACAAATGATTAAATTGTTTTATAAAAATGTGTCTCATGTTCGAACAAAATGTTGACCCATTTTACGATCGCCATGATCGTCCTTCCGAGAGAACTTCTTATAACGTGGTGAAAAATCCACCAACACCCAACGAAACGCAATCCAAGGCAGTTTTTTTTTTTTTTTTTTTTTTTTTTTTAAGACTTTATTTCATTTTCAACGTTACTTAATTCTATATAAATTACAAAATATAAATCAATCAATAAGATTTAAAAATACAAGAAAAATGAAACAGTTAAGTACATTCTGATGTTCGAAAACAAGAGTCGAAAGTACTATACTAAGGTATTTATATAATTTAAAGCATTTATCGATGGGGAAGCGATAAAATTACGAATTCATAGAAACAATAATTCAAATTAAAAAAAAAAGTAAAATAAAGTGAAACAAAAGTAAGGAAAAACGAAAGTGAAAAATAATAATTATTTATTATACATAAATGATCAAACCAATGGATTTAGTAAATTTTCAATATCATCATTATTCAATAAAAATAGCCATTTTTAATACTTTTAAGGAATACTGATTTAACTCTTTCACATCTAAGATTTTCAGGTAGCTTATTAAATAGACGGAGTGCAGTTACAGTATAAAAGTGTAAAAAAAGTGAAATACAAATACCTTAATGGAAGAAGTTCAAGACTCTTAAACAACGAAAAGCTTGGAGTTAGCCGGTTTACTTTGCACAGAATACGGATAGCATGCTTTTGTTTTATAAGTAAAGGTTCAACTTTATTACGGTTAGTTCCGCCCCAGCAGACTATACCGTATTGAAGTTTGGATTTAAAAAGACCGTTATAAACTAACTTTAGAACTGATAAACCACAGTATTGGCTTAGGAGATAAATCTGTCTTACTACATTATTTAAAAATTGCTTTAAGTACAAAGTATGGTTAGTCCAGCTCATTTTATAGTCTATCGTAACACCCAAGTACTTAAAACTGTCAACGCAGTCAATTTCAAAACAGTTGTCAGAGCAGCAAATATCAGGAAGAAACCCGAATGCATAATTACAGTGAGAGCAAGTTTTTCTTAAACGGAATCTTTCACAATTGGGCGAATGATATATTAGAATGGCATATCATTACATATTTTGCCTTTTATATTGAAAATCATGAATTTTGTCTTATCACTTATTACCAATTTATGTTTTTTGAACCAACTACGTAGCAATTCTAAGTCATGGTTCATGGCCACAGATAGGTTCAAATAATTTTTACCACTGTAACACAAAGCTGTGTCATCTGCAAAAGCTGTTATTTTGCCCTTAAGGGGTTGTAAAAAAAGTGAATTAACAAAGATTAAAAACAAGATTGGTCCTAAAACAGATCCTTGTGGAACACCTAGGTTAATAATTTTTTTAGTACTAAATGTATTATTAATCTTCACTCGTTGACAACGATTTTTCAGATAGGAAGCAAACCAATCATGGATGAAGCCTCTGAAACCTGTGTTGAATAATTTTTTTAGCAAAATTTTATGATCTACCATATCGAAAGCTTATGGTAATATCAATAAATAGAGCAGCTGGAATGTCAGATTCACTTAGACTGTTATAAATTTCACTGCATAGTTTTAACAATGCATCCTCGGTGGATCTGCCGCTACGAAAACCAAACTGTGAGTTACTAAGAAAAATTAGTTTTATCAAGGAATGACAACATTCTAGATTTTACCCCTTTTTCAAAAACCTTAGCAAAAACTGATACAAGGGAAATGGGTCGGTAGTTATTTAAATTTAAAACATCGCCTTTTTTATGTAAAGGGATAACAGCTGCTTCTTTGAGTAAATCAGGAAATATACCTTTTTGTAAGCTTAAGTTGAAAATATGAGATAGTACATCAGAAACAAGAAAAGATATATTTTTCAAAATATTACTTGTAATATTGTCACATGATTTAGAATTAGAATTTTTAAGTGACTGTATAATTTTAATTATTTCCAAAGGTGAGAAAAATTCACAAAAAAAACTCTGTCTTTGAAACGGATCACAAATATTGACAATATCACATTGGCAAGAGGAGGCATTATTAATTGAAGTATCCCGAATAGTACTAGTAATACTTACAAAATGGTCATTAAAAGCATTGGCAACTTCGAAAGGCCCGGATACGGAAGTATTATTTATGCTGACTACGAGATCCGCAATCGGCTTGTTATTATTTAAAATATCGTTGACAACTTCCCATTCTTTTTTTGTATTGTCCATATTTTGAACTAACCTATTACTAAAATAAGTGTCTCGCTGAATCGGTATTTCAGTTTTTAGTTCTTCAGATAACTTATCGTAAGACCTTCTCAACCCAGAGTTGTTGGGATGTTTTTTAAAACACTTATAGAGAAAATTTTTCTTACGTATTTTTTTCAATAGCGCAGCAGTCATCCACTGTTTAAGAAATTTGTTTTTGTTCTTTTTTCTAGTTTTTTTACTATATTCCAGTAGATAATAATGAAGTTTTTTAGGAAATAGCTGAAAAGCAGTTGAGGGATCATGGGCTCGATATACTTCATCCCAAAACTCAAATACAAGGGCAGATTTTAGGGCAACGAAATCAATGTTGATTTGCTCATGAAAAACAAAAGGCTTCTCTCTGGATATACTGTGATCGAGCCGTTAACAAATGATCAGTTATATTAAGATCAAAGGTAGACGTTTTATAACTCGTTGAGTTATTTCTGTGTAGTCTAATAAATATATGGTCCAAGCATGAACTTGATTCTTGAACTATTCGAGTAGGCACATTTATCAAACTTATCAAACCAAAAGAAGGGGGAGAGTACGATAACTTGGCCGCCAAGATTTGATAACGGGTTTTTGTAGGGGGGTCAAAAACAAGCACTTTTTACTATGGGAGGGGGGGGTCTATCTCCCCCCGTTTAGGAGGTAGGGGCACTTTTAGAAAAAATGGTTTAAATTGAAAAAAAAAATATTAAAAAACAACGGCAACATCTACAATAAAGTGCTATACTGCGTTTGAAAGCCAGAAGATTGTTCTATAATCCTGCATTTAAGTTTTATTACTCATATCAATAGTTTTTGAGAAATTTGCATTTAAAGTCCAAATTTTGATAAAAAAAACGTGAAAAAAAATGTTTAGACCGGTTGTTTTCAAAATTGTGAAATGAAATTGTAAATTAGCTGATATGTGTTTCATGTATCTATCAGTTCTTAATCGAACACAAAAAACCGCATGGTTCTATGTCTTCTGGTTTTTGAGAAAACCTCCGTTTAAGAGGTAGGGGCACTTTTAAAAAAAATGGTTTAAATTGAAAAAAAAATATTAAAAAACAACGGCAACACCTACAATAAAGTGCTATACTGCGTTTGAAAGCCAGAAGATTGTTCTATAATCCTGCATTTGAATTAAATTACTCATGTCAATGGTTTTTGAGAAATTCGCATTTAAAGTCCAAATTTTGATAAAATAACGTGAAAAAAAAGTTTAGACCGATTGTATTCAATATTTTGAAATCAAATTTTAAATTTACTTATATGTGATCCATGTATCTATCAATTCTTAATCGAACACAAAAAACCGCATGGTTCTATGTCTTCTAGTTTTTGAGAAAATCGAAAATTACCAAAACTACTTTTTTTGATTTTTGGTGGTGACGGTGATTCCATTTTAAGGATTAATGTTAATAAACATAATGAATCTTTGTTTGTTCAGTACCGCAATTCATTTAGCGTTACCCAGAATGCACCATGAGGAGGTAGAATTGCATCTGGGTCAGTTATTTTGTCAGTTAGTCAGGAGTTAGTCAGTCATAGTTAGTTAAAAATGGTCAAAATGTATTAAAAAGGTGTGTAAGTCTCGTCAATAAAGCCATCGTCCGTACTATAACTGTCGAGTTCGTTGAGTTACTCTTTTATGGTGGGAAGCCGAGGATGTTTTGGCGGTAAAACGCTTTCTAAATTTTCGCTCTGAAGGGTGGGAGGATCGATGTCTTTTAACTGTAAACCCTCACATATATCACCATCGGTATAACAAGGGTAAACTTTTTTTACATCTGATAAAAACTCTATTATTTGCGAACCCCAGTCGTCCTTATATTTCCTTTCTAGGCAGTATTTTCGATAGAAAAATAGTGCCATGTATTGGTGAACATGGTCAGAAGTTTGTTTTGGTTTTCAATATCGTTTATTGTATTTTATATGTATTTAGTGGACATTGGATAAATAGAATAAATTTGAGTTTTTCTAAATACAGATTCTGTGAATGCAAAAGAAACTTTGCATGCACCCAACCTCGCACCTACCCCAAATCCTATAGTGTGCCCAAGCAGGGGGGTTGCAGGGGGGCAGCATGCCCCCCCATACATACTTTACTGTTTATATATTGTAATGTTGGAAGCTAGCACTGATTTATTTATGTAAGGAAGCAAAAAATATCAAACATTTTGTAGAAAAGTAGTTTTAGTTATTTCCGATTTTCTCAAAAACCAGAAGACATAGAACCATGCGGTTTTTTGTATTCGATTAAGAACTGATAGATACATGGAACACATATAAACTAACTTACAATTTCATTTCACAATTTTGAAAACAATCGGGCTAAACTTTTTTTTTCACGTTATTTTATCAAAATTTGGACTTTAAATGCGAATTTCTCAAAAACCATTGACATGAGTAATTTAATTTAAATGCAGGATTATAGAACAATCTTCTGGCTTTCAAACGCAGTATAGCACTTTATTGTTAGTATTGCCGTTGTTTTTTAATTTTTTTTTTTTCAATTTAAACCATTTTTTTCTAAAAGTGCCCCTACCTCCTAAACGGAGGTTTTCTCAAAAACCAGAAGACATAGAACCATGCGGTTTTTTGTGTTCGATTAAGAACTGATAGATACATGAAACACATATAAACTAACTTACAATTTCATTTCACAATTTTGAAAACAATCGGTCTAAACTTTTTTTTTCACGTTATTTTATCAAAATTTGGACTTTAAATGCGAATTTCTCAAAAACCATTGACATGAGTAATTTAATTTAAATGCAGGATTATAGAACAATCTTCTGGCTTTCAAACGCAGTATAGCACTTTATTGTAGGTGTTGCCGTTGTTTTTTAATATATTTTTTTTTAATTTAAACCATTTTTTCTAAAAGTGCCCCTACCTCCTAAACGGGGGGAGATAGACCCCCCCCCTCCCATAGTAAAAAGTGCTTATTTTTAACCACTCTACAAAAATCCGTCATCAAATCTTGGCGGCCAAGTTATCGTACTCGTGCCAAAAGAAGACATTACCGAAATAAAATTATCAACTTCGGAAGAGATAGACAGAAGATCAATGTTAAAATCACCGACCAAAGTTAGATTTTTACATTTAATGTTATCAAGAAAGACAGAAAACTCTTCCAAAAAAGCACTTACTGAGCAAAAATTGAATCTATAAAGGCAGACAAAACAGTATAATGCATCCCAGAAATTTCGCACTTTAAACTTAACAAATCAGCACAGTTTAAGTTAGAACATTCAACGTTTATATTAGACGATAAATCACTTCTATAAAAAACAGCAACCCCGCCAGCAGAATAAGAATTATTATTACAAGAAGCAACAAATTTATAACTAGGTATGGAGAATCTAGAAACTTCATTATCAAAGATCCAAATTTCAGAAAGGAAAATAAGATCAGGTAAATGATCTAAAGACGCAAGATGAGTTAAAAAAGTATCCAAGTTTTTTCTAATGCTGCGGATATTTTGATGAATAATAGAAGGACCCGAACAAGAAACATTGTTTTGATGATCAATGCAAAAACATTTTAAATTGTTAGAAGAAGAAGAGGAAAAACTGTTATCAAGAGAATTAGAAAGAGGACTTAATGATAAATTATTTATACTTAAACTAACCATAATTATATAGAAGTATTATCAAGTTTTAAGAAATCCTCAAAACTAGCCACTTTGATCACATTGTCCCCTTCTTTTTTTCTTATTAAAACAGATGAATTTCTTATCCAGACAAACTGACACTTTTTGTTTTGCTTCAACTGCTTTGCCTTTAAGAGAAGAGATCTAGTGTACCCAGTGAGAGTGTCGTTTACGTAAATTCTGGCACTGCCTCCCTCACCGCCGACGCCGCCACCGTCTGCAACACCAACTCCTCCGTTCGTACCATAGATACTCGTAGAGAGTTTGATTTTTTCCACACGCAGCTTATTCATAATTTTCATCTTCGATGAAAGAGAAGAGAATCTTACGCCTACAATTTGAGTTGACTTTTTGACGTTTTCTTTTAAATTAGCGTTCTTCTTTATGTAACAAGACTCAATCTCATCAGGACGAATTGGAACACCGACACCGTCAGTAAACAATTTTATTATTTTCTCATGCACATTTACATTAGACACATCAGGAACACCAATGATATCAACTACACATTGCTTCTCTTTTTGTTCAAGCAAATTCACCTTTACCTCTAAAGCATCAACTTTATTAATAAGAAGTTCATTGCTTTCTTCCAGAGATTTAATTTTAAAGAGCGTTTCAGTATTTAGTTGTTGCAATTTCAATATTTCAGCATACAATGTCTCCAAAGTAATTAATTTGTTAGTAGGTTTCATAGAGGAAGGTTTCACCCCCGTGACTGACTTTGAAGTGGAAGCAGCATTGCAAGCCACTGAGACTTGAGCAGCTGAATCACTTAAGGGGGGAGCGGGGTTAACGAAAGCATCATCCAGCAAAAATGATTTTCTGCGTAAACTAACACAGCTTACACATTTGTAACCTTGAGCACTTTTTTCGTAGTAATCAATATCGTGTTTTACTAAATTGATAAATTGATTAAACGCCACGCACAAGATCTCGGCTTTTCGCAGACTTGGCGAATTTTGCGCTATTAATTGATTAGACACCCATACAACTTCAACTGACCCAGGAGTTCAGAGTTTATGACCATATAGACGGTGACGACACGTGTGTTCGCTAAATGCGTTCTCGAACAGTTGAAATTTTACCCAAATAATAGTTAAAAAATCATATTCAGAGACAAGTTTCATTTCTAGATGAATGGTTTCGTCTATGTGTCGATTTGTCAATTTGTAAATTGTCGAATTTGGAACGATTATAATCCGAGCGCTATCGGTCGATGATTAACAATTTATTTTGGACCGAATTCGATGATATGGACACCAACGAAATATGGTTTCAACATCCAATTTGACCCCGTTAGACTTTTTTTTTGTGAAGTTTTTTTATGGAAATAAACCGCAAGCCACCATTGCCCTGAAAGCCAACACAATCAATGCCATTGGTCTAACTGAATCTGATTTATGGGCCAGAGTTATGGAAAATTGGACGTTTCGGATGAGCGCCACCCAGTCCCACCCAGACTGAAGAAAGTCGCTCAATCTGTAGATCAAGGTACCTAAACAGACATAGAGACTTAAAGTAGACTTTCGGAATCAAATTCTGTAATGAAGCGTTACAACATCTACATACCCCTTTCAAAAGTTGTTTCGGTGGCAGAGAGGCATTGCTTTGCTTGATAAGTCAATCTAAATTTATTTAGAGCAAGCATCACAGCTCCCTTGAGTTAATGAAATACTTAGTTGCGTTTTATTTTCAAGTGAATAAAGGCTTCTGATTACATCATGGTAAAGTTCACGATCATGCAATGCTTAGAAACTTTTACTACTAAATCTCTAAGACCGTAATCGCAACTTTTGGATCGCTTCAAATTTAGATATGACCTTATTAAGCGCGTGTGAATTATATAGACAAAAAAAATACAAAATACCCGTTGAAAGAAGAACCACTACCATTTCGCACTTCCCACTTGCAATTTTAACAATCTTCAGTCAGCTAAAATGACGATTAGGATGTGATATATCGACTATCACTAGTTACTTTAGTTAGATAAAATAAATTTTATTTCAATTAATACTTAACAATGATTTAATAACTAAGCCTATTTTTATTCGGCCTAAGGTCGTCTAACAGGTTGACAATATAATTAATATGTTTTATGTATTATGGCTTTCGTAGTAAGAGCAAACATTCTCATTAATTATGAAATGCAATGTCGTAAGTGGCTGCCTCGGCTGGCTTCGAAGTAGCGCATTCTGTCACTCCAATTTTCCAAGACTTTTTTGATAGCTTCCGGGTGTAGCTCACGGATTGCTTGGATGGTTTTGGCCTTAAGTGGTTGAATCGTTTCCGGATTGTAGACATAATATTGAACCTAAACGGTTCTCCACAAAAAAATAGTCCAAAGGGGGCTGTGTGGCATGGCGCGCCATCCTGCATGTGGCCCAAATCCATGTCTTCAAATTCAGTAAAAAAAGAAGTTGGTTAACATGTAACGCTAACCATTGACCGAAACGTTGTTTCCAGCATCACTTTTTAAAATAAAATGCACAACTGGATCGCACGAACTTGCTCCTATGTAATAGACTATAGGAATTTTAAAAACGAATGTTATTAGAGAAAACTGTTCATAAGCAGAGGCGTATTTAAGGGTTTGGCGCCCCGGGCTGATAAATTTTGCCGCCCTTTAGAACAATGAAAATAATAATAAAAAAAAAAACACAAAATGCGTAATATTTGATGTTTTCAATTTTTTGTGTGTATATTCATTACAAAATTCATTAACAATAGATTCGTTATCTAAATTTTTTGTCAGTTCAGCTTCTATATTTAATAAAGCTAAACTATTAAGGCGCTAATGCGAGACCTTAAATAGGTTTTTATTCATTTCAATACGGAAAACGATCTTTCTGCACTACAATTCGTAACTGCAGTAGAGCTGTGTCAATCAGGATCGATTCGATCCGATCATCGAAAAGTATTGATGATCGAAATCACAAATTTTCATTTTAATCGATCCCAATCTCAATCATTTAGATGATTCTCGTTTCTCGATTTTCTATTTTAATCTCAATCATTTCAATGAGACTCGATCTTTAATATCAGTTAACTCGATTAACCATGATTTACTCGATTCCATTTGGTGTTATTTGAGGTATCAGGGGTGGAATCGCGTAAGGAGATAGTTGATTGTCAATTTTTTGATTGTCATTTTTAATATAGCTGTCTCTTTCATATCAATAAAGAAATATAGAGAGAGCGATTGTCAAAACGACAATCAATTAATTTAGTGATCACTTTACTCTTACGCGATACGGGCCCAGGATCTGGTATGTTTACTCTGGGAATTGAACTAGTAATGAGACTTATCGAATACAGTAAAACCCGCTTAAGAGAAACGGCAAAATGTCACAGTCTTTCTTTCACTTAAGCGGGTTTTTCACTTAATCGAACCCCGCTTAAGTGAAAAATAATTTTTTCTAAGCGGAGTTCGGATAAGTGAAAAAAAAAATTTCACTTAAGCGGATTTAAAAATTTCATTAAGCGGAGATTTAATGCTAGAAACAATAGGCGCGTTTTATTATTCACAAATATATCTGGATCCGGATCTGGATCTTCCCTTGAAAATAAAACGATACGGATCTTAGTGACAGCAGTGTTATAAGTAGGTCTCGTTTTATCCTTGGGTTTGTAAATTTTCAACTATTTCTTGTCTTTTTTCTTTACACTATAGCTTACACTACCTTACCATTAAAAGCCATCTACTCGCCAGTGTGATAACTGATTTTCGGATCTTTGAAATAGATCCCGATAGAACACAGGATCCCAAATTGTTTTTGTAATACATGTTAAAACTTAATCCAGATACGGATCCAGGCAGATTTGTGAATAATAAAAATCTTTTGGACATGCCTTGAAAGAAGTTAAATAAAACAACGATTAAATAACACAAAAGTAATTTATTGAAAAACGAAAACCAGCAAATTTTTGTTCTGTTCGATTCAATTTTTTTTCACTTAAGAGAGTTTTTTTCAATGAAAAATATTAAAAATTAACTGAAAATATGTTTCAGTTATCCGGGTTTTTCGCTTAAGCGAGTTTCATTAAAGCGGAGTGTTTTAGAGAAATTGGTCGGAAAATACTTGAGGATGAAAAAAGTGTTTCAGGTAAGCGGGTTTTTCTCTTAAGCGGGTTTCTCTTAAGCGGGTTTTTATGTAACAACTTTCGACTAACATATGCGATAGTATCCAATAGTTAATTTATTCGATAGTACCAAGTCATTCAGTGACTATTAGTCCTAAAATTGATCTTTTAAGGAGCAACAAATGAAATCTCTTTATCTTCTTAATCAATTGACATAGTAGCCATCATGCGATGTCATTTGGAATTTTATGGCTTACAGTATAGAGTATTTTGTGAAAGCCTCAACTCAATCTTACAACGAAATCGAAATGAAAATCGAATCAGAACAGTATTGAACCATTTGCTCACACTGTGTCTCTGGCATATTAAGGGTATACAAAAAACCCCTTGAGTGTGCGCTGATTATAAAAAAAAAAAAAAAAATTTGAGTGAAATAAAAATGATCGAATGATCGATCGATTCAAATGATGGAATCATTTTCGTTATCGATTGTTGAACGATTCGATCATTTCAAATGAACGATTTACACAGCTCTACACTGCAGTGCACAAGTATATTCTTAAAGCAACCTCAGCATATAAAAATGCTTCCTTCAATTTTGTTTTTGGTCCTTATTCGGAATTCCCCCCCCCCCCACCAAAATGCACTTGTGTGCTGTTGATAAAAAACATCAAATTATGGAGGAGAAACACTTTTTTATGGTAAAAAAGTGAAGTATAAAAAAATGAATATAGGCCGCCATAGGGTAAATTCAAAGTTTCTTTAAATCCAGATTCTGTAAATGCAAAAGAAACCTTGCATACACCCAACCTCGCACCTACCCCAAATCCTATAGTGTGCCGAAGCAGGGGGGTTGCAGGGGGGCAGCATGCCCCCCCATACATATATCACTGTTTAAACGCCGTAATGCGTAAGCAAGCAATAAAAGCAAATATCCCATACAAAAGTAGTTTTAGTTATAGTACTGTGGGTGGTCCGCTTATACTTCACTTTTTTACCATAATAAAGTGTTTCTCCTGCATAATTTGATGTTTTTTATCAACAGCAAACACTCTTTTATCGATTCGTTAAAAAAAAAGTTCATTTTGGTGGGGGGGAATTCCGAATAAGGTCCTTGTTTTTATATGAAGGCTAAGCTGCCTTAAACTCATATTTTCAGTGTTGTTTTGGTCCAGAAAATGTTTAAGTAAGACACACTCTTTTTGAAAATCATCCCCAAGATCAACGGGGTATAATTTCTGAAGAGTAGTTGCATTTTTTCGAATTGCTTCTTCACTCTTGTGATCAAGCCTAGATACAAAAATAAAACCATTTGTTTTTGCTTCATAGGATGAATTTCTTTTCTTCAGCGCACTCAATAATTGGTCGCAAATAGGAATGAATGTATTTATTTTGAAATTTTCACGACCACAAAAAAGAACCTCCCTTCGCGACACTCATCATCTCGTTTTTTCCTCTTGACGATTCTTTTTTGGTTCATTTTGTAATTTTAAGATTTTTTTCTTTTTCCCATCTCTTCAAAAACATCAAAGCATTCTCGTTTTTCTCTCACAAACGATATGAGTGCCTCGTAGAGCCCGGACACAGTTTCAACGTCTGTATCAACGCCTTGAATTTTTTTTTTATACAATATTGAATTGCTTGAGTATAGAACCCCAAAATTAAGACAATATTTCTGTCTCAAGGGACTTCAATTGGGACAAGTGAGCACGATACTAAAAAGATAAAATAGGTATTCGACGATTTTAACTTTAGTAAAATGTTAGAGATAGCATGATGCTAAATTTGATTAAAATTTTGCGCCAATAGTTTGTCCTTCGAAACGAAGGAAAATTGAGGCATGATTTGCTAGGTATATAAAGATTAAAAATTTGTGTGTGACCTTATGTCTAGAATCCGGCTTGATGGATTTTTATAAATTTTTTTTTAATAAAAAGGGACTTTTTGTAAATGGCTTAGAAAAAAAATTAAGATCCGTTCTAGCCCATTTTTGTAGAGCTACATAGCAACAAGTGTTTTTTTTTTAGATAATGTTTTCGTTTCATTGGAATTTGTTCCAAAGAATAGGCTTTGTATATTAATAATTTAATAATTTAATTGTATATTATATTAATTTATATACAATGGAATAGGTACATGTCTGTAAATATTTTTACTATGAATTTTCATTATAAAAAATCGTTTATAAAAAATAAGAATAGTAAATGGTGAAAAAAGTGAGTGACATATTACAGTGAACTCTCTCTCAGCCGGACACTCACAGCACTGAAAAAATTGTCATGCTTGAAAAACTCAAAAAATCGCATTTTTTTTTAAATATTTGTACTTTTTGTTTACCTTCAAAAATATTGTAAATTAGACAATTGTTATGGGCGGCATGCGCCCTTTTGCTTGCATGTTTTTAAAGTTCAATCGCTTCAAAAAATATTATAAATTGGCCAATTGCTTGGGGCGGCTTGCGCCCTTTTGCTTGTATGTTTTGAAAGTTCAATCGCTTCAAAAAAAAAATATTATAAATTGGCCAAGCGCAAGCCGCCCCTAGCAGCCTTGCCGCCCCGGGCTGTAGCCCTTTTAGCCCTAGGGTAAATACGCCCCTGTTCATAAGGATAAAATTAATTTTTTAAATTCTTTTAGTAGTAAGAGACAAAAACGGTATGCTTTGCAAATATATATTACTGTATATTACTGTACGAATGAAAATTAAATATCCAAACAAAATATTAAGCCGTTTTTGAAATATCGAATTTTCCAAAAAAAATAAATGATTTTTTTTTTCAAAAATTCAAAAAAATATTTTTTTTAAAGTTTTGAAATAAAATGTTTTTTTTTTAAACTTTTCAAAAGCATCTTTATTAAAAAATTTCATTAAAATCCGTTATGTCAATAACGCGTAATTCAAAATTTGAAAAAAATGTTCTATGGTAGGTACAAGCTGTAATATCTTAATTTCATTTTTTTTTTATTAAATTAAAGATCATAAAAATTAATCAAAAGAAAAAAAAAATTATTAAAACTCTAGGCGCCGTTTTCGAGAAAAATACGATTTTTGAAAACCTTTTTTTAACATTTGTATGGTGGGTACCTAAGGTAGGGGGGCCAAATAAGGCCCTGTTCCCAATAAGGCCCACTTGTCAGAAAACACAGAAACGAACAAATAACGGGACTTTTTTTGCTTTGCATATTTAAACCATGTCTACAAGAGCACATACAAAGGAAAAAAAGCCAGCTTCGCGATTCAGGTCTTGACCCATAGGCCATAGATCAATGAAGTTCGTCTGGGGGTGAAGAACTACCAAATTATAAAAAAGTAGTGTGTTTTGTGCTCTTTTTTAACAAATTTAAACCAAGTAAGAAGGGGCTATTTTCTTATGAAATAAATTTAAAAGAAGATGTTTGTTGAAAGATATTGAATTTTTTTGTGGGTTTTACTTGCGAAATTATTAAGAAAACTGAGTGGGCTTTATTAAGACCCCATGGGCCTTATTAAGAACAACATATGCTTTTTTTAAATGTCAAAAAAATATACTTTTCAATTTAACGAAAACAATAAAATCTATTTTTCCATGTAGATAAAATGACAAAGAATCATAACCTTTTTAGTTTACTCGGATACTCTCAAAAATCTAGCAGTTATTTCGAAAAATCCGTTAGGTGGGCCTTATTTGACCCCCCTACCTTACATTTAGTTTTAGGTAAAATAATTTTTTTTTCATATCTTGTAGATTATATTGAGAAACTTTCATTTATAAAGTTTAAAAAAAAAACTGCAAAGGGGTTTTCGAAATATTGAGTTTTGAAAAAAATTGTTTGAAATTTTTTTTTAAAATCCAAAAATTTTTTGAAAATTTGAACACAAAATTCTATTTAAATTTTTGAAGAGCCTTAGTAAAAAAAATATGTTTTTGAGAGAATCAAAAACAAAAATGGTTCTTTGGGGTTTACCTTCAATAACAATTTCTTGGAAATTTTTTTTCAACCATTATCTAGCTTTAACTAAAAGAAATTTTTTTGTACAAATTTTTATTTTTTAAATCTGTCGAACAGTTTTTGAGAAAAAAAAAATATTTATTAAATTTCGAAAAAAAAATCGTATGGCACTTACCGTTATTTTTGGTCTTAAAAAAAAGAAAAAAACGTGTGGGGGAAAAAAAATAAAAATGATATGTACCAAGTTTAAAGAAAATCGGCCGAACTTTTAGGCTTTAGTCGAACAGACAGATAGACAGAATTGCGAGACCCACTTTTTTGGTCTTCGCTATCATCGTAATGTCAACTTTGATCAAAATCTCGAGTTCGATTTTTTTTCCGAATGCATAACTTGCCTTATAGTATCTATAAGTCGCAAGTAAAAATGATCCAATGATGCCATCACTCCACAATCCACACCAAACTGTCACATCTGTGGATGCATTGGCTTTTGGACAATAACGTGTGCTTCACCGAGATAAAAATGCGCCTCAGCAGAAAAGATGATTTTTCGCACAAAATGGGCTTATTGCTGAGTCAATTGGACCTTTTTTTGTGCAGAATTCTCCTCAGGCTAGTGCGTGAAATGTTGAGCTGTTGAGATCGATGGTGAGTTGATGTTCGTGACTTGAGTCTCACACTCTCGGTGGGGAACAACTGTAAGTGTCAAAAAAACCTATGATTTAAAAGGACAACACTAGATGGCTCATCCTTTATAACGCATTATTGTACCAATTACAAGCGAAGTTCTCCCAAAGTTAATATGTTTAATAATGTAAATCATAATTTGTTAATTAAATCTTTTGATATAACGCAATAAAAGAATATTTTATTTTTTTTTAAGTTAATGCATCTGTACTAAATTATAAGAAAAATATTTGGACGCTAGATTGATTCAAATAAATAAACATATCTACACTATGCTGGTTTTTCTTTATTTTTAACACATTTTTTTTAACCACCGAAAAACCACCATCTATGTTAGAAATTATTTTTCTGTATGTATAGTTTCTGGACGTTTTCGGAGAATCTGCATCTTCTTCCTTGAAAATTTTTGAATATTTGTTTCTTAAGTTTAGGTCTAATTTTAAGAGTTTTCTTATAAAACTGTACTTCCTAACATCGTGTATCTAATGCGGAATTATTCCAAGAATGACCTTCACATAAACACGTTAAGATTCTCTGCTTGTTTTTCAAATGTATCATATGGGGCAGGTAATCAGCAATCGATGTGTTTCTAAGATACGATTTGCACACATGACTTTTGCTTTTCGTTATATTTCATGGTTGGATATTATGTATAAAGGTACATTAGCTGCAGATATACTCATACTCAAATTTACCCTGCGACTTTTCAACCATGAAAAACTTCTCTAACAATCTCAAGAAAAACTCTCCAATTTCCATTATTTCACAATTCAAAATTGAATAGGCATTGTTCAAGTATCAAGTATTTATGTTATGCAAATAAACATAACATACTCAGCTCAGCTCATTATAATCCCCAACTCAGTCCCCAATTAGAAATTTATCTTTTCTGTGATAAGATCCATGTGATATCAATTCAGGGTTCAATTTCATGCATGGAACATCATTAAGCGTAATTGAAGCAATTTTTATCAATTTCGCATCTTGGGAAAATAGAAAAATTAATAATTAAACTCGAAGCTCACGTACCCACCAGTGTTTGTCTATGTGGCGCAGTGTACCTCTATTATATTCGACTTCGAGTCCCCATAGAAGAATCCGAAACACAATATCTGTACAACACACACGTGCGCGCTTTATTTCATTGCAATTAATTTAATCTTGGCAAATAAGTTCAACTTTCTATTTTTTTTTTCTTCTTCAAAAAATAACAAAAACGGTAGGTAAGCCCATAAAAAATAAACAAACAGATTATTTTCTCGTCGTTAATTCGGAGGGTTGTTTATCCATTGAGGCAGCGGGAAGCGGCAAGCGAGAGTCTCAAAGGCAACCAATCAAATTGAATTCGCCAGCCACCACAAAGTCGCTTGTTTTCGCTACATAAAATTGAATTAAATTTCAGATCCGGCTTTATGACACAACACGAAAGATGAAACACCCTTGTTCGACAATTCGTACACGGCACAATGTGTTTCTATAAAAACAAATTCTATTCGGGTCCAACCGACCGAATGATACGAGGGTGACACTTCTACAGGAAGGGCCACATCGACATCGACATCTCACAAGCAGCATTATTATCCGGATCCCCTCTTAAAAGGACCAAAATAGACAACCGAAAACCTGACTTGAATAAATAAAGACTCTATGGATGGGACTGAGATTCGGGGATGATTTCTCGCATCATGACCTTTCAATTGAAGCCTAATGCGGATAAATGATCTGACAATTACGACCAGCAGGAGACGTTTCGAGGTGTCAGTCAATTCAATTTTGTGGCCACCATTATCCTGGCAGATGAGCCTGCTGGCTCTAATATACTTCTTGGTCTTTTTGGTGGAGGAAGTTGGAAATGGAAGTAAATAATGTACCTTCGTGCCCTCGAAGTGTGAAACACAAACAGGGAATAGTCCCCCATATGTACATGAAAGCGGAATTGTTGACATATTTAGGGATGTTTTATTGGCTTAAGGGTCGAAGCAAGGAATCATGTTTCCTTTGTAAAGTGTTGATTGATATACACGAAGTTATTGTAGCGTGGTGTGTTACAATGAATTATCTTGGTGTTTGAGAAGATAAGTTGCTGGAGGAGAGAATTAAAATTATGTACCTATTTTATTTTGTCGAAATGTTCAGTTTTTTTTTTGTCAAAGAGATTTGAGAAATACGACCCAGTTTTTCAGTGCGTAATCTTCGGAGTTTCGAGGCTGATACAAACAGAAATATGATGCGTTATTTTGAGTTAACTCCAAACACGGCATGGTCTTATACTGCAATATACTCATATTATATATTAAATCACTTTCTGCCGATTGGGGACGAAATTGGAAATTGTGTTTTTTTTAAATTCTGCATGTTCTTGAGCAGACCGTGATTTGGGCAAAGACAAATACTTTTAGCGACTATTACCACGTCATTTGGATGAACGGGAACGCTAACAAGAAAAGTCACATATTGTGGACGTTACTTGTGTCTATACGAGCTCTACAAAGTTGTAATGCATCCGCAGAAGTTCACTTTTTGGGTTGGATTGCCAATATGGTAATTCTAAAACAAACGGGCCAACTTCGTCTTCCATCTGGACAAAGCAGACAGAGCGAAATTAGAAACAAGACGAATCTGATTAGAACCGTTCTTAGGTATCCCTATTCCAGTTCATCATACCGCCATGAAGGCATGAACCATTAGAGGAACTTTTTGAGAATATGAACAGAACTATATCGCAATCCCGTCACAAGAATGTGTATGTCCCAAATACAATGTTCTATACAAGATTCGAGCATTATTACTAAAGACCAGAATATATTTGAACTAACGATTAAAATGAAGAGCTTCTAAGAAAACGCAACTCCAAAGCTACAGGATCTACTTCAGGAAGACATTTTTCCTATAGCCAGAAATATCCAATCCCTGAAAGGATCTTTCATTTCGGCCAGTATTTCACGAGTAAATGCTTCAATTTTCGCTTCCAGTGCGTCAATCGAAGCGGGCTTGTCGCTATAGACATGAGCCCCCACAAAAAATAGTCTAGAGGCGTTAGATGTCTACTACTTGGAATTAAATCTTTAGATTCAAGACGAACGATTCATGATGCAATGCTTGTAAGGGATGTATTATGTTATCACATAAGATGCCCTCCTTTACTTTCAATTATACCAATTTATTCTCCGTTTAGATCACTACGCTCAAGGAATTTGCTTTTCGAACGGTACCACAGGACCAGTTATGGTAGTAATGAGCCTATTTCTAGAGCTATAACTCATTTCAATGAAGTTTGCCGACTTATGAGTATTGATATAAGTTTTCCTAAAAATATCTTTAAAGCTAATCTTTTATTTTTATTTATATTTTAGCATTATATGTACTTATATGTACGAGTATATAACTTTAATTTTAATTTTATCCATAATCTGTTAGCTGTAAATTGCTTGTAGATGTAAATAAATAAATAAATAAATCGCACGATCTAGGCGGCCAATTGACCGGCCCCAAACGTGAAATATACTGTTCACCGAACTCGCCTTTCAATTGGTCCATTGTTACGTGTGCTGTTTGGCATGTGCCATCACCGTCTTGTTGAAACCACATCTCATGCAAGTCAAGCTATTCCATGTTGCACAAAAAAAATTTTGTTGTCATCGCACGTTAGCACTCACCATTCACAGTAACGTTGCGATTCACATCATCTTTGAAGGAATACGGCCCAATGATTCAGCCAGCCCATAATCTTCTCCAACCAGTGACTTTTTCTGGATGCATTGGTAGCTCTTGTAATGCTTCTGGCTGCTCTTCACTCCAAATACGGCAGTTTTGCTTGTGCACGTATCCATTCAACCAGAAATGAGCTTAGTCGTTGAATACAATTTTTCGATAAAAAAGTGGATCTTCGGCCAACTTTTCAAGAACCCATTCACCAAAAACTCGGCGTTGTGGTAGGTCGTTCGGCTTTAATTCTTGCACCAACTGTATTTTGGAAGGCTTCACACCTAAATCCTTCCGCAAAATTTTACACACAGTGGAGTAACAGACGCCCAATTGCTGAGAACGGCGCTGAATCGATAATTCACGGTCATCACTAACACTGGCCGATACAGCTGTGATATTTTCCTCAGCTCGCACTCTACGTAAGCGTGTTGGTGATTTAATGTCCAACAATGTAAATTTGGTGCGAAATTTAGTCACAATAGCCCGAATAGCCGCCTGTAGTCGTCGACGAGTAAAAACGTGTTTTAATTTCGCTCTTTCTTTAAAATAATAAATTATTTACCCATAACCCTGTGCCCCCTTTTTGTTAGCAAACAAATTTTAAACCGACCCCAATTCTCGCAAACCAAAAATAAAAAATGTCAAAGTATACTGCGTTTGTAATATTGACTTCAATGTTGACCGCATTACGTGCGGTGGTCTCTGCGGTAAGGTCTTCCACCCGAGTTGCACTGGCTTGAGCAAAAGAGCTATGAATCACTTGGTTGAAATAACTTCCCGGTTCGTTTTCTACAGTGACGAATGTAAGGAAATATCGTTATCCCACATTCTTATTGCAATTAAATGGAGCAACGACACAGTCAAGTCATCAATAAGTGAAACGAACGAAATCGAAGACGAGCTCAAGGACATGTGCAATAAATGAATTCAAATTCAATAACCCATTAGATTCGATGTGTAGTGAATTGAACTCCTCCGCGGATATTATCAATTCCATCCGTCAGACCTTGACGTTCACCTACAATCTAGTTATCGAATAAATTCCCACAATAACTAAGTTAATCTTTCTCTTATCGATGACGCCGTGAAATATATTGGTAATCTTTCTTTGGAGATTGCGTCGACCAGGTAAAGCGTAGATGAGCTACTAGGTGTAGTGAAATGTGGCTCTTGCCGATGTTCAACTACCTCCTGGGAATTCTGTGCCACTTTCTTCATTAAATGACCCACTTTATTATGAGCTTTTCAAACTTCCCACTTCACCTTCCTACGTAGAACCTGTCCCTACTCCAATCACAGAAGATGCCAATGAGAAATATATCTATCAAACAATTCAAAACAAAGTTTCTGTGTAACCTGGACCCTCGATTATTGCACCAAACGAGTTGAAAAATTAAACGTAAAGAACAAAAACCAAACGCCTTCTTCGTCTTGGCATCTTCGGGTACAGTGAACATTCATTATGTTCTTCGTCTTGGCATCTTCGGGTACAGTGAACATTCATTATGTTAACAAACATAAAAATGAAAATCCCAATCCCAAAACATTTTCCCGAATTTCTCCTACCCTTCTTTTCCCAAGTCTAGTTTTAAAAGAAATACCACAACGAACCCCCTTTTTACCCGACATAAGCGAGGATCGTTTAACCAAGAACCCTCTTCAAAAACTTCTCCTTCCACCAACTTCTCCTTCTCTACCAACTTTCCAAACCTTATATATACACTCTCGTTCTTTAAATCCTGCTGCCTCACCTTTCAAACCGTCTTTTCATACTCCTGTTGGTTCCGCCCCATCTAAAAAAAAAAAAAAAAAAAAAAAAAGAAAAAAAACAATTTTCTTTTAAGCTCTTTTAAACGCCATCACCACCTCCGTCTCGATCTCCCTCTCCAACCTGATCAATTTTGACCTAAGAACAGGAGCTAAATATCATAACTTCATAAGCTCTCATATTTTGAACCCCACTCAGTCAACTAATCCATCTCCCACACGCAAAGTCCCTTCTACTTCTACCCAACAAAACTCAGAAAACTCTTCTGACCCTCTTTTACCACCAATAGTCAAACTTACCCAGCAAACTGCAGATTTCAGTGAATGTCGCTATGTGCTCTATATAGGCTCAGAAACAAAAAGATATTTGAAAATGTCCGTATTTTCTTGGCCTTTCTGCACGATAAGTCAGATTCTGTTTGTTACGAAAGGAAAACAAGAACAAGCGTTTTGGTCTCCATCCAACAGGAAGGTCTCCCTTCAGAATTTTCTAAGCTCATGAAAATTTTCATCAAATATCATGACAATTTTAACTTACCACCTTAAAAAGTAAAGTATGATCTGGATACTTTCCGTCAAAACTTACAGGCTAAGCGAATATCTCACCTTCAACGCAACAGAAATGATCACAACCGTTTTTTTCGTTCCTAACTCAAACTCCGCTCAAACACGTCAACACCTCCCTCTAACTATATATTATCAAAATGTAATAGGTCTTCGATCCAAAACCAACTCAGTCTTACTCGTAAGATAATCGAAAGAGAAACTAACCTAACCTAAGCTCCCAGCATCAACAACCAAGAGTTGTTTCCCTCTACTTTTAATGTCTATCAAGATGATGATCGGCCCTCCGTTGGCTCTCATTGGACTCATCCCTCTTCTCAATCTCAAACACATCTGAAGTTGATTTTGTTTCAGTTAAAATAAAACTTCTTAAAACGTCTGTTTATCTTATGTGTTTCTACATACTGCCTTCCCAACCTCTACAAACATACGAAACTGCTGTTCGCGCGATGGATCATATAATAAAACAATGCGACCCTCTAGATGAAGTTGTAATCTGTGGCGATTTCAACCTTCCTCACCTTAAATGGATTGTGTCGGACCACGGATTACATTACATTTTTAATCCCTAATCGGCAAAAGAGTGTCTTTTTGTCGATCCATTAACTGATTCAAGCCTCTGTCAAATGAGTGGCCTTCTAAATAATATGGACTTGACCTTATTTTCTCAACGGACCCAGATAACTCATCAGTCACTCTCTGCCCCCAAATTCTAACAGCTATATATAATTATCATCCTCCCTTGTTACTAACGTAAGGAAGTCGATGTTGTCTCAACCGATCTCAGTAAGGCCTTCGACAAAATCTCAAATAAGCTTATTCTATTCAAACTGTCCACCCTTGGCCTTGAACCTATCTTCTTAAGATGGATTTTTTCTTACCGTTACTCCAAAGTTCGATTCAGATCTTCCTTCTCTGATGATTTCTTAGCTACCGTCGGGATTCCACAAGGCAGCCACTTAGGACCTCTACTTTTTATTCTTACTATTAACGATATTGAAATGGTCATTAAACATTGCCATATTTCACTCTAGGCCGACGATACAAAGTTTTTCAAGACCGTTTCTTCCACACTTGAATGCACTCTCCTACAACTTGATCTCAACAATTTCTCTGCCTGGTGCCTGGAAAATTGCTTGGAACTAAATATTTCCATATGTCAATTAATAACTTTTTTACGAAAACGCATGCGATCTACTCCCCGTTGATACTTCTACATTATTACAACCCATATCCACCACTGAGTCAATTCGAGACCTTGGTGTCTTATGTAATAGAGAACTCACCTTTCTCACACATAATTGACGAGATTATACTCAAAGCAAACTCTACACTAGGCTTTGTGAAACGTTGGTCCAAATTATTCTCTGACCCCTACGTGACCC
This sequence comes from Chrysotoxum bicinctum, assembly GCA_911387755.1. Lineage (NCBI taxonomy): Eukaryota > Metazoa > Arthropoda > Insecta > Diptera > Syrphidae > Chrysotoxum > Chrysotoxum bicinctum. Next base: position 245,394,816 of record OU426988.1, on the reverse strand, counting down.
GTTCTTTATGCATAAACTTTGCTCGCCCGTTTCTTGAATACGCCTGTCTAGTATGGTCTCCTTACAAACGCATATATCCAGAATCGAGAGCATTCAACGTCGTTTCCTACGTTTTGCACTTCGTGGTCTGTCTTGGAATAACCCTCTTATTTTACCCCCGTATCAAGACCGACTTCTGCTAATCAACTTGAATACGCTGCTGGAAGAACGAAGAGCAATATGCGACATTCTCTTCATTCATCGATTACTTGCAGGGTCTGTTGACTGCACAACTCTCTACAATTCCATCTCTTTCAACACTAATTCCCGTAATATAAGAAATCCTCGTCTCTTCTATCTGCCTACCCACCGTTCCTCTTACGGCTCCAACGAACCTATTACTCGCATGCTTTGGAGGATTAATTGTAAAATTAACTGCTTCGACTCTAACCTCAGTTTATCCTGCCTGAAAGTCCGTCTTAATCATCCTTCCAATTCCCAACCCTAGATTTAAGAGCTATACTTAAGTTCGATTAAGAATTAGCTTGTATTAAACCTAATAAATGGGGGTATTACCCCCACCAAAATTAAAAATTAAAACTCAGTAGGTCGATTAAACTGATAATAAAATGGAAGAAGCGCGCGATGAACTTTCTTAACACAGCCCGAATTTTGATAATAAGATTCAATAATTTGCAAGCGTTGTTCGTTTGTATAAGACGATTCATGGTTAAATTATAGTCCAAACTGAAGATGTTTGACAGTGACACAAAAGACGAAACGTTCGTGAGTTGTTGCCAAAAAGAAAATGGCAAAAAAATCACCCATCATTAGATGAAACACATTCAATCTCTGTTGATTGTTTAACGAGGACAAAAAAGCTTAAATTTCTTTGAAAAATTCTTGGAAAACTTATGCAAATGTTGATTTTTTTTTAATTTAAGGTTTTTAACTTAATTTATTATTTAATTTAGAATATTATACAACTAAATATTTATTTCTTATTAAAATTATATCTCCATTTGTAAATAGTATAGTTATCGGATCGAGAGGTTGTTAAATAATATTTAAAATAAGTCAATTGATAGCTGGCTAACAATTACTGAAAATTGTCTAGATTCTGCATTTAGAATTGTCTAGGTTTGTCAGATTGAAGGATAGCTTCGAAAATCTACCTCTAACTGATTTTATTATACTAGGTCTCCATTTGTCTTTTGACAAAAACAAACAACATTATACGTTGTTTCTGTTGGTAAATTCTAGCTTGTGTAGTAAGAATACGCCTTTCAATGCCAAGTCGAACACTAGCTTGTTTTTTCTGTCAGGTGGTAGACGTTGCAAAAGTTGTTACGCAAAAGATATTATAGCAAAAACAGGATATCGCAATCCCTCTGATGCAAATGCTAGCTTTTTTTATTGCGTCTTTTTGAAATGCTTTTTCGATCAGTGTCAAAGGTAAACAAGACGTATTTATCTGCCAATTAACATCTCACATATTGTTAATAATAATTTCATTAATAAGATACAAAAGGTGTGAAACAACCATACGAAATTGTGCAATTTAATTTGTTATAAAAATACACAAAAAGGCCAGAAGCCATACCTACACTAAGCAAGGTAATAAAATCTAGCTTTTAACAATTGAGTGAAACAAACGACTATGCATTGCACAATTCAAATGGACACGTCAATAAAAGAGAAACTCCAATTAGTACCATTGTTGTACCGATCTTGAGTCTTAATTCAAATTGACCGCGCTGATGCGATTTTAAAATCCAATGTGTAAAACCATGTGGCATTAATTAATAGATCCCGCTAATTTGCCATCTTTTAACTCGACACTACCCATGAAAATACCTTCGAAAACAGAAAACAAAAATGCTTTTAATTATCACTCATCTCGAATGTTGAAGCCATCTAATCTTATGGGTATTCAAAGTATAGCTCGCGGTGGCATACCTATGCAATTGATCGAATGACTCAAGCCAATCATTTGACTTATCAATTAGCACTCCTGTGAGGCAGAGGAATCTAGCTATAAAATACCAATAGGTGTACCTACCTACTTGGGGGACACTTAATAATCCCAAGCTTCTACGGAATGTGAAAGCGTTTGGCGCGACGCGACGCTGCATGGCACACCAATCAACTTAATTAGTTTAGCATCGGTCTTCCACCTTTTGGACTTTTATAAATATATGAAGCCTTACCCCTCGTCCATATACATGTTCATACGTACAGCATGCCTAATGGACCTAACCCAAACCTAAGCCCAAGAAGACCCACCATATCGTCGCACACTCTTTGATCTCGTGCCGATCCTCATATTATCGTGGGCTTGTTGTAGCCAATCATGGAACAGGAATCTTCGTGGAGAACTCCGGCCGCCATGGGCGATGTTGGAGAAACTCATTAGTGGGGGACTTCGGTGCGGTTTGGACATTCCTGCTCCGATTGGTCGGCCATCGGCACTGTTCCATTTGTGGGTTCGTTCTTTGTCCATGTTTTTCATGTTCAATGCAATTGAACTAATGAGGCTCAGTATAGTTTGTTATTGCCCATTGAATTATCAGAGTTAAATGGCGGCTTGCTGCACTAAGAGCTATAGTGTTTGCAAAAAAATTAATTCTTGGCGTTGGAGTCCTAGTTCACGAGTTAGTAGGTAATTGTTTGCTTAGCCGGCAATTATCGAGATAATAGCGCTACTGGAACCAGCCTGACTAATCTATTTCATTAAAGTGATTATAGAACTTCAGCGCAAATGGTGGGTAAAAGGTAATTAAGGTTATAAAGTTCAGGCGTCCAACAAAAAAAATAAGTAAAGCGTACATATTTTATGATTTTTGAAAAATAAATTCCAATAATATCGAAGCCTTCTCATCTCCAAGAGACATATCCATTTGAAAGGCAAAACCGAAAAAAACTATACGTTAAACGATATCATGTGAAAAAAATATCATACGGGAAATATATCACGCGAGAAAACTAGATATTATGAGAAAAAAACTTTCATGAGAGAAATCTATCATGAAAGAAAACTATCATGCGAGAAAACTGTCATACGCGAAAACTATTATGCGAGTAAACTATCATGTGAGAAAACTATCATGTGAGAAAACTATCATGAGCTTGTGGCTATCATGCGAGAAAACTATGATTTGAGACAACTTTCCTAATTTTAGGATGCCATGTGATTCAAGAAAATATTAGTTTATACAAGAACAAAAATTATAAATCTTAAAAAAATAATGATCAGTCTTTGAGATATCGAATTTTCAAAACAAAAATATTGTTTTCTTTTTCAAAAATCGGAAAAGTATTTTTTTATGTTTTGAAATGCAATGTTTTTCAAACTTTAGAAAGCTTCTCTATAAAAAAAAATGCATTAAAATCGGGTATGCGGATAGCGGATGATGCAAAATGCTTCTATGGTAGGTACCGTCAGTTAAGTTATCTTAATTTCAATTTTTACTTGTGGCTTATAGGTACTATTGGCACCTGGTGAGTTGCTTTCCACACAACCTGGAAGTCAGTGTGTGTATTGACAAATGGAAATAGAATTTTTTACGCTTTGTCGTTCAATGTATTTCCCATAAGAAAAAAGCAAAACGGGCCTCGAAAAACATAAATTTTACTAATGAATTTTACGGGTAACAATATTATGATTTTAACAGAATAATAATATGTGTTTATTTCTAAATCAGGTGGAAAATATGTATATCAAAAACATAATTAGTCCTGTGCAATTTGTACTAAAAAAAAGTAAAGAAATTGCAAGAAAACAACAACAAATACTTAAAAAAAATGGATACACATTAATTTTTTGGATTACATAAGTCACAAAAATAACAAAGTTTCTTACATTTTCCTGCTTTTTAGTTTGTCTTTTCTATCATAGAAAATTGTTAACAAGAAAAAATAAAAATTGAACGTCAAATCGAAAAAAATCTATCTCCAATTGAAGGTTCACGCGCTGACTGCCAGGTGCCGTGACTCCATTACGATGATAGCGAAGACCAAAAAAGTGGATCTCGGAATTCTGTCTGCCTGCCTGTTCGACTACAGCTAAACGGCTCGGCCGAATTTTTCCAAACTTAATAGATATGGGTTTTAATTTTTCCCTCCGCACGTTTTTTTCTTTTTTTTTAAGACCAAAAATAACGGTACCTTCCATACGATTTTTTTTCGAAATTTTATAAATATTTTTTTTTCTTAAAAACTTTCCCGCAGATGTAAAAACAAAAATTCAAAAAAATTCATTTACGAGTAGTTAAACCTACATAGGTAATGGCTGAAAAAAAAATGTCCAAAAAATTATTATTTTTGGTACCCCCGTTGGAACCATTTTTTTGTTTTTGACTTTCTTAAAAAATTAAGAATCCCCAGCAGTTTCAATATTATTCAAATTTTCACTCGATTTTTTTAAGACCTGATAAATAAAAGTTTCTTAATACAATCTACAAGATATGACAAAAAAGGAATTATTTTACCTAAAAATAACGGTCCTAAAAAGTTTAAAAAACATTGCATTTCAAAACTTACAGAAAAATATTTTTTCAATTTTTGGAAAAAAAAAGTCTTTTTTTTTTTAAATTCGATATCTCATAAACGGCTTAATATTTTTCCTGCAAATTTAAGACTCATTCGTACAATAATAAAAACTTAAAGTTGGCTTACCAACATTTTTTCTTAAAAATTTTCTCTTCTTCATAAAAGCTCATTTTTTTAAGGAACCACTATACAACGACTTATAATGTTTGTTCATAAATTCATATTTGCATAGCATTCTGTTTTTATCTCTTACTACTAAAATAATTTAAAAAATTTATTTTATCCTTTATGAACAGTTTTCTTTAATAACATTCGTTTTTAAAATTCCTAGGCTATTACATAGGAGCAAGTTCGTGCGACCAAGTCGTTCATTTTATTTTTATTAAATTATAGATCGTAAGAATTAATCGAAAGAAAAGAAAATGTTATCAAAATTCTAGGCGCGCCGTTTTCGAGAAAAATACGATTTTCGAAAACCATTTTTTAACATTAATTTGTACTATGGGTACCGTTATTTTTAGATAAAATCAAATTGTGTGTCTGTAGATTATATTAAAAAACTTTTAATTATCAAGTTTTAAGAAAATCGAGCATGGGGTTTTCGAAATAATGAATTTTGAAAAAAAGTTGAATGCACAATACTAATCAAACTTTTGGGCAACCTTAGCTTAAAAAAAAATATCAAAATTGGTTATATCATTTTTGAGAAAATCAAAAACAAAAAAATAGTTCTACGATAGCTTTAACCTGTTGAACAGTTTTTTTAGAAAAAATATAGAATTAAAAAAAAAAATCGTGTGGCAGGAACTAATATTTTTGGTCTTAAAATAAAAACTTGTGTATTCTTGAGGCTATAACCGAACACACAGACAGACAGAATTACTAGGCCCACTTTTTCGTCTTCACTATCATCATAATGTCAACTTTGATCAAAATCTCGAGTTCGATTTTTTTTAAGTCAACCAAAAATGCAATTCTTAGGCTATGTATTCACCTTTATGGCAGCTAAAATTAAGAGTTCAAAAAGTTATTGTTAATGGTACTCATAATGAAGCTCGGTTTTTGAAAAATGATGTACCACAGGGATCTGTACTCGGCCCCTTGTTTTTCTTGGTGTATATAAACTCGATTTTGAATCTCCGGTTGACAGCTTTTGCATGATAACTTCTTAACATAACCTGGAAAATTCGGATCTCAATTGTGTCTTACTAATTGAAGATGACATCGAAGTCCTAAGAACTTGGTTTTCTAACTACAAGCTTAATGTAAGTGAATAAACTTTTAAAGCTTAAGAAACATTGAACGGAAAAATATTCAGGATAAGCAAATTTTCCAGTCAATTATCTTTCAAATTTAAATAACTGTTCACATTACCACACACAACTTCTTTTGATGAAGAGACAGTTATATTTTCCAGTAATGAAAAAAGATGTTCACAAAACACGGAGTAATTTTCCTTACACGAATTACAACCCCACCACCATTGCATCTTGCTCGAATAGCTTGGAAAAGATTAAAATCTGAGAGATGGAAAATACTATCATTATTTTTGTTTTTTTAAGCTCAGATCTCTGAAACACCTCGCTAAAATGTTGACCAAAGAGCGCAGCACAACGCATGAGTTTTTGCAAACACAGATCAATAAATCATTTTGTTACTAAATTAATTTTTTATATACAAATTTGTCTTAAAATGTTTCTAAGAAAAAAATTGAAGTACCTAATGGTAGATACATATCTTAGGAAATAGTTTCAAAAATTAATCGTTCATTCGTTTTCAAAATATTGAATTTTGAAAAACATATTTTTGTTTTTTAGATGCAAAAACTATTTTTTTTTTAAATTTATAAATTTGACCGAAATGTAGTTTATGCCTAGATACTATAGAAAGACCACATTTTTACTTGCGACTTATAGGTACTATAAGGCAAGTTATGCATTCGTAAAAAAAATCGATCTCGAGATTTTGATCAAAGTTGACATTACGATGATAGCGAAGACCAAAAAAGTGGGTCTCGCAATTCTGTCTGTCTGTCTGTCTGTCGGTTCGACTAAAGCCTAAACGGCTTGGCCGATTTTCTTCAAACTTGGTAGACCAAAAATAACGGTACCTGCCATACGATTTTTTTCGAAATTTTTTTTTCTCAAAAACTGTCCCACAGAATTTTTTTAAAAAAAAATTGAAAAATTTCATTTGGTTAAATCTAGCTAATGGTTGAAAAAAATTTTCCAAAAAATTGTTATTTTTGGTAGCCCCCCTGGGTCCATTTTTTGTTTTTGATTTTCTCGAAAACGGTACAGCCGATTTAAATCATTTTTTTTATGCAAAAGCTCCTCCAAAGTTTGAATATTATTACATATTCAAATTTTCAATTTTTAATTTTTTGGATTTTAAAAAACAAATTCAAAATTTTTTTTTGGAAACTCAATATTTCGAAAAGCCCATGCTCGATTTTTTTCAGACTTGACAAATAAAAATTTCTTAACATAATCTACAAGATTTGAGAAAAAAATTTTGTTTTATCGAAAACTAACAGTATCTACCTTCCATACAAATTTAAAAAAATGGTTTTCGAAAATCGTATTTTTATCGAAAACGGTTCCGAGAATTTTGCTAAAATTTTTTTTCTTTTGATTAATCCTTACGATCTATAATTTAATAAAAAAAATTTGAAATCTAAATAATACTGACTGTACCTACCATAGAACGATTTTTTCGAATTTTGAATTTCTTATTATCGACATAACGGATTTTAATAAAATTTTGTATAAAGAAGCTTCTAAAAAGTTTAAAAAACATTGCATTTAAAAACTTAAGAAAAAATATTTTTTCAATTTTTAGAAAAAAAAGTCATTTTTTTTTTGAAAAATTCGATATCTCAAGAACGGCTTTTTTTTTTTTTTTTGGAAATTAGACTTTTATTCGTACAATAATAAAAACTTAAGGTTGGCGTACCAAAATTTTTTCTTAAAAATGTTTTAAAAATTTTGTACATAAAAGCTTATTTTTTTAAGGAACCACTACAACGACTTATAATTTTTGTTTCTGCTTAAATTGATATTTGCATAGCATTCTGTTTTAATCTCTTACTACTAAAAGAATCTAAAAAATTCATTTTATCCTTATGAACAGTTTTCTCTAATAACATTCGTTTTTAAAATTCCTAGTCTATTACATAGGAGCAAATTCGTGCGACCCAGTCGTGCATTTTATTTTATCAAAATTCTAGGCGCCGTTTTTGAGATAAATAAGATTTTGCCGGCAGGTAACGTTAGTTTTGGAGCCAAAAGTACCCATCTCTTCATCATTTAATCAAAGGGCACGGTAATGCCCAGGCAAGTTCTGGAATTACACCCTTTTTACAGGAACATACTCAGGCGATTTTTGACCCCTCCCTATCTTCAATACCAATGAAGTCAGAAACTTAAAATTCCGAATATATGCTAAGCTAATCAGATCATCGTAGAATCTTGTAATTTTGCACAACGGTAGGTCTTGTCATGCAAGCAGAGGAAAAAAATTGAGGTTTTCGAATTAAGGGGCGTGGTATCCGCCCAGTTTCTCCGAATTGGTGTTGATTGAATGGAGCACTTCCGACTGCTGTAAAACGATGAAATTTGGTAAAACGGTAGGACTTGAATTGCATACAAAGAAAAAAATATAAAATTAGCAGTTTTCCATTCAGGGGCGTTGTATTTGCCCACTTCCTCAAAACTGATGTAAATTATATATGGCGCACTTCCGATTACAGTAGAACAATGAAATTTGGTAAAACGGTAGGACAAGTTTTTTTGTATGCCCAATTCGAAAGGTTTTAAAAACTTGGCCAGTGAACCCATCAAATTTTAGCCAGTAATCATTAAATAATAAAATTTCTCTATTACATTGTAGCTGTTTCAATATTATTCTACTTTAAATATTCGGTATTAAACCTTCATGAAGTAGGAACTTGGCGTACTTTTAGATCTCAGTACTTTTCACGGCTGACTTGTTACACAAAGGTTTTTGTATAGAAGAACTTGGCTCTTTTTTTAACATTTATGTTTTTGGTCTGATTTATTTTACTATATTCTAGTTGAAAAATCATATTATCTTAAGGGTGTGTTTCGTATGAAAATTTAATGCAATATCATGCCGTAGATACATTTGCAGATAAACCTACTTTAAGCAATATCCATATTCCTTCTAGTTTTTCATATCACTTAGGAACACGAAAATCAATATAAAGAAGCATTCTTTTTTTTATTACAACATGTCCTCACGCCCTCAAGGCATTTAAAAGCAACAAAACAAATTTCTGAAGAAAAATAATCATACAAAAACACAACCCTTATCCCTTTCACTTAATTCCACTAAAGAATTAAAAACGATTAATTATAAATTAAGCGCAACTTTTGTTTCACTTAATGGATCCATAGAAAGGCCACCCGCTTTATGACTTTACCTGGCTATCAGAGCCACCCGAACCCAATTGATCTAATCGAACTTACGTGTTCGACAGTAATTGAGTCCGCCACCCCGTTGGATAGAACACTAACGCCTGCCTAGAGCAAATATTAATGGTCTGCCATTGGGTAGAGCATAATAAACCGCCATTGATCATACACCCGATACCCACCACCGCCACCTAAATTTATATTAAACTCGTAAAGACCCAAATTAATTCATCAAGATTTCACCGTTCCTTGGAGTATTTATTAATCAATTTCTTCGATGTTTGTCTCGCAATATCAAACCCCGAAAAGTGTATTCATTCGCTTATTGGTTTCAGTCATCAACAAATAATATTTATCGCTCGATTCCCGAACAACAAAACGCCACAAAAGGCTCATTTTCCATTTCCTGCGCGGAAATTTGTTTATAATCGTCGACTAATGGCCACGGGGACCGATTCATCATCGGAATCACCACGAAATTACCTTTTTATGAAACACATTATGGAATAGGCTTGAAAAAAGGAACCCTGGATACAAAAAAAAAAAAAAAACCCAAAACGGGCCCGCATTTAGGTGTGTTGTGTGCGAAGGGATTGTCCTCCGCGATCGATTTGGGTGTTCTTGTTCTGGTTTGGGTCTTTCGCCTTTTTTTTGTTCACGCACCATCTGACGTGTGATCCAAAATGGGATTCTCTGATGGGTTAATTTCTGGAAGAATGACTTCATTGTGTGGTAATGTTGTGTGGCTCCGTAATGGAATGGTGATGTTCATGGTGAGCCTCTTTATCCAAGCTGTTGTCTTTTTCCAGAACAAATAGACAAATTAAAGGGGTTTTCGAATTTTGTTTTTTTTTTTGCTTTTTGTTAAATAAATTGTTAAAAAAGGATTTTTTTTCTCTTTGACAGCAGTGGCAGAAGCAACAGCAGCAATCGCAACCACAGGAGTTTGTTTTGCCAATGGTTGGTGTGTTCGGGTCGAGTCGGGTTGGGTCTAACAAATTTGTAATTAGGGGTTGCATCTAATAGTAATTGATCTAGGGGTGGAAATAATTGCATCACCGGCCAGTGACGGCAGCTGAATGATATATTTAGGCATATCAGAAGCAAAACGGATTCTAACAGTAATTGCTTTTTAATGTTTGGTCGATTCTTCAAACCTCAAACATTTACAAATAATAACAAATTAAAATTTAGGAACGGAAAAAAGTTTGAAAAACCCTAGTGATTTAATTCGTTTCGAATGTTTCGGGTTAATATCATCTCAAATAGAATTGCTGATTGATAGAACACCAAAAGGTGTAAGCTTTAACGGTTCAAACCAAATCTGAAAAATTTGAAATAAAGTTGTGTGGGTTAAGGTTTAGCATACACAATACCTAAATCTCACCGAGAGGAGAGAGCTTTGAACTTGTATAGCTAAACGTCTTTACAAAATATAAATTGCGCAAAATTTTAAACAGACTATTATTAAGGTATAATAGTATGATACTACTTAACAATTTGCTAACTTTAAAGTAGTTTACTAACTGATTCTTAATTTTAAACATTTTCTAACTACATAGTATCGTACTATAGCAATTTTCTTAATAAATTGCTTCTGAACACACCTAAAATAATGACATTTCGTTCAAAAAACTAAGTAAACAGACCTTGTGTGGCGTTTGTAAATAGCACGGTGCTAAAAAACTAAGATATTTAGGTATTCGATGATTTTAACTTTAATAAAAGGGTAGAGAAAGTATGATGCTATTTTCGATTGAAATTAGCAAAATCGTTGTTTAAACCTTGTTTCGTACTAAAACAGCTTTAACATCGTACTAATTCGACTAAAATTTTGCGCCAATAAGTTTTAAGTGACGCAGGATCTCCATTGTAAGTGTGTTTGTAGAATTGTTTTTTCTGCCTTGGGAAATAAGTTCTGCCACGATCGCTCTTGGATTCAGATACATAAATATCTGACTGGCTTTTATTTTCTCTTCTTACTAACTTTACTTTAGATGGCGCTCACAGTCCAAGGTGGACTACGGCCTCAACCAACAAGCCCTTGCAGCTAGCTCGGTCCCTAGCTAGCTGCCTCCAGTTACGCACTCCAAGTTGGTTGAGGTCGCTCTCCACTTGTGCGCACCACCTGAGGTGGGGTCTTCCTCTGCTGTGCAGACCATCAGGGATGGATTCGAAGATTCGACGGGCTGGTGCGTCGGTGTCCATATACGCTCCACGTGTCCCAGCCATCTCAGCCGTTGTATTTTCAGCTTCTTGACTAAGTCAACGTCGCTGTAAGGCCCGTACACTGTGTCACAGGGTGTCCCGTCGATGTATGAGAAAAAATTTTTTTCGAGCTACACTATCAAAAGGGGTATCAAAATTTGCGTAATTTTACACAGATAAAGAAAACGTCAAAAAAACTGAAAGAACATGTTATCTTGGGGGTAGTACCGGGCTTTGAAGATTTTTAAATTTCATGTTTTTACATACTTTAACCGTTTGAATAAAACTATAAAAAAAATTAAGTTTTAAACGTATTTTATTATTAATATTATTTAAACAAATCACATAAAAACAAAATAAGCAAGAAATAATTTTTAATTAATGACATAACCTTAGAATTTAAACTTATTTTTGTGTCCAAAATTTGGCATTTCTGCACGAGATTTCAACTTGTTTTTAATAAAGCCATCTCTAGAAGTAGGGTCAGTTACACTCTGTGATGCCTCTGTTACCAGTTTAACACATCTTTCCACAGATTGGGTGTGACAGGGAAAGTCAACAATTTCCAAGCTCTTATCTTTTGCCATGATGTGAAGGTCTTCAAAAGAAATATGTCGAAGAACCGGAGGTGATGTTACCTGACATTCGTACCACAAAATAATTTCGGTATAATCTTTAGCAGAGAAGTTGATCTTTGGTGGTTTATATATCCTGCGTTTGTTGATATTTTCAGCTTCTCTAGCTTTTTTTATTCTTCGCAATGCCAGCTCCCGAATGTGGTCCCTTTCATCAAACAACATACTGATATGCAGGTTTTCTGGATGTGCAAAATAAGCATTTCTTTCTATAACAGAATCCACAACACATCTCAAATTTTCGGGTAAATATCGAGAGTACATAATTAATTGGAAAATATGTTTGGCTCCATCCTTAAAAGACGCCTGTCGCTTGATTCGGAACCAAATTGGAGTGTATACTTTGACGACGTAGTTGACAAGCAATAGCAAATTCTCTGATGGACGAAGAGTACTAACATAAAGTCTCAGTATGCGATTAGCTGTAGTAAGCCATCTCGAGTGCGCCATTTTTCCAGGTTGACGGTTTGCCAGCTCAGGAGAACAGAAACCAGTAGATACAGCTTGACATATCTGATAAAGATATTTTTGATCCGTACTAAGTTCATCAACCACATTTTTCGGCAAGTCAGGCATATTACCAGCCACTGCACAAAAGCTCACGGTGGTTTTACTTTCGCAATCAGCTAATTGTTTCCCAATAGGTCCAGAATATTCTCTAGGACCCGAAGTGCAACCATCTAATGTCAAGAATAAATGACGAAGAGGTAACTCATTGGCGTGAAGCATGCAAATACACCATTGCAGCGGTCTCTTCAAGAACTCCTCTAAATATTGAATGACGCCTCCCTTCCAACCAGTGTTAGTTGCAGTTCCGTCACATCCAATGCAAAGCACGTCATTTAAATTCAAACCTTGACTCTCTAAAAAGGTTGTGATGGAAGTAAAAATCCCTTTTGCGGTGCCACGACCTGGTGTTGTGTGTCCCAAGTAAATTGATCCAGGTTCTGCCAAAATTGAGATGTGTTCTTCAAAAATTGCTTTACGGTGATAACGCGCCCCTATTTTCTCATTTATCAGGGTCTTGTCCTTTCTTCCATCAAAATAAATGCTTTTTATAGCAATACCTCCAATATCTTCTAAAGCTTCTTTACGTGATTTCGATCCAGCTCGGTGGATCTTATTTTTGTCTATAACAAGAGTTGAATCTTTGGAAGAAACCAAGCCGACATCAGCCAAAACAGCAGAAGCGACAGCAGCAGCAGATCGCGTCGATAAACCGTATCGATCACATACCTTGGCAACTGTTGGCAACATCAATCTATTGCGATAAGCTCTTGAAGTCGATGGTGCCTCTGTCAAAGGGGGGTTTGTTGGGGATGCCTCTGTTACCGAATGTGTTTCTGGGGAAGATTCACGCACCAACTCTTCATTGCAGTTTCCTGAGACAATATCCGTTTCCTGCGTAGACCATTTTTTTGCTTCCCTCTTTGACTCTTCAATTTGCCTCTGCTGTCGTTTCTTCAAGATATTTGTTTCTTTCTTGTCAACCCCGCTTATAACCATTTTCCTTTCATTTCTTTGATCCAACAAAAAACTTCTCTCATGGATGGGAACTTTCTTTGGTTTTAAACACGAACAAGTTTCAAATGAAGTGCATTTACAAGCAGCAACGTCGAAAAGCTTCTCAGATGACTCTAAAAAACACTTCAGTTTGTTTTCGAAACTAGCATTTTGTTTGCTTTTGGGGTATCGCTTCACAATATTGTAGCTTTCGAAACAGGATTTAAGTAATTGAATAACTCTTTCCTTAGTTACAATTAGAATCGAAGCTTTAGCCCAAATATTGTCGATTTCTTCAAAAACAATCGCATATATTTCTGAATGGGTAGGATCCTTTCCGTTGAATTTAAGTTTTAGTTCGTTCCTTACAAACAAAATGAATTTAATGACATCTCTTGTAGTTGGTAGCTGCCGATCGTCAAGTTTTTTGTATGATCCCAATATAGCACAAGTAGTCCCACTACGTCTTGAACTCATTATTTTAAAAAAATCACAAAAATTGCTTTTAAAACTGTTACAACGCACTTTACACAATACACAACACAACCCGTTGAGGATCTCGAATGAATACTAAGGACTTCAAAGTGTGGCTTTTGTATAAGATCAGGTCTACAAATTATAGAGTTCAACAATCAACAACCCATTTAGTCATAAACAAATGGTGAATGAAAAACCTCTACGTTTTCTCAATAAACCACATATGTGGTTTTTCCCATATTTGTCCACAAAACACCCACTTTTCAAATCCTTGCGCTTTAAATCCGACTTTATTACCGGATTGAATTGTGTAGATATTTGTCAGGTAGAAAACAGCCTTCAGTTTTAAATCCGACTTTATTACCGGATTGATTTGTGTATTTTCCAGGTAGGAAACAGGTAAAAACCCATATCCTTAAAGGACATCAATAAATTAAGTCATTTGTGCAGGTAGGCCTCAAATTTATAAACAAATTTTTCTTGAAAATCGGATAGGTATAGAAACTTTAATTCAAATTGTGTCAGATTTATAGAGCAGTGGTTTTAAGTTCCAGGAAAATGATGATAATAGCAATATGCGCCAAAAATTAAAAAAATTCAATTTTGGTCACCTATTGGGGGTATTTTTAGCTTAAAACCTTATAAATTTGAAACCGCTGGAAACGTATTGTTGCATGCAAACCAAAACGTCAAATATGTTCTAAACCTAATAAGATCAAAAAGTTAATATTTTATAATAAATAGTAGCTCAGGAACCGAAATTAAGGAAGGGAAAAAAAGCATAAAAATATCAATTTGTCAAAATTTTGAGGGTCGGTACAACCCCCTAGACAAATTTTAATATTTTTTTTTTTTTATATTTTTGTAATCTAAGTCCAATTACGCATGTTTTGAGAGGTCTTTTGTTCGGAAAATCCAAAAAAAAATTTGTCGGGACACCCTATGACGTTGTTGAACCTTCTCCTCCATACTCCATCGATACAGACTGGACCGAAGATGAAACGAAGAACTTCTCTTTCAAAGCACACAAGCAGATTTTCATCCGTTTTAGACATTTTACATGCTTCTGCCCCATACAGCAGGACCGGGATGATGAGGGTCTTATACAAGGTCTCCTTGGTTCTTTGAGATAGGGCTATATTACTCAAATGCTTTCTTAGCCCGAAGAAACAGCGGTTGGCAAGAGTAATTCTTCGCTTGATCTCTGCACTGATGTCGTTTTGCGATGTTGTAGTGAAGCCCAGGTAGATAAAGACTTTGACGACTTCGAAGTTATACCTATCCATCGTGACGTTTTGCCCGAGTCGACGATGTTAAGATTCCTTTCTCGATGATAGCATATACTTCGTCTTGTCCTCATTAACAACCAAACCTATTTTCGCCGACTCAAGTTCAATACTTGCAAACGCACCGGTAATAGCTCGCTTCGTCCTCACGATGATATCAATATCATCCGCATAAGCGAGCAGTTGAACTGACTTTTAAAAAATTGTACCTCTATTGTTGACGTTTGAGTTTCGTACAATTGCTTCAAGAGCGATGTTAAATAGGTTGCATGATAGCGCGTCGCCTTGCCTCAGACCTTTCTCGACATCAAAGGGTTCGGTGGTGTTCTTACCGACCTTGACGGAGCAGCGAGATTTATCCATCGTCATCCTGCACAAACGGAAGAGCTTGGCAGTGATTCCGAGATGAGACATGGCTCTATATACTCGTAGTTGTTCTCTGTCCACGCTATCATACGCGACTTTGAAATCGATAAGAAGGTGGTGTGTATCGATTTGGAACTCCTGGGTTTTTTCCAAAATCTGTCGAAGTGTGAACATTTGATCCAGGGTAGATTTGCCGGGCCTAAAACCACACTGATAGGGGCCGATCAGCCCGTTGACAAACCGTTTTAGGCGCTCACACAGTACAGACGACAGGATTTTGTATGCGATGTTAAGGAGACTTATACCTCTGTAATTGGCACACGTCAGAGCATCTCCTTTTTTTTTTTTTTTTTTTTTTTTTTATAATCTACCCGCGCTCAAGGGATTAGATTACCCTTTAAATGTTTCAACACAGCGCGGGCGTGAAGTTAAGAAGAGAAAGAAGGATAGGAAAGATGTGTGACACACTATGCCGAGGTTCCATTCATTGGGCATACTTTCATCAGACCAAATTTTTGAGATAAGTTGGTGCATGCTCCCTACCAAGTCACCCCCACCTGCTTTGAATAGCTCAGCTGGCAAGCCATCCGCGCCAGCAGCTTTTTACGCTTTCAGCTTGGCTATCGCCTAGCTGCGGAATTTCGCCCTTACTCGCCGTTCAGCAGTCTGGAAAAGTGTTGTTTCCAGATCCTCAGCACGGACTGCGTGTCCACTACCATATTCCCACTCTCATCCCGACAGGCTTCCGTTCTAGCTTTGTAGCCCTGGGTGGATTGCTTCACCCTTTGGTAAAACTTTCGAACATCCCCCATGCCGGTACAGTGCTCAATAGTCTCGACCGCCCGTTTGGCATGCTCTCTCTTTTTCTTCCTTAGAAGTCGGCGTTCATCCCTTCGTCTTTGCCCGTAGAGCTACCGGGCAGCTCTCTCAGCAGCTCTGGTTCTTGCCTGCAGCATTAATTAGTAGCCCTCGTTCTTTGCTCCATGCGCCAACCTGCATTCTTCGTCAAACCAGGGTTTCGTTGTGGTGGCCTTGTGAAACCCAGCACATCAGTGGCGGCACTACTGATGGCATTCTGGCAGTGCTTCCACAGGTCCTCCGTAGATGAAGCTGGAGGCGGGTTTGCTGAGAGATTAAGAGAGACTCGGTCTGCAAAAGTCTTGGTGACCTCCTGCGATTCTAATCTCGCGACATTGAATCTTTTCACAACATCCGTCCGTCGTTGTGGCGTCATCGATATCCGCATCCGTACTTAGGCTACCACCTAGTAATGGATCCGAGTTTATTTTGGCCCCCTCGGAATGTTCGGACATCCAGGATACTGGAAGCATGTCTCGCGTCTATCGCAACATGATCAATCTGGTTGACGGTTAGTTGATCCGGAGACCCTTTGTGTATATTGAGGTGTGGGAATCGAGTGCTAGCTATGTTGACATTTCGCCCCGCCGCCGCAAAGTCAATCTCTTCAGTAATTGTAATACCTCTGGATTTGGATCTCATTGCAGGTTCTTCAGTATTTTAATGTTAAGATCCAATTTACTAAGGTGTATTTTTTTTAGCCAATATTTTCTTGTCAAAAAGACACAATAACGTCTCCAGTACATATTCTCGCCCCAGAACACATCAGACTATTATTTCATACCTATCTGCAAATTTCTTATGCCAACACAACCCAATAAGATAAAAAATCCCTAAAAGAACATTTTGGCAATAGAAAAAAGCCAATTGTTACGGTCTCAACGATTTCTTCAGGTACTTCCAGACGGTACTACAAATTTAATTCTCTTCGGAAAGAGAAAGTTCAGAGAAAATCGATCAAACCGAAAGAGAATTCTTGGTTTGATTGGAGCTTAAAAGTTCTTATAAGGGTAGGAGAAGTAAATTTCCGATTTCTATAAAACCAACCTTACTGAGGAACACTTGAATAAGTTTAAGCAAGCTAGAAAGCCATGATACGATCATATTTGAAGAAGCAAATTTGTGTCAAAAAATTAAGACTAAAATATTGCAGTGTTGCAAAAGCATTACACATTTTTGGTCATTTATATAAAACATTACGAAATACTACTTCGTCTTCGGTTCCAACGTTGATCTTCAATAACACTCCTTATGTCAGCGCATTAGAGAAAGTCAATGTGCCTCCAGCATATAGTTTTCTGTTACTTCATAGCGTAGACAATTTAATGGGACAAATCTTCTTTCGCACTCGAAAATTTGCAAGAGAACTGAAAAATCTCGATATACACCAATCCGCTCGCCCGAATTGTATTACCCCTATAGTTCTGAAAAGGTGCTATTCAACACTAGCTCGAGAAATATCTTAAAAACGAAAGCTTCTCAATGACCGGCAGTATGGCTTTCGAAGCAATAGTTCCACTGGAATCTCTTGTCATGAAAAGTGCTGCTCATAAGCCGTTCGAAATCGGTAGAAAATTGTAGGTCCCTCCATTCCTGGGTAACACGTACACAGAAATAGTTGAGAGTTGTAATTCACTACATCCTGTGGCCGAATTACCGCATCAGTTCATTACTTTATGGATAATGAAAGTTGTGATTTCTCTAATCTCCTCGGCCAGTTTTAACTGATGATATGCATTTCTTAGATCCAATAGCGAAAATATGTGTACCCCGTTTAATTTAGGAATCAAAACTTGGTAAAGGATAGTTTTCTCGCTGTATGGCAAAATTCTCTTGGCGCATGTCGATATACATAAACGAATTTCACCAGGTTCTTTATGAGCAATCTCTGAAGGGGGAGTCCAATTACTTGGTCCATGCACTGGCTCAATTATATCTAGATCGATTAGTTCTTAGACTCTTAGAGTTTGGCCTCAATTTTATCCTCTAAGCCTAGTGGAACACATAGTCGGGATGCTAAACTCGCCTAACAGTTTATGTAAGTATGAATTTATCTTGTATTTTTGGAAGCGATCGTGGGACTTCAAGTTGAATCACATAGATACCTAGCTTCAAGACACTTACTTTAATTTCATTGTAGACCGAGTAAAGCCTATTTTACATTCCTAAACACATGCTTATCTACACTTATATGAGCTTCAAAGACAAACTTAACCTCAAGCAATTGATAACCTGCTTATGCTCAGATGTTTTCAGATTTTTTTTTGCAGATTTCCCAGTATCGCAGAATTGGATCGAAATTTCTCCAAACATTTTTCACTCAAAAATTTTAACTGGGAAAGAGAACTTGCAAGTTGCAAAGTAATGTCCCTAACATCTTTTTCCACAATGGCCCCAGAACCTACTCTTTTTCGTGAATATCTAGCTCATCAAAGGTAGCCCTCTGTGATGGTGATCTGTTCAGTAACATCTAAAATATTTTATACTATAGGCGTTTTTCTTTTTACTTGCGATATAGGTACTATAGGGCAAGTTCTGCATTTAGAAAAAAAAACGAACTCGAGATTTTGATCAAAGTTGACATTACGATGATAGCGAAGACGAATAAAGTGGGTCCGGCAATTCCGTCTGTCTGTCTGTCTGTCTGTCTGTCTGTCTGTCTGTCTGTCTGTCTGTCTGTCTGTCTGTATGTCTGTACCTCGATCTAGAGCCTAAGCCACTGGGCATATTTTCTTCAAACTCGGTAGTTATGGGTCTTCGGTGATTCCCTAGAGGGGAAATTGAAATTTTTTTTTTAGCTCTAAAACTAACGGTACCCCCCATACACCCGTAATGAAAAATCTTATTTATCTCGAAAACGGCTCTAACGATTTTGATAAAAAAAATTAGGTGTGATATTATGGATATGGACTACGTTTTGGTAAAAAAAAATTGGGGCAAAATGTTATTAACGGTACCTGTCATAGAACCGTTTTTTTGATTTTCGATTTTCTCATTAACGGCTCTAACGATTTTAACCAAAAATTTTTAGCAGGAGTCCCCCTAAGTTTAAAATAATATTGTATATAAAAATATTCGAAAAATTATTTGTTTGGTTTTTTTGAAAAAAAAATTTGTTTGAAAAATCAATATCTTCAAAACCTATGAACGATTATTTTTTGAATTTATTTCCAAAAATCAATATTATTAAATACTTGAAATTCGCATCCCACATTTTTTTCTCGAAAAATTTTAAAGAAATTTCTTATATAAAAAATTTATTTATTTAATAATAAAACGATTTTTTAAAGTTTCTTTGCATAAATTCATACTTTTCTATAAATCAGACGGCAATTTCATTTTAAATTCATGTTTTATATTTATAAAATGTATTTTAAATTCCAAAGTACTTTTGCATAAGAGCAAGTTCGTGCGATCCAGTCGTGCATTTTATTTAGTTCAGTAAAGAGCTCTGAACAGAGTCCGAGCATGTCGAGCATGTTCCGAACATTCTCTGAACCAAGCGTGCTCTGAGCGCTCTGAGTATATTTTTGAAACACACCTGAACACTTATATGTAGCTGTCGCCATTTTTTTTTTAAATTTCCATCTGTCAAATGCTTGTGTTAGGCCGGCAATTCACGACACAAAATAACTGCGCAAACTGACATTTCACTCAAGTCGGTTTGTGCAAAACACGATACAAGTGGACTGCCCAGTTCTCAGTTTTAAAAAGTTTTAATTCTGTTCATATCATATGTATAATCATCGGCTCCGGCACCAGCCATTATAAAAAAAAAAAAAAAAACAATGTATACTGCGTAAATAAAATTTTTCAACTAAGCGGTTGCACAGTTTTTGACATTCACGACACAAATAACTGCAGAAATTTAAGACTTGAGCAAAAATATCAAAATTTTTTGATTTTTACACAGTTAACTGCAAAAACCGCACAAACAATTCCATTCACAACACAACTAAATAACAACACAAAAAAAAAATTTTTATATAAGAAATTTCTCTAAAATTTTGCAAAAAAAAAATGTGGGATGCGGATTTTAATTATTTAATAATATTGGTTTTAGGAAATAATTTCAAAAAATAATCGTTCATAGGTTTTGAAGATATTGATTTAAAATTTTTGTTTTTTTCTTTAAAACCCAATAAATATTTTTTCGAATATTTTTATATACAATATTATTTTAAACTTAAGGGGACTCCTGCTAAAAATTTTGGGATAAAATCCTTAGAGCCGTTAATGAGAAAGTCGAAAATTAAAAAAAACGGGTCTATGGCAGGTACCCTTAATAACATTTTGCCCCAAAAATTTTTTTGACCAAAATGTAGTCCATGTCCATAATATCACACTTAATTTTGTTTATCAAAATCGTTAGAGCCGTTTTCGAGATAAATAAGATTTTGCATTACGGGTGTATGGGGGGTACCCTTAGTTTTGGAGCTAAAAAAAAAATTTCAATTTCTCCTCTAGGGAATCACCGAAAACCCTTAACTACCGAGATTGAAAGAAATAGGTCTAGGGGTTTAGGCTGTAGTGAGAGGTACAGACATACAGACACACTGAAACATGTTTTTTGTGTACTAAATTTTCCTTAAAATTATTAGTATTTAATAAAATACATTTTAAAACGTAATTTAAAAATTTAATCGTGTATCGGTTTTCAAGATATTGAATTTTCAAAAAAAAATTTGTATTATTTTTTTAAAAATCCAAAAACTATTTTTTCGAAAAAATTTTTAGTTCATGTTTTTTCAAATGCAAAGCAGCTCCTGCATAAAAATTTTGGTTAAAATCGTTAGAGCCGTTGGTGAGAAACTCGAAAATCAAAAAAAACCGTTCTATGACAGGTACCCCTAATAACATTTCCCCCCAAATTTTTTTTTCACCAAAATATAGTCTATGTCCATAATATCACACTTAATTTTTTTTATCAAAATCGTTAGAGCCGTTTTCGAGATAAATAAGATATTGCATTACGGGTGTATGGGGGGTACCCTTAGTTTTGGAGTAAAAAAAAAAATTTCAATTTTTCCTCTAGGGAATCACCGAAGACCCTTAACTACCGAGTTTGAAGAAAATACCTCCGGTTTCCGGTAGTTTACGCTGTAGTTCGAGGTACAGACATACAGACATACAGACAGACAGACGGAATTGTCGGAACCACTTTTTTCGTCTTCGCTATCATCGTAATGTCAACTTTGATCAAAATCTCGAGTTCGATTTTTTTTCCAAATGCAGAACTTGCCCTATAGTACCTATATCGCAAGTAAAAAGAAAAACGCCTTATAAATCTTGAAAATCGAATTCTGTTGTTATTGTTGGCAAATACCTTATTAACTTATTTTTGTAAGATTGAATGAGTATAGGTATTAGAGTATATTTTCACGAAGTCATTTCTTAAGATCTCCTTCACTCACACATCTATGATCAAGTCTTTGATGTTGATAATGAAAATTTCTTGTTACGTGGTGCGAGAAGAGCACTTAGTTCCCAGATTTCGAAATCTCATTACAAATTTGTTAAAACTTTTCACCTCTCCTGGTTTGAGTGATCGCAAAAAAAGTCTTTCGAATGTAGATTTTCGTTTTGGTGAGAAGTAATTATATATTCTATCGATCAAAATTGTGATCGATAAAACTCAACTACAACCATATATATATTAAAAATTACCCGGGTAGAATTATCGACTCGATAATGCCAAGGCCCCAGCTAGTTTTTCTTAGTTTCAATCATGGCCCTACCGAGCAGTATCTAGCTTGTCCCTCGCTAATTTGTTAATGCTCTGTATATAATGGGCCTTGCTAGATGTTCCTATATGGGCCCTAGATGGGTCTTCACAAGTAGCACAAGAGCTACGGCAATTCTTAAAAAATTATTAGAAACAAAAAAAAAATTTTTTTTTTTATTATTGTTGTTTATTTTCATTTTTTCTTTGCCTCCCTATATTCGACTCTTTAAGTGATTTTTTGCTGGAATGAAATAATTTTTTTTTTTTTTTAATTTACCTCCACTGAGATTCGAACCCGATTCCTTGCTTGCCATGCTTGTGCGCTACCTATTGCGCCACTGTGATATATAAAATATCGTGTCTCAAAGTGCTACTCAAATAACTCTCTTTTAATTATACTGTTTAAAAGACTTAAATACGTATTAAAGAATCTGAAAAATACTGATTTAGGACCAAAACAAAAAAGTTATGTTTTTAGAAGGATAATGGATAGCCTTTTATAGAGACATATGTATAGGCACATCTAGGATACATCAAGTAAAAACTATATAGCCCCAGTATAAGTAACATCTGAGAATGCCTATAAAGAGGCGAGACTAGCTAAGGCCAATATAACGCCCAGATACAATTCCTTATCCAGGCTACATCAAGTAAAAACTATCCAGGTCCCTTGTAGTTTATTTGTTACAATGCCAATAAAGAGGCGATACTATCTATATCCAAGATATCGCCAAGAAAAAGTTTCATATCTAGGCTACATCAAGTTAAAAATATCTAGGCCCAGTCTAAGATACTCCTGGAAAAGCCAATAAATAGGCAGTTCTAGCCAGGTTCAATATAAAGCCAGGATAAGCATAAATTAGTCAAGATCCGCCAGGCTTGCATCTGTCTAGGCCCAGCAGGGGCGAACGCAGAAAATAATTTCGGGGGGGGTTTTCAAAAAAATATGAGATTTTCATAAATATATTATTTTATTACTATATTGTAGGTACTTGTTAATTACATATTCTTTATTGTAATTAACATAAATATGTTATAACTAAATAATATTTGATCTCAGGGATAGGACCTATCGAAACAATTTCATACAGCTAAATCGCAAAAACAAAACATCATAAAGATGTTGCAACGGATACCTATTTGGCAAATTTGAATAATGTTACCAAAAGTTGGATAATATTCACTACGAGGGCGTTTTTGGTGCTTCCCATTTGGCCATTTTTTATTCCGGAATTAATTCTTAGACATAGACTTTTACTATACGGCCCTGTGATGGAGGCCATCATTTGGTTCGTAAAATATCATTAATGCAACAAGAAGAAAAAGAATGTAAGTTATTTCATAAGTGTACCTAACAATAGAGTTAAAATAAGTTCTAGGTTCGCCTAGTGGTCCAAATCTGCAAAACTAAATCCGGCATAATACGTGAAGTTATAACTTGTTGTACTTTTGCGATGATAGGAAAAAGAGTTATACGAAAACATAAGGACGACGGCAACACTCAATTGGTACCTACGTTAACTATACATACTACAGAATTATAATCAAAACGCTCTCAGAGGGTGCTATGTGCTAGATACTCATTTGTAACTGTAACTTTCAACACACTCCGACTTTGGAGCCATCAATAACTCAAAATTATATAAATCGAAATCATTTATTAGCCATAAATCGGCCCTTAAGATTAACACGTTTTCTGCCCTATACATAATGTTAATTATCAAAAACGCAATTGCTGTTCTATTCGTCTCTACTTTTACTTGCGATATAGGTACTATAGGGCAAGTTCTGCATTTGGAAAAAAAATCGAACTCGAGATTTTGATCAAAGTTGACATTACGATGATAGCGAAGACGAAAAAAGTGGGTCCGACAATTCCGTCTGTCTGTCTGTATGTCTGTACCTCGAACTACAGCCTAAACTACCGGAGGTATTTTCTTCAAACTTGGTAGTTAAGGGTCTTCGGTGATTCCCTAGAGGAGAAATTGAAATTTTTTTTTTAGTTCCAAAACTAAGGGTACCCCCCATACACCCGTAATGCAAAATCTAATTTATCTCGAAAACGGCTCTAACGATTTTGATAAAAAAATTAGGTGTGATATTATGAACATATAAGCTACATTTTGGTCAAAAAAAATTTTGGGCAAAATGTTATTAGGGGTACCTGCCATAGACCCGTTTTTTTTATTTTCGACTTTCTCATTAACGCCTCTAAGGATTTTAACCCAACATTTTCAGCAGGAGTCCCCTTAAGTTTAAAATAATATTGTATACAAAAATATTCGAAAAAATATTTGTTGGTTTTTTTTTTTATGTTAAATCAATATATAATTTTTTGAAATTATTTCCTAAAATCAATATTATTTAATACTTTAAATTCGCATCCCACATTTTTTTCTTGAAAAATTTTAGAGAAATTTCTTATATAAAAAATTTATTTAATAATAAAACATTTTTTTAAAGTTTATTTGCATAAATTCATACTTTTCCGGAAACCAGATGGCAATTTTATGCATTTGAACAATATTATTATTATGTACGAGTATCTTAAATTCCAAAGTACTTTTACATAAGAGCAAGTTCGTGCGATCCAGTCGTGCATTTTATTTAATCATCAATTCAAATTAAGACAATTGTGTTAAAATACGAAGACACATAAAATAAAATGCACGACTGGGTCGCACAAACTTGCTCTTATGTAAAAGACTAAGAATTTCAAAAATTATTGTTATTACAGAAATAACACAAAATTCTTTTTTAAAATACTAAAACTCCTTTAGTAGTTGGAGCTAAGCACAGAATGCCATGTGTTGTGAGCAAATATTAGTTTATGCAAGAACAAAATTGTAATTCGTATTAGTGGTTTCTTAAAAAAATAAGCTTTTGTATACAAAATTTTTAAAACATACTTAAGAAAAAATTTTGATACGCATACTTAAATTTTTTATTATTTTTCGAATAAAAACTTAATTTACAAAAAAAAATATTGAGCAGTTTTTGAAATATCGAATTTTCAAAAAAAAAAAAATAGATTTTTTTCTTTCGAAAAATTCAAAGAATATTTTTTTAAAAAAAGTCTTAAAATGCAATGTTTTTTTTAACTTTTTAGAAGCTGTTCTAAAAGTAAAGATTAATCGAAACAAAAAAAAGCTATCAAAATTCTCGGAGCCGTTTTTGAGAAAAATACGATTTTCGAAAACCATTTTTTAACATTTTGTATTGTGGGTACCTTTATTTTTAGGTAAAACAAATTTTTCCTCAGATCTTTTAGATTATATTAAGAAAGTTTTATTTATTTAGTTTAAAAAAAATCGAGCTTGGGGTTTTCGAAATATTGAGTTTCCAGAAAAAAATTTTGAAATTTTTTTAAGAATCAAAAAATAAAACTTTTGAAATTTGTGTACGCAATAATATTTAAACCTTGGAAAGGCTTCATAATGATTAAAATCGGTTGTACTGTTTTCGAGAAAATCAAAAACCAAAAAATGGTTTCAAGGGGCTTCCAAGAATAACCATTTTTTGGAAAAAATATTTCAACCATTACCTAAAATGACGAAATGACATTTTATGAATTTTTTTTTTCGAAATTCTGTGGGACAGTTTTTGAGAAAAAAATATTTATAAGATTTCGAAAAAAAATCGTATGGCAGATACCGTTATGTTTTGGTCTTAAAAAGAAAAGAAAAAAACGTGTGGGGAAAACAAATTCAAAACGATATCTACCAAGTTTAACGAAAATCGGCCCAGCTTTTTAGGCCGTAGTCGAACAGACAGACAGACGTCTTCGCTATCATCGTAATATCAACTTTGAATAAAATCTTCAGTTCGATTTTTTTTACGAATGCATTACTTGCCTTATAGTACCTATAAGTCATCAGCAGACAAGTCGGCGACAACAACAGCAGCCACATCGACAAGAACAAACAACACTAGCAGAAGAATTTATGGCACGAAAATAACACTTTGTTTTTTTTTTCTTTAATAAAATGAACCCTTATTTTTTTGGACGTTTCGGGGGGGGTTTGAACCCCTAAAACCCCTACCTGCGTTCGCCCCTGAGGCCCAGCATAGGATTTACTATATAATGGCCAATCTAGCTAGGGCCACGCTATTCGATAGTGTTTCCTAGATAATTTTCTACCCGGGTACCTCTTGCAGTTGAGGTCCACCCAAACGAATCCTCTCAAGGAACTCAACCGTAATACCTGCGCTTCAGGGACTGCCTATCAGTTCACAATATCACTTCTTCGAATGTACTGTCAATTCATTCATTAAATCATTACCCGCACTACACGAATGTTAAATTCTCTACCGGACCCTATTTTTCCGTGACAGTTCGATTCTCAGCCTCTTTCGAGGAATAGACAAATCCTCTAAGAGTAAATGCTCTTGTCATGGAAAGTGCTGCTCATTAGTCGTTCGGAATCAGCAGAAAATTGGAGGTCCCCTCCGTTCTTGGTAACACGCAAACAGGAACCGATTTATTTGAGCTTTTTTAGCACTAATGCGAAGAAAGAGTTCAAAACAACCGTTAAGTGTCTCTCACTAATCTTGAATTTAGGCTTTTTTCCTAGAGAATTTAATAACCTTTCAATTGAATGCAATTCTTTGGTAGTTCATGAAGAAAAACAAAAAGAAAAACTACAGTTTATTGAGAGAAAAAGGGTGCGTCTAATCATGTGAACTGCACTGTACATAAAGTGTTAAACAAATGGAAGGATACATATTCTTTTTTTCAGAATTGACACATCAAGGGCACCCATTTTAGGTAGTGGTTCCAGTCCAAAGATTGATTTCGTGAAGTGGAATATCTAGTGAACAAAAGAGACGTCACATGTGATATAGAGTCGTCAGGATATAATTTCTACTTATTTCCTGGCCTATTATTCGGTTGATTCGTGGCATAAACACTTAATAGAAATGAATCTAACCTAGAGCCTTGTGGTTGTCCGACCAAGGGGCCGATTAAAGTCAAGTGCCGCTCTGTGAACTAACTGTTGGTGGGAATGAATTGCTGGTATGTCTGGAAGTGAAAATCTTAATTACCTGCTGCTCAATTATACCTTCTTCTACAGTATTTTTTGATCCCTCCGAATCGATGACATTTCCTTTAAATTATTTACAAAGGAATCCCTCTAAAATGTTGAGCTGTCATCCAGATGTTCCTTCGCATACACGTCAATCATTAAACCTTAACTTACCAAAAGAGGTGCAGAATGACATTTCTCTATAATCTTCACCCGAGTATGAGGTTAAACTTTCACATCACACTCATCATTTCGTATAAAGAGAATAAATTTAAATAAAAACACAAATTCATTCCATTAACCTCAGAAATTAACTTCGTTTGATCTAAATTACACCAATCAACCAGAACGTTTATAATAGGGTGCGTGTGTCATCGTCAACCCCTCTGTGTCAGTCCGTTGTTCTGTCATTCTTATGTCACATTTGTGGTTCTTTTTCATCACACATTTAGGTGATGCGGAAAGCTTGCGGTTCGATATTCGCCAGCGCACTAATCACATACAATTAACCCGAAACGTAATTACGATCAATTACATTTATCAGTCGCCAGGGGGCGTTCGGTGTGGTCGTCGTTGACAAAGAATAAAAAATCAAGAAAAAACGGTTTTAAAGACTCGATGCGGTCATCGGACAGACTTATCCGAATATCAACGAAGAACGGACAAACTGTGTTTCTGGATACCCACCTAGCTAATTAAAGAGAGGCTTTTGTCACTTAACATGTTGCATACCTTTATTTATAAGCATAGTTTTGGAGCTCCCTTGCCAAGCACATACAGTAGGTTGGCTGGTCCTCCTGTTTACCACCCAACAAGCTTATTAAATCAGAGGACGAACGACACGACGCGCAGTCGCGAATGTGTGCGAATTACGAAGATGCTGGGAATGCACGGAGATGACGCGACGCGACGTCTTGAGGAAAACCATATAAAAGCAATTAGATGCCAAGAACCGCCATGCCTTGAAGACGCTCAAGTTGTTAAGGATTTATAAGCAATATTCACGTAGGTAGTTACACGACGGACCTATGTGTGTTGGTAATTACCACCTGGAAGCACTTTGATGTTGTGCCGACGAGCTTGCCAACCGTCCAATGTCCAATCCATCGATTTTTAACGCGGACCTGACATTAATGGGCTTTTGGGGTGTAAGTAATGAGATAAACCTTGCCAACTGCAAAGAGTTATGACAGTTGGGGTTTTAGTAGTCGCAGAGTGGTGTTTCTTCCAAGCTGATGTTGTCCACGCAGATATGATGCTTTTATGATGCTTAAGGTTATGTATGACTATACGGTTCTGACTGCTGTTAGTGTAGCTGTTACAAATCAGAGGAGGCTTTTGGATGGTTTAAAATGGTCATATACGAGAAAATAGCCTGCGGTGCTTTAATGAAGTTGTGAGATAACCAAATATTAATTAGATGCATAACTACTGTACAAAAGGTCTAAAGAACTTGTCGCTTATTGACACTATGTCTATTCCACGAATTATGACCAAGCGACTATCTTTAGCAAGTCTTTTATTCTTTAAAGAAATGAAACTGAAAATAAGAAGGTGCTTACTTTAGGCTACCGGAAATTAGTAATACAAATTTCAAAATTTTTAAACTTAACACTACCACTAATAGGGAAATTCAAAAATTGGCTTTAGTCATGCCGATCTATTTATCTGTGTGCCCATGCGTCGGATGTACGAATTTGCTTAAATTTTGGTAAAGAGAATTTTTATGAACTTGCCTAATGGAGAAGTTTAAATTTGTGTCTTAGCTCATGAAGAACGATTATTATAATTTTCTCGAAAACGGCTTTAACGATTTTGATAAAACTTTATACTTACACGTAATTTTAAATTCAAATTTAGCTTTTAGCCGAAATTATTTTCTTATTTTGGCTTATTTACGCGTTATTCCTGAATATTTCCGTGCCTAACGTATAGACCAATTTAATTTAAATATGCAATCTATAGAACTCTTATTCATTTCGAACAATATTTCATTTAAGAAAACTATAAGAAATTTTATTTATAAAACAATTAAAATGTACGATAGGGTTGTACGAACTTGATCTTATGTTAAAGAGACTTAAAATTTATCAACTTTATATCTTCATAAAATATGGATAATATTCGAAAAAAAAACAATCATTCAGAAGCATGAAATTCATTTCATAAAAGACTAACCAATTTTTTCAGTAGTTTTAGTTTCTTAAGAAAAAAATTTGACACTGGATTTAAATTTTCTATGCACCAACGAAAATTATTGGTTAAAACTATACGAACTACGAACTACCTGGGCAGATCAATGTGGACTCGGTGTCAACCCCCACAAAACTGAACTTGTCCTTTTTACTAAGAAATATAAAATCCCATACCTAGATCCTCATCATATTAAAGGTATACCGCTTAAATTTTCAGGTAAAGAAACATATTTGGGTCTTATTTTGGACAAGAAATTAAGCTGGAAGCCCAATATTCAAGACAGAATCAACAAAGCCAATATAGCCCTTTCTCTTGTAAAAAAGTCGTAGGTAAAAACTGGGGTTTACAAACCATATTACACACTGGCTATACATCTGGGTCATTAGACGGATCCTTACATATGGAGTAACAGTATGATGGACTGCACTGGAAACACCAATAAACCGCGACAAGTAACATCAAAATAATTTTATCTATTTAATTTATTTTATTTTATTGAAAATTTTGTAACTACTCGTACGTTACTTTTAGAAACAATTCACTATGTAGTTCTTTCTTACCCGACAATTTTAAATAATATGCACTGCTGGATCGCACGTACTTGCACTTATGTAAAAAAAAAATGGAATTAAAAAATTTATTAAAAATAAATATAAAACATGGATTAAATTGAATAAGAATGTTCAAATGCATAAAATTGTTCTCTGATTTCTAGAAAAGCATGAATTTAATCGTTTTGTTATTAAATTAATTTCTTATATAACAAATTTGCTTAAGATTGTTCAAGAAATAAAATGCACGACTGGGTCGCACGAACTTGCGCACGAACTAAACGACTAAGAATTTCAAAAATGAATGTTATTAGAGAAAAACTGTTCATAAGCATAAAATTAATTTTTTAATAGACTAAAACAACTCCTTTAGTAGCTGGAGCTAAAAACCATGTGGATCAAGCAAATACTAGCTAATGCTAGAACAAAAATTATAAGTTTGTACTGGTTTCTTTAAAAAATAAGCTTTATATAAAAAATTTTTAAAACATTTTTAAGAAAAAAATTTAGTACGCCAATTTAAAGTTTTTATTATTGTTCGAATAAAAATTAAATTTGCCAACAAAAATATTGCGCCGTTTCTGAGATATCGAATTTTACAAAAAAAAAATAGATTTTTTTTCAAAAATTCAAAAAATATTTTTTTTTTTTCAAAAAATCAAAACAAAATTTTTTTAAAGTTTTGAAATGCAATATTTTTCACACTTTTTAGAAGCTTCTCTATAAAAAATTTTATTAAAATCCGTCATGTTGATAATGAGAAATTCTAAATTTGAAAAAATGGTTCTATGGTAGGTACAGTCAGTAACATCTTGATTTCAATTTTTTTTTATTAAATTATAGATCGTAAAAATTAATCGAAAGAAAGCAAATTTAAACAAAATTCTCGGAATAATTTTCGAGAAAAATACGATCGAAAACCATTTTTGAACATTTGTATGGAGGGTACCGTTATTTTTAAGTAAAATAATTTTTTTTTCTTACATCTTGTAATTTATATTAAGAAACTTTTATTTTTCAAGTTTTAAGAAAATCGAAGATGTTTTTTTTTTGAAATAATGTGTTTTGAAATTTTTTTTTTGAAAAATCCAAAAAAGTTTCTTTGAAAAATTTTAATACCCAATAATATTTTATAAAATTATCAATATCGGTTGTATAGTTTTTGAGAAAATCAAAAACCAAAAAAATGGTTCCAATGGGGGTACCAAAAATAAGCGTATTTGTAAATTTTTTTTCAACCATTTCCTAGCTTTCTAAATGAAATTTTTTAAATTCGTGGGACAGTTTTTGAGAAAAAAAAATATTTATAAAATTTCGAAAAAATTCGCATGGCGGGTACTGTTATTTTTTGTCTTAAAAAAAAAGAAAAAAATATCTTGGGGGAAAAAATTAAAAATACTATCTACCAAGTTTAAAGAAAATCGGCCGAGCCAATTAGGCTGTAGTCAAAAGACAGACAGACAGAATTGCGAGACCCACTTTTTTAGTCTTCCCCATTATCGTAATGTCAACTTTGATCAAAATCTCGAGTTCGATTTTTTTCCGAAGGCATAACTTGCCTTAAAGTCGCTCTATGACAGGTACGGTTAATAAAATTTTTTCCCAAAATTTCCCAAAATGTAGTTCAAGCACATTATAGCACACTCAATTTTGTTTAACAAAATCGTTATAGACATATTCGAAAATGGCAAAATCGTTAGAGCCATTTTCGAGATAAATAAGATTTTACACAACGGCTGTATGGCAGATACAGTTAGTTTTTTAGCTTAAACAAATTTTTCAATTTCTCCTCTAGGGAATCACCGAAAACCCTACCAAGTTTGAAGAAAATACCTCCTGTAGTTTAGGCTGCAGGTGCAGGAGGTACAGACTTTATAATCGTAATGTCAACTCTTATCAAAATCTCGAATTAGATTTTGTTGCCAAATACAGAACTTTCCCTATGGTAAAAATTAAAATTTTATCAAAATTCTAGGTATAACTTCTGGGAAAAATATGGTTTTCGAAAACCATTTCTTAACATTTGTACCGATATCTTTGGTAAACAAAAATTATCACATTTTGTAGATAGTATTTTAGAACTTTAGAAAAATCGATTATGTGATTTTCGAAATATCTAGTTTTCATAAAAAAATTGATTGTTTCTTAAGATCCAAAAATAAAAAAAAATTTTACCTTTCAGACTTTTAAGGAGCTTAAGCATTTTGCGCTCACTAAAGTAATTATGACTACCCTTAAAATGTTTTAATACAGGGCGAGCGTTTAGGAAAGTTGGCAAGGATATGTAAGGATATACCGATGCACATTGGTTTTGAATGTCTGAATATTATAATGGGAGGGAAATATTGAGTCGGGTAAAGCATTTCTCATTCGTGTAGTGCGGCTAAAGTAAGAATCTCTGAATTTATCAGTACGTCCCAAGTTATGCTGAAGGGTAAACTGATGGGCACTCCCTGAGGCGCGAGTATTATGTGCGATTAAATTGTTTAAGGCAAGGCATGAAACTGGGTAGTTCACAAGAACACTGCTTATAAAAATAACGGTGCGGCGGTGCTCGGTTGATTCAAACGTTTCTGTTATACTTCTATAATCACCTATCATTTTTAAAGCTCGTTTTTGTATTCTACCCAAGAGACTCAAGTGAGATATTGGAGCACCTTCTCAAATATGGCAATTTTACTCGAGCTTTGGCCGAATATACATAGGCCTTATAGATTACAGCCAGATCAGACACTGTGATGCACATATCGAGAAATGAGAGCTGTTCGGTTTCCTAAATGTATGTGCCGCTCAAGGGTAGGTGCATGAGAGGTGTGTTGCGCCTTAACGACAGAAGACAGCATTAAGTTTTTTAAAGCATTACATTCTACGCGTTTTATGGTTCCCCATTTGACAATGCTATCGAGATCAGAATTTAATGAGCTTATCGTACTTGGCCGTTCTAGATCCAAATCCGAAAGACAAGGACGTGAAACTTAAAAAGCGAATATAAGAAGCTGAGAGTACTGTCGTCAGCAAAATAATTAAATGGATTAGCCTTTTTAGACAAAAGATAATTTATGAATATAAAAAAGAGAGTCGGAGACAAAACGGAGCCCTGTGGTACACCAGCATTTATTTTATGGATATCAGATTTGAAACCTTCCAACACAACTTCTACTGATCTGTTCGAAGGGAAATTTCTAATTCAACGAAGAAGAGAGTCATCAATACCAAATGAACGCATTTTCGATAAGAGATCTTGATACCAAACTCTATCAAATACATTTGAAATATCAAGTGCAATAATCTTACTTTTCTCGAAAACGATGTAAAGATTTGTTCCACTGTTCGGTGAGATAACTCATCAGATCACCAGTCGGCCTATTGCTACGAAAGCCATACTGCAGTTGAGAAGATTTCGTTCTTCAATATAATTTTTGAACTTTTAATTGATCAGCGTTTCCATGACCTTGTAAAAAAGGGACGTAAGTGCAATTGGAATATAGTTAGAGGGGGAAGAAGATTCGCCTTTTTAGGGACTGGCTGAACAAATGCTGTTATGCATCAACTCGAAAAGGAACCACTAGAGTGATAAAAAAGCTTACACAATTGTTTTTCCAGCGTTGAAGAATACCTATTCAGATCAATAGAGGGGGTACAATTTCTCAACAGATGGAGTCATGACACTGTCAGGCAGCGTCAAATTAATAGCAAACTGTGCTGCAAGCTAATTCATTTTTCTAGTGATCTTGTATAAGAAGTGTCATTGATGACTAGGGTAGGAACCGAAGACGAATTAGTGTTTCATACATTTTTTACAAATTACCAAAAGTATGTATGTACTACCTTCGGGACATTGTAGTATTGTTTGCTCTAATTTTTGGTCATGCAAAAATTTGGTTCTTTAAATATGATCATTACAGGTCTTTCTAGCTTGCTTGTACTAATTCAAGTTTTCCTTAGTAGGGTTTGCTATATAAATCGGGAACTAACTTCTCTGACCCTAATACCCCCTTTACATCTGCACTGGAGTTCACGTCACTATTGAGGAAGCATATAGTAATCATTTAAAGTTCATGAAGAAATTTTTAAAAAAGTTTCAGTTGGCTCTCTCGTATTGCCATATGGTTCTCTTAGGAATTAACTCTAACTCTTTGTTGACATGAAAAATTCGCAGATATGACATGATGGCTTGATATGTCTAAGGTTTATAATACACTTATATTGTGCTTGTCAGAGTCAAAGGTAAGAAAAAAATCTAGATTGTTGGCGGATTGACCTGCAACGTCAGGATTTCGGGCAGGTTCGTCAAAGATCGGATTCAAGTTCTTTAACTAATTTTGCCCGTGTACTTGCTTATTACCAGCAGCTAATGGCCTAAAAGACCACAAGATAGAAATTCGATCAGAATACTGAAATAATTCGAAGGCCAATAATCTTCGCAGAACATCTTGCGAATTTCTTTAAATAATATTCAGAAAATGCTGCTATGGATCACTAACAATTTGTGAATGTGAAATTCCCTTTTTCAAGCTCAAAGAAATAAGAAGTTTGTGTCAATACAAGTTGTTATATAATAAAAAACCTTCATAATTCATAATAAACGCGTGTCTTAAGCTTAGATATTATGTGCCATATCAACGAAAAATTCCAGAAGTGGTTGTTTAACCTAAACACGGTAAGCCACCAACAGAAGTTACATCTTTCAATTCAAATATCGCCAATACCAATAATGGTCGAAGTTTTCGAAAAATTGCTGCTGAAAAGACTATTTAAAATGATTTGTAAGCTTTACGTTTGAAATGGAGGGACCACATCAAAAAAGGTAAGAACTAATTTAAGGCAAATAAAAATTCACGTTTACTATGAAATAAATAGCGGTCTACGTCGTGATCTTCAAATAGAAAGATATCGGTAACAGAAATGGTTAACACAATCATCGACAGTGAAGTCACCCGAACTCCGAAATGTAAACCATCTCAAATGTACGAGAGAATATTTGGAGACTTAAGCTAGGACCGCACTTGCAATTTTTTGTCGAAGCGATTAAAAAGTCGTAGTCGCTATAAATTATTGTCATGCACGTACTTGCGATTTTTTTGCGCGCGATTATTTAATCGCAAAAAATGAAACACACTACTTCTTATGTAAGTGCGCACATTTGCTACAAATAAATAGCGACAGAAAAATCGCTTGAAAAAATGGAACTTGTTTCATTTTTATAATCGCCCCGATTTTTAAGTCGCATGTGCGTGCATTCGCATTTAACGCCATGTGTCTTATTCTTTGCGGCTAAGAAATCGTGGATTAAAAATCGCAAGTGCGTGCATGCCAATTTCTCTTTGCGACTACGATTTTTAAGTCGTAGTAATTTAAATCGCAAGTGTGGGCATATCCATTTGAGTACATGTGTTTCATTTAAGTTTGCGACAATCGGATCGCAAGAAAAATGAAACAAATAGCGACTTTTAAATCGTCATGATTTGTTTGTAGCAAGTGCGTTTATTCTCATTTAAATTCATGTGTTCTATTTTTGCGACTAAAAAATCGTGCGATTGAAATCGCCAGTGCGGTCCTAGCCTTAGAAGGACCAATCTTATAAGCTGATGGTCTAAAAGCAATGGGGAAGTAGTTAAAATTTTAACTTCACCCAAAATTATTTTCATTAAATAGAGAAAACTTATTAGCCGGATTTTAAAAATTTTGTGTCCAAAAAAAAATTTTACAAGAACATTGAAAAAACTTCTAAAAGAATTAATGTATGGCTTTGAAAAACAGTAATAGGATTATTTTGTACATAAGTCCTACCTGTCGTTGATTTTTTTCTATACTCCTTAGTTAATTTGGGAAATTCTCTTCTAAACCTGGCAAATAAACACCCTCAAAGGCTATGTTCATAAACTTTTAAATTTTTCAATTCTATTTAAGGGGTATTTTTAATTGTTTTGTCGGAGTAAATTTTTAAGTTCAAAGCCGAAACCTTTGACATAGAAACCATGCATATTTAAATTATGCTCACATAAAATTATGGTGCCAAATAATAACAGTACTCGTAAATAGTACGAGTAAAATACAAGAAGAAACCTCTAAATCACGGCTCAAAAATCAAATTACCTCGAGTATGCGAGGCTATCCGGAGCTATGCATAAGGCTGACCTCCCACAGTGAATTATTAGTATAATATTATACGTGCGGGTGTTTGAACGACTAAACAATCCAACACCGATAAAGTTATTTGCTGGAGCGGGAGCCGTATTCCGATCGATTTTATTGGCGGTGCCTTTGAGTTTTTGTTATCCCAATTAGGTTTTTCGCTCGCAGAGCAGAGCCCCAACTAAATAAATTATCCAATGGCTCAGTTAACCATAACCATATGCCCCATCGAGTTGGGCTTATTGGAGTTATTCTCATCTGGCAGTTGGGCGCGCGTCATCGCCTTTAGCTATATACCTATACGAGTACGTATACGGATCGGTCGGCTCAGCCAACGATCCAAAATTGCAGTATCATCTTGATCATGGATGGTGCTTGATGGTGATCCCCACATGTTGCTGGGTATGCTAGATGGTGATGATGATGATGATAACAACGGTCCTCAGATTTATGGGTATTTGATCGTGCATCTTCGTGGTAGGGCGCACCATGACTTTCTGCCTTGTCTTGTCCTGTCGGTATATGTATACGAATCCCTATGTATAGCTTGCTGGCGATTGTTTCGCATAAATAATGGTTCTTCTTATTTCACCTGGCATGTGGGTGGCAAGAAATAAAGTCATATTATTTCGCACAAGTTTAACGATTTTTGAAGGAAGGGAATGTTGGTAAAGACTTAGGTATAAGTATGGGAATACAGTTTTGTAGTTTGATTTATGGTTTCTTTGTAGATACCCTGATGGCTTTATATGAAGAGCTCTTGCAAGATGGAAAGACACTTAAGTTAGCCTTTTCATTGAACTAGATGGATCTTTATTTTGTGAAAGCAGGATCTCTTGTATCAATTTCTCTTCTATGCCCTCGAAGTTAATCAAAATTTATCTAGATTCAGATCAGGATTAAAAACGGTTTCGTCAAGTTTTTGTCCAGGAGAAGGAGAGTGCCTATCAGGAATCAAGCTATAAATTATTAAGACTTTACTATACTCATCCCTTTAGTTTTAAAGTACAGTGACATCATAAAAACACAACTTGACAAAATTTAAGATATTTGACAGCATACTAATAAACACAAATCGGTCCCCGGTCCACACCCTACCCGTATCTAATGAAACATTTTGTTTGCAACCACTTAAGCACAAGGCATAATAAACTTCAAACCCTCATGAAACCTTCAATGCTCCTATATGCGCCTTATTTGTATAATAAAACTCCAATAGAGTTTTATGACTTTTGACAAATTGAATTGTGGCTCGTTCACTTGGAAAATTCATCTACATACTTCATCCAACACTCGGTGACATCAGTGTTTCCATACGGTAGTTGTCACATTACCGCCAAGTCATGATTGTACGTATATACCTACTGAGTAGATATAATAATAAATTAACGTTCTCTTGAGGTGGATGATCATGTATTTTTTGCCACTTCCGCACCCCACATTAATAGGCAATATTTAGCGGAACTAATTTTTGACTCAGATGAGATTTTTTCGCTTCGCATGTTTTACGGGTTTGTTCTCAATAAAAAAAAACACAAAAAAGGAAAAACTGACATGAAAAACCTGTTTCGTTAGGAAGACAGGAACAAGTGTCCGTTGATTATTCAATTACTTGCACTCGAGAGGAGCTCATTGTCCTGGGAAGGTGAATATCCTTTGTTATGTAGGTAATGAGGATTTATGACTTTTTATAATTAAATATTTTGAACATACTAATAAATGGATTTATGGTCTTGATTTGCAGCTGCAGGTGGCTTAGATAAACGGGGACAGTAATGGTAACAATAGATTTAGATTGACGCCATTATTGAAAATGGGGATAAATAAAGGTTAACGTCTCAAATGGTAGACACTTGCACCCAAGCGAACACAAGCGTCCACAGCTTTTTCTAAGAACCACATTTGTCTATCAACACCCACTCTCACTTCCTCGCGGTGAACATCTGGTGCCTAGAACCTTAACTTGAGATTGGGTCCCAGCCTCAGTGAAAGGTTGTTGAGGGTAGCAGACGAGAGAGGGGAGACTAAGGCTACTTTGATCCTGGTGGCAGCGGGGGAATTATCCCAATGGGAATCAAGGGAGAAGACTACAGCTCCACTTAGGCTGAACGTCAGTGAACACCTTAAATTTTTAATTTAATTTAATTTTGGTGGGGGCAAAACCCCCATTTATTCGGCTTAATACAAGCTAATTCTTAATCTAACTTAAAAACTAAGAACTTAAGCTAAGATTAGTGAGGGGGAGGACGGTTCAGAAGCCGGAGTTTTAAGGAAGGAGTGCTCAGGTTAAAGTCGAAGAAGCATATGGGGCATTTCACGTGAAGCGGACAACGAAAAAAGTGATGGGTGTTGAAATTCATTTATCTTTGTGTTATTTATACTTCATTTGAATCTAAAAATACATTTAGAAGGATTTTGAATTTTGAGGTCTGGTACTCCAGTTATGGGCTTGTAAACTTTCGACAAGCAATGAGTAATGGTTTTTAAGAAAAATGTTGATAAATTAAAAGAAGCAATATAAAAATAATTTTAATAGTTGAATATATGGTAAAACAGATGTTCTTTTTATTTATGAAATCTAAACCGGAAATGAAATTTTTTTATATAAATAAAACCGGAAGTTAACATTTCAAATCAAATTTTAGTAAACTTGGCCCATTTTTATATTTTTTTATTAAGTCTCAAAATAAAGCCCACATATTAGAAAAACTACATGCCAAGTTTCAGAGTGGGATATCCATACGTTTAGAAGATACATAATTTTTAGTGCGTAGACCTCGTGCAAAAAACAGATTTCTTATACCTATAGAAAACCGGATGTTGGCGATTCAATTTTAATTTTAAGTAGCTTAGACCATTTTGATATTTTTTTTCTTTTCTCTTATTGTTCTTTATATAATAAAGATTCCAAATACCAAGTTTGAAGATGGGATCTCCATTCATTTAGAAGTTACATATTTTTTAGTGATAAGGTGGCAACTTCGGTTCATGCGATAAGCCCCTCTTGGTCTAGCTTTCTTGACTTCTCATAGTATGGAGAGACGCCATCTGTTAGGAGTGTAACTTAAATGCTAGAAAAAGAAAGATATAATATGCGGTCACGTTACAATAATTTGTATTGTATGTTTTTTTGATTTAAGTTCTTGCTTTAAATGAATACAACGTTTAGTTAGTTCGCACTTGAATTTAAGTTTAATAATAAATAACACAGACCCACAAAAAAAAACTTCTCTGACTCTGGGATGTGAACATGTGTCTCATAGGTTTTTCGGGTCGCTGATTTCAAATTCGGGGTCCGTTTGACTCAATCAGGTCAGGTTTAAGGGTATTTGAAGGTCAAATCGCTAAATATTTGTTTACAAATCTGAAAACCTATGTATATATATGTTTTTGGCATCGCTGAATTAGAATTTGGTCAAACGAAGGTCAAACCTCTGCAATCTAACGATATGATATTTTTGACCCCAGATTCTGAAAGAACGTAAAATTTTACGTGCAAATATGTGTTGACTTTTTTTTTACCGACCTCTGTCATGTAGCGGTCATCCAAAATAAGACTCGATTTTTAGATTTTGGCCTATGTATTGGCTGTGAATTGGGTACTTCTGAAGTTATATGGATACCTTCAAATGACCTAGAGTCTGCAAAATGGTATTAAACGCACCTTATATTCGGATTCAGTGACATAAGAATCAACTGGTTCGAGAGCCCAAATCCCGATTTACTGTCGATACATCAGCCGAGAGATCCAAAATGAGTATTTGACCTTGGAATATCTTCCAGAGGTCATTCCAAACAACAGATCTAGATGAATTTAGATGTAAAATTTTACGCTCTTTGAGAATCTGGGGTCAAAAATATCATATCGTTAGATTGCAGAGGTTTGACCATCGTTTGACCTTGACCTTTACATGTTGGGGTCAAAAAAAGCCCAAATTCGAATTCAGCGATGCCAAAAACATATATATATAGGTTTTCAGATTTGCAAACGAATATTTAGCGATTTGACCTTCAAATGCCCTTAAACCTGACCTGATTGAGTCAAACGGACCCCGGATTTGAAATCAGCGACCCGAAAAACCTATGATACACATGTTCACATCCCAGAGTCAGAGAAGTTTTTTTTTGTGGGTCTGTATTATTTATTATTAAACTTAAATTCAAGTGCGAACTAACTAAACGTTGTATTCATTTAAAGCAAGAACTTAAATCAAAAAAACATACAATACAAATTATTGTAACGTGACCGCATATTATATCTTTCTTTTTCTAGCATTTAAGTTACACTCCTAACAGATGGCGTCTCTCCATACTATGAGAAGTCAAGAAAGCTAGACCAAGAGGGGCTTATCGCATGAACCGAAGTTGCCACCTTATCACTAAAAAATATGTAACTTCTAAATGAATGGAGATCCCATCTTCAAACTTGGTATTTGGAATCTTTATTATATAAAGAACAATAAGAGAAAAGAAAAAAAATATCAAAATGGTCTAAGCTACTTAAAATTAAAATTGAATCGCCAACATCCGGTTTTCTATAGGTATAAGAAATCTGTTTTTTGCACGAGGTCTACGCACTAAAAATTATGTATCTTCTAAACGTATGGATATCCCACTCTGAAACTTGGCATGTAGTTTTTCTAATATGTGGGCTTTATTTTGAGACTTAATAAAAAAATATAAAAATGGGACAAGTTTACTAAAATTTGATTTGAAATGTTAACTTCCGGTTTTATTTATATAAAAAAATTTCATTTCCGGTTTAGATTTCATAAATAAAAAGAACATCTGTTTTACCATATATTCAACTATTAAAATTATTTTTATATTGCTTCTTTTAATTTATCAACATTTTTCTTAAAAACCATTACTCATTGCTTGTCGAAAGTTTACAAGCCCATAACTGGAGTACCAGACCTCAAAATTCAAAATCCTTCTAAATGTATTTTTAGATTCAAATGAAGTATAAATAACACAAAGATGAATGAATTTCAACACCCATCACTTTTTTCGTTGTCCGCTTCACGTGAAATGCCCCATATGTTTAAATTAACAGCCCGTAGCATGCGAGAGACAGGTTCGTTGGAGCCGTAAGAGGTTCGGAGGGTGGGTATATAAAAGAGACGAGGGTTTCGTGTATTACGGGGATTAGTATTGAGAGAGATGGAGTTGTAGAGCGACATGCAGTCAACGGAACCGGAGAGTAGTCGATGAATGAAGAGAATGTCTGATATCTCTCTTCGTTCTTCCAACGAATTCAGATTGATTAGTTTAAGTCGATCTAGATAGGGAGGCAGAATCAGAGGATTGTTCCATGATAGACCTCGAAGAGCAAAGCGTAGGAATCGACGTTGGATGCTTTCGATTCTGGAAATATGAGTAATTTGGTAAGGGCTCCAAACTTGAGAGGCGTATTCTAGCAGTGGACGAACAAACGATATGTATAAGGACCGGGTTACATAGGGGGTTGGAGAATTCTTTGGACCATCTTTTGACGAAACCGAGCACTGAGTTTGGTTTGAGAATGATATCGTCTATGTGAGTGAGAAAATTAAGCTCTGGGTCACATAAAATACCAAGGTCACGAATATTATCAACTGTGGGTATGGGTTGATTATGGAGCAGGTAGAGACGGGGGGGAGATTTGTTACGTTTGCGTGAAAAAGTAATTGATTGGCATTTGACAACATTAAGCTCCATGCAATTTTTTAGACACCAAACTGAAAAACTGTCTAGATTCTTTTGAATAAGCGAAGAGTCATGTGTTGAGGAAATGGTCTTGAAAAACTTGGTATCATCGGCGTACAGAGAGACAGAAGAATGTTTGATGACCATATCAATATCATTAATAGCAAGAATAAACAAAAGTGGGCCCAGGTGGCTGCCTTGGGGTACACCGGAGGTAGCTAAGAAAGGGCATGAGGTGGCAGATCTAAATCGAACGCTGTAATAACGGTTTTCAAGGTAAGAAGAGATCCACTGTAACAAAGAGGGTTCAAAGCCGAGAGTGGACAATTTTAAAAGAATAAGCTTATGGGAAATTTTGTCGAAGGCCTTGCTGAAATCGGTTGAGATTACATCGACTTCGTAGCCTTTTTCTAAGGCTGAAAGGGTGACGGATACAAACTCAACAAGGTTAGTGGTTGTAGACCGGCATTTGAGAAAGCCATGTTGTGAGGGGGAGATGAGAGATTTGCAGTGGAAACTTAAGGTTTCATACAAAATACTTTCAAAGAGTTTGGGTATGTGTGAAAGTTTGGCAATGGGACGATAATTATTAACATCGCTCTTCGGACCCTTTTTGTGAATAGGGGTTATGAAAGATAATTTCCATATCTCAGGAAACTCTCCTTTATTTAGGGAAAGGCTGAAAATTTTTGAGAGAGGGAGAGAAAGGATGGAAGAGCATTTTTTTAGAAGTATGGCAGGGAGACCATCTGGACCAGGATTGAATTCATCGTTAAGTTGATTCATTTTATATTCGATGAGATGGGGATCGACGGAACGAGGGAGAAGCGGTCCAACAGAAAAACTTTGTAGATAATTGAAATAGGCTGAATCAGGAACAAAGCAGTCATCAGCAAAAGATTGTTTGAAGAATGTAGCAAAAAGGTTGGCGATAGTGTTAGGATCGTTTGATGTTTCGTTATTGAAAGAGAGAGTGGTTGGGTAGCCATCGGATTTTCTTTTGTAGTTAACAAAGTTTGGTTGGATTGCGTTTCCATTAGATAACGCTGGTAAAGGGAATTGTATAGCTCGGTGAAATGGAGATAAGAACCAAGATAGTTAGAGTAGTCAGTAGGAGAACGAGAACGGAGGTAACTTTCCCACAACTTATTTCTTTTTTTTCGCAGAGAACGAAGTTTGCGATTGTACCAGGGTGGAGAAGTAGACGAGGTTTTGTGGCGGGAAAAAGGAACATAAAGAGAAATAGAGTTAAATATTTCTCTGTAGAATAAGGTTATGGCATCATTTACGGTTAAGTTGTCAAAATTGAAGGAGACTTTGTTGAGGTATTCATTTATTAGACGATAGTTTGCTTTATGGAAGTCGTAAGAAGACAGATCCCTAGGGGGGGGGGGGTGGACTGTAGTGGAGAATCGTGAAAAAATGAGACAAGAAGGGGAGAATGGAAGTTGTCGATGGTTGATAGAAAAAGGGGACTGGGTGAGACAGATGAGTTAATGGGGTGTGTTGTGAAAATAAGGTCTAGTTGCCTACCCTTGAAATTTGAGATGCCACTAATTTGGCAGAGGCTTGAATCAGCGAGGCTATCTAAGAAAAGACACGGCTATACCACGACATATTTGGAGCTCAAGCCTGTGAGTAGCAGTTTATCCATCTCGCCGTTGTTAGAGTCATACTAAGGACCTGGACCTCCAGGTTGGCGGTCATGCTATAAGGGTGACTTCCCGGCCACATAAATAAAGCCTCTGATACGAACGGCTTCACTGATGACGAACCATGCAAAAGAAATAAGGACAACGAACTTCGGATCTGTACGTGAATGAAAGGTTCCTTAATAGACCACGCGCAGCCGAACAATTATCGGAAGGTCTAAACTGCTAC
This sequence comes from Chrysotoxum bicinctum, assembly GCA_911387755.1. Classification (NCBI taxonomy): domain Eukaryota; kingdom Metazoa; phylum Arthropoda; class Insecta; order Diptera; family Syrphidae; genus Chrysotoxum; species Chrysotoxum bicinctum. Next base: position 245,351,314 of record OU426988.1, on the reverse strand, counting down.
AAAGCAGATATTACCGCTATTCAAGAAATGCGATGGTATGGACCGAGGAAACGAAAATTAAAAGACTATACTACGGCGACTACTGCCGAGAACAAAAGCGTCTATTTAAATGAGGATTTGTTGTTGGAACTAGCCCAGGCAACAAGTCTAGAGTGTCAGCTGTGTCAACGAACGTCTAATGACGATGCACATGAAGTATAAATTCGCCAACATAAGCCTCATTTGGGAGCATTCCCCACAAGCCGTTTCTCCCCTCTGAAGAAAATTGTTCTATGAGATTTAGACGCCGAACTATTAAGAGAACACTCAAAAAATTTCGTGTGTAAATATTACTAATTCATGCGTGCATTCTACGAATTTTATTCGTGGTTTTCAGCCACGAATAGTATTCGTAGAATGGAGGTTTATTAGTACATATTACTAATATTTTATTAGTATTCGCAGAAAATCAAACGTATATTGTACGAATACTATTGGTACAATGTACGAATATTATTCTAATATTTACCAATGCCATTCGTATATTGTACGAATACCATTGGTACAATGTACGAATTTTCACCAGTGCCATTCGTATATTGTACGAATATCATTGTAATATTTACTAATGCCCTTGTATTTCATTCGTAAATTATACAACTCTATTCGTATATTGTACGAATATTATTGTAGAACTTACTACCATTAAATATGTTCTCTGAAATTTCCTTAAATACCTATTGTAAGAAATAATAACAAAAGATATTTATGTTGTAAGTTAAAAAAAGTTTTTTAATTCATTTTATTGTCATATACAGGGTGATTGGCATAAGGTGTGACAAAAAGCTAGGGCGTGTAGGTTGGACTTAGACAAGAAAAAAATCGTATGGGAGGGGGGGGTCTATTTCCCCCCGTTTAGGCGGGAGGGGCAATTTAAGAAAAAAATCACTTAAAACAGAAAAAAATTATTAGAAAATAACGGTGATACCTACAGAGTAATGCTATGGCATTTTGAAAAGCCAGAAATACATTCTTTAATTTTGTTTTTAAATAAAGTTGTTCGAGTGAATAGTTTTTGAAAAATTAATTTTCAAAATCAAAATTTTGAAAAAAAAAATGAAATTTTTTTTTTTAAACAATTTTTTTTTCAAAATTTTACGTAATTAAGTATTATTTTTTTATTCAATATTCAATGCTCTTTTTAATTTTTGATCAAACACAAAAAACCGGATGTCAAAATGTTTTGTAGTTTTTGAGAAAATCAAAAATAACAAAAACTACTTTTGTTCTAAAAAAAGCCTTTTATTTTAGTTTTTACGTTTTTGGATTCTTATGTAGGTGAATTTACGATTGAAAGGATTAACTTTCTTTTTACTATTTTTTTAATTATCGTCTTATAAGCATACAATAATGTGACAAAGTACTGGATTAACCATATTTCACACATTTTTTCATTGAGAACACCTGCGTGAGAGCATTGGATTAATATTGATCTGCGAATGTTTTTTAAATAATGCAGCGTTACACGCCCTAACTAGACAGAAAAATGCAATTGCGAAATAAGAACAAAAATGTTCCTGAATCTTGAAATCAATTTAAATAATAAATACATGCATATTTAGATAAAATACATATTTACTGTTTATTTAAAGTTAATCCTTTCTTTCGTAAATGCACCTAAGCCAAGCCGACCCCACCATAATAAAAAAGTGGCAGGTCAATTTTAAACCAATGCTCTCACCAGAGGCGGATCTTGAATTTGTGGGGCCCTGGGCTGAAACTATTTAGGGGCCTACCTACGTACTCAACTAATAGCCATGTCAAAAAACTGTATATATAGTGATATATTATTATTATATATTCTTTATTGCACAAAAAAAAAACATAAATGTTACTTAAATCTACGCAAGCATTAGTTGTGCAAACGGCGACCTTATTGCTGTGGTAGCAATCTCTTCCAGGCAACCTTTGGGTGAGAGTGAAAACGAAATAGTGATATATATAAGAATATAAAAAAACAATAAAAACATTTTATTTATTTATTATGAATTAGTAAATGAAATTGACAGATTATGTGTATGATATGTTATATAAATTATAATTTATAAATCAACCTTTCTGCATTTCTGTGCTGCAAATTCCTTAATTTGGTCATCACATTGCAAGTGTTTTGTTAGATCACAATTTATCGAAAGAAGTGATAAATTATTTAGTCGATAGTTCGACATTGTTGTCCTGTATTTATTTTCTACATAGGATATCTTGGAGAAAGAGCGCTCTGCTTCACAGCTAGTAATTGGCAAAGTTAAAAAAATCTTTAAAAGGGTATAGCAGTTAGGGAACACGTTAATAAGTTTATTTTCATACATGAGCTTAAAACTGTCACTAGAAGAGGTGTCCGATTCTGGCTTAGATTGGAGTAAGTGCTATTTTAATTGAATGCACTCATTCACTAAATGCTCGGCTACGTCTTCTGGATAATAATCAATAAATATGACGCGCACTTTCCAAATCTATGTTTTCGATATTTTTGTTTTGCAAATCCATTAAAAATTTGAATTTTTTGACACAGTGACATTAGCAAACCTTATTAAAATGACTCTGATTAAAAAAAATACTTTGCACAACTGTTTTTTTTGCTCATAATTACACCATCCTATCAAATTTCGCCTAATTTGGTCCAGTAGTTTCGGAGCAAATTAGCTGTGATAGACAGACGGGCGCACGAGTGAGGGCGCACGAGTGATCATATAAGGGTTTCGTTTTTCATTTTTTTGTACAGAACCCTAAAAATACCATAAAGAAGAAAAACATGATCTATAAATATTTTTACTTACCAAATAAAAGCAAATAAAAATAACAGTTTGTCACTTTGATGACGAGAACAGAAGTGCGGAAGAAGAAACAAAATCACGTCAGGCGTTACGTTAAGCATCGCGGCGGGAAGTCCCTCGTAAGAGTAGATAAAAAGGTAGTAGCCTATGTTGATGATCTTGCGTTATTAGCGACAGGTAAATTCTTACCCACTATCAGCGAACAGATCGAATACGCCCTTTCTAAGGTTAGTAGATGGACTAGAAAGTGCGGCCTGATGGTTAACCCATCAAAAACAGAATTAGTCCTTTTTACAAATCAGAGGAAAATACCAAGCTTCAGAATACCTTCAATTGAACGCACCCCACTGAAGATTTCAGATCATGCAAAGTATCTTGGTGTGATTCTAGATAGGAAATTAAACTGGAGTCTTAACACTAAGGAAAGAGCAAAAAAAGGAATGATTGCATTCTACTCCTATAACAGAATCTTTGAGAAATCCTGGGGACCTAGCCCAAGAATTATCAGGTGGATGTATTTGGCGATAGTCAGACCAATACTAACTTATGGTAATTTGATATGGTGGAATGCAACGGAAAAAAGGCACGAACCTCAAAACTCTGACAAAAGTTGAGTTGGCAAGACAGATGGTAAGTATCCCACTCTGCAACATTAAACAGAAAATTTCAGATTTAATCCTAAAGATATCCAATGAGAGGTGGAGTCTACTTGACACCTGTGATTCCACTAGGAAAGTATGGCCTTGCTTTAAGAAGCAGAGGACTGAGAAAATTATGCAACTTAGTAAGAAGTCCCTTCGCTCTCACGAGCATAATCACCGGACATAATTCATTAAAATACCATAAATTTATAATGAAACTAAGTACAGATGACCTATGTAGAGGATATGGTAATGAAGAGGTACATGAAGACACATCACACTTTCTCTGTCATTGCCCGTCACTATGCCACCAAAGAAGGAAATGGATTGGTAGTTACTTCTTTGACAATTAAGAAGATCTTTCTAATATTCAGGAATTCACATATTGAACTTTGTCAATGCCTCAAAATGGCTTGACAGATTAACAGAACACATAGGTTTTTTTTATCAGAAAAGAGTGATTACACTCACGGGTAACACAATGGATCTACATTGATCTAATTGTGACGATAGTTACATCAATTGTCAGCCCAACAACCTAACCTAACCTAAGAGTAGAAAAAATACACCGATCAAAAACAAACGACGGGGAATACCCGTTCCGTTCCATAGTTCGCGCAGCGCTTTTTCCAGATAAAAGCGACGCGCGAATTTACTGTTTCTCTCTAAAATAGTGCCATCTAGCTTGCCGGGGACAACATTATGGTAGGTTTTTTAATTTTAATTTTTTTTTTGTTTAAATTAACGCCTATTGTTTTCAACGGGGTCTGGGGGGCCCTTGTGACCTCGGGGCCCTGGGCTGCAGCCCATACAGCCCTTAGGTAGATCCGGCCCTGGCTCTCACGCAGGTGTTCTCAATGAAAAAATGTGTGAAATATGGTTAATCCAGTACTTTGTCACATTATTGTATGCTTATAAGACGATAATTAAAAAAATAGTAAAAAGAAAGTTAATCCTTTCAATCGTAAATTCACCTAAGAATCCAAAAATGTATAAAAACTAAAATAAAAGGCTTTTCTTAGAACAAAAGTAGTTTTTCTTATTTTTGATTTTCTCAAAAACTACAAAACATTTTGACATCCGGTTTTTTGTGTTTGATCAAAAATTAATATGAGCATTGAATATTGGATAAAAAAATAATACTTAATTACGTAAAATTTTGAAAAAAAATTGTTTAAAAACAAAAATTTCATTTTTTTTTCAATATTTTGATTTTGAAAATTAATTTTTCAAAAACTATTCACTCGAACAACTTTATTTAAAAACAAAATTAAAGAATGTATTTCTGGATTTTCAAAATGCCATAGCATTACTCTGTAGGTATCACCGTTATTTTTTAATAATTTTTTTTCTGTTTTAAGTGATTTTTTTCTTAAATTGCCCCTCCCGCCTAAACGGGGGGAAATAGACCCCCCCCTCCCATACGATTTTTTTCTTGTCTAAGTCCAACCTACACGCCCTAGCTTTTTGTCACACCTTATGCCAATCACCCTGTATATGAATAAAGTTAAAAATTAATTAATTCATTATAAATATAATTAAAAATCAATGAAATATTTAAAAACTCCTCATTTTATGTACTAAGGGCCACTAAAAATAAATTTAACATTTACAATATTGAAAACTTCGAAAAAAATAAATTGTACTTACATTGAAATTCTTTTAGGAATAAAATTCCCACATATGTATGTATGTATGCTCTGCTGCTTCTGGATGCTCTATATTAAATATAAAATAAGCTTTAAAGCATATGTATGTACATATGTCTAGGTACTTACCTCATCTTTTCGAAAAAAGCAGATGTTAGTCTGATCCACCACTGCAGCACTTTATAAATAATATCACGTTTGAACGTGTTGACTAATGGAATACATTTAATTTTTAGAATTGAACACATATCATTTTTATTACTCATGATTAGTAAATAATACTAATGCACTTCATGAAAATACGAAGTTATTAGTACATTCTACGCATAATGCGTACGGTCTACCTACGAATGAATTCTGTCTACTAATATTAGTTTTACTTAGTAAATAGTACGAATTTATTAGTAAATACTACGAATGTAAAAGATTAAAGTACGAAGTCATTCGTACGAGAAATTAACGAATGTTATTAGTTATATGTACACAATAATTCGTACAATGTACTCAAACAAATTTTTTACTTCTTGTTTACGAATGAAATTAGTGTATTAAACGAATAGATTCGTGGATAGTACGACAGTTATTAGTAAAATTTTACGAATGCATTCGTAGATATACCACTGTACAAATACTTCGTACATCTTACGAATATTCGTACAATGCACGAATATTTTCTTTACGAATATCATTCGTAGCCATTTTACTAATAAATTTTTTGAGTGTAGGTACATATATTCTTTTTAAAAACTTTTCCAGAACAGCGTTGCGAATTTTTTAATTAAAAAAACAATAAGTCATCATAAGTCTGTAGATGACTTGTGAATTAAAAAAAATAATTCATAAGTTAGTTTAAAAAGAATTTAAAAAAGCTACTAAGTGACTTATTATTTAAAAAAAAATGATTTAATTTTTTTTTAATTCATAATTCACCAACTATCTTGTGAGATAAAGCCAGGCTTGAGCTAAAAATTGACTTAAGCTTTTGCAACCCTGTTCCACAGATTAAGAAATCAATATCTAATGGTTGGAAAAAATTTCTAAAAAATAGATATTTAAATGGTGCCCCCCTAAGAACCATTTTGTCGGTTTTAACTTTCTCAAAAACGGTACCACGAATGTTAAAATATGGTCATAGAAAATCATTCTTTTCTCGAAAACGGCTCCTAAAATTTTCATTATTTTTTTTCCTTTCGATCAATTTTTACGATTTTTAATCCAATAAAAAAAATTGAAATGAAGATATTACTTACTGCACTGTACTAACTTAGAACCATTTCAAATTTCAAAAGGTAAAACGGATTTTTGAGAAATCACATGACGTCCTGTTTTTAGCTCCAAGGCTCCAACTATTAAAATAGTTGATTCAGTCATTTCAAAAATGAATCTTATGGTATGGGCATGACTAAATTTTCTCTAGGACTTTTCATTTTTTAAATGTTTAGTCTTTTACAGATAAGCAAGTTCGTTCGATCCAATCGTGTGTTTTATTTTGTTTTCGATTTTCTCAAAAACGTTGAACAAGTGATTTTGATTAATTTTCGTATATACATATTGTACTTAATTATTCAGCTTGGGGAATAACCTTCCTCAATTACTAAGCTATGGGGCATATTATGAAGGCTTCCCCAAGCCGAAATGGATGCTGGCTAAAGAGCCGATTTTGTTCAATTAAAGCTGCAAAAAGAATATAAGGCTAAACACCTGATGTTATAGTTTTTACTCTCGAATTGAATGTGAATTTATTTAATGAAACTTAGGCTATTTGTCCAGAGTAAAAGTAATCTGAAACGTCAGTGTTTGGAAATACTATTAGGTAGTTTGTGCAGCGCATGGTCATGAATGAAATGCGAGTGTAGTGCATTTTAAAAATAGACTGGTCATTGCAAATCTGGAGTCAATGACCAGTAATAAAAACGAATACAATGTTGGAAGTGTATATGCAGTACAATATAGCATCATCTAAAAAGTTTGAATAGTATTGTGTATTCAAATTTTCGAGAAAGCTGTTTTGGATTTAAACAAAAATTCTAATATTTTTTTTGAAAACTAAATATTTCGAAAACCACATACTTACTCGATATTTTTTTAAATTAGACAATTTACAGACTTTAATATACCTACTCTCTATAAGATGAAGGATTTTTTTTATTTTAATTTTATCTAATAACAACGGTGGGTTGTGTCATCATCAATTTAAACATCCTCAAGTTTTTTCTAAATCCTACGTTTCGATTGAGATTCATCGTTTAAATACTACATTTTTATATACATATGTATGTAGGTATGCATTCACTCCCAAATCGATGACACAAACATTTTGGCAGAATGTTATCCTTTTCAAATCTTGTTACAAAAAAAAATACTATAATTTGAAGATTATCTTAAATCCCATTGTCACCATCGCCAGATATAGATTCAATTCAAACTGCCCCCTGTAACTAAGAACAAAAAGTGAGAAATAAAGAAATCAAGCAAAAGACACCGACAAAATTAGTCCCCAAATAATAATAAAGGAACAACAATCCACAACAACAATAATAATTCCTTATTCGCTTCAGAGCATTAAATCACCGAAAACATTCTTGTTGTCTCTCGCCACTGTGGTGTTGTTGGTCTTCAAGGCATTCTTGTTGTTCAACAGCACGATTAACAACACACACACACGAAAAAAGGAATGAAAACAAGTAACAAAGATCCGGGATCGATTTGATTTTAAGCTGCTGCTCCTGCTTCACGCCCGCCTTTCACAAATATACCAGTATCCAGAGACCTACCGCGATGGATGATATGATGATGGTGTGAGGCAACCAACGAATGCTTCGAGTTTCACGCCACATAATTCACGAACGGAACAGCTTAATCATAATAAAAGAGTATCTTTGATCCCCGAAATGCTTAAGCACGGCTTGGGTGTCGGTCGGTGGTGCTGGTGAGTGGAGACTACGGTACTTACCCTCTGCGGGGGTTGGGGATTGCGGTCGAAGGAATTCACATAGGCACTGGCGACGCACGGGTATAGAATGGGAAAAAGTGCATCTTGGGAATGTGTTTGTTACCATCATTTGATTGAGAGAAGATGTTGCATAACTATAGATACAAATTTAAGGCATACCGACTTAAAGTTACTATACATACTTAGGTGCATTTCAGGAAAGTAAGAAACGAAGGTGATAATAGAGGTGTGTTGTGAATGGTGTGACATTGCACACCAAGTGAATTTTCCCTCTCGGGTTCTGAATATTTCATTTCGAAAGAAGAATTTAACATTTTGATGAGGAAAAATAAGTTTTTTTCCGCCATTTTTATTTGTTTCTCAATATGAATATAGGCGAACAGCTAGCCATAGATTTACCTGTCTCATTTCAGGAAGGTTGACATTTCGGTGAAAGAAAGATTCCCGCAAAATTCGGAAATTCCAGTTTAACATTCCGCTTCTCCAAATGATTCTTTCACTTTTAGACTTTAAAGTGACAAAAAAAGAAGCTTATTTAACTCATTTCTTTTCGTTCACTCATCGTAAAAAAGGAAGAGAACACTGTACTGAAAATTCAGTACAACGAGTAGGGTGCAGCAACATAACTTTCTTTTTGGATACTATGTTAGTCATGCAGGCTGAAAGTTTAGTCTCATTTAGAGAAGAATCCTTTAAAAGCTTCGTTTTCACGCAGGTCAATCCATCATGATCATGTATTGGAACATTGAAGAGCGTGCGTTTTCCATTAAGGAATAATATTAAGAATGTCTGCGTCTTAAAAAAAAAAAAAGAGAAATTATGTTGCCGAACCCTGTATTCAGCATAAATAAGGAAGATTGCTCTCTGTACTACATAACGGGTTGTTAAGGTGGCACGGATAAGAGTAGTCCAATTTTCAATGAACTTGCAAAAGATTCGCGGGAATTTGAGCGATGTTCCTGTGTTATGTTCACCTTATTTTTTATAATTCACACGCACTCAAAGGTTTATTGAGACCCTTACAATGTAAAACACAGCTCGGGCGATGGAGAAATTGGGAGGGGGGAGAGGAAGGAGGTGTCGATGAACATTGGTCTTGAATGTTTGCAAATTGAAATGGCAAGGGAAAACCGTGCCACGGGCAGTGGCGTAGCGTAGGGGGGGCGGGGGGGTGGCGGTCCGCCCCGGGCGGCAGGCCTAGGGGGGCGGCAAAATGTCGCCAATGATGCGGGTAGAGTAGAAATCATATGTTTCATGACAGATCGTTTGACAAGTCAACAAACAACAATGATGTAAATTTGAAATTTGCCACCCTATCTGTGGTTCGTCGTTGACGCTCTCGGCTGATTTCCATGAATTCGTAAACGGTGAGTAGGGCCATAAGAGTGGATTCCGTATTGTCGCGCGACTCGCGAAACTAAAACAAAACGTTCCGAAACTCTCGCGAAACTGAAAGAGCGTTCCGAAACATATGATATGCATATGCGAGATATGATAAGATAACAAGGATTCGACGGAAACGTTATTCTAGTCTCAGCCAGCTCAATGTTTTTGCTCCCTCCCGCATCACAGAAAGTTATTTCGATTGTGTTGTTTATAGTTTAAATACTGTTGAATCTTCTAAAACTAAGCACTTAGTACTTACTTCACTCAACCTTTGAACTAGTTTTTGAAAATGAAAAGATTTAAAGGAAGCGGCGCGGAATACCGCAAGAAAAAGGCTAAGAAAGAAGCTGACGCGAAATATTTCAGTTCTAGTTCTGGTTCAAAAGCTACGTTAACGTCTTCGGCGGCATCCAGCAGCAGCGGAAGTGATTCCAATGTAATTAAGATTCCTCCATCTACAATCGTGAGTGGCCTAGAATTGTCCTCCGGCCAATATTCATGGGAATGCATAACTTATTTTACGGGCAGAAGAAGAAGACGTGCCTGCCGTCAAAGTTGAAAGTCGTTCTGGTCCCACCACAGAGCAGGGTCAAGACGAAGTCGACTCACCAGAAGTATCTCAAGGATCTAGTCACAAGCCTGCAGAAAAAGTGAACCTCGTGAAGCTGTAAAGACGCTTAAAAATAAGTTTGTGGAAGTCAGTACCGTCTTTACCATAAGGGCACACGGGGCCCGTGCCCAGGGCCCCCAATCTCAGGGGGGCCCCGAAGGACCGACAATTTCTCTCACACATTTATTCTCAGAACATTTTTGTCGAGCACATTACACTTTTTTCACAAATCAGTAATCTTATCAGAATGTATTTACAAGGCATATGTATATTACGCCATTATATCGATGACTGCGCCTATTCCTACTGTACTAATTAATAATATTTCCGAACGTGTCGTACCTAATTTACTAAGTACACCATATGCGATAACTTACGCAATCCCTCCGATTCCTAAGTCAAGTTGCACCGTCTAAACAAGGTCTTACATAAATGTCGACATTGTCTATGGTTCGGGGAATCCTCGAATGATGTATTAAACTATTGTATAAAAAATCTATAGTACTCTCATGGAACAGAAAAAAAGTTGGGGAATACATTCTACTGAGGGCGCTGTCGGCGGAAAAAATTGATGTGGAGACTTTTGATTTGGGGGGATGGTAATTGAGGATAGAGCGACAAAATTTTATCAGCTCTGGCAATGAGAAAGACGAGAATGAGAAAATCAAATTTGTTTTGTAGCATTTTTCTTTTGAAGGACCTTCTGTGTTTTGTTGTTATATTTTTTTGTCAAGAATATTTGTTTTATTTTGTCTATTTCATACGCAACAAAGCAACGTTGTTCAATTTCGATATTATCTAACCAAATTACAAAGTTGCATTGTATTTATATGAACACATACCTATTTGATTAGATTTAAGTAGGAAAAATTTTAAAATTTGATTCTTGATAGGATTAGGCTTTTTTGAATTTTAGTATAACTACTCGTACATAGGTACTTTATTTTAGAATATTAGGTAGTTGTTCTCATTCCTTCCCATTGCCCAGTGTCTCTTGTTGTTCAAGGTCACCAAGTAAGATGCAGTGTTGCTTTTGCTCCAAATATTATGTTAGTTAATTGCTTCACGTTGCTACTTTCGAATTTTCGTATCGGTAATACTGAAGTGAGCTTGAGAATGTTATCAGCTATCATCACTATCGAGCCGGCTTTTTTTCGTTATCCCGTTGATATAATTGTTTCAAAAAATTGACTTTAAGGATATAATAGAAGATTTTGCTCAACAGAAATCCCGAAAGAAACCGTTATCGTAATCGTCACCAAAAAACCAGCAGCATTCCAATATCATTAATGACATATTATATCATACTATATATGATTACCTATAATGAATGGTCATACTTATTAGTAGAAAAATGTTATTATAATTTGCTTTTTTTACTTTCCAAAAGGGCCCCAAATTCTTGTGTGCCCAAGGGCCCCAGCCTAGTTTAAGACGGCCTTGGTGGAAGTTCTTGAGGTACTGGAAGAATTGACGAATCGGTAGCCAGTCTTCTTCTGACAGTCATGCAGTCATTCAACTTCCTCACTTTTCTTAGCTTTTAAGCTGCAGAGCTACCTGAAGAAGATGACGCACAGATTTACCTGCAGCAATGTGGACTGAGTGTGGATAAGTGTGCTCAGAAACTCTGCGTTTTAAAAGCTCTCCTGGTGGAGAGCAGAGACCGTTTCGTCCAAGCCGCAATCGACTATTCTAAGACTTTTTGGAAAAACCTCGGAATCGATCTCAAAACGAGTACAATTCGCAGGAAATAAAATGCACGACTGGGTCGCACGAACTTGCTCCTATGTAATCGACTAGGAATTTTAAAAACGAATGTTATTAGAGAAAACTGTTCATAAGGATAAAATTAATTTTTAAATTCTTTTAGTAGTAAGAGAAAAAAACAGAATGCTATCCAACTATGAATTTATGCAAGAACAAAAATTAAAGGTCGTTGTAGTGGTTTCTTAAAAAAAAAACTTTTATATACAAACTTTTTAAAAGCTTTTTAAGAAAAAATTTAGGTACGCCAATTTAAAGTTTTTATTATTGTTCGAACAAAAATTAAATTTACGAAAAGAAATATTGACCCGTTTCGGAGATATCGAATTTTCAAAAAAAGAAAAAAATAGATTTTGTTTTTTTCAAAAATTCAAAAAATATTTATTCTAAAGTTTTGAAATGCAATGTGTTTTAGACTTTTTAGAAGCTTCTCTATAAAAATTTTCATTAAGATCCGTTATGTGGATAATGAGAAATTCAAAATTCGAAAAAAATGGTTCTATGGTAGGTACAAGCTGTAATATCTTAATTTCAGAATTTTTTTATTAAATTAAAGATCGTAAAAATTAATTGAAAGAAAAAAAATTTTATCAAAATTCTAGGCGCCGTTTTCGAGAAAAATACGATTTTTGAAAACCATTTTTTAAATTTTTTTAGCATTTGTATGGTAGGTACCTTTATTTTTAGGTAAAATAAAAAAAATTCTCACATTTTGTAGATTATATTGAGAAACTTTTATATATCAAGTTTAAAAAAGATCTAGCAAGAGGTTTTCGAAATATTGAGTTTTGAAAAAAAAATGTTGAAGTTTTTTTTAAAAATCCAAAAATTTTTTTTTTGAAAATTTAATTACACAATTCTATTTATAATTTTGGGGAGCTTTATCAAAAAAAAAATGATCAAAATCGGTTGAACCGTTTTTGAGAAAATCAAAAACAAAAAAACTGGTCCCATGGAGGTACCCTCAATAACCATTTTTCGAAAAATTTTTTTCAACCAATACCTAGATTTAATTAAATGAAATTTTTCTGTATTTTTATTTTTAAAATCTGTCGAACAGTTTTTGAGAAAAAAAAATGTTTATAAAATTTCGAAAAAAATTCGTATGGGGGGTAACGTTATTTTTGGTCTTAAAAAAAAAGAAAAAAACGTGTGGGGGGAAAAAATTAAAAATGATATCTACCAAGTTAAAAGAAAATGGGCCGAGCCGTTTAGCCTGTAGTCGAACAGACAGACAGACAGACAGACAGACAGAATTGCGAGACCCACTTTTTTAGTCTTCGCTATCATCGTAATGTCAACTTTGATCAAAATCTCGAGTTCGATATTTTTTACGAATGCATAACTTGCCTTATAGTACCTATAAGTCGCAAGTAAAAACGCATGCTCGTAAAATCCGTTTATGAAACCGCGAATTCTATTTTACTTTCAATAAAAGATATTTCATTGCCTGTGAAATGATGTCTCGAAATTTAATTTTAATTTAGTATTGAATGGGGGCGGCAAAATGGGTCTCCCGCCCCGGGCGCCGAGATGGTACGCTACGCCCGCCACGGGCGGCAGAAAGCTAGGGGCGGCAAAATGTCGCCGGTGAAGCGTTTATAGAGCAGAGATCATTTATGTTTCATGACAGAAGGTTTGACAAGTCAACAAACAACAGTGACGTACATTTGAAATTTGCCACCCTGCCTGTGATTCGTCGTTGACGCTCTCGGCTAATTTCCGTGAATTCGTAAACGGTGAGTTAGGCCGTAAGAGAGCATTCCGTCATTGTCGCGGCGACTTACGAAACTAAAACAGAACGTTCCAAAACTCTCGCGAAACTGAAAGGGAGCGTTTCGAAACATATGTGTGAGGGACCGCTGGCGGGGGCGCTGCAAACGAGCATACTTTTGACCACGTACATATACAGGGTGTCCCACAGTCACCGCCCCAAATGAAAACCATGGATTCCTGAGGTCATTTTAAGTCGAAAAACTTAAGTGGTCATTTTCTCGTTTTCGTCCCGTTTTCGAGTTATAACGGGTTTTATTATTTTTCCCTTAACTGGCTTTATCTTTGCCAAACTGCGTCCGATTCGTAAGATTTTTTTTATAACCAATCAAGAATTTATTACAGTTTTAGTTTGTCCAAAAACTTTTTTTTCTGCGGACAACCGTTTCTCCGCAATTTTGCATCAAACCCAATTTTTTCGTTTTTTAAGTAGTTTTTTCACTTTGATATCAATTTATTCAAAAAAACACGTTAATGAGTATTAATTTTTTTCACTTATTATTAAAGCCTAGTTCATTTTCTTAAAAAAAAAATATTTTTTTTCCTTAAAAAGAATACTAAATGTAATTAACAACAAATAAACAAACTGAGTGAATTTAAAAAAAAAATAATTTTTAAATACAAAATAACTTTTTCTGAGCTATTGTGGTTAAGAAAAGGACAAATAGATAAAGTTAATTAGTAAAACCGTTAATTAATGTAAACAGTAAAGATTTGCATTATGATTTGAAGGTTGTAAATGTCTTTCTCGCGTGAACTAGTGTCCGCGTCGTGTTCTTTCACTTGATACTCCATTTTGGATCTGTTATTCAAGTTGTATTTTTTTTCAATTATTTGAGAACAATGGATTACACTAATCAAGAATATCTGGAAATGTTATTAATATACGCTGAAATGGGACAACTTTATTTATTTGTCATTTTCCACACCACAATAGCTCAGAAAAAGTTAATTTTGTATTTAAAAATTATTTTTTTTTAATTCACTCAGTTTGTTTATTTGTTGTTAATTACATTTAGTATTCTTTTTAAGGAAAAAAAAATATTTTTTTTTTAAGAAAATGAACTGGGCTTTAATAATTAACGAAAAAAATTAATACATATTAACGTGTTTTTTTGAAAAAAATGATATCAAAGTGAAGAAAGCAACTTAAAAAACGAAAAAAAATGGGTTTGATGCAAAATTGCGGAGAAACGGTTGCCCGCAGAAAAAAAAGTTCTGAGAAAAACTAAAACTGTAATAAATTCTTGATTGGTTATAAAAAAAATCTTACGAATCGGACGTAGTTTGGCAAAGATAAAGCCAGTTAAGGGAAAAGAGAGCAAAAATCATAAAAACCGTTATAACTCGAAAACGGGACGAAAACGAAAAAATTACCTCATAAGTTTTTCGACTTAAAATGATCTCAGGAATCCATGGTTTTCGTTTGGGGCGGTGACTGTGGGACACCCTGTATATAGGTATAAAGTATGAAACAACAAGAAGTTTTTAAAAGTGAGGAGAAGAAATGGAGGGATATATTATACCGGTTGTTGAATATTATCCAGTTCTTGGTCCTTATTCGGAATTCTCCCCCCCCCCACCAAAATGCACTTTTTTTTAATGAATCGATAAAATACCATAAAAAAGTGTTTCTCCTCCATAATTTGATGTTTTTTATCAACAGCAAACACTTTTTTATCGATTCGTTAAAAAAAAAGTTCATTTTTTTGGAATTCCGAATAAGGTCCCAGTTCTTAGCCAAACAGAATCTGGTCTTCAGAGGACATCGAGGAAATGATAGTTGCAACCGCGGGAATTTTCTGCAGTAAGTGCACCTCTTAGCTAAATATAACCCTCTTCTAATGGAACATCTGACAAAGATAAAGCTGAGAGCAAGAGTCCCAGTTTCGTTTCTATCTCCAGAAACCCCAGAATGAATTGATAAACTTACTGAGACAGCAAGTTTGATCCACCATCATCCGTCGCATTCAAGAAGCTAAATATTATTATTGTGTAATGTTGGACATCCCTGTCAATTCGTGACCAATCATACCTACCAACATTTACATTTCAATACATTTTCAAATTCCTTTTGTCATTGTCATTCTGACTTGACTAATCTACTTATAACCTTTCTTTTATTCTGAATTCTCTTGTTAAGATAACCTTTTCTCAATTTGCTCTAGAGTTTATAATAAATCTTTAAATATTAAAAACATCCTATAACTTTTTCAATTAAATAATATTTCTGGACGTTTAGATTAATTTAATTAATCGGCTCTACAGGTTATGGGCCCAGGAATTTTCAATTTTTCATTTTTAATTGTAAAAACTGTTTCTCACAACGATTAATCTACAGTTGCTGATAATGGCGCAACCGAGTTCTTCTCTTAGGCTTGATATGTTGTCGAAAGACAACTACGACACATGGTGCCTTCAGGTAGAGGCATTGCTTGTCAAAAACGACACATGGGATTATGTGTCTGGTGATATACCTAGGCCGCCAGAGCCAACGGAAGGTGACGAAGCAAAGGTTAAGAAGACTTTATCTACTTGGCAACGTCAAGATAAAAAGGCAAAGGCCGATCTTATTTTGTCCATCAGTCCATCCGAGCTCAAACAAGTCCGTGGATGTGAAACTTCTCACGAGATCTGGAAGAAACTCGAATCTATTTATGCGTCGTCAGGTCCAGCAAGGAAAGCCACTTTGCTAAAGCAACTCACACTTCAGAAAATGAAGGAAGGAGATGAAATCCGTGATCACGTGGGAAAGTTCTTCGATGCCGTCGACAAACTGGAGGCGATGGATGTTAAAATTCATAAAGATTTGTTGAGCATAATGCTTTTGTACAGTTTACCAGAATCCTTCGAAAATTTTCGTTGTGCTATCGAGACTCAGGATGTTCTTCCTGATGCTGAAAGGCTTAAAGTTAAAATTCTCGAAGAAGCGGAAGCGCGCAAGCAAAAATCCAAAGAGTCTGAATGCGGAGCAATGATTGCAACTAGAAGTTTTACTTCGAAGCAAACAAGTAAAGAAAATCCGACAAACAAGAAAAAGTTTCCATTTCGATGTAGCAAGTGCAACAAATTTGGGCACAAGGCTGCTGATTGTCGTGTAAAACGTCAAGCTTCACAACGCCAACGTGCCGAATGTGGAAAGGATTCCTTTTACATAATGTCAGATGTTTCTGAACATGCCATGTGCACGGATACCATCGATCTGAAACGAAGCTGGTGTTTGGATAGTGGGTGCACATCCCACCTGTGCCGTGAAGAAGAATATTTCGAGTCTTTGTCATCTACCGATCGGGAAAAACTAAAATTGGCGAGTAATCAATCCACTACAGTGATGGCGAAGGGAACTGTTAGACTCCAGGCAGCTGTTGGAGTCGAATCAAGGTCAGTACATTTTGAAAATACTCTATTAGTTCCTGATCTGCGCACAAATCTTCTTTCAGTGTCCAAGATTACTGACAAGAACTGTGAAGTAGTCTTCAGGCGTGACACGGCGATAGTACGAGATGAAAATGGAAAAATCAAACTTATAGCTGATAGAGTTGGTGATTTATATTACCTTCGCCAAACTTTGGAGTCTGCGGGTGTTGCTGAATCGACCAACAGGGAGACAAAGTCTGATATCCAGATGTGGCATGAACGGCTTGGCCATTTAAATTTTCGGGATCTTTTGAATATTGCTAAGGATAAAACTGCTACTGGAATTATTCTGAATCCAAGTGAACAACTATCTCCATGTACTATTTGCTTGAAGGGAAAGTTGACAGCAAAACCATTTTCTGTTAGGACAACTAGAAGCTCCGAGCCTTTAATGATTGTCCATTCGGATATCTGTGGGCCTATGAGGACTCAATCTAATGGTGGAGGAAAATACTTCGTCACTTTTATAGACGACTACTCGCGATGGTGTGAAGTATACATAATTAAAAATAAAAGCGATGTGTATGAAACGTTCCTCAGCTATAAAAATTTTGTCGAAAAACAAACCGGTCAAAAAATCAAGGCACTACAGACGGATAATGGCAAGGAATATTGTTCAAATAAAATGGATGAATACCTAAAGTCACAAGGTATTAAAAGGAGACTTTCAACACCTTATACGCCTCAACAAAATGGGGTCAGTGAAAGGAAGAACCGCACTTTGGTCGAGATGGCCCGATGTATGGTACTACAAGCTGGACTTTCTCCGTCGTTTTGGGCTGAAGCCATATGTTCAGCAAATTATTTGAGGAATCGTTGTCCATCAAAAACTCTGGATGGTAAGACACCTTTCGAATTGTGGATGGGACGAGTTCCGAATCTGAAACACCTTCAGATATTTGGTTGCAGAGCTTTTGTTAAAAACAAGGAACCAAATAAGGATAAATTTGGAGCTCGTTCGACTGAAGGTATATTTGTTGGATATTCAGATGACGCAAAAGCATATCGAATTTGGATGCCATCAGCGAGAAAAATATCTATCTCAAGAGATGTTATGTTTGTCGATGAATCGAAAGAAGTCCATGAGGATGTAGACATAATTTCATCTGAAACTAAGTGTGGAAATGCTGATATCCTGGAGCAGTGGAGTTTTATTGAATCTGGTGATGCTGAAATATCATGTGATCAAGACCCTAGTGAGCTGTGTAGAACTGATCAAGGTAGTGAAATCAAAACCGATGCTGAAATTTTATGCGATCAGGCTAGTGAGAAATCTTGTGAGTCGAGTAAAACAGGTCAACACAGTAAAACTGAAAATTATGATGAAAACCTTTCTGATAATGATGTTGTAGCCTATGCATTTAATGCTGAAATAAGTTTCAAGGAAGCCCTCCAAGGCGATGACTGTGCTGAGTGGAAAAACGCCATCATAGACGAAGTGAAATGTCTTATTAAAAATGATACTTGGAAGCTGGTTCATGAGCAAGCGGAACGGAGCAAAGTTGGATGTCGCTTTGTGCTTACAAACAAACGTAATCAAGATGGTATAGTTACGAGACGGAAGGCCCGCCTTGTAGCTCAAGGTTTTTCTCAACAACCCGGCATTGATTACATGAAGACATTTTCTCCTGTAGCTCGTCTTGAATCTATACGTCTTATGCTTGCACTCGCTGCAAGGTACCAGCTGAAAGTTCATCAAGTCGATATCACTTCAGCATACTTGAATGGAACATTGAATGAGCATATTTATATGAAGGCTCCACCGTTGCTAGAAGATGCTTTAGAAGAAATTCTGCAAAATGAGCCGACAAATAGCTCCATTAAACAAAAGGCAAAAACGATGCTTCAATCTTTTCACGAAGGAAAACAGGTGTGTTACCTGAAGAAGGCTTTATATGGCTTGAAACAAGCCGGACATCAATGGAATCTAAGATTTGACCACAAGTTGCAGCAAATTGGACTTAAAGCCACAAAAGCAGATCCATGCGTGTATGTTGCGTGGAAAAATGGAAACATTTTAATTCTTTCTATCTATGTTGATGATGTACTTATTTGCTCCAAGGATCTGAACTGGATTCAATCAATTAAAAGGAGTCTTATGGAAGACTTCGAAGTTAAAGATCTTGGAGAGGCAAAATATTGCCTTGGAATCGAGATTAATCAAAATTCAGGATTTATATCCATAAGTCAAAAGGGTTACATCCGTAATTTGTTACAGAGATTTAATATGAAGGATGCCAAACCACTTACCATCCCCATGCAACCAGACTCAAGACTTGTTAAAAGTGAAAATTCTTGTGTTCAAGAAAAACGGCCATACAAAGAGTTGATTGGAGGATTGATGTATGCTGCCGTTTGTTCCCGACCAGATATATCTCATGTAACAAGTGTTCTTGCTCAATTCAACAGTTGTTTTAACGATGTCCACTGGGGTGCTGCAAAGCGTGTGCTACGCTACCTTCAAGGAACAATAGACTTTGGATTGCGATATTCTTCAAATCAGGAATGCATAAATGGATTCGTTGACTCTGATTGGGGAAGATGCGTAATTGATAGACGATCCTACACTGGTTTTGCGTTCACTTTTTCCAATGCGGCTGTTAGCTGGAAATCTCAAAAACAAAAGACTGTTGCTTTATCTTCGACCGAAGCTGAGTACATGGGTATCTCAGATGCTATGAAAGAAGCTATTCATCTAAGGACGTTCTTAAAGGAACTCGGTCTTGAGGACTTAAATAAAATCATTTTGTACAACGATAACCGTGGTGCTGGACTTCTTGCTGAAAATCATGTGTTTCATCAAAGGACCAAGCATATAGACATCCGACACCACTTTATTCGCGATGTCTTATCTAAAGGGGACATCAAATTAGAATACCTACCTACGGAAGAAATGCCTGCCGATGTTCTAACTAAGGCGCTAACTGGGCCGAAGCATTACAATTGCTTATCAAAACTTGGAGTTGTCAAAGTATGAGGATCATCTCATTGAGGGGGCGTGTTGGACATCCCTGTCAATTCGTGACCAATCATACCTACCAACATTTACATTTCAATACATTTTCAAATTCCTTTTGTCATTGTCATTCTGACTTGACTAATCTACTTATAACCTTTCTTTTATTCTGAATTCTCTTGTTAAGATAACCTTTTCTCAATTTGCTCTAGAGTTTATAATAAATCTTTAAATATTAAAAACATCCTATAACTTTTTCAATTAAATAATATTTCTGGACGTTTAGATTAATTTAATTAATCGGCTCTACATGTAATCTTCGACAGTACACCAGACATCTCCCACAAAGACCAAATGAGCCAGGTTCGACTTCTTCGAACCAAAAGGAACAAATGCAGGAGATATCAGCAACGATATAATCGCGAAGATAACATCAGACGGACTGGACATACAGAACTTGAGAGGACAGGCTTATGACAACGCTGCCACAATGTCAGGGATCCACAATGGAGTTCAAGCCCGTATTAAAGTACTGAATCCGAAAGCTACATTCGTTGCATGCACAAACCTCTCACTCAACTTGGCTGGGGTACACGCTGCTTCTGAATCAGTGAACTCCGTGATGTTTTTCAGAACTCTGGAGAAACTATTTGCCTTCTTTTCTGCATCAACTGCTCGGTGGAACGCTTTGGTTGCCGTCACAGGTCAATCAGTAAAACGAGTCACTGAAACGCGCTGGAACGCTAGACATGAAACTGTCAAGACGCTTAAAAATAAGTTTGAGGAAGTTCTTGGGGTACTGGAAGAATTGACGGATTCATCTCAAACTCCGACACAAAATCGGGAGCCAGTCTTCTTCTGACAGCCATGCAGTCATTCAACTTCCTCACTTTTCTTGGCTTTTGGGCTGCAGTGCTACTTGAAGTAGATGACGCACAGATTTGCCTGCAGCAACGTGGACTGAGTGTGGATAAGTGTGAGCAGAGACCGTTGCTTCAAAGCCGCAATCGACTTTGCTAAGACTCTCTGTGAAAAACTCGGAATCGAACTCAAAATGAGAAGAATAAAACGCATGCATGGCGATGAACCCGCAGATGCAACTTTGTCTCACGAGCAGGAACTCCGTCGAGAGGTGTTCGCATCATTTGACAAGATCATTCAAGAAATGACTGCTCGATTTCAGTTAGTTCAAGAAATAGCGGACAAACTTTTGGACAGCAAGTACGAGTCTGATCTTTAGAAGACATCGACAAGGGCGAGTTTCAGATGGAGCGTAAGCGTCTCCAGCAATTTGTCGCCAGTTCGGAATCAGAGGAAGATATAAGAGGCAAAGGACCACTGGAGCTCCTCCAGTTCATTCAAAAACTGAATCTGGGAAATTCGGTCCAAATATAGTCATCTTAATTCGTATATATATTTGACTTTGGCAATTAGTGTCGCTAGTTGTGAGAGAAGTTTTTCGAAGTTGAAGCTAATCAAAAATTATCTCAGATCCACTATGAGCTCCACTAGACTATCAAATATTGATTTCGACAAAGTTTTTTCTGACTTCGCTGCTCGTAAGGCCCGTAGAATCCGTTTGTAAAACCGCTGATCCTATTTTACCTTCAATAAAAGATACCTCATTGCCTGTGAAATGATGTCTCGAAATTTAATTTTAATTAAGTATTGAATGGAGCGGCAAAATGGGTCTCCCGCCCCGGGCGCCAAGATGGCACGCTAAGCCACTGCTGCCTTGGTATCAACGTCACTATCGAGGAAACATAGTGATCAGTTAAAAATTCGAAAAAAAAAAGTTATTCAGACCGTCCCAGTTGGCTCTCTCCTATTGTTAAACGGTTCTAGTGGGATCCTTCTCTTTAACCGAATGAATGAGAGACGAGAAATTGGCTCATATTACACAATGGTCCAAAGTGTCGAATGGAGAGTTTACCGTTATGGTATACTTATCAAGTTGAGAAGTAAGAAACAAATTGAGACGTTTGTTTAGACGTTTTGCCCAGCAATATCTCGTATTCGAGTGGTCTCATCTACAAGCAGAGTGAGGTGGTGCATCTCGCTTTCGAAAAATTGCTGACCAATAACGCCACCGGCCAAAAATCCACACCAAGCGGTGACATTTTCAGGATGCATTGGCACCTGTTGAACCTCATGTGGGTTGTTGTCGGCCCATTTACTACAATTTTGCTTGTAAGCACAGCCATTCGCCAAAAATTGGGGTCCTCTTCCAAACGAAGCCCAGTCAACGAACAAACTTCCGTTGTCTATATGATCAAAAAATATAAGCCCCTGAGTCCTGTAAGGGTGTAGGCCTAAGTCCCGACGCTAAGCTCACCAAGTTGAAGTCATTGGAAAGGCCGAGTTTTTGTGCACGGTGAGGAATCGACTGCCTCGGGTTCTGCTGTACACTTTCGCGGACCGTGGCGATATTCTCGGCCGATCTTATATTCCTTTGACTTACGAATATTGATTACCGAAGAGGTCCTCCGGAATTTGGACACCAAAAGTTCAAGAGTCGACTGTTAAGGGCTAACTACCGTAAAATAGAAGCGCATCGTTTGGTACTAACGAACACTCATTTTGATAGTAAAGTCTTATGATTTAGACGAGCTGTTCAATCGTGTAAATTGACATGGTAATTTGACATCAGTAACTGAGTTATAAACAACAAATTTGTCAGTTATCACCAAAACAATATCGACGGCAAAATCTACCAGCGCCATTTGAAAAACCCTTGGCAACCTGAATTTGGCAATGGAAAAACCCATTTGTATAAACCCTCTTGAAAAGGTTTTTCTTTTTGTAAGGAATCAAATAATGTCAAGAATGGTTGTTGGACATCGCTAAACTCACCCATGCTTTGGAGTAAGTACTTTATACATTTAAAATTTACAAGTGGCGAGTTTAATATAATTTATTTTTATTTTTAAATATAAATATCCCTCGGCATAATGGTTAGAGCGTTGGACTCTCATGTATAGAAGATCTTGGGTTCGATTCTCAGCCGCTGCGGGGTGCATCTTTAAGAAGAAAGTTCAAAATTTCAACTGTTAGGTCATTCTGCCCTGCTCGGCGATGTCTCGTAAAAGTTGGGGGATATTATTAAGAAAGCGATAGAGGACAAATAATGAGATGAAACAGATATCTATTATATAGGTGCTAACATTTATTTTGTAGCCCAGGTAAATATGACTTATAACATTTGTTGGTGGTACAACAGTTCGTAGAGTACCAGAACTTATTAACATATACATCTCTCAACCATACCTGTGTGAAGGAATGGAGGGACAACAACAAGTTTCTGCAAAGTCCGAACAGCACTTTTTATGTCAAGAGATACTCGTGGCGGATTTGTCACTTCTTCGCAACAGGCAACATAAAAATATTTTTGCAAAAGCTGAGAATCGAACCCAGGATCCTCAGCATGGCAGTCCAACGCACTAACCATTATGCAATGGAATGCTACACTACAAAAATTAGGCTTACACTTAAAAAAAAAATTAGAAAAGGCTGAAGTGTGGTGGAGAGCTTTATTTCTATGACTTATGTCGTTCTCAAAAAGTACCCTAAATTTTATGGGATTAAAGAGAATTAAATTCAGTTTTTGAAAATTTCTCGAAAAATGAGTTTTGTTTTAAAAAAAATCAATGTACCTACCTATTATACTTTTTTTATGGGAGCGTATCGGAATCCCGCTTTTTGAAATCACGCTTTTCAAAAATCCCGAAAAAAAAGTTTTGAGATCCTGTCTGCTAAAATATTGCTTTTTTAAAATCCCGTCTTCTAAAATCCCGCTTGTTCAAAATCCCGATCTATTATAATCCCGCTTTTTAAAATCCCGTTAAATACCGCTAATCCCGTTTTTTAGAATAGATACGTAGCTTAAACTTATTGATTTTATGTTGGTTATTTTCCAGATTCTTTAAATGCTAAAGAAACTTTGCATACATGCAACCTCGCACCTTCCCCAAATCCTATAGTGTGCCCAAGCAGGGGGGTTGCAGGGAGTCAGCATGCCCTACCTTACATACCTCACTGCTTACACGTCGTAATAAGAAAGGGGATTATAAAAAACGGGATTATAAAAGACGGGATTTTAAAATGCGGGATTATAAAAAGCGGGATTTTAAAAAGTGGGATTTTAAAAAAGCGGGATTATAAGAAACAGGATTATAAAAACGGGATTTTAAAAAACGGGATTATAAAAAGCGGGATATTGTACCCAATCCTTTTTTTATAATTCGCACGCCTAACAATAATAATAAACCCCTGATTTATTGTGATACCCTCATAATCTTCAATATAAACAAAGCACAAGTCGTGGGATAATTAGTTTGTGCGACTAAAAAAGAATCTCTATATTAGGCTCGATGATGAACTGATGAGAATTCCTAGCGAAACGGGTATCACGGGTGGACTGCTTGGGGGTAGGAATGCTGAATGCAAATGACTACTTGGGGAGAGTACGATAACTTGGCCGCCAAGATTTGATAACGGGTTTTTGTAGGGGGGTCAAAAACAAGCACTTTTTACTACAGGAGGGGGAGGGGTCTATCTCCCCCCGTTTAGGAGGTAGGGGCACTTTTAGAAAAAATGGTTTAAATTGAAAAAAAAAATATTAAAAAACAACGGCAATACCTACAATAAAGTGCTATACTGCGTTTGAAAGCCAGAAGATTGTTCTATAATCCTGCATTTAACTTTTATTACTCATGTCAATAGTTTTTGAGAAATTCGCATTTAAAGTCCAAATTTTGATAAAAAAACGTGAAAAAAAATGTTTAGACCGGTTGTTTGCAAAATAGTGAAATGAAATTGTAAATTAGCTGATACATATGTGTTTCATGTATCTATCAGTTCTTAATCGAACACAAAAAACCGCATGGTTCTATGTCTTCTGGTTTTTGAGAAAACCTCCGTTTAAGAGGTAGGGGCACTTTTAGAAAAAATTGAAAGCCAGAAGATTGTTCTATAATCCTGCATTTAAATTAAAATACTCATGTCAATGGTTTTTGAGAAATTCGCATTTAAAGTCCAAATTTTGATAAAATAACGTGAAAAAAAAAGTTTAGACCGATTGTTTTCAAAATTGTAAAATGAAATTGTAAATTAGCTTACATGTGTTTCATGTATCTATCTGTTCTTAATCGAACACAAAAAACCGCATGGTTCTATGTCTTCTGGTTTTTGAGAAAATCGAAAATTACCAAAACTACTTTTTTCGATGTTTGGTGGTGATGGTGATTCCATTTTAAGGATTAATGTTAATAAACATAATGAATCTTTGTTAGTTCAGTACCGCAATTCATTTAGCGTTACCCAGAATGCACCATGAGGAGGTAGAATTGCATCTGGGTCAGTTATTTTGTCAGTTAAACAGGAGTTAGTCAGTGATAGTTAGTTAGAAATGGTCAAAATGTATTAAAAAGGTGTGTAAGTCTCGTCAATAAAGCCATCGTCCGTACTATAACTGTCGAGTTCGTTGAGTTACTCTTTTATGGTGGGAAGCCGAGGATGTTTTGGCGGTAAACACTTTCTAAGTTTTCGCTCTGAAGGGTGGGAGGATCGATGTCTTTTAACTGTAAACCCTCACATATATCACCATCGGTATAACAAGGGTAAACTTTTTTTACATCTGATAAAAACTCTATTATTTGCGAACCCCAGTTATCCTTATATTTCCTTTCTATGCAGTATTTTCGATAGAAAAATAGTGCCATGTATTGGTGAACATGGTCAGAAGTTTGTTTTGGTTTTCAAGATCGTTTATTGTATTTTATATGTATTTAGTGGACATTGGATAAATAGAATAAATTTGAATTTTTTTAAATACAGATTCTGTGAATGCAAAAGAAACTTTGCATGCACCCAACCTCGCACCTACCCCAAATCCTATAGTGTTGCCAAGCAGGGGGGTTGCAGGGGGGCAGCATGCCCCCCCATACATACTTTACTGTTTATATATTGTAATGTTGGAAGCTAGCACTGATTTATTTATGTAAGGAAGCAAAAAATATCAAACATTTTGTAGAAAAGTAGTTTTAGTTATTTTCGATTTTCTCGAAAACCAGGAGACATAGAACCATGCGGTTTTTTGTGTTATTCGATTAAGAACTGATAGATACATGAAACACATGTAAGCTAATTTACAATTTCATTTCACAAATTTGAAAACAATCGGTCTAAACTTTTTTTTTCACGTTATTTTATCAATATTTGGACTTTAAATGCGAATTTGTCAAAAACTATTGATATGAGTAATTTAATTTAAATGCAGGACTATAGAACGATCTTCTGGCTTTCAAACGCAGTATAGCACTTTATTGTAGATGTTGCCGTTGTTTTTAATAATTTTTTTTTCAATTTAAACCATTTATTCTAAAAGTGCCCCTACCTCCTAAACGGGGGGAGATAGACCCCCCCCTCCCATAGTAAAAAGTGCTTGTTTTTGACCCCTCTACAAAAACCCGTTATCGAATCTTGGCGGCCAAGTTATCGTACTCGTGCCGACTACTTCGATTGAGCATTGTCATTTTGAAAAGATGAGAAAGCCTGATGCCAAACTTTATATAAGTAGGTAATACCTTAGAAATATCAAGCGCAATAATCTTATTTTCTCCGAATCAATGAAAAGATCTTTTCCATTCTTCGGTGAGATAACCCATCAGATCACCAGTGGAACGATTGCTGCGAAAGCTATATTGCCAGTCATTAAGAAGCTTTCAATCTTCGAGATATTTCTTGAGCTGTTGATTTATCAGCGATTCCATGACATTGGAAATAAGGGATGTAAGTGTAAGTGATCCGTAGGATTTTCTAAGGAAGATTCCAGAACATCTGGAGCGATCGAAAAGCTTACGCTTACGTCTGAATTGAAAAAAACATCTCTTAAAGAATGGGGGTATAGGGACCATCAGGACTAGGGGATTTGCTTATAACGAAATTGCGAAGGGCTCTTGCAACTGTAGCTTGCATTAAAAAACATTTTTTTCGTAGATTCAATTGATTTTGAAAAAATCATGCACAAACATTAGAGTCGGAAAAATGCAATCAAATATTTTCCGTTGCTTGAATACCTATCTACATGTTGGACCCTAAGGTAAGGTACACTTATGTAAGTAAATAAAAGGAAGTACCTATACCTATACCTACCTACCTGCACATCACACGCAACATATTTATAATTATATTAACATAGTGTAGGTAGGTAGGTACCTAACTTTTTAATGTTTCCCCATCGAAAAAGAAACAATTAACTAGATATATGTTTAGATACATTAGTTTAAGTTTAATCTGCCTTCGTCGCAATTAACCTGCGCTAACAACTCGGGTTTCAATTTCACTAAATTACTGAGCTTCACATATCTATCTGGCACATTCACGGTGACACTGCACGCACATATTAAAATTAATGGTCTTTAATAATGCCCTTGCCCATTAGATTCTAAATTTAAATTAAGGTTTTTATGCCAGATACCTTCCTTCCTGCTCCACACTTACTTCCAGAATCACTTACGAACCGACACAGCTCTACTCTTTTCAGCCCTACAATGACAACAATAATAGAGTTAGTGGAAAAAAGCAAACAAATACACAGACTTTTTTCTTTCTCATCGTCAGCTATTCAGCATCAATTATTTGAAATTGAATTACATCCAATTACACGAGGGAACTTAATTTATTCTTCTCATTTGGTCATAAGGATGTGCAAGAGTGGTCTGGGGTTCTATACCTAGCTCAGGACTCTATTATACCATTACAGTTTGAACACCAAAAAACACAATTACGTTCAAATTGACGTTGGAATTCTCATTTGCCTTGAAGAACCAAATACCAATTAGGAGTCGTACTGGAAATCCACATCAGGACATGAATTATTATCGCCAGTCGTGTCCGGATTTGTAGGTGTCCTACTCTCCTCTGCAGTGTCTATACCAACACATCAACGGTATTGAAGATCTCATTCAATTAATCTGGCCACCATTGTGGTGTTTTATTTCCGTCTTGTGATTGGCTGTGTGGCCAACGAGTTTTTTTTTCTTGGGTGCCAGCTGTAAGGAGGCGTTATTTAACGAACGAAAAGTTGTTAAGTGAGTTTGGCTGGTTTGGTAAGAAATAAATGGAGTGGGGATACAGAACGGACAAGAAAAGAATCCCCATTGCGCAAGTTAGAAACGGGTTCGTTATCTATCTCACTCTAGAACAGACACAAGGCAATTATGGTTGTTTTGCTTGAATGTCGGTAGGGTAGTGTGATGAAATCGAATTTGTGTAAAGGGATGTTATATGTTCGATTCAAACTTTCGGAGTAGAAATTACTTCAATTCCGAAAAGGAGCAAGGTAGTGAATGCATAGAGATAGTAATTGTTGTTTTGCCGTCGCTTCTTTTTAGAAAAATAAAGACTCAAGGATTATGGATTTTAGCCAAAAGGTCAAATATCTAGCGGTTTAGCTTAGATTTTGGAGAATTAAGTGTTACAACTTTTACGTTGTTAGTTCAACAGAACTACTGTGTAGGTATTTCCATGTCTCATTTGAAGAGATTTTTAGCGTGAAAGATGTCACAAGATATAAATACATAGGCACATACCTATGTATTAAGAAAAAAGCCTCGAGAACGTAAACGTGTATATTTACCATCAGTGAATCAATAGAACAGGTTTTAAATATTTCAAATGCCGCAGCTCACAGAGTCTAAGGGGCTCTAATTTATAGATATGACTGTAAGGTGTTTGACAGTAGCAGTTAAATACCTGTGTCGATTGAAAAATATTTGTTTGATGTTAATTAAAAAATCATACGTCTGTTTTTCCCTATAATAGGTCAGCTTTTTGAAGAATGCCGTATGTCTATGAATTAAATTGGTCACTTTTCACCCGTTTTTAACCTTAAATTTTGGTTTTATTTGAAATAACTCCAAATTCAAAGTTAAGAGTTATACCTACCTAGAACTGCAATAAAATTAAAATTACTGCAATAAAGTAGTTCTGCAGCATGCAAAAATGTCAAAAACCTGGCCTAAGGATGTTCGAGGAGCTCAGTACAAAAAGGCTAAGTTACTAAGGAACACTTTTATCATCTACTCTCAAAAAGTTCACGGTTGTTGCTTAGCTTTGAAATTTTCAGTAGCGGATCCCAAAATTCCTATCCTATCCTATCGAAAAACGGCAAACCATTTTCACTTATTCTTACTTAAAATTATGAAGACAATAAAGGAGAGGAAATCGATTCTCGATTAAATTACCTAGGTACCTATATGACTTTATTCTAATTAGGTACGAGAGTGCACTGTACCAAAATCCGGTAAATCTACAGGCAGATGATAATAACATACCTATATCGGGTTTTTCAATAAGAGCGCTAGGTACAAAAGTTTTTTTTAAATAAAACAAAAACGGTTTTGGATATCAATGAAATTCTTTATTCCTGTGAAATTACGTTCGATGTCATTATGTATGGAACTGGATTTCTTTTGCATGGCCACCACGGGCACGCTTGCAGAAGTCCAGACGCTGAACCCAATTTTCGACGGTTTTCAAGCATAAATCGGCCGATACTGCTGCAATTTCACGTTCGATATTCGTACGAAGTTCATCAATCGTCGCTGGCTTGTTGGCATAGACCATATAGACTTGACGTAACCCACAGCACGACCGAGGCGGCCAAGCGACTGAACCATTTCGTGAGATAACACGTTCTCCAAACTTGGTTTCCAATAAATTGATTGTGACATTCGCTGTGTGGCTTGTGGCGCCGTCTTGTTGGAACCACATGTCCTCCAAGTCCATATCATCCAATTGGGGCCAAAAATATTCGGTTATCATTGAACGGTAGCGATCCCCATTCACAGTAACGTGCCGGTCTTGATCATCACGGAAGAAGTACGGCCCAATGACGCCGCCGGCCCATAAACCACACCAAACCATAATTTTTTCGGGATGCACTGATGACTCATGGAGTACGTGTGGATTGCTGCCTGACCAATATCGCATATTTTGTTTATTGACGAAGCCATTCAGCCAGAAATGAGCCTCATCGCTGAAGATGATTTTTCGATGAAAATCCGAATCATTTTCAAGTTGTTGCTCAGCCCAATTCACGAACATACGACGCTTGACGGTGGTCAAGCGGCTTCAGTTCTTGCGTCAATTTAAGCTTGTAAGGATGTAGGCCAAGATCTTTTCGCAAAATTCGCCACAACGACGTCACAGAGATGCCCGACGCTTGAGAACGACGTGTGAGAGACACATTTGGGCTTTCTGCAACTGAAGCCTCAGCGGCAGCAATATTCTCGACACTACGGGCACTTCTTTGTCTCACTGGCACGGGAACATTTTGTACTGTGCCTATGGATTCAAATTGTTCCACTAGACGCTCAATTGTTGATCTGCTAGGACGATTATGACGACCATAAATTGGACGTAGCGCTCTTAACGTTGAGGCCACTGACTCCGAATTTCTGTAGTAAATTTTAATTATTTCGACTCGTTGTAATGGTTCCATGGTAGGTATCTACAAGCTGTAATATCTTAATTTCAAATGTTTTTTTATTAAATTCAAGATTGTAAAAATTAAACGAAAAAAAAAAGTTTTTATCAAAATTCTAGGCCCCGTTTTCGAGAAAAATACGATTTTTGAGAATCATTTTTTTTAACATTTGTATGGTGGGTACCTTAATTTTTAGGTAAAATAACATTTTTTTTCTCACATCTTGTAGATTATAATATTGAGAAAATATTTTTTATCAAGTTTAAAAAAAATTTAGCATTGAGTTTTCGAAATATTGAGTTTTGAAAAAAAAAAATGAAATTTTTTTAAAAATCCAACAAAATTTTTTTGAAAATTTGAATACCTACACAATTCTATTCAAGTTTTTGGGGATCTTTATCAAAAAAAAATGATCAAAATCGGTTGTACCGTTTTTGAGAAAATCGAAAACAAAAAAAAAGGTTCTTTCGGGGGTATACCGTCAGTAACCACTTTCCGGAAAATTATTTTCAACCATTACATAGTTTTAATAAAATAAATTTTTTTTTATATTTTTATTTCTTAAATCTGTCAAACAGTTTTTGTTTAAAGAAAATCGGCCGAGTCGTTTAGGCTGTAGTCGAAGACAGACAGACAGAATTGCGAGACACACTTTTTTGTCTTCGCTATCGTCGTAATGTCAACTTTGATCAAAATCTCGATTTCGATTTTTTTTACGAATGCATAACTTGCCTTATACATAGTACCTATAAGTCGCAAGTAAAAATGAAAAATATTGCATTTTGAAACTTAAAAAAAAAAAAATTTTTTGAATTTTTGAAAATTCAATATCTCAAAAACTGGTCAATACTTTCTTGGAAATTTAATTTTTATTCGTACAATAATAATAACTTAAAGTAGGCGTATATTTTCTTAAAAATATCTTACGAATGTCTTATACATATATAGATATATAAAAGTGGAAAATTAAGCCGTTAAAAGGATCTTTGGAAATGCAAGAATCGGTACCATTCTGTTCTTAGGTCGGTGTTCAAATCACGGACAAAAAAGTCAGTTTTTAAATTGCTGATTGTCAATTGAAGCAATAGCGCTGTTGTTCTCTATGGTGCCTATAGTATCTCATCATTCCATTTGGTTATAGTGATGGGTATACACTTTTTATTAGAACTCATCAAAATAATTTTAAAATTATCACGAATTTCGCTGATTTATGTTCAATTATGTTAAATATTATTTTTTTTTAATTTTATCACTTTCAAAGGTTTATATCCTCTGGTTTTCTCAAAGGGCTTTCTTATATTTACAAAAAAAAAAAAAAAAACATCAATTAATTTATCCTCTTTACCCCTACAACGAATTAAAATTTCAAGAAATCTCGCCTGCATAAAATATACATACCTTTTCAAACCCTTATTAGCTGTTCAATGACAGTTCCCTTGTCTAAGCTCTCTTAGCTATGGAAATATTTAACGTTACCGGTCTAAGCGAATATCTTGCTTTAAATCATCTATGATTGTATGTGAAAAAATATTTGAAAAAATTATTGATACCATCAATTTTTCACTCTATTCTAAAAATATTTTCCATTCATAAATAATTCACTTCATCCGGAAGTCCAAGTCAAGTGCGGCCACACGTCTGTAACGCCATCTATTTCAAACCAATCTGTTCGGAGCATCTTATATACCTAGTCCCCACATCCGATCGGATCGTAATTAATCATCACATCCAAAAAGATGACTTGAATGACTCAATGCCTCAATCAAGGTAAATATCAAATTTTCCCATTAATTTGCAAAACGAATGAGTGAATTTCTCCTAAAAACTGTCAATTCCTTCTCCTTCAAAAGTCTAAATTAAACTATTTTCTTGAACGATTCAAATAGTAGATTGCAGCCCAGTGTAGTGGCTGTTAATTTATGTTAATTGCTTTGCTGCATTCTGAACGCGATGGGCAATTTACACGTATAGAGCAAGGTTTTATTTTTTTTTTTGGCAAACCTCTGGCTATTTTGAGTGGTGGGAATGGATATGTCCCGATCGCATACAGTGGGGCAAAATAGTCGTCGTATTGGGAATAATTTGAAAAAATTATTGACAGCCATGACATTGAATTCAGAGATTATATATTTCGTACCATATTTCATAGACGACACGATATTTAAAAAAAAAAAAATTGGAGACTAGCCGATTGCTCAATAATAAATATTTACAGGGTTTTTCAATAAGGGTGGGTTGATATTGAAATGGAATAAAAAACAAGCTGTGTGTTAGTCATTTACAAAATTCTTTTAAAGGCCCATGAATGTCATAATATTTAAAGTATGACATCGTTCAAATGCCCGGCTCGGCTTCTAACGGTGGCACTGTTCCGAGTGGTTTAATATGACTCTTCCGAATAGATACCTTGGTTCAATAGTAGCAGCCGATAACAATATAGAAGAAGAAATAAGCGGGCGGCTTCTCAAATCCAACAGGCCCTACTATACTATAGTCTGTCAAAGCTCTTCAAATCCAGAAATCTCACCATAACTTCAAAACTGCTGCTGTACAGGACCATGGTCCTGCCAGTACTCACATATGGATCCGAAACCTAGGTGCTTAGCAAAAGGCACTCCAACCTCTTAGCTGCGTTCGAGAGAAAAGTCTTAAGGAAAATTGTTGGCCCCATATGTGAGAAAGGACGATTCCGGAGACGGTACAATCATAAATTGTACGCAATCTACCTTGAAGCAGATATCGAGACAAAAATTAAGCTCGGTAGAATCCGGTGGGCAGGGCACCTAGCTCGCATGAGCGAAGAGAAACCTGCTCGGAAAGTTCTTTGTGGTTCATTCTATGGTAGACGACAGCGTGGTAGACCATGCTTGCGCTGGAGAGATGGCGTAGACCAGGACGCCCGAAGCCTTGGGGTGCGCAACTGGATGGCGTCGGCTCGAGACCGGGATAGGTGGAGAGACTTGTTGAAAGAGGCCAGGACTGGAACCCGGTTGTCGAGCCGATGATGATGTGTTTTAATCGCATAAGCATGCAGCTTCACGAAACCCTACAAGATTTGCGGGGTCAAATCGCATGGCCATTGTGACAAATTCACGTCACCTCTCCCAGAGATAACCTAATACCCTCAAATCGTGCTTGCAGAATGTCAATCGTGGCATCAGATGTGTGGCACCTAGGGCCCTCCTGCTGGAAACACATGACATCTAGGTCCATATGTTTCAATTTTGGTCATAATCCTTATCGTTATTTAGCGCTCGCCATTGAGGGTGACCGCCTCATGAACGTCGTTTTCGAAAAGATAAGAACCAATGATGCCGCCGTCCCAAATCCACACCAAACATAAATTTTTTGTGGATTCATTGTTACCTGGTGAACCTAGTCTCGTGTGGATTGGTGTTGTCCCATATATTCCAGTTTTGCTTGTTAAAACAGCCATTCATCGAAAAATTCGCCTTATCGCTCTTCCAAACGCTCCGAATCCCAGTCAGTGAACAAACGTCCATCGTTATCTCGTTCCGATGTTAAATTCGCCTAGATGAATTCTGCAAAAGGCCGAGTTCTTGTACACTGCGAGGATCGAATGCCTCGGGGGCTGCCGTACACAGCGGTGATGTTCTAAACCGATATGGCGTTACTTTAACGTACAAATTTTGGCTGATTGATTACTTTAACCACTCCTGTCAAAGTTGGCCACCAAAAGTTGAAGAGTCGATTGTCAGGGGGCACCACGTCTACCGTAAAATGGGCTCAACGCACGCAATGTTTGCAAAGACACTCATTTGAACGTGCTGTTAAATGTAGCTTCCCACGGTGTTTTAACATCATGAACTTAATAAAGAACAATAGATTTGACAGATTCCATCAAAACAACATGGCCGCCAAAGCCTACCCGTAACAATTGCGAAATCCCTTATAAAACGTGTTCCATTTAGATCACCTGTCGCCTTTAGGCTCACTTTTGTGTGGACTTTTGTCCAACAACCAAGTGGGCGAGAATTTCATTTAACATTTGTCAGTGTACTCACGTCAAATCAATAAAAGACGTGAAAGAAGAAATGGAACTGCCTCAACACGCATGAACTGCGATAAGTAAGACGGACTATACATTAGAGGTAACGAAAATTTTGAATACATTTTTGAAGTGACTCCGCGAAAATCCCACAAGATCGTCTTTTGGTTTTACGTGAGCACCTGCCTATTATGGCTCAATCCCACGGGAGTCCTACCTCCATTAGAATCAGATTGGGTCCTGACCATTAACCCCGACATATGGTATAGCAAGCTATCTCGGTCGCAAAGTTGTGATATGTTGCAGCATATATGCACACCTCTTGCTTTGGTGGCGAGGTCTATCTAACACTTCTTGAATTCAAGAAAAGAATCTTAAAAACCATATGTCTCCGCATTCGGAATAAACCAAGCCACCATGATGCTCCCACTAGGGGCCTACCTCATAAATAGGGTTGGAGACGAGGGTAAAACTCAACCTCCGACTCAAATGGGCACTATATCCCATGGTGCCAGAATATAGCTTCCGGTGGAGCTTCGCAACCGAGGTCACTTACAGATGGGCTCCTGCAAAACCCTGGGCCTGTCAACCCTTAGGATACACAAAAAGAAGTCGGCCGGGGTAGTAACCAACAACTCAATGTGCCTCCTAGTCTTTTGCTCAACTTATGGCAAACTAGGAAAGACGCTCGTAGTCTTTAGTTCACCTTACGGCAAACAAGGAAAGACACTCCTATCTTTTATTTACCTTACGGCAAACTAGGAAAGACACTCCTAGTCTTTGTTCTAAAGAACGAGGACGACGATCCCCCTATTATTCGCTACTACAAATAAGAAACCCTTTTAAAAACCTTTAATAACCTTAAAAGTATCCAGCACGTAAGCAGTCGGAGACCTCACCAGTTAACTCCTCGTTATAACCCAGTAGAACCTTAAAAGTCTCCAGCCACGCAAGTAGCAGGAGACCAATTCAACCCGTCACAACCCGATAAAACCACAGATAATTATATTATATAATTATCTGTGATAAAACCTTAGAAATCTCCAGCCACGCAAGTAGTCGGAGACTTCACCAATTTAACCCTTCAAACCTTAAAGATCTCAAGCCACGCAAGCAGCCGGAGACCTTACCGATTTCACCCTAGACATCCTTAGTAGACCCTTCAAAACCTGGAGAATACCTTAAAAATCTCCAACCACGTAAGTAGTCGGATATTTCACCAACACACACCCGTTTCGACCCTACTACTCCCTTGGGTTTCACCTTGTCGTGGTGGGGGGTTCAAAAATACCACAGTAACCCTTTGGATTTTCACAATTCCTTTGCAATGTGCTTCCATTTAATTTGCCATCAATAACTAACAATCTTCACACATGACAGCTGCCAAACAATGACGCCGTATTAAAATAAAATCAAAATTGTTCCGCTAAATCATTGCAATCAGAAATAAAACCGTAAATTTAAATTTTAAGAATGCACTCATCTTACATTTTGTCAATAATCCCAAGCATCTACAAGCAATAATTTATTTTAGAAAATATGGCATGCAATGGAAGTTTACATACAGTTTTAATCGGGAATACATTTTGAGCACCGGAAATTACGTGTAAATCACTTGGATCCGATGTTTTGTTCATCCAATTTTGTTTGGACATTTCAAAAACACAGCCAATGTGACAACCGACGACCTGTTTATGATTTTATTTGCTCCGTAAATGGACACTTCCGACACTTAATAAACAAAAAATTGAAGGTTCAACAGCTCGCAGAAAATAAAGACCTGCTGGGGCCTATTGCACCATCTTACAAAATTGTGATTACAAGCATTTTTTTAACAAATTTGTAAGAAATCGAGTTTTTTTCATATGTAATTTTTTTTAATCACAAATTTGTACTTGTAATTTGTAGTTGGTGCAATAGGCCCCGTGACTTACAACTCTCAACCATTCCTGTGCTTGATACGAGTATTACAGGAGTGGGGGACCCTACAATTTTCTGTCGATTGAGAAAATAAATCTTAATTTAATTTTATTTTATTTCCTTAAAATTCTTGTGTTTATTTACACAGATTTCTAGCACTTTTATTTAATTTGGATTCAAAGTTTTAGCCAAATTCCATCCCACTGTATACTTCAGAGTACCCTCTTACCACACCGCTTTCAAACAAAATTAATGGACATGTCAGCCAATTAATAAATTCAGTCGGCATGCAAATGGAAATCACAACTATGCATCTAGCAGGTTATAGTTTATGGTACTTCAAATGCACAAACTATGTTCTTGCAGCGTTCAATTAGTTTTACATTAATTGCCACTGCACAGGCAAAACTAGGTATACACGTCCAAGCGACCGATAGACTGACGACGTGTCTATGTTGCGTTGGCCTGGAGCAGCTCAGCACACTAACGACCGCCAAGAGCAGTGAAATCTGGGCTGATTGCCAAAAAACAAACACCCAATGCTGCGTTTGAACTATAAACAAGCCAACATGAGTCGGTTTATGCAGCGCCATCTGTGATGTAACATGGCACCCAAATAAGACACACCAAACCAAACGTCAGCAATTCAGCATTCGTGCAGGCCACACCAGCAAAAACCCCAAACACAAACACACATCACCATCGCATCGGGGCAATTAGTGTAATTGCAAATAATTTAAAGGATCTTTGACTGCGGTATGAATTGCATGCCGAATCATTTATTTGCATTTTTAACTCATTCCGCACCGCAGCACGCCTGCTCGTGGAATGGCTATGTGGAGCTAGAGCCACTAGCCTGGTCCTCGATGGCGATGGTTAGCTTGGCTTGGTTTGCATTTGGCAAGAAATCGCCGGGCAATGGGCATCGGGCATCAAAAGGAGCAAATCATTAGGTAATACTTAATGACAGGTGATGTCTGGCTGTCGAAGTGGAATTGTTTTTGAGGACCGAGCTGATGGGATGGAATATTCAAAAGTCCCTAAGTACAGACACTTCTTTGGCATGAATAAATGCTTCATAATTTGTTTTTCTTTTTTTTTTTCAACTTAGTTCATTGTCTTTGGGTAGTTGGCCCTTTCATCGAGATTGGGGGTCTTTAAATGTTTGGCAATTCAGCAAAACCTGCAATAATAGGCTTGGTTATCATTAACACTGTTGTCGTCATTTTTGCCTTCGTGCTTGTATTTAATTTTAAGGTAATAAAGGTAGACTTTTGGATTTGATTTTCCTGAGGTTGTTCCTACTTAAACTAATGCAGGTTAGAAAACGCTCTCGGTTGTAGTCCATGAGTAGGAGTTTTGCCTGTCTTAGCTTAGGGAGTTCTTTCCAGATTTTTGATCTTTTTGTCTCCTCTTCTGTTTTGATTTTATTTTTGATCACGTTTTCTCCTATTCCGCAGTAGGGCTCTGGCCCTGTAAGGGGTGTCGATGCACCTATTTTTGATAAGGAGTCTGCCACTTCGTTGCCCTGGACACCAACGTGGCTTGGTACCCAATGAAGCGTGACAGTGTTATTCTTGCCCAGTTTATTAAGCTTAATCACACATTCCCAAACAAGTTTGGAGCTGATGGTGTAGGAGCTTAGTGCTTTTAGTGCAGCCTGACTGTCTGACAATGTTTTGGTTTTTATATTTTCTATCGAGGTTTCTTCCAGCACATATGCCTATGGCATTTACTTCTGCCTGGAATATGCTAGTGGACTGTCCCATCGGTAAGGATAGTTTAGTTCTAGGCCCAAAAACTCCAGCACCAGTCCCTTCTGCCGTCCTCGATCCATCAGTGTACCATTTGAGGGTATTTTCTTTAAGACTGTAGTTTATTTTTTCGCCTAGCCAGTCTTTTTTGCAACTTAACTCCGTTTTGAAATGTTTTTCGAAGTTATATCTTTTGATCATACCAGCTCTTGGGATGTCAATGAGGTTTGTTACTGAGGACCGGATTATCGAATCTTTTTCACTGTTTCCAATAATTTTACCCGTCCCAGTACCCTCCTTGGCAAATCTCATTATGGCTCCCTTAGCAGCATTTTCAATGACCACGTGTAGTGGCGTCAGATGAAGGATGGTTTCCATCGCTGCTATAGGGCAAGTTCTCATTGCTCCTGTTATGCATATACTTGCAAGCCTTTGCAATTTGTCTAGTGATTTCCTAGTTGTGTTTAGTTCGGTTTTTTTATGCCATGCAATCGCCCCATAGGTAATGATGGGTCTTACCATCATGGTGTACTTCCATCTTATGATGTTTGGTTTGCAGCCCCATGATTTACCTGCAAGTCTCTTGCATATCATAAGGACCTTTGTGGCTTTCCCGACAGTTATTTCGACATGCTTGTTCCAGAGGAGTTTGCTATCTAGTGTAACTCCTAAATATTTGACCTCCCTCTGGGTGTCGATTACATCTCCCGCCAACCGAATGGGTTTCATGCGAGGTAAAAGTCTTTTACTGGTAAATGGTACTATCGTTGTTTTGGTAGGGTTGATGTTAAGTCCCACAGATATACACCATTTCTTGGTTATAGACAGCCCTCTCTGGACTATATCACAGAGAGTTTCTTCGTACTTCCCCAGTGCCGTTATAACGATGTCATCAGCAAAGCCAATACATCGAATCCCTTGGGAGGTTAGACTTTCTAGTAATTCGTCAACTACAAGACTCCACAGCAAGGGTGATAGTACCCCTCCCTGCGGACAGCCTCTTGTTGTGATGACTTTCTGGACGTTTAGTCCTGCGTATGCTTCCGCCGTTCTTGTACTAAGCATATTACTTATCCATCTGACTATAGTGCTAGGAACTCTCTTCCTTTCTAGAGCCGAATGAACTGCTTCGTGAGAGGTGTTGTCGAAGGCCCCCTCAATATCAAGGAAGGCGCATAATGCCGTTTCTTTAATATCTAAAGCTCTCTGTATTATATTAGTTAGTTCATACAGAGCGGTTTCTGTGGATCTACCCGCTCTGTAAGCATGCTGACGGTGATTTAGGGGCATGTTTACTAATACTTCCGATCTAATGAAGTTATCAATTACCTTTTCCAAAGTTTTCAGTAAGAAGGATGTTAGGCTTATTGGCCTGAATGACTTTGGATGTGTGGTATCTTTTTTCCCCACTTTGGGGATGAAAATTACCTTTGCTCTTCTCCATAGACTTGGTATGTACCCAAGTGCAATACTACTGCGAAGCAGTTTAATAAGATAGGACATCAGTTCTTCTTTACCTTTCTGCAAGAGCGCAGGAAAGAGGACATCTACGCCC
Source organism: Chrysotoxum bicinctum (assembly GCA_911387755.1). Taxonomy (NCBI): domain Eukaryota; kingdom Metazoa; phylum Arthropoda; class Insecta; order Diptera; family Syrphidae; genus Chrysotoxum; species Chrysotoxum bicinctum. The sequence goes on along the minus strand of OU426988.1, from coordinate 245,311,625 downwards.
GGTGATTTGAAAGGTTGAAAGGTACTTAACGCCCATTCAATCCTATTGCCTGAACAGATAGTCGAAGCTATCTTCCAGTCTTCCCGGTTAGGCCTTAGAGGTATTCTCTCTATCATATTTCCTACCATTGGTAAGCTGTCTGGAAAATGAGTATTTAGCAGTAGGGTTGACCTTTGCTCCTCGTTTTCAGTGAAGCTACCATCGGCGTAACGAAGTGCCAAAGAGGTTAATGTTATCTTTGGCTAGAGCCTTGTGTAATCTTTCTGCTGCAGGTGTCGACGAAATGCCCTCACAGAAATTCGCAAAACTATTTCTCTTAGCTCTCCTTATTTCTCCATTATATTTGGTCAACTCTGCAGAGTAGTTATGCCACTCTCCAGTACTCTTTGCTTTATTGAAGAGCTTTCTTACCTTGGATCTTAGATTTGACAGATTATTGTTCCACCATGGAGCATCCTTCTGCCTTTTAATGGGTTTAAGGGGACAACTGAGTTCATAAGCCTCATTTATAGCCCCGCTAAATTCATTAACTAAGTGTTCTAACTCAAGGTTACTGTTTGTCGTTTCTTGTGGACCTATTCGTTCAAGACTAGTCTTTAGGACGCTTTTGTACAGGTTCCAGTTTGTTTTCTTAGGATTCCTGCCAGAGGTGTTCTCTGTCAACAGGTTTTCTAAAGTAAACACTATGATTCTATGATCAGACATAGAAGGTTCGTTGGAGACTCTCCAGTCTCTAACTAATCGACTTGAGTTCGGGGTTCCAAACGTTAAGTCCAGAACTTCCTTCCTTACTCTAGTTACAAATGTAGGTGTGTTCCCTACGTTAAATATATCTAGATTTTTCTCGATAATAAAGTCTAAAAGGTACTCACCCCTTTGATTAGTATCGGTACTACCCCACGTTGTATGGTGGACGTTTGCGTCACATCCAACCATCAGTGGTAGTCCTTTGCTGATGCAGTAGTCCACTAGCTTCTTGACTTCGACTGGTGGTATGTTGGCGTCGTCACCGGCGAAGTAGGCTGATGCTACAACCGGAGGTGCGGAGGTTGCCCTCGATGTCGATTTGGGCTTGTATTGATACCAAGTCCCGCGTCATAAATTTTGAAAGACATATAAAATTTATGTTATTTCTTATCTTTATGCATGCTCTGGGCGAGTCAATCCTCGTATCCCATATTAACTTAGAGTCCTTACATGTTAGGCCCCTAACTTGGCCCCCGTAAATCCAGGGTTCTTGGATCAGAACTAGCCCTAGGTTATCCGCTGTGAATTTTCTTGCTATGACAGCTGATGCTGCCTTAGCGTGGTGGATATTCACCTGAGCTAGCCTGGTTCTGATCCCGCGTCCAGACATTTGTTTTATTAGGTAGGGGCAA